>JAFBJZ010000608.1:0-600000 GCA_016785225.1 Psettodes erumei
ATGGAGTGTTAATAAAACAGTAGTCTTTGATGTTTTGTGGCATTTTCAGGCAATTTTAAATTTTGACATTTTTTGAGTTTTTTTTCGACATAGTATAGTATGTCGTTTTTTTGAGTTTTCATGACATACCAGTTTTTGACGTTTTTTTGCAATTTTAACACCGAAATGCTATGGAGTGTTAATAAAACAGTAGTCTTTGATGTTTTGTGGTGGCATTTTCAGGCAATTTTAAATTTTGACATTTTTTGAAGTTTTTCGACATAGTATAGTATGTCGTTTTTTTTTTGAGTTTTCATGACATACCAGTTTTTGACGTGGTTTTTTGCAATTTTAACAACCGAAATGCTATGGAGTGTTAATAAAACAGTAGTCTTTGATGTTTTGTGGCATTTTCAGGCAATTTTAAATTTTGACATTTTTTGAAGTTTTTTGACATAGTATAGTATGTCGTTTTTTTGAGTTTTCATGACATACCAGTTTTTGACGTTTTTTGCAATTTTAACACCCGAAATGCTATGGAGTGTTAATAAAACAGTAGTCTTTGATGTTTTGTGGCATTTTCAGGCAATTTTAAATTTTGACATTTTTTGAAGTTTTTTTCGACATAGTATAGTATAGTATGTCGTTTTTTTGAGTTTTCATGACATACCAGTTTTTGACGTTTTTTGCAATTTTAACACCCGAAATGCTATGGAGTGTTAATAAAACAGTAGTCTTTGATGTTTTGTGGCATTTTCAGGCAATTTTAAATTTTGACATTTTTGAAGTTTTTCGACATAGTATAGTATGTCGTTTTTTTGAGTTTTCATGACATACCAGTTTTTGACGTTTTTTTTTGCAATTTTAACACCCGAAATGCTATGGAGTGTTAATAAAACAGTAGTCTTTGATGTTTTGTGGCATTTTCAGGCAATTTTAAATTTTGACATTTTTGAAGTTTTTCGACATAGTATAGTATGTCGTTTTTTTTGAGTTTTCATGACATACCAGTTTTTGACAGTTTTTGCAATTTTAACACCGAAATGCTATGGAGTGTTAATAAAACAGTTGTTTGGTCTTTTTGTTTTTGCATCACTCTGTTGTCTTAACCGCTTTTGCAGGGAATTTCTGCGCAAATAACATACAGTAAAGTGTAGACTGAGCTGGATTTGCTGCTGTAAAAGTCTTTCCAAAGAGATGCTCTGTAACTGGAAGACAATTAGTAATATTGCAGCAGGTCTTTTGTCTTTACTGGAAGAAACTACTGCAAAATAGGCAACATGTCACCAGCTGAGGGTCTCACCCTGTTTTCAATCAGGTCCTCTTTGGTTTTCTGAATACAGGAGAAAATTTCCCTAAAAAGTTCCTTGTACTCTGGCTGGTGAAAATCGTCCTCAAAGTCCTCCATGTCTGTCAGACCAGGATAAGGGTCAACAAGGGATGGATTCTGAGCAGGTTTATGGTGCTGCCCATCCTCCTCTTCCTCCTGCAGCCCCAGGTGGCAGCGGCGCAGCAACTCTTCATACTTCACCTGCAAGGCACTGTATTGGGCGTCAACCTCGTTGAGCAGGGAGATCCCACGATACTTCACCACCTCGGCACGGCGTATGCAGGAGCACTCATGGTCATAGATCCTGTCTGGAGAATCAGGCATCTGCGTCGCCTTCATCAGCCGCTCACTACCCCAGCGCTTCAGAACCCAGGGTCTTTTCGCTGCAGCCACATTCCCTTCATTCTCCTCCTCCGGGATGAGGAACATTGAGTCTGGCAGCAGGTTGTGAATGACATCTGGCCAAGAGGATTTTGTAACGGATGATTTCCAGAGTTGACGAAGCTCTTCAGCCTCATGCTCCAGCTCTAACACTCTGGCCTGGAGACGAAAAAATTAGAAAAGGGATGATTGTCAGAACAGACCAGTCATACAAATTTGAGCCAAGGAAACTAATGTAAAATTGTTAAACATTCAGATTTAGTTGAAAAGGCTTCATTGTTTGAAGATATGCATATATCATAAATATACAGTATATGTTAAAATCGAATGTGGGAATAAACTTCAAGGACAAAATTTACATAGTCACAAAGTCACACTTCCTTCACTGTTGGTGTGTGTGTGTTTCAAGCAAGCAAAGAACCACACAAACACCCAGCTGAGAGGTATTTTTTCAGACAAACCTGACATCCCTTCATCCGTGCCAGCTGCTGCTCCAGCATTGCGTTCTCAGTGGCAAGCAGCTCTGCCTCTCGCTCCACCTCCTCCCTCCGTGTGCGCTCACAGGCAAACTGAGTCTGGAGAGTACGAAGCGATTGACGCAGTGATGCCTGCTCCTCCTCACGCCACAACAGGTCAGAGGACTCATGGTCATCTAAGAGTTGATCGTGATCATAATCATCCCTGTATAAAAACAGACATAATCTAAATGTACTTATTTAGTTTGCCATGAAATCTCTTATCATTACCTTTTTGTAGACCTTGAGTTCTGATTGGATTTTACAATTTTTCTCCAACAAAATAAAACCCAACGTGTAAAAACAAGAGAGTGCAGTTATAAAAACTGTAGAACTACTCTTTTAAATTGATTACTCATCATACAGTGAGAGTGTGTGCTTCAAAGTCTATTTTCATTTAATCAGTATGTTTTATGTAACCAAGCAGGCTGATAAGTAGTTATGCAATCCAATCATCAATCCAATCCACTTTCAATCTTTCACAATTTGTAAAGCATCAATTCACAACATACATTATCTCAAGGAAATTTACAGAGCAAGGTTGAGAGATTACAGTGACAGATAGAGAAACCCAACAGTTCCCGCAATGAGCAAGCACTTGGCGACATTGGAGAGGAAACTTCCTTTTCTTTTCTTAATTATCTTCTCTCATGCTTTACTATTAAGGCAAAACAAAGCAAGAGGTGACAGGAAATGCGCAGTGGAGAAAGATGATAATGACAGCATGTACCAAAGGGCATGAGCCAGTTTCAATCACTGACAATACACACTTACCCAATCACAAACAAAAAAGTAGTTTATTTTAATTCTTGTATTTGCCTATTCATATCCCATAATGTACTGTATCTGTTCTGAATGTCTATGTTACCGTACATTTTCTATATTTTCTCCAAACCACTACTCCAGCTGAATAACAGATGAAAGGAAAACACAAAAACAGCTGATGTAAGATTTCAATAACAAACAGTGGGGAAAAGCAAACTGGGCGAAGAAAAAAGAACTTATCAGTAGAGGCAAGCTGATTAGAAATCAGCTGAAGGAATCAATTCAAAGACACACCGAGACATGTTCATGCCATCCAGCTCAGACTTTGACCCATTTACTTCCAACCTCACTGCTCTCATAGTTACTGGTCTTGCACTGCACTATGGGTTCACTTTGGTGAGCTTTCCATCAGTCTGACCTGTATGTTTTGATGGAGGTGTTATCCTTAAACAGGATTACACACCAAAGAGAGTAAACTCAGGCAGTGAATGAACTTGTCTTGGTCCTCGCCAAGAGGAAGTGATCGCAGCCTGAAACATTTGGACTGCTGAGATGTAGACATTAGGATTAGCACACATAAAAGGCGCGCTAAAGCCAGGAGGTGTTTGCTGCTGCTCTTCTTGAAGCTTGAAGAGCTTCTGGTTCAAAATAAAGTTTTGTTTTTTTTTAGAAATAAGGTAAATACAAAAGTTCAGTACATTAAATGTCACCTGTTATGTTGATGAGGCTTTTTATCAGCATTTTTTTTAAATTTAGCATCAATTAATCTTCTGATTACTTTTCCAATTATCCAATTTTTTTTTGGTCTATAAAATAAAATAAGTTAATCAATTAGTTATTTTCAATTAATTTGGTGCCAAGCCAATAGGTGATTAATCAACTATGTTATTTCAGCAATAATCTCTTTGATTTCCAGAAATTAAGGATGTTTTCTATTGTTTTCTTTTGTTAATGTGCAAGGACATGCAGATTTTTCTACAATACATTCACTTGTGTTGCTTCCGAAAAAAATTATCGTATCAATTAATCTATTTTTTTAAATTTCCTTTGCAATTTTCCCAAAATCCAAGGTGATGCCCTAATATTTTTTTGTTTTGTCTGACCAACAGTCAAAAATTCCACACACAATCGACCATCAAAACTGTTCTCCAGTGTTATGTCTGTCTGCTATTTGAATGACAGGCCACCTCAGCGCTCCAGTTTTTGAGTCACCTCACCCGAGTGTGTTTTGCAGCTCTTTCAGGCAGGACACACTCTGACTGCTGCGTGCTGACCACCTCTCTCTGTGCAGAGGCTTCTGGGGCTTAGGACTCAGTTTTAGCTCCTCCACCTGATGCTGCAGCTCCTCCACCTGCGTCTGAAGCAGCTCAACAGTTTCTGTCAGCCTGTGCAGAGAGAACAAAGCTCTGTTAAAGTGCAAACTGGGGAAATCACTTTTTCTCAACATCTCCTTGTCTTACCCCTGGATCTTCTGCTGGGCTGTCCTGTTGTCCAGAACCAGTTTGTGGTTGTTCTGCTCCATCTCTCTGGCAGACACATCCAGCTGCTCATACACTTTGGCATGTTGATCGTTGACCTGTCTGAGGAGGTCCACCTGCTTCGTCAGGTGCTGGAGGAGAGACAAAGAGATACTGGTATTAAGAGACCAGAGTGAGAGGGACAGGGTGAAGGCACAAAATGGCAGTTTGTTGGACATCAGCTGTTCAGCTGTCTGTAATAATAAGACATCCATTCTACAATTATTATCACTGTGATCACTATCTATTGATGTTGTAGAGTATGTCACACTAGAATAAAATTTACTGAAACTCAATGCAGAATCATACTAAAAAAATCAAATAGAATATACTTCACAAAAATATACATAAAGAGATTCAAGAAACAATAACATTAAAATCCAGCAGAAATTATTTTCTTTGAAGATACAAATAAAAGAGAGATGAACACAATTCATGGAAAATAAATGACACTTTGGCACACTTAGGCTGAGGAGTAAAAGTTTCTTGGAAACATGGGAGTTTGACATTAATTTTCTTTAAAAAGAAAGCAACATCTAAAGGTCTCTAAAAGTGGTTGCTCCTTTAAGAACAATATCTTTCAGAACAGGTTATCTTATCAGCTGCCACAGCCAGGACACTTTGAACCTTTCATCATATAATCTCCCTGCTGAGCCCGCGCCCGACACACACTGCACATTAACTTTACGTCAACACAGGCCATGCGCTTGAATCAGACCCATGACATCACAGGTACCCAGCACAGGTTTTAAGAGATTACTCGCCAGCAGTGACATGTAGAGAGGGATTTACTGCCAGATGCCCCAACACGACCCCTACTCAAGGAAATTAAGACTGGGACTTAAAATCCAGAAAATCCTTTAAGGCATAAGATAATATTGAGTGCCTGTAGTTTTGGTTTGAATATAAGACCCTGAATTAGTAACTTCCTGCTCTTAAAGTTGAATACAAGAAGAAAGACTATAAGCAGACAGCACGAAGGGTAGAGGTCCCATTTCAGGGTTGGTAGGTGTGGGGCACAGTGTCACTGCACAGAAGTCTGAAAAGGTTCTTAAACATCAACAACCAGTAATACAAATTCTTTTTTTTTCTTAAATTAATTAGAACTACATCATAAATTATCATAAAATTGTCTATCATGATTTCGATAATAATAAAGTTGCATATTAACATTAATCACCAAAAAAAGATCCTAAAATATTGTTATTTTATATTTAAGTTTGACAAAGCACTAGTTCCAATTTCAACAATGAGCCTTTCAACTCACTAAGTAATGTTTTATTTTGATCTTTACTGCAAAGGAACTTGTCTTATGTTTGATTGATAATCATTTCTAGCATTGTTTTAGAAGAATTATCTGTAAATAAAAACAGTTACATTATCATTTTTTAACCCCTATGTTTTTTATAGCCAAGAGTAGTTTCTGAAGTCTTCTTAAACCAACGTACGAGCTCCAACAACCTCCGCCAACAAGGCTGGACAGCTTGCATGTTGCCCGAGAAGGACTGTAAATCCCTCTCTGCTGCCTATAAAACTTAAAAGCTGCTAGTGCATGATAATAACTGAAGGAGACTCAGAGGAGCATTTTCACATCCTGAAGAGGTGTAATTATGTGCACATCACAGCTATTAAAAAGCAGCATAATGCCTGACTCCAAGTCACAAAAAGTATTCAAAAAGACAGTGTTGCAATCCCAGTTCGAGGCATGATGAAGATGTGCCTGGAAATGAAAACTGAGATTGTCTTTTTGAAAACATTTTCTTGGTTTGGAGTCAGCATGCAAAATGTTTGACAGGCTTCCTCCTGGGATTTGACAGTAAGAGAATTGTGGTTTTCTTGTCCTCTGTTGATAGACTAATCAAACTGAAACTAGAGAAGTGGTTGAGACAAAAATAGGATCTTGAAAAGTGAGGGAAACATGTTGCCCTTCATTCACAGTGAATACACTAACACTAGTGTAAATACACCCTGGAATGGCAGCATGTTGTATTCTTCTCCTGAGTTAATCCGGTGCCTCTTGATCAAAGCAGGTACTTTACACATATTTTGTCCACTTTACCCTGTCCTGTCAGGACAGATTGGATTTTTGGTGAAGACATAAAAGTCAGGCAGGTGAGTGGCAGAGATGAAATTTACCTCAATCTCCTGTAGCTGCTCCTGGTTGTTGGAGTACATCTGCTGCAGCCCCTGCTCCAGCTCCCGGTTCCTCTCCAGCAGAGTCTTCCCGAGCTCAGCTGCCAGCTGAAGGTCTGCAGGAGAGGCCACAAGTGCTTCAGTGCTCATAGTAAAGTCTCACTGGTGGAGTGGCGGGGCCATAACTGTGCAAGTAGCTTCTTAAGGTTTTTTCTTTGCCGCTGGCAGGAATCCAGTAACCCACTTTTTAAAATTTGTGCCACGGAGTTTAACTGACTTTTGTGAAAATCTTTGGATAACTGCTTTTAACCTCTAATGAACCTATGGGATTTATTTACACATTTATCTATCCCTTTATCATTTGGATCTTATATGATCTGCCATCCACAGTAAATATGAAAGAATAGAGGGAAATATTTTAGGCCAATCTATGAGTTTCAGTGCGAAGACATGCAATAAAGACAAAAGGGAGGGGAATTCAAATCATTTCAGACAGACCTTTCCTCCTTTTTTTGCCGCATATGTGACTCTCCTGCTGACAAAACACCGTCCTTCATTTTCGCTACATCAGCATGTAGACTAATTAAACATCCCAACCAAATTAATACATATTATAGTTTTGGATAAAGGCAAAGAAATTCCACCAATTTAATGTGCACCTGCAGAGCTTCATAGCGAGTAATTATGTGATATGTATGTATGTGTGTGTGTGTGTGTGTGTGTGTGTGTGTGTGTGTGTGTGTGTGTGTGTTACAGACATATTGTGCATTACATTCTTTGCTTGGCTGTAAAATAAATGTTCAGTGCGGTTCTTTATCTATAACGGGTCAAAGAGAAAGAAACTGTACCATTTTCAAGGTCTCGCTTGTCGTACCACGGTTCCTCCTCCTTGATCTCAAATTCCTCCACGATCATGTCCGTCAGCATCTTGACACTGTCACAGTCAACTCGCGCACTTTAACGGCTGTACCGACTGTTAAACGTGACAGATACACGGTCTAGAAAAACGGCCCAGTCCGCGTCTTCCCCGCCCGCTGCCGGCGCCGGTGTGCGCTCGTCACCGGACAGACGGACGGATCACTGCTGATGAACTGCTGCTGCCATGTGGACGTTTCCGGCCTGGAGTTTCAAAATAAAAAAGAGGACGTGACGATAACATTTATTCTTAGAAAACAAACGACAAAGGGACACAATACAGACAATGCCATGACCACAGAGAGATGTTAAACGACTATAGCTATTGGAAGACACAAAATAACTACAAAGAGCAGTGAAAGAACTACAAAGAGAAATATGTCCACAAGATGAGAGGGCTTTTAGTCATATACTGTATGTTTAAAGATTTTGACAGGTGAAACCATTAAACCTCAGTTGTACAATTTGAACAGAACCTAAACTTTAGTTGGAAATAACAAACAGGTTCTCTGCATAATAACATCATGTTATTGGCAATATGTATTCCAATATATGTATTTATTTTACATATATGTCTGATGTTAAAAAAGTAATGTAAAAGCAGTCAAATAATTGTATTATTATGTAAAACATTTACATAAAAAAGAGAGATACATTTGAAAGCCAGCATTCTGTAGGTCAGGAGTACATAAATACTTACCAATATGTGTTATTTAGCAGGCATGTGAACTATTTCTGATAAATTTACTTTGTCTTTTTTAAGAATATAAAAGAATACAATCATGCAGTAAGGCCAATTACATACGATGTGCATTTTATTTTGAAGAGTACACTGCGTAGTTTCCGGTACAGACCTGTCACTCTCGGTGAGTTTCACCATCTCTTTGCCACACCTGCTCCCCTGCGCATTAGTCCTCCCTTGGAAACCGCAGCCCACAGAAATTTAGTGGCCACACGCGGGCGCTGATGAGCGCAATAGTATATTAGTATTTTATATTACATATTCATATGGATTTAACAAATTCTGACCTCACAAAATTTTTTTTTAATTAATTAGAGTCTTAACAGGTGTTTTCCCACATTACAAATGTTTTTTTTTTTTTTCTAAATCAGATTATTATTTAAGAATAGTCCAAATAACAATAAAATGAATTCCGTTCACTGGTCAATATGACGTATGATTTTTTGTGTTATTTGGATGTTTTCCTTCAGGAACAGATGGAAATACTATTTGCCTTTTATCTTTGACAGAAGGTGCTGTTTTTTTTCGCAATTTGGTTTCAATAGGCAGAATTAAATTCATTGCTATTATGTGTATTGCAGGCATCATTTCCCAACAGTTGGTGGCAGTGTAATCTCATGTTTTTCTCTGGTTTTGTTAAAAGTCTTTATTTTAAGCAAACAAAGAAGACATGTTCAACAGACACACACTGATTTACAGTAAATCATTCACATGAACACATTAAAATAAATAAACATAACATCAAGAGGATATTTTTCATAATTTGTCATGAACATAAATTAACATGATTGCATAGATTTACATAGCACAGAGTGTTTGATTCACAGTGTGCATAAAAATGAGCATCCGATTAGCTGCATGGTTTTTAGGCTCATTATCAGATGCAGGCAGATGAAAATATTCTCCAAGCTGAATGTTCTTCTCTGAGAAACATCATGTCAGCTGATAATAAAGGATTTGATGATCTGCACCCAGAGGGTGATGAGTACAGGCTTCTCTTTCATCTTCCATCACTTTCTTGTTCCCTTTTTGTAACATTATACAAAACATACCTCGGTTTGGTGCTGAACAGGGATGTGCTTTGTGTTTGTGTTCATTGTAAACTGTAAATTGTATATATTTTGTAGACTTGCAACATATATTATTTATGCCACATAGAAGAAAATAACCTTTACTGGGTATACAGTGATTTGTTTTAACTTTCCATGAGTGTTTTTGTTAGACAACAACCAAGTTAATGTTGAAAGTGCAATTAATTCATTAGTCATCATAAGTCCCTATGAATAAAAGCCCTGATTAATAATTGTCACTAAAACCAGGGTATTGAGTCACAGCAGAATTTCACAAACAGACACAATTCATAATGTGACTGACCACAGGCCATGTTTTTTCAACCAGGTTGAGGATTAGATGCTGTAACATCCCAAGCTTTTCCCTTTAAGGTCTCTTAACTCTGGCTGTTTAATCTCCTCCTTTTTGTGCTCCACCCAAAGTGCATGTGTTCTCCACCTCTCCTCCCCATCTGTCCTCCACCTGATTTCAGTATCTCTGTCTTGTGGGTTGTCAGCAAGATGAGAAGAAAAGGCAGAGTGGTGAGCAAGAGCTCTCTGTGGGGGATTTGGCTTCGTGGCATGATAAAAGAGCTGTGATCCTTTTTTCTGCAGAATCAATTCTTGGTTTGTGTTTCTCCTATCTCCACTTACCACCCATGCCTTTTTCTGTTTTTATTGATGCTTCATTGTCTTTTCATTTTGGTTTTCACAGGGTGTGAAATGCCAGAAAGACATGAATGGGACCCCATGCACTCCCCTGCCCCTGCTATTTTATCGCCCTGTCAGGAAATGATTAAAAAGGGGCTACTGCAACTGTTCCTAAGGTTTCTAATCATGTTTTCTCTGTGACAGCAAAGGCATCTTCAAGTAGAACAGTAATGGGCTTGCAAGTGAAAGCAGGCTAGATAAACTAAGGGGGGAAATTGAAATATTACAGGCAAGAGTGCGAGCAAACAGGATGATTACCACTGTGCTCAGCAGCCGCTTCACATGCCCTCCCACCACCACCCAATCCCTGCAGTGATCTTGTTTAGTAATGGTGTTGCTTGCGGCCACAGCATGGAACAGTGACATTAACGGGCAGCAGTAACCGGTAATGAGTCGTTAAAAGAGAGATTTGGAGCTTTACTGATCCGTTTCCATACCAACTGTCTCAGCTGTGGGGATTGGATCCTCTCAGTAAAATATAAGCTGGGGAGGGGTGTAATGGGATTCAAGGAAGCAGGCTACTTCTGGGTAGAACTTCACAAACACACACAATACATGTGACAAAACCTTTATAAATATACTGTATGTGAGTGTGTGTGTGTCTGTTTTAAATTCATCTCCAAAGCTCTTCCTTTTTGCAAAAATACATCATGACAAATAGAAAGCAGGGAGTCTCCAGCGTTTTTGATTTGTTGTGAATTTTCTGACTGACTGCTATCCTCCTCCATGTTTTACTGAACATGCATTTGTCGTTGTTTTTTTTATTTTTTGCAATGCCTTTTGTCTGGACGCACACAAAACAGTGACGAATGGGGAGGTATACTTGCACTGAGAAGATCCACCGTGTTGCTATGACAACCAGGCGTTTGCAAAAATCAGTGTGATGCCAACTCTCATCCAAATATCACATACAGGCTTGCATTTGTGGGTGGGGGGAAACAAGAACACTGGCAGAAGCAGGCAAGCTGGCATGCTGTATACTGTGTGTGTGTGTGTAATAGATATTACTTTTATATTGCATCGGTCCATCCCTGTTGTTTACACACACCGAATGCAATCAGTAGGAAATTAGGAATGAGAGAGAATGGGGAAAAAGAGAAAAGAGTGAGAAAGATGATGTTGATAAGAGAAATGGGATTTGGGTTAAAGATAACAATTTTTTATCACTGAACAGCAACATCAAAGGCCATGTTGGCAGGGGAAACGATGAAGAATTAAGAAAAAAAGAAGTTTAATTTCACAAGTAATCTTCCACCCTGGGGCCCATGGGTAAAACAGAGCACTGTGAAGTAGATGAATTTAGCTAATCTCTCTCACACAGCTTCAGGGGATCACAGGGATAGACAGTCACCCTGGTGCCTAATTTGCTGCTGAAATTTTATGAAATGATGCAACTCAAACTGCAGAAACACAGAGCATGAGTGATGGTTGGTTCCTGCCCTTAAACACAAGAAGAATGTGCTTTTAATCAGAGTCCAAGAGGAAGATTAATATGAGAGGACTATCGGCTTCTGAATTTACAGGTAGAAAAGGATACCTGACAGCTGTCTCCTGCTCTGATGTTTTCTGTTGTGCGTGGATGAGAAGAGACGTGGCTGATGTTGCATCAAAACACTGTGCTGATGCAGCAGACAAGAGGGATGATGGATGGCAAGCAGGTGGAGCTCCAGTTTCACACAAGAGATCCATTTCAGAGCTGAACATCCAGTCGATGGGCTGGTTGTTCAAATCAGACCTTTATGACTGCACAGCAAGTTCAACACTCACCAGGATGTAGGCGGATATGTGTCCAAGTCTACGGCCAAGAGGAGACTTCGTGACCAGAACCCACAGGATTCACCAGAAAGGCGATGCTGCAGTTCACAAAGAAACACACACATACACACACAAAAGAGTTGAGAGGACTGATGCTGAAACAATAAATGAAACATCGACCAATGAAATAGACTACAAATACAGAAAAATAGATTCAAGCCTCACGTGTTCATTTCTATAGCTCTATTTGTCAGTTGTAGGCATACTTTACTTCTCTTCTGACCCCCCCTCCCCACGTTGGTGTGATTGCATTTCTGCAGATGTGATAAGATGGAAAAAGCTGAGTTGACCACTTCTCGCCAGCAGTGAAGTACAACTGCTGAGTAAAGACAGCCCATCCTGGCAGCTGACTCTGTTTCTGATCTGAAATGCTTTGTCCTGGATCAGCTTCAAATGCAACATTTTGAAGCAACACACACACACACACAAACAAAACTTTGTCACCAAAATGTGTATTTCTTCTTGTCAGCATCAGCCAAAGTCTTTCCTGCACTGATTTTATTTAACAGCCAGTTTCTGTCTCCTCACAAAGCTCATCACATTTGATCAGTTTTACAAACAGGAGCTGGAGCAATAAGAAAATTAGAACCTTTCCACAATATGGACAACCTCTCTGCACAGACAAGCCTAAGCCTCTCGCAGCTCACTTTATTCAAAGTACTGTATCCTGCAAGTTACAATTAAGTCTCAGGGCATAAACTTTGTGTTTAAAGGCCAAGGCAAACCATTATGAAAAATGTATTTCCACTGTCAATTGCACTGTTAGCAAACAAATATCTAAAAGCACAATGATGACGATGATGATGATGATGTGTGTGTGTGTGTGTGTGTGTGTGTGTGTGTGTGTGTGTGTGTGTGTGTATTTCATCCCGTGAAGCCGTTTATCGAGCCCCACCCTGTATTCTGTGCGTAAAAAAACCTCCCACGTATACATCACCACCACCACCGCCACCATCATCATCACACACACACCACGTTTCTTCCAGCAGCGGGACGATAGCGGAGGATAACGGTTCGCCGCTCACGGACAGAGAGGGGACAGAGATGGGAGTGGAGCGACGGCGTTTCTGCCTATGACACGGACACACCGGGCGGGAAGGATGGCGCTGACCAGCCGGGAAACGTTATGCTTGATCGGAACCTGCCTCTGGCTGCCGCTTCTGGCGGAGGTGCGTACTGTATGTAGCCTGTCTTGTAATTTGTCCTGATTTTTTTCTTTTCTTTTTTCTGTTGCCATGACCTGTGGTAGTCACGTTTTGATGGGTTGTGCTGCATTTTACATAAAACCTTAATGCCATCCACAATTAAACAGATAATTAGATTAGATAATTAGCCTATAACCGAATTCAGGGCAATGCACCCGGGATTTTAGGACCGGTTCAGGCAGTTGCTACGTTTTCGTGCTTCGCAATGAATCCACAGCCAAACTCTGTTCTCCAGTGCAGCTGAACGTCTCTACGTTGTAAATGCACAGTATTTACAACATAGGTACGGCCAACTCTGCGGTCATGCAAACCGTCGCGATCCCTCTATTCAGGATTTCCAACAAAGCGGGTGCAGGTCGGGGCGATTAAAGGGCATCATACGGCTCTAACCCGGCCTTTAGCCAATTAACGGTGCCGTTATCCACTTTAAAAGCGGGCTCACTACACACACACACACACACACACACACACACACACACACACACACACACACACACACACACACACACACACACACACACACACACACGTTCTCAATCACAACCCCCCTCGGCGGGATATCATGAGAAGAACCGGTCGGAGGCTCTTCTTGCCCCCCGGAGGTGTTGAGGGAATGAACCGCACACGGGCCGTTGAAGCTTGTCACACCAATTCACTCACCTCAGACATGTTGGCGCGAAAACCGCGAAGAGACAGGTGTGGTGTTGTCAGTTGTGAGTCAGCCAGGAAATCAGGTGCTGTGATTTATGACACAAACGGGTTAATGTCACATCTGCCACGAGCTGATCGGCAAGGCAATCAATCAATCAATTAATGATAAATAAAAGAATTCGTCATCAAACTCATTCAATTCCACGTTTCCTTCTCTCTTGTGCTTCAGTGTGTGTGCTCTGTTAATGTGCTGCATATGAACTGTGTCGCCCGTGCAGAAGTCATTAGTGGAGAACAGTGAAGTGCAGCATTTAATTAGACCCACTAACACTGGAAGCAGCCGTGCATGTCGCAGAAATAGCACATGGCAGATGAGTTTTTCATTTCCACTTCATCAGACTTATCTTTTCACCGTGAGAGTCACTTTCTTCTGTCTACATCCTCACAACAAAAATATCAACACAAAGGAAGTCCTCTGTAAACCTGCAAAGGATGCCTTACCCTAAATTACACCCAAATATAGAAAAATCTACATTTTACATAAAATACTAACCAACCAACATTGACTTCAAAATAAATAAGAAACTAAAATTTTTATAATTTAGAAATTGCTTAAGTAATTTTTAAATAGAAAAAATAACAAAACAAATCTGGATTCATACTAATCTATGACTGAAATAAAAGTGGAAGCAGTTTAACTGTATTTCAACTTTGAACTTTGGGAAATTGTGACAGACAGTTTTGATTATTTTCTGTGAATTGATGAACTGCAGTGACTACCTGGGAAGGTAATTGTCAGATTATTTGATAAGGATTAGTTAACTGTTTAAACTCCTTACTTGAGAGATTGCGAGTGGTCACTGTCACTGAGCTCTCAGTATCATCTGTTTCTCAAGGATGCGTGAATGAATTCAGTTGTTCTGCTTTCAGCAGGCTGCAAAGATTTACTGGTAATAACAGACAGTGACATAGAGGAGAACACTGTCATGACACAAAAGCAGGGACAACCAGTCAGGTTAACAGAATTGTTTGTCATTTAACAGTAAAAGCTTCCATCCTACAGTAACGTCTTTTCACCAAGAGCAGAAATGTGTTTGTGTGTTTGCATGGCCATGCACTGGATGCAGGTGTGAGAACATCATGAAAGATTAGCACCATAATTGAGCTGTGTGACTGATATGAATGGAGATACCAGCACTCATGTTCATGACCACAGGTCACCTCCTCTAATATAATTAGGCTGAGCAATGCCTTCTGGGAAGTGTTTGTGTCTTCTGGCTTCATACGTGTGTGTGCTTGGAGAAAAATAACCATAGAGCAGTGCTTCAAGGTGAAAGGCGTTGTATTGCACTGCCTTTACCATAGATATTCTACAGTGGCTGCTGTGTATATGTGTGTGTGTGTGTGTGTGTGCGTCTTCTCCTCTTCTGTCAGGTGCCCCGCTGTGTAGAGGTGTGACCTGATTTCTGAAACTGAAACAAACACAACACTGTCTGATATCATCTGATAGTGTGTTGTACTATTTGTGTTGGTGTGTGTTCACACTGTACACTATGTAACTGAGCGGCTTATGCCTGTAATATTTCTTTCCTATGATTGCTGAACCCTGCCATCAGTGAATGAACTCATTCACAAAATATTAAAAAATTGTGAAAGCATTCCTCAGGTTACAATTGCTCTCCTCTCAATATCTGAGACTTTTGTTTTTCTCTGGTGTCTGTCTCCGACCCGACTGTCTTTCATAATCAAGAATATGTTGAAACCACTCAGAGAATGCAAACCTTCACCAGGGCTGCAGAATACTGTTACAAACGATGCTTATGTGCACACGCATAACCTAAATTCGGGCTTTGTACAAAGATGAGTCAGATGCATCCTTTCTGTGTCCATTTAGATGAATCCTCTCTAGGCTGAGAGCCTTCAGCTTTGGCAGATTGCTCTTAGTTAGTATGTGCTTGTGTAACTCTACATTTGGTTGCAGTTACACAAACGCTGAACAACGAGTGTTTGCCTGACAAGGACCTCTCCTGGCCATGTGAACAATGACTGATGACTCCCTAATTCTCTCCTTTAAGTGCCGTTCAGTGAACTACAAGTGCGCTTATGCCTTTTACTCAAAGCCCTTCTCGCCTGGTTAGTGTTTGTTTGAACGGCCAACTCCAGGAGGAGTCCTGGTGGTTTCAAACTTCTTCTATTTCACAGTTATTGAGGTCACTGTGAAAGGGCTTTACACTCTTGTTTCTCAGCCCATGATCTATGTTGGTGAAATCTGCAAATTAACTGATCAGAAAACACACCTTCCTCAGTAGTAGAAAGAGTCTCTTGTAGCTGTAACATGTTTTTTTCCTTCTCTTCCCCTGCAGGTGGTGGCTGAGGACAGTTACTTAAATGAGGTGCAGAACTCAGGTAGGTGGAGGTGATGCTCCAAAACACAGCGCTCTCATCACTTTCTCCTCTCCGTCTGTCCTCTCCTCCTACACCACCTCATCTCTCTGCTCTGTTTGTTCTCCTTCCAGTTTAACCCACATTCTGACTCAGACGGTCATCAAACCCCCTCCGCTGCCACCTCTTTTCCTCCTCCTCTTTCTCTCATGCGCTCGCCTCAGCCATGCTCCCATACCTTTCCTCTTCCCCTCTGGCCTGTGACCCTCTACATTTCATTTAACCCCCCTCTTCCGTCCTTTCTTTCTCTACTTCCCTGAGAGGAGTGGCGGCCATGATAATGATGATAATGATGGGGGTGGGGTAAGGAGCTCCTCCTTCTCATGCTGAAATATCTGGGCTTCTATGGCTGTGCGCACATCGACAGACAAGTGAAAATGATGGGCAGTAACACCTCTCATCTGTCATCCATCAACAAGAAACAAAAAAAAAAGGTTTTTCTTTTAATCAAGTCAAAACCATCTCAAGGCACTTTTTTGTTAGTGTTTTCTCCCGTGTCGCACAAAACTGTATCAAAATTGGGTTAAATGGTGAAAAGCTGAATTTCCCCCTACTTATCACAATGCATGTGTGTTGTGTTGAAGATACTGTTACCCCCTTACCCCCCATACAGAAAGCCTCCGAGTGTAAACCGTGTCAAATACTCATTGTGGCTGGGAAATGGATTATGGGAGCAGGGAGACTGAGTGTTCCCATGGCGATGGGCAGAGTACCGTTGTCGTGGCATTGAGGAGGGCGGCAGTGAGTGTTGTGTGTGTGTGTGTGTGTGTCTGAATGCTTTGGGTGTTGAGATGAATTAGAGAGCTTGAAGAGCTTGAATGAGATACACAGAGTAGGGAGGAAGAAATTTAAAGGAAGTGGAAAATAAGGGGGGATTTAAGGATAAAATTCAGACATGCAGAGTTGAAATTTGATTAAAACTTGGCATATAAACTGGTAAAGAATGATAATGTGGTAAAATACAGTTTCAGTAATATATAAGTATGCAAAGTTGTTAACAAATAATGCACATTAATAAACATTAAAAGGCGTTTAATAGTTTTTTATGTACCATTATCTAATGGTTGTTTAATGTTTATAAATGCTAAGGGGAAAGTACAGCCTTCCCAAAGCAGGACTGCCACAGGACAGCTGTATGCATACATGCTGTAATGTGACTGTGAGTCAGCTAGAACAAAACCAGGATCCTGAAACTGAGGAAGCTGAATGGAACCGAGCCCTTAAAAAGAAATAAAAAAGAGCTACTGCGTGGGCCAACTTCCGAACCCTGGACCGTCACACACTTAAATCACTGACGTCACCTCCGTTATCACTGCAAGTGCCTGAGCACAGGAGTGGAAGAGCACTTTGTAAAATCACATCATCTGAACAAAAGCTTTTTTGTGGCCAGTAAAGTGTGAGGCTGATATTTCTTAACAACATTTACAATAAAGTAAAATAATAGAACAACACTGTTTGATGAGCATATGACTACAATAGAAACAGTTAATTAACCAGAAAATAAATTAACAATAATAAAATGTAACAATCAATGCAAATTTAACTGATTGTGTCACTTTTAAGCAAACAAAAAAGACCAAGGTTTTAAAAATTATTGGTTCACTAAATATACACATACACACTGAAATAGATTGGATTGAAGCCACACAGCAAATGAAGATGGTTCATCTCCATTAGTGCTTTACATATTTTATGATTATGAAAAGCTGTCTCACCAAAAAACATCTTCATTGCATGCAAGGCACTTTTGAAATCAAACGCATCAGTTACATTTAAGTGATTAACCCACAAATCACAGCGTCTAAAGCTGCCGTTCACACAACACGACTGACAGGAACAATTACCAGTGGATCCAAGTTTGAGCCGTATTCATTATCACAAGGATTTAAGTACGGGCAGAGCTCCTCAGTGAAGAAACACTCAGTGAATGTGTAAATAAGTGTTGCGCTCTGCACATCATAGAAGGATATCTGGCCTCCATCATAATCCACAAACACTCCGACCCTCTCCACTTTCCCCAAGCAAACCGTGATACCCGGAGAACTGAAGGTCTCAAACTTATCTTCCAGAAACCAAATGGCCCAAAGTCCGCTGTGAGGATTGCGAGCGAGCACCCCCCTCCTCTGAACAGAAGCCATGGCTACACCGACGCACCATTCACTCTTTTGACTCACAAACACCTCAAAGTAAAACTTGCACGATGAGAAGCCTCTGTCTCCCAGAACCGCGAGATGTTCAGTGAACATGTTTACATTCAGGTTCTGGGTTGCCCACAAACCTGAACCCAAGCTGTACCTCACCTGTTTCCTGTCATCAGATAAAATGAGCAGAGGGTGGGCCGTGTCGCGATCGAGCAAAACGTTCACTTCATACTGCTGAAGGTGCCTCAGTGTTGCATCGCTTGACAAAGAGAGTTTATTTATTTCTACATTGATTTTATCCAGTGACATCCACATGTGAGACATGGAGCTGCTCAAAGATTTCTGCAGGTGCCGTATCTCTAGGTGTTTGTTGAGGCTGAATATGGAGTTCATGCTGTGTGGATGAAGGGACAGGCCCGGGAAGTTCTGGAGGAAACAGTGCTGGTCTTCAGTCTGTCTTAACTCCCTAAGCTTCATCGCTGTCCTCTGCAGCTCAGCAAGCTCCTGCTCCACACAGCCAATAAAACCATCCATTTTTTCCTCTGCTGCATTTTGCTTCTCCTTGATCACTTTCACAAGCTCCAGCTGGGTCTTCTGAATCTTAGACATCAGCCCAGACAAGCCCAGTGTGCTGCTGGTGACCACATCTTGGGTTTCTCTTCTGCTCTCTACAACTGATTTCTTCATGGCTAGCACCTTCTGCTGCCTTTCGTGGATCATCTGCTGCACTTTTTCCTCTGTGTTTCCCAGCCGATACTTCTTCTCTTTGTACGCCCGGTGCACAGGAACAACATCATGGTTGACATGCTGAGATCCGGCGCAGATGTTGCACAGCAAAATGTTTTCATTTCTACAGAACAAAGCCAGGAGGTGGCTATGCTCCTTGCAGATCTTGTCCTTCAGGCTTGCCAAAGGCTCGACCAGTGTGTGCCTCTTCAGACCAGCAGCTCTGTGATGAGGCTCCAGATGAACGCTGCAGTAAGAAGTCAGACACTCCAGGCAGGATTTGATAGCCTTTCGCTGGGTGTCAGTACAAATATCACACAGCACCGCACTGCTCCAGATGTGATCTTCTGTTGCTTGAAGCAACACGAACTGCGATGCCAGCTCTGAAATGAAAGTGTTGACCTTGAGATTGGGTCTCTTTTCAAATGTCTCCTTGCAGACTGGGCAGCGACAGACCGGTTCCTTGTTCCAGTAGGATGCGAGGCAGGATGTGCAGAAGTTGTGTCCACATGGGGTGGTTACTGGTTGAGTGAATGTGTCCAGGCAGATTGGACAAAGAAACTGCTCCTCAGACAAGAGACTGAGGCTGGACGCCATTTCTGATAAAACCAAACAAAAATGAAAATACAATTTAACAAGCTATCTCAGAGCTTCAGATGTCATTCTTGACACCAGGTATTCATCAGCAGATGGAGTTTTCTCTGATGTCACAATTATGGATGTTTAAATTTTCTTTTTTTCTGAGCACTTCAAATGACCCTTTGGTGTTTTCTTTCCAGCAAACAAATGTTCACTGTTAACATTTATTGTTTCTTACTGTCAAGCTTGGTGTTTGTCTCCTTGAGGTCTAACAAATGTGTTGAATTCATTTCTATTTCATTTCTATTTGTAGCTAAAACAATCAGTCGATTTGACTAAATATATTCATAGATATTCCTCCAAAATCATGAATCATCAAAAATACTCTAAGAGCAAACATTTAAATATAACCATTACTATTTTTTCACCTACATTAGCTATGTATCAAGAGATAACTGAACAGGTTAATTTGGAATACGGAAAATGTGTTTTTCATTTTGTTGCAGCTTTGAGGGCTTCTCAGCCCAGGGTCTTAAACGTCAGAGCTCAAACTTTATTCTTGAATTTGAACACAGCAATTTAAAAAACACTATATTTCGTGAATGATTTTCATGAAACAACATGTAATGTGTGAAAGCTTCAGAAAATCCAATAAATGGTTAGCTGTGGTTAGCTGATTTGTGTCCAAGGTCAAGAATAACCCTCAACTTTTTAGCCAACAATGTGCATTCAAGAAAATGGAAGTGGAAACATCAAACAAACATTAAACACAACATAGATTTCACTCAGAAAAAGTTCACTTAACTGTGGTGATGTTGGTCTGTAAAGCAAAAAGAAAGTTAAGCGAGTCCTTTCCCAGTAAAGAATTAACCTTTCACTTTCATCTGGTGTCACATTTCTTAAAGGGACAGACACTTCTTTCTTTTTTTAAATCTCTGCAGCAGGGAGATTTTTTTTAGGTTTTGTTACAAGTGAGGGGCTGTTTTTAAATGTGATCTGCATTATTTATTGTTTGAGGATAGATTTCTGTTTTTGGTTCATTATATTTCTGCCTGGATGTTTTTCCTGGTTCACTCCCTTTGCGCTTTCTCTTATCTTCATCCAAATTGGACTTGGTGTGTGTTTCTGCATCTGACTGCACTATAGTGTGTGTTTCTGTCTTCGTCACTATGCAGCAAAGATCTGTGTGTGTGTGTGTGTGTGTGTGTGTTAGCATGCGAGGTGGGCAAAAGGGTTGCACACTGTAGATAATGCTCCAGGACGTGTGTGTCGAACAGATAAGGCTGCTGGTGGCTACTGAAGCATCTCCACCATTAATCATAGTTTAGTGGCCGCTTGGCCTCAAAAACACTTAAAACTTTAGTGTGGAAAGTACTGAAATTCTTTAGATAAGGTAGAAACACAACAAGGCAAAAATACCCCATTATATGTCTAAAAACACTGTTGTTTCCTTCTGTTTGTGGGGGGGTTCCCTGTTTTCAGATCAGCTGATGACAGAAAGCAAGGAAACTAAGGAAAGGGTTGTAAGAAAACCTGGCAGAAAGGAGGGAAGCTAAACAAAAATGGAGAAAGAAAGATGAAAAGAAAGATAATACTTTTGACATATATTTGGGAGGTAATCTAATGTTTTTGGTGTAAATTTTAGTAATGGGTCACCAAAGTCCAGTATCTAATTTACAAACAACACATGATAAAATTGTTAATATGTATAAATACATTAAAACATGTAAATGAATTGAAGAATTGTGGAATTGTTTGTTTGGCTGACAGGTGAGGGGCAGTGACAATAACGAAGGATAGAGAGGTACTTAATCTTATCTGCCAAAGCAAACAAAAATCTTTTTAAAGGTCACTTTAATATACCTTTATACTTACTTTACATCACTGAGTGCATTAATATGTTTGGTGTTGGTATGTTCTGCAGCATGATTCCTGTTCATTAATGAGTGATGCACGTTTTTTAAACAGGCTACAGTTTGTAAGCTCCTCTGCTTTGTGGCCTAATTTTACAACACTTTGATGTCAGCAGTTTCCCTCTCGGCCTGTCTGAGCTTCACTTACCCGCTCAACCCCCCTCCTTGAGAAGATTACCGCAAGTATGTGGTCACCACCGGGTTTAATAAGGGTGGTTTAAAGGTGCTGGAAATCTCACCAGTTCAACACCAGGGTGCAAGGGTGAGTGCATTAGGCAGGATCCTGCTGTGGACCGTGGACAGCATATGAAAGTCATCCATGTAAGCTTTTATGTTCAGATAAAGTTCAGACATGGGGGATAATGTGATTTAAATAAGAGCAATTCCATTCCTCTTTCTGCCATCAAACTTCCCCATTTCTCTTTCTTTTATTCACATTGTCCTCTCCGATCCAAATCCTCCTCCTCCTTTCATCCAAAACATCTTATTCCCCCATCCTCCTTAGCATTTCCTGACTCTCTCCCCTCCTTCCGTCTCTGTGCAGTGCCTCTGTCCTGCTCTGAGGGATTCACAGAGTTGGGGTACTATAACGGTACTGTATCCCAGACGGACTCTGGCGCCCCCTGTCTGAAGTGGACTGAGTTTCCAGACTATGTCATGCAGTATCCGGGCCGAGGGCTGGGCGACCACAGCTACTGCAGGAACCCGGACCGAGAGTCCAACCCCTGGTGTTTCTTCAGGCAAAACTCTGGAGCCATCGGATGGGCCTACTGTGACTGCCACCAGGGTGCGACCACAGTTTACCACTATATGACTGATCTAGGACCATCTGTAAAAATCATAAACTAAAACAGAGCTAAAAATTGCTTTACAATTTACAATAAAACAGGTGAATAAGGAACAGAAGGCAATAATAAAATCTGTAAGAAATTTCATGCTTCCTTACCCCATTATAATCCAATTTCATTTATATCAACCATTTGCAATACTGGGTTGATTAGTTATAACAGCATAACACAGGAAGAAACTGAAGCCTTTGATAAATGCCATTATCAAGTAATCTGTTTGGGGTTTTTTCCAATCAGTTAATCACGCACAGTAAATCTGAGGTATCATGAGATAAATTTTTGCCATCTGCCTAGTTTACACTCAGCACCAAAAAGCAGACAGACAGTTGGCATCTAGCTGATGAACAAAGCAGAGCATTTAGTCAGTGAACAAAACCCAGCTAAAAGTGTGAATACTGCACTAACTGTTTTCAGGTGGCTGGAAATACAATCAGATAGCTGTCTGCTGACATGTTAAGCAGTAAAACTATTTTAAGGACAGAATATGTCCAATGTCTTCTTTAAAGATTGTTCTGTTGCCCCCAAGTGGCAACCCCCCCCCCCCTTCTACGGACTAATCCATAATTTGATTACTGATTTGGTCACAAAAAATACCATTGAAATACCATAGCATTTGACGCTGTATGTTTATGTGACTACTAGTAGTTTTCTGAATGTAAAACCTCCTCACCGCTCTCTGGATTTTCAGGTGCCGCTCGCCTGGTGGGCAGCTCGTCCTCCGGGAGCGGGCGGATTGAGGTCTACCTGAACGGCCAGTGGGGGGCGGTGTGTGACTCACACTGGACAGACCGAGACGCCAGCGTGATCTGCAGGCAGCTGGGCCTGAGGTAGGACGAATCAAAAAAACATAAGTCTGATCTGTAGTGGAGGGAATACACGGTAATAATACCACAATGTAAAGGGAGAGCTTCATGCCTTATAAGCCTTACATTTAGTTTGTATGAAAATTCTAAAATAACAATTTGTAATGGAGGAAAAAGTACAACACAGTAGTACAGCAAGTCTAAAGTGAATGAAATCAGAAAATTGAAGTAACCAACATGTTTATTCTTACTGGTGATTTTGTTTGGTTTTAAAAGTGACATTGGCACTGCGCTGCAGCACTCACAGTTCGGTTCGGGCTCCGGCCTCTTTCACTACGAGCGTCTGGGTTGCCGTGGGGATGAAGTTACCTTGAGTAAGTGCCGGAGCAGGACGTTCGTCACTGGAGACTGTAGCCATGGAAACGAGGCAGCAGTGGTGTGTGCACAGCCTGAAGGTCAGTGTGACTTCTATAGTGTCATGACAACCAGACCTGAATACCGCCACAACACACCTGAGAGAGAGAGAGAGAGATTTCGTTTTTAAATGATTTGTTTTCCTGTCATAGAATACTACATAGTAATAATTTAAGCATCTTTACTCTGACAATAATGTACTTTTGTGCTAATAAAGGGAAATTTAAGGGAGACTATCTCTTATCTTTCTACATCTCCTGTGCTCTGCAGGCAGCGGCCCCCCACTCCGTTTGGTCGGAGGCGAGGAAGACTTTGAAGGTCGAGTGGAGGTGTTTCATGCTGGAAGGTGGGGCTCTGTCTGCGATGACCAGTGGGACGACAGAGATGCCGAGGTCGTGTGCAGACAGCTTGGCTTTGGGTATGTTTGTTTTTTGCACGTCACGCTACAGCGAGTTAACATATGTGTGGTGACTGCACCTTAACTGCGGGGTTAACATGTCAAATCATACTGAATTACTATTGTTACTGCTGTTGTACTTTTTTCAACAAATCACATGAAAACACAAAAAACAACTAGTGCTAGAACTGATCTTATATTTCTTGAAATGATTAATTCATCTGCTGTTTATTCTCTCAATTAATCAGTCTATAAAATTAAAATATTCAATTTACTATCATGTAAAGCCAAGAAAAGCAGTAAATTCTCACATTTAACAACTTACACATTTTTGCTTGAAAAAAAGTTTCCTTACATAGCCATAAACCAGAAAGGGGAAACACTCTGGGAAACACCTCTGTTTAGCTGGATTATATCTGAACCCTGGCAGGTGTTTCCTCTCCATGGGCAGATTTTACACGCTGCAGAGAAGGTTTAACATCGCAAACAAGTTTGAGTGTTAAACAGCAATGAAGTTGTAGCTGTGAAGAGGGAGAGAACCCTTCCATGTTCGACATCAGGTTGGATTTCATCTGCTCAAACGCTGAGGGACACACCTCGCCATCTGTGTCTGTGCTTCTAAATAATAGATGTCCTGATACTGATGCACAGGTTCTCTCTCACACAACAGCATGCTGGAGCTGGGGTGTTTTGACACTTGAAGACAAAATGAAGTGAAAATAATTTGTTTTTTCCCGCCTGGATTGTTTTTCTTGCAATAGATATGTGTGTCAAACATTTATACACTTGTCATGTTCTTTTCAATGTTGAAAACCACCCCAACACCCAGTGGGCATGTTTAAATTCTCCAACAGATTTTTGACAACATGCATCCATCGACTCACATATTTCTGTGTTACATTACTGAAAACTCAGAGGACAAAGGTCCTTCCATCCCACCTCTATTTGGATTTGGAGGGTATTTTCAACTATATTTTCATAAAAATATTAAAAATGAAGATTAAGGAATTCAGCTTCCAGCAGTCCAGAGGCATTCCCAATATTCTATGCTTTGCTATGCTTTCAATAAACCTCAAACTTCATGTTATTTTCTGCTTGAACATAAACTTCAACTGCACACACAGGAGCAGAATGAACTAACGCAGAGACACAGAAGAGCTTTTTGTAGCTTTTGGGTATCAATAAAACATCACCACAACATCCTCGTAAAAGCTATGTATTATTTATTGGGATGATTTGACTTTTTTCTTTTGCTATGTTTAGATTTGTTCTGTAAGAAATGGGCAGTGCCATAAGTACCTAGGCTACTGTTGACCAGGGCTGCTCAAGTTACTTGTGAGACAGTGCATAAAAGAGTTACTGCCTATACCCTAAGTGTTTAGAACATGGCTTAACTTCAGATACTCCAATAGGATTACCTGCTGATTCCCACCTCCCAGTGTATTGCTCACGTACTCTCCTCCTTTGTGTGTGTGTGTGTGTGTGTGTGTGCGTTACAGGGGTGTGGCAAAGGCCTGGTCGTGGGCTCACTTTGGTCAGGGTTCAGGCCCGATCCTGCTGGATGCTGTGAAGTGCACAGGGAACGAGCTCTTCCTGGATCAGTGTCCCCATGGGGACTGGGAGCAACACAACTGTGACCACATGGAGGATGCTGGGGTCTCCTGCAGCCCTTATACAGGTTCACGTTTCGCACAAACACACACACAGGCACGCACGCACACACGCACGCACACAGGATACTGCACATGCTGATAGACTTATGAAGCTGCTATTTATGGCCCCTAAACATCAATAAATCATTACCACATGAAGATGCAACATCCTCTGTGTCTCAGGCAGAAACAGGATTAATGGAAGCAAAGAAGTAACATATCTGCTGGTATGAAACAGCAGCTACAATTCATCTAACTAATGGAAGATTAATAATTAATTAAAATTATGCATCAAGGTTAATGTTGATGGGAAATGATCTGTAAAGTGTAATCTTGCCTTGTGGTCACGCAGTCAAGTCAAGCGAATCAGCCTTTAATTACATCTACAGTCCCAGAGGACTTGACGATGACCCCAGTGTAAAACCATTTCAGATGGTGTTGTGCGTCTGGTGGGAGGAGACAGTCCCTGGGAGGGTCGAGTCGAAGTATTCCACAACGGTGACTGGGGAACAGTGTGTGACGACCAATGGACTCAGCAGCATGCAGATGTGGTCTGCAGACAACTGGGCTACAGGTGGGAATACTTCACCAACACACTGTTTTTGTCACATTAAGCCCAGAAAACTTCTTTTCCTCACCAAATTTTATGGCCAAGTTCAAAAAAATGTTGGTTCTATGCTAGCGAGAGACATTTTCTGTATTTTTTCTTTCTTTTTTATTTTCATCAATATATTGGACTTTTGGATGTACTAGTTTTAAAGTTTTATCACTGTTACTCCAGCACTTCTTATTTCATTATTACAGCATTGATGTTATGTCCTTATAACTACAGTGCTATAAGTGTATATATGTGACAGTGAAGTTTGTTTGATTTGTTTTCTTCCTGCCTTTATGTGTAGTGGACAGCTGGAAGAGGGAGACAAGCTTTTTTCTTGCTGTGTTAAGACAGTATTTTTTCTGTCGCCTGCTTATTTCCCTGGAGCGGCTGTGTTATATACTGAACATAAAAAATTCAGAGTTATAGGGAAAATACACATAAAACAATAACATCAGTCTCACTTTTAATATGCCGGAGTTTTCTGAACAACTAATATTCCACTTGTAATGTTGCATATGAAACTAAAAAGGACTCACGTGCAGAGCTATAAATAATCAAACTTTGGCAGAACAGATGTTAACATCGCCTCCATCATCAGGGGTCACGCTGAGGTTGTGTCAGACGGTACATTCGGCGAGGGCGTCGGTTTGATTCTCCTGGATGACGTCCATTGTGAGGGATCTGAGACCTCCCTGCTGGACTGTCCACACGGGATCTGGGGGCGGACCGACTGCTCCCATGGCGAGGACGTCGGGGTCCGCTGCAGGGGACGGCCTATCCCGGAGACCAATGAGGTTCCAGTTATCGCACCTTCCACAGGTAAGAGATGAGGATGAACAAAGTTGATGAAAATTATTATTAACTATTTATATCTAAACTAATAAAACCAGCTCTGTCTCTTGGATCATTACCTCATTGTGAAAGCTCCAGTGTATGTTTGTCCTGTCTGGGTTTAAAAACCACATGTTGACAGCAGCGAGAAGAAAGCGTTGTTTACTGTCTTGGTACTCCAGAGGTCCCGTGCCTCCTATTGACACACACAGGCCATTAGAATGAGAATAGAGGCTGAATAAAAAACACACCAGGCTCTAGATGACATTTAACACTGTCAGGGGACATATAACTCAGCCCTTGGTGAGTGGAGACTGGAGTGTGTAGACCCAGGGACGTGAACATAAATGAGAGTTTTGTGTTGTTTTTCTGTCAGGTCCCCTGGTGCGCCTTGTGGGTGGCAGCAGCAGAAAGGAGGGTCGAGTGGAGGTGTACCTCCATGGGGACTGGGGGAGTATCTGCGACTCAGGCTGGAATGACCTGAATGCAGCCGTGGTGTGCAGACAGCTTGGACACAGGTCAATGTTAATGTCCATGAAAGAAAAAATATGTCTGATCAAAGAAGACACAAAAATTCATATTCTCTCTTGTCTTTCCAGTGGCGGAGCGGTAGCAGTTGGAGGGTTCGGTCAGGGGAAAGGGCCCATCCACCTGGATCAGGTGAGGTGCACGGGCAAGGAGGAGTTCCTGGGAGAATGTCCCTCCCTAGGTCAGAGATTCCAGGGCTGCAGGCGCCGCCAAGATGCAGGGGTGAGGTGTGACATCACGCCACAGGGGTCAACAGCACAGGTCAAGCCTCAAGCACTGAGCTGTGGGCTGAGGAAGCTGGTGGAAGAGGAGAGCAAGAGGAAGAACCAAGGAGAGGAAAACTTGCTCAGGTAAGATTCAGGGCTGTGTCAGCTCTTCACGCCAAAACAGTGTATAATGTTTAACAGTGTTGAATGTTTTAAAACATTTTAAAAATTAGCAAAACCAGTTTATATCCATTTTATATGCAAAATATTTTCAAACCACATAGTACTTTTAACCAAAATGAAATACACACAATAAACCTGGGGCCCCTGTGGGTCTGACGCTCTTGGGGGAGGTTTTTCTTGTGAATTCTACTTTAAACGTTACCTTTAGAAACTTAAAAGGAAGAGGACAGTGGTTGTGTTGATTGTGATGTTTTTGCCTGTTCTCTCCCAGGACCACGTGGCCATGGCAGGTGTCAGTGTGGCTTCAGTCCCAAAGAGAGGATGGTGGTCCTCTCTGCAGCGGCACTCTGATCAGCCCCTGCTGGGCCCTGACCTCTGCACACTGTGTCAGCAGGTAAATCTGACACTATAGCTATAAATCAGTTCCTTCATCTTCAGGGGAACCACCAAACACCAAACACCAATCCCCCCCCCCAGGTTTGGCAGCAATCCGTTCAACTACGTGGTCCGTGTCGGGGTGTTGGAGCAGACCGTCACACCGGAGCAGATGGTGGTTCACAGGAAGTTCAAGGGTCAGAGTGGAGGTCACGATCTGGCTTTGCTGAAGCTGCCCAGCACCAAGGGTCACTGTCTGACCTTTGACCCTAACACTAACGCAGCGTGCCTTCCTGCTGCCGACATAGCATCGGGGAGAACTAATCCATCCTCTTGTGTTGTCATGGTTACCACTGGCTGGAGAGGACCAGGTATGTGTTTTTTGTGTTCCTCAGAAAATCCGTCCTAATGATTTTCTCAAGATCCCCAGCCAGACATGGGGACCAGGGATCTTGAGGTTCATGGTCGGTTTTACAGCCCCTGAGCCGTGGGGACAGCCCCATTCTTGGCTTTCAGGGAAATATCTTGAAAACTAGTGGAAGGATTGCCATGAAATCTGGTGCATACGATTATGTACCCAGAAAAAGAATCCTACTGACTATGACGATGCCCTGATTCTTCCTTTAGCACCACCATGAGGTTGACAGGTGTAGTTTTGAAATTTGTCATTGATTCATGTTCCCATGCAAGTGAACTGTATTCAATTTAGATATTCATTTATTACCAAAAACATAATACCTAACCCATCAGCCTCAGCTGTTGTCTGCTTTTAGAATGAAATGTTAGCATGTTAACATACTAAGGTAAGGGGAATTGATAAGAGTTAGTGTTGTTAAATATTATGTTGTTACACTTACAAATGAATGAATTGTTTCAACACGTATGACATGATACATCTTTAATCGTCTTCTCCATCTTCTCTGCTAGACTCAGTCCTTGCATCCTGGGTCCCTCTGATGTCATCATGGCAATGTAAGAAGCGCTACGGCGATAGCTTCTCCAGCCACGGCACGCTGTGTGCTGGCAGTCCTCCAGACACCAGCCTCCTCCATGGCGACAGTTGTCAGGGCAACTCTGGAGGCGGACTGGTGTGTCAGGAGGAGACAGGTCGATGGGTCCTCACTGGGGTTGTTGCTGGGGGTTATAGCTGCGCTGACCCCTCCTCTCCTGCGCTCTATACTCGAGTCAGCCGTTTCAGGAGCTGGATCGACGAGGTCATCAACAAGCAAGTGCGTCCAGAGGAGCAGAGAGCTCGTGCCCAGACACAAGAAGAGCTGACGCACAATGACCTGACACACGCACAGGAGGAACACACACACAGCGAGGGCAAAGATAAATACGCCCATGTGCACGGCAAGCTCAAACACGCACATGATCAAGAGCAGACGATTGAAATTAGTGAGATTAAACTGAAGAACACACACACTCATCATTCACACACTGGTCAGCACGTCGACACACACACACACCGTGTAGGAGAATCAGACACAAACACACAGATTCTGGTCTGATTGAAGCCGTGCCATTGGCTTACCACCTGTGCCATGTGACCGCCCTGAGGAGGAAGAGGAGAGTTAAAGGGAGAGGAAACTCGACTCAGTTAAAAAAAATGTCCTTTGCTGTGCTCATATCAAATCTGAACTCAGTGTTATGTATCCCAAGTGTTTGCGGTTACTAATTGTTGGATGAGTACAGCAGTGGTGGGCAGAACTTCTCAAACTGCCAGGACGACAGAGTGTGTGTGGGTGATCTGTGTTGCTTAACACATGCACTACAGCCTGTCAAGAGCCAAAAAAAAAAAACCTGATGGGTCCGAGCCTGGAGCGTTCGTGCTGATAAGGGCCTTTCACAGATACTGAAAATCAAAAAAACAAAACAACAACAAAAAAGCAGCATGGCATGTATTTTTTAAGGACAAAGCGTTTAGCATCAAAATATTCAGAGGGGCGTCACACGAGAATCTATGCTAAAAGTCACCTATTAATGTCTTCTGTGTCAGCTGTTTAGCAACAACAACCAACAAAATCTCACCATCAGAGCATCTATCTAGTATAAAGGCTGACAGCATATCATCACTGTCCCTCTAAGATTTTTAATTTAGATAATTCTCCAAACTACTGCAGCAGGCAAGACTTGGTCCAAGTTAGGTTTGGAAAAAAATATCAGATGTGTTGTTTTTTCAAACAGGGCTCCTCTCTTCAGGCTGCTGTCTTATACCTTTACTGGTGAAAGTGCTGTTTCTGTTTTGACCCACAACTAAGCTATTTAACTTAACTGGGGCCATGCCAGTGATTTAGCATGTTTTGGTATCAATGTATACTTAACCCTGCTGCTGACTATATTTTAAAAAGCCATGCTGTCGACCTTTCGGGGCAAAAAGCGAATCTCAAAGCCTATCGTGACATCAAACAGGTCATTTTTGTGATTTTCCGCATGAGGGCACTTGTGGGAGTTTAATCCAAAATTGGCATTCCCAAGTTCAATTACGTATATCACAAAAGCTGAGGGTAAATCAATACAAGGTGCAACGGGGAAATCAAAACAGTGGCAACACAAACCAGAAGTAATAAAAGGGAAGGGACTGCACAAACATCATTTGAGACCTGTCTCAAAGTGTATCAGTAAGACATCACTCAAATCTCACCTTTTTAGAGCTGTTTTTAATATTTAACAGCTACCTAGTGTATTCTCATTGTGTTCTTTGTTTTTAATGTTTAATTATTTTTAAGCAATGCAGTGCAGATCAAATAAACTGCATTACCCCATGACAATAACGGGCCTTTTAGAAATTTTCCTGCAGGTTATGGAAGTCTGCTAATTGATTTCTACTCCAAAGGGAAAACAAAGGAAACGGTCACTGCCAGGAAAAGGGTAATGCGCAAAAAACCCTGAACCACTACAATGTGGATTTGTCAGCAGTTAAATCAATTGTACATAAGTCATTCTAATTGTGAAGAATAGTGAAGGGGTAAAACATGCAAAAACACAGGTATGGCCCTTTGAAATTGTACAGGACTACTCCCTCTCCTTTCAAAGCCATTGGACGCTGACTGTGGGGTCATAAAATATCTTTTTGTACTGATTCCAGCAGATGGCTCTAGATAGATAAATGGGTAGGCGGGTAGATAGCTACTACCCCAGAGTTTAGATAGTGTGTGTGTGCTGCATTCATTCTTGACTGAATTAGGTAGCCGAACTGTTGAAGTTAAATGTTGTCCGTTCTGTCATTTGCTGAGCAGGTGTGTGATCTCCCCAGAAGATGGCGACATTGCTCTATTTTCACGGGGCCACCAGTTGTGGGTTAACTGTGGCCCTGATTACTCTTTTTTTATACTCTAGCTGTACTCTTGTGCTTTGATGTTCTGTGAACCATTGTGTCGTGAAGCATCTTGTAACTTGTGGCTGCTGTTTCCCAACACGAAACTGTCCGATGCCTGTTGTTATGATCCTGTACATAAACTTGTCACTACTCCTTCCCTGCCTATCCTTCTTTCTTTCCTTGCTGAGACTTGGTGTTTTACCATACAGACCCTGTAGGTTAATGTAAATACCATGTGAGGGAGCATATTGAAGCATTTATGTATACCTACTTTACCTGTGTTAAACCCATCAGCTGTTCCTCAGTGTAATGTGCTGAATCATGGTTGAGTATTAAACATATACCTGATAAGAAGTCATGAGTGTGTGCCCTCTCTTCTCTATTGTTTTCTGACAAGCTCATTCAGCTTCAAGTTTCCAGTAATAAGCTGTAATTTACTGTTTTCCTCTCAGCTTTGGTTTAACTCCAAAGGAGCCAAATATTGATGTTTATGCAATATGCAAAGGGTATGCATGTATTTGATTAGAAAAAGGTCTTACTGACATTTTCCACACCCAAATATGTGGATTTTATAAATTAAAAAAATAAAAAATAAAAAGGTTGCTTACAAAACGTTTATTGGCTCCAAGTAATTGAAAAATAAATCTGCTTAGCTGCTGCTCTCAGTTACCCATGAGCACTGTTAATCTTTTCTTTGTTCCGATGGGTTTGTCTCGGCAAAGAAAGTAGGGATCAGAGGATACCCTTGTTGCTGTGGATTGGCTTATTTTTATTCAAAACTGTAGAAAGTGTTTTATAATGAGAATAAATGAGTCAGCTTAGGCAATGTGGATGAATATTTTGAAATGTGAATGAAAATATGTTGAAGTTGCTGTTATTAGAAGAAAACGTATTGAGATTTGGGCATAAACTTCTTATATTGAAATTTCTTCCGTAATCTCCTATTATTATTAATGATGGTCAAGGTGCAGTTCATTTTAATATTATACTGTTCATTTTGTTTAATATCTTAAACATTGCATCAGATTTTGTACTATAATACTTACTGTATTTAAAATTTGAGTGGAAACAAATTTGTCACTTACATTTGGTGTACTCGTGAAATTCTGGACCTATGCGGGTGTGAACATCAATCAAAATTATAAAACACAAAAATGAATAAAACAAAGCAGTTTTACCTGAATCAATCATTCAAACGGTTTAGTCACATCTGTCTACAAGATCTACAGCATGTCAAAGTAAGGGGTGGCAGGGCTGTCACAATTGCAAGATCTCCAGAATTAACATATGGCCATTTAAACAGGGAGCCTTGCTGTGTTATTCATTAATTTACAGTATGATTGCATAGCACCTGTATTCCCCACCTCAGGTGAGTAGATTAGATACCTGTGTGGACCAGAATACTACCTAAATACTGCATGTTTTTCTGATACCAGCCAATATGTTGGTCTGTACCCCTTCAACCAAAACTTGGGAGTCCAATTTTTTCTACATTAAGATATTTACTGGTTATTCTGGCTAATTCAACATGCTGCTGTGTTAGGGGGAGGGAATACATAAGATCACATATTGGGTTGAGAGATGAAAAACAAAAGCTGCTTTTCCAGGAAGTAACACTGTGGTTTATGTAATGCTGCAGGCTTCCTGCAGCAGTCTGTTGTGTAAAAAGCAGTTTCAGTACTGAATCTGCCTGGAGATCTTCACTGACCCTGTGTCCACTGGCTGTGGCCACAACCTCTGCAAGGCCCTGTATCACTGGATACTGGATACATCCACTCTTGTAGTAGATTTCCATCAGGAGGACCAGGGATTAAAACCAATCATCGCACGCAAGTTAAATACAGGAGACTCATAGCTTTGTCCTCCTAGAGATCGGGTTTGATGAGAATTAAAGACTGTGATGGATGATCCAGGAGCAGAAGAAGCAGAAGGTCCAAGAGTCAAATGCCTGATGGAGCTCAGCAGGAGGGATGCCCAGAAGGACATCATGTCAGACAGCATGCAGGTGTTCACTGCTGCTTTTGCCTCGACTGAGAGGAGAAAATCAGAGCTCATTTGAGTGATTAACAGGCAGAAGTGGAGGGCAATCAAGAGGAGAGCAGAGGGCATCATTACAGCTCTCTCAGGCACTACAGCAAAGATGCACAGAGCAGGAGCGGCTCTCACACACCAAAGACCGTTTCCGTGCCCTCCTGAGATCGTCATGTCTCTCCAGCCTTCCACACGATCTATGAGCACCAGTTCAACATCCAGAGTGGTGGTGCAAGCAGAAGAACTCAGGGACACTGTAAGGCAAGAACTTTCTGACTTTGACAAGTTCAACAAAGCATTGGAGTTACTCTGTTTCAAGGTTGAAGTGGATTTGGCAACATACTGTGGATTCCACCCTGGCCGCAAATGGTTGCCTTGCTCTCGCTGAGGATGGGAAGATGAATGAGAAAGGAGACCTTTCAACCCAAAAAGATTAAGGGGTTTACCTGGTTCATCGGCTGTCACCACAGACAGATACTCCTTGGGGAGATTCTTACTTACAGGGTAAAGTGGAGGGGAAGAACAAATGGACAATCTCAGTTTTTAGAGCCTGTAGACGGGAAGAAACTGTTTCTGATATCAAACAAATTTGGAAACTGGATGACAGAACTTGAATTAGGATGTAATAAAATAAGGTTTTGTCTAAAAAGGATGCCAACAGCTGCTGTGGGCATTGAAGATTTTAGTGCATTTGTTGAGGACTATTTTCAGCCACAGATTATTACATGGTAGGAAGTTATTTATGGCAGCAGGACAGCGTATGCAGGAGTGACTCAAATCAAACAACAGCGCCCATGTCCACGGTCAAACAGCGTGGTTCATTTACACACAGGAAAATCCATATTGGGCTTTGGTTCCTCTTCCAAATATTACTAATAAATTAATAATACACAATAACATCGCTCTTTGTGTAGGTGTCTGTAATACTGCCTATCACTACAGGGGCCCTGCCGTGATATCCTTTGCAGTTCCGCTCTTGTCGAATTTGTCACACAAATCACTACACAATTTGTTTTCTGTCTGACAAACCAAAATGTAAGTCAGAAAATAAAGCACAAATGCATTTTTCCCATGTCATTTACACTTTAGTCTATTTAGATATTGTACAGGATTTAGTCTTTAATTGCACCATTTATTCACCTACTTCATCCTCTTTATGATTCATGTTAAGTGGCTGCTGCAACACTGCTTCCTACCCACAATCTGAATGTGAGTGATGTTTCTGCTTTGCCTTTGTATGTTAAGACTGAGGTTAGTCCTCAGTCTTAATGCTTAAACGCTTAAAGCTTGGGAAGCTCTCACTTTGGAGATGGCGAGGCCTGTCAGGGATATAAATACAGAAATGGTTGTAAATTTTTAATCATATGATTTATATATTATTATCTTTACTGTATCTGCAGCAGAACAGCTGTGAAAACCACAAAGTCTGGATTGTGGATTGCTGTCATGAACTGAAATAAACCAAAATATACATTTTTGTTGTTTTTGAGGGCCATTTTGGACAAAAAGATATTAGTAGGTTTCTATTATGCATGATTATTAATAACTGAGATGAAAATAAGGAACCTGTCCTTTAAGACCTCAAAGAAAGTCAAAAGTAATTTAGATTCAAGAGTCTCCTTCTGGGTCAGCTTTTCTCCTGATTTTATCAACGCTAAAGAGGGAGAGGTCAGCAGAGGTCAACAAGACCCCAAGAGTTTCTCCTTTTTTTTTGTACCTTTGAGAAAGTTAATGTGAGCTCTCCTCATTAATCACACAGAAAGCAGAGGAACCGGGGGAGCTGTCCTACATCCCAGGAACACACACCCTCACTGACACACAAAATCCTTAAAGTAACTGGGACCATCATAAATTACACCACAAACCTTTTTAAATAAGGCTGTAGGATACTCAACACTTCGGTGGGGCTAAAATAAGAGGACAGAGCAGAGTCTGAGGTGATGAGACAGAACAATCCATGAGCAGTCGGACGGACAGCAGTGATGGTTTAATCCCGCGTCTATGTTAATGGCCTGGAGGCTATGCAGCACTATCCAGAGCTTAATCTGACTTCGTTAAGTGATGACAGATAAGCATTGGGGGGCTAATATTATACCGGCTGTGGTGCCGGGAGGTGTTCGAAGCATCCAGCCAACCACAGAAACATGTTGTGGCTTTTCCCTGGATCTAGAGTCAGCTTATTCTAATTTCTTCCTTTAACAGTCAGAGTCTTCATGCCAAATGTCACCCAAGACAAACTGGCTTCTTTCGCCTACATTTGGATGAGAGAGACCACATGTGCGGATATTCAGCATGACTAATCAATGTTGCGGTGTTACATAATGTGCAGCGCGTCTTGCATATCTCCATCAGCTCCAAATTTGGTGATTTCAGGGTGAGACTGCCAATGAAATCCCCTAAAAATCCAGCCTGAGAAAGTCAAACATGCACAGTGGTCATGTTTAAAATAAAATAAATAAAAGACCTGTTACAGTGTCATTTTTTCCAGACAGGAGGTATGAGGCACCAGGCAAGTGTGAAAGACCAACGGTCCAGAAAGCACGGGGCTAAAAAGCACCCAGGGTAAACACAAAACTGCTCTGGCAGGTCGAAGCGCATTTCCAGGGAACCGATGCCTTTCCCGTGACATGTTTGTTGGAGACGGGACAAAAATGTTTCCGTGTGATGACCAAAACAGAACGTGCCATGGAGAGATGGCGGCAGCCCTTGAGAAATAAACAAGTGGGGAGAGAGAGATAGAGAGAGAAACCAGTGCTGAAATAGTATTTTTATTAAATACTTTCAAGATCCAAGTTCGAAGAATAACAAAGCTATGATGAAGACCAACTAACACTCAGACAAACACTTGATAGTCGTCAATTCATGGTTGTATTTCATTGTACATCATGATCATGCAAAAAAACTCCAGCATCCATGTGAAGGCTGGGGGAGAAAGCGCAGCCCAATAGTATATCATTACAACGCAGGGAAAACATCGAGGGCCTCATACCAAGCTACGGCTCCTGAATCCTTTTTTTTTTTTAATCCTTTTTTTTTTTAAATTTTGCATTTTTTTCTTTTTTAAATATTTTTCATGTCACCTATTCAACATTCTGGATGGAGGAAAATTTCAAAAGATGCAAATATCATATATTAACACTAGGCTCCATCCTTATTCAGGTAGGTACATGGTACATATGCGTAACTGAAACATGCATATAACTAGGTCTCCCGCTCTGGTTCAACAGTGGAGGTCACAAAAACCTGCACACCCACACCAACTCACTCTCTCTCTCTCTCTCTCTCTCTCTCTCTCTCTCTGGCTTTCAAAACTGTCAACTGAGCAGGCACAATTTAAAACCACCAAGGGCAGATTATACTAATAAATAATTTAGGCCTGATCAATGTATGATCATTCAATCTGTTTTCAATTTTGTGTTTTACTCCTTGTTTTCCCTTTTTTTCTTTCTTTTTTAAATATCCTGTGTGCGAGGGAGAGTGCAGAACTCCAGCTTGGCAAATTACCAAACAACAAGTTAACAGCAACGGCGACGGCAACAAAAGAACTCAAACCAGTTAACACAGGAACAGAGAAACAACACAGAGAGGTACAACTAAACATCTCAAGAGTAGGGACTTGTTATTACACGGGGGTGGGGTGGGGTGGGGTTTAAGATACAACTATTGCTGATGGATGGAGACAATTAAGCAGCACAGCAAGGGTGGCGCCGTGGTCACACAGTAGTGGTGCAGATATGTTACAAAGCCTAAACACACCACCAGGCGTGTGTGTGTGTGTATTTGTGTGTGCATATGATATGAAGAGACGGCTCACAGCATTGTGGGATCAGAAGTGAAGGTTTTTCATATTTAAAAACTCCTCGTTGCTGGGAAAGAGGGGTCAAGCTATTTCCAACCTGTTGTTTCCTTTACTCTCCATCTCCAACAGTCTTACGGCCACGGGACTAGAGCTGGTAGCCGACACGAGTGCGTGTGTTTGTGTTTATTCATGTTTGTCGTGAATAGTCAGCAGCTACCGATATCTTAAAGGGAGTATTTTAAGGAGGAGGATTACAGTAAAATTGAAATGTGTGAGGAGTTGCTCCTCAACTAGATCAGGGGTCACAGAGGTCATGGGGTGGTTCCTATACCCAGATGCACAGGATGAGTGTCTCTTAGATACATGTACATATATTACACTTTTCTACATATATCTATACATACACTGTATTTACACAGTGATTATAAACAAACCAGGCCCTTGCAGAAAGCAGAGAAAACGAGCAGGGGGTGGGGTGGGGGGTGTTAAAAGAGGGAATGGTTACAGAGAGAGCAAAAGGGAGGGAGAGAGAGCAGGAAGGGATGAATGAGGGAGAGGCAGCGGGCAAACATGCAAAATGCAGACGCCTTTCCCGGGCCACTCTCTCCCTCCTATGCATACAGACGCAGCAAAACGTGTTAACACACGCAGGTTAGCTTTAAACTTGCACAGTAAAATTCATTTTTAAAAAAACAACAACAAAAAAACCCCAAAAGCTCAGCTGCTTTAAAAAGGAGCCTCGAATGTAGGATCTGTCAGACAAAAAAACAGAAAAAAAAAAGAGGCTCCGGTTATCCACAGGAACGCATAGGGAACAGGACGCTAAAAACACAACAAAACACGTAACCTCAAATCAGACAAATCCACCCACCCACCCGCCCCAATCCCACAACAACATGATTTTCCGTTCTTTTTGGAAAACAAGCACACAAACAAAAACACATAAACACATAAAAAGCCTAAAGTTCTACACTTTGGTGCTTCATGTTTTTGATATCAAGTTTCTCTCGTCATCAAGTTCTCTGACTGAGCCAACTTGATTTTTTTCCCCTCTATTATTCAGTTGGGGAAAAAAATCTCCCTACATCTTTACATCGACGTCCGGGTAACGAGCACAACACTTTCTACCCGGTAATAATCCCTAGAATGCCAAAAATGTGTCCAAAATCTCAGCTGCTAACTTCACACTCCTCTCTGTTTCTCCCTTATTAGATAGTGAATATAAATGCTTGGTTGGGTTTTGGTGGTTTCTGGTACATCTAGTCATAATTTACACAGTATATTCATAACTCATACTCATAAACTGTCACAAGTTCAACTGTAAATCCTCTCCTCCCCCGGGACGTCTCATCTCGCGCGGGCAGAAAAAAGATGGCTGCCAGGGGAGGGATAGAGGGCAAAGACGCGCCCTCCAATCAGGCGCCAGATGCATGCATCATCCCATGGGGGCGGTGTCTTGTGTTCAGCCGGCCCCCAGCAGGTCAAAGGAGGGACAGGATTAGTTGGTATCGTGGAGAGGGATGCGATCTTGCCCGGCCGGGCTCCTGGCACTAGCCAATCCACGCTGAGGACGTGCCTCTTTAACACGCTCGCTGAAAAAAACTGCCCCCCAAAACACGCACTCCAGTAGACTGGAGGCTCAGGACCACTGGAGGGGGTGGGGAGTGGGGAATAAATTAGGTTTTTGTTTTTGGCAAGATAAGTCAGTAGTGTCTACTGAGGCAAGGATCATTTGACATTTAAAGGATAATTTAAGATTTATTACGACTTGGATCTTAATTTAGAACTTTCGGCCATTATCTCTGTTGGCGATAACACTGTATTCATTGTTAATGTAAAACCCTGACATCAATACAGCTACATCGTTTAAACGATGTCAGGGAGCGGGGCAAAAAACATGAATGGTAACGACTGAACAGGCTGCACACAAAAAAGACAGTGTTATCTTCCCAACGTATTGGGAAGATAAATGGAAAGAATGCTGTAAAACCGACACCATGTTTGTTGTAAACATTAATCACACCTTACAGACTGACTTCCTTGTTCAACTTTGACCTAGAATGGCTGCTGTAGCACTTTTCCTATGAGCACTGATGTGCTCCAAACCGTCAGATTTGACGGACAAAACAAAGGAATGAGACCCAAGGTGAAATAAACCGGATGTGTTTTATCTCCATACACAATCTGTGATCTAAATGTTAACAAGTGGGTCATCCCCCACCACCAGGAATTAATCATGTTCTCAATTTTCTTATGCTGTAAATAACATCAATAATATTTTTATAACTACAAAAGTAAAGTCGATTTATATTTTCCAATTGTGATTGGTTAAAAATCCAGACTGCAGCTTTAAGATTAATTTTAGATCATAACTGTGATGTTACAGGTCTGTGCAGCTGGCAGAGAAGATCAGATGCAGCTGCATTTTTCCACTTGTGTGAAACTGGAGTGTGTGTGAGCTGAATACCTGATCACTGAAGTGGTGCAGCAGGTGCTCCTGAGCAGTGGAAGTGAACATTGAGCCACTTGCCATCACGACGGTGCCACACCCTGGTTTCTTCTGATTGGCTGGAACGAGGGTGGCCCGTGGAGTCCACAAACTGTGTGAGCCGGATGTATGCGATGCAGGCCGCATCCTCGCCAATCAGGTGCACGTGCGGGTTGAGCAGGGTGGTGTGCACAGGTTTGCTGTTCTTGCTCAGCACTGGGTACAATAAACCGACAGCAACACGATTTTTCAGTCATCCTGATATACCATAATATACAGACCAAGGGATTTTTACAGAAAAGTCTTTGCTTCTTTTCCTTGGGTTAAGTGTGTTTGGGTTATGACAAGGCAGAAAGATGGCTCAGGAAAACTCATGAAGGAAAATGTTTGCAGATCATTTGAAAGCTCAAAGTTATCCAGTAGTAAGAGTTAAAACATTTAAGCTGAATCAATGGACAGAAAATTCATCAATCGATTACACAAGTTATTTTTTCTGAGAAAATGCCCCAAAAATTTAATATACAGCTTACAGAAGTACTGTTTGGACAAAGCAAATGATTTTTGATATTTTAGAAACAAAACTGTTACTCAATAAAGTATATGGCTGAATAATCAATAGTGAAGATAAAAATTAGCTGCAGCCCTAACAGTATAATTTAACACAATGGGCATTTTGGATGTGATATTTCCCAATAACAGAATACTCTTCCTCCAGTCTGAGAGGAAAACCTCACCCAGCAGCTAAATAAACAAGATTATTTGTTTGAGCAGACTCACAGTTTTCAAAGTAGAACTTGTGGAAGTCCATGCCCTCCACCAGATTCCCCAGGGCCTCGGGTTCAAAAGAGGTGAGTCCAGGATCACAAATCCTCCTGGGAAAGAAAAGGATGTGAGTGAGAGAAAAAAAAGTGAAAAGAGAAATAACAAGCACAAAATGTAATCATTATTATTATCATCATGTGAGATGTGCTCACGTGTAGGCATCGAAATCTCCATTGTTGATCGCCTCAATCAGCTGCTCTGTTATCTTGATGATCTCTTGTTTACGGGCTGCAGAAACAACAACAACAACAACAACAACAACAGAGAAAGAAGCTGATGGTGAACGATGAGGACCGGTTTAGAAGGTGAGATGACAATTAACTGTGTGGAGGTTTTGGCTTGATGACATTTCGTCTCATCCCCCGCCTTGCCCCTCGGACTCTCCCTCCTCTGCGGCCACTGCTCGACACAGCCTCTTTTTAACCTCATCAGCAGCCTCCTTACTGCGACTCGCCCTCGTCGCTCTGCTTCTCACCTTCTGTGCAACACAGAAACTGACTAAACACACTAATCTCTGTGTGAGAGAACACACACTGCCTCCAAATACAGTAACAAAAATCTGCCTGTAAATATCATAAAACGGGGCTTCCTTACTTGTTTTGGCTGGCTGAAGTTTCATATATAATGACAACTAGCTGTGACTGGTGTGTGTGATGCATGCAGGGTGATCTGCTTCATTTCAAGATGCTTTAAAAGTCTTGAAACAGGAGAACATGAAGTGGCAATGAACGAAAACATTCTTTTCTTACTATGGTTCTCGAGATTCAACCCCTGACTGAATGACTCGTTAAGATGGACGTCATTTACTGCCTGCGCTCTTCATTCCTGAGAAACCCCTGCCATGTGTGTGGCCAAAGCTGCAGTGTGTGGAAGGACAGGGAAAGCTGAGGTCAGTCAGCCTGGGTGTGCTCTTACTCTGCTTAGTGTTGCTTTTAGCAGCGACAGTGTTGCTCCCTAGCGGAGCGGCAGGCATGGAGGACTGCGAGAGCTCGGACTCGGGGCCGGAGCTGTTGCCTGTGCTGTTCCATGCCATGCGCTTTACGTCATGCGGTGGAACTGAAACACACAATGGATGGTTTAACAAACACTCACAATGTGGACGGATGGATGACAAGGAGACAAGACAGGTGACATGTGATCGTCTGCACATGCACACAGCTCATGCAGTCAAAACAAAAAATAGAAATAAAAAGGAACAGGTGACAAAGCTGACGTGGGTTAGTGTTCAATAAAATGAGTTAGTGAGGGTTTATGACAGACATGCAGATGGGTGACACGAGGACAGGATGGCAGCTGGAAGCGAGATCAGTGCGGCTGTGATCGTGATGCTGTGTGATGTAGAAGTCCTTCAACTGCCTGCTCTGCTCACATCTTCCTCTTAATGCTCACATACATTAACAAAAGCCTCCTCTGATGAACTGCAGAAAGGATCGAAGCCGTTGTTTGTTATTAGCTCATGTTATGCTGGGGGGTGGGGGTGGGGTGGACTCAGCATGTTCAGGAAGGAAGGGGGGAGTGGAGAAAAGGGCATAGGAAAGGAGGAGAGAGGAAAAGAGATCAGACTGTCCTTTAGTGCAGGTGTGTCTGACGAGAGCAACGGGACGAGGATGAGAGGTCAAGAGACGAGGGGAGAGATAAGAGTGTAGAGGGCGGGGGGGCATGAGGACGAGAGGAGAAAGTAGCACAGGTGATTAAGAGAGAGGATTAAACAACACAACAGAGAGAATAAAGCAGTAGAGGAGAATGGAGGACGCAAAGGAACACAATGCTCTATGGTGCACATGGTTCCAGGGCCTTGTCAGACTTGGGGGGGCGTTAGGACACACAGCTGCAAGGTTAACAAGGCTTCCTCCAGCTGGAGCTGTCGCATTAGGAGGACGAGGGGATAGATGCAGTGATCACCAAGACACACACACACACACACACACACACACTCTTCAGGGTTCCCACAGTGGCGCTGATGAAAAATTCCACAAGTTTTTCCATGACTTTCCATAATGAGGTCAAAGTTCATCTGTGACCTGAAAAATGAACGCCTTCTGTTTGTTCTGAACACAGAGGAGCGAGGCAGTCAAGGTGAAGTCCTGCTCTGAAGCACACACATGTAATGTACATACATAGCAGCACTGTATGTAATTAGTGTGCAAAACATGTTGTGCATCCCTGTAAAAGGAATATTCTGGCTCATTACAACTTCAGGCTCAACTTTTGCAGTTTTGATTACTTTGCTTGAAGTAAGGGCTGCAATCAAGGTACATTGTGACTGGTCAGACAAACAGATGATGCAAACTAGAGATTTATGGATTGGGTATCGAAGGATGTGACTTATCCTTAATTCAGTACTCTTCTTTTCTTCAGTGTGCAATAGACACATTTTATTTAAATGCGACTGACTTTTTAAATCCATGGTGAATACTGTCTTTGCTTATGATGCAAATCCAAACCATAAATGTCAGTTTTCAGTGTTCAAATCCAAACAATATGGCTGTTTCCTTGTCCCATCTGTCTTTAAACAAATCAGTAAAGTTCTGATTTTAGGGTGCCCATTTCATTTTGTAATGAGTGTACAGGTATTGAGAGATGTATTTGGATAATAAAATGTTATCATCTCAGGAAAAGGACCCAAGTTGTAATGAAATGGAATTATCCTTTAAATAATCAATACTAGAGTCAATCAGTATCAATTTCCCTACGTTTCCCTTAAGATTTTCTGGATTTCCCTGAATTTCATTTATAAAATAAAAGCAACAAATAAGTACACATTAAAATCAACAATATTTAAAAACCAGTGGGAACCCTCCAAAAAAAACTTGGTGAATCAGAGTGAGGAAGCTCAAAGATGTAAGACGCCATTTGCCAGTACAAAAAGCCAGGGGGTGGGGAGTGTGTGTGTGGGGGGGTGTTAGGTCCTTGCCAGGGGCAACCGTACAGCATCTGGTTGCCATGGATAAACTTACTGGCAGGTGAGCTTTGAGGTGAGGGCAGAAGTGGGGGCATCTCCTCTGTGGCGCTGCTCTGACTCAGTGCCGAACTGTCCGCTAGAACACACACGCACACAAAACGCAGCCAGACACAATAAATACACACACATGCATACGTATACCACAGGCACACAGTCAAGAGTGTGAGAGGCACGCGACACGTATCCCAGCGCACCTGCCAGTCACTACAGTCAAATACACACACTTCACTAGATGGGAGACAGAGAAAGAGAGAGCGGATAAGAACAGGAAAAAGGGAATAAAACACTCGAGTACCTTTCCTACCTTTCATTTCCTCCTCGTCGTTGGTGGCGTTGCTCTCTGTTGATCCCTGGAGTGCACGGATACAAACACAACGACACTGAAATTAAAAGGGTCCGCTCCGACAGGCCTGAGAGAGAAACTGCCAGGAGAGGTTCTGCCTTTTGTAAGCAGAACAAACACACTCGGTGTCTCACCTTGACTCCATCAGGAGGGTTATGCACCACTGTGCTCTGCGATTCCTGCGGTGCAGAACAGAACCGTGAGCCAGACACTTCACCACCCCGAACCGGTGCCTCTCAACTGGCTTCAACCTGGGCCCCTTATTTTACCTCAGCTACAACCAACTCAGTCACAACCTAACACAACATCCCCTTCCTAGTGGTTGATTGGTTTGTCCCTTAAACTTGGGAGCCCTGTCGATTAAGTAGCTGCTTATTTTCTCGATCCACGTATTGATTGTTCGGTCTATGAAATGTCCGGAAGCACTGAAAAATGCTCACGCTCAGTCCAAAACTTATTAGGTACAAAGATGACCGGCAAAGAAACAGAAACTTGTGAATTTCTACCATTTTTGACTCCATAACTACAGTTAATCATTCTATCCAAACAACAGTCCACAACCCAAAGATATTAGTTGACAACGTGAAACAGAGAAAAGCAACAAATCACACAGGAGAGTTCCTCGAGTTAAACTATTAAAAATGAAAACAGCTGCTGATTAACTTTTGGTTGATCAACTAATCTGGAGTTACATATGAAATGCAACACAGTGAAATCTATTTCTATTAATACAGATTGTAACCATGTCACAAGCCCTACCAATGGCCAACTTTGGGGTCCCACACAACCTGTTGAGAAGCACTACCAAACCAGACCAGTCTGTATTATCCAACCACAGCACTACATGAGATCATGTGTAAAGCATGCTAGTAAAGCATCTCAACACCACAACATGCTAGCACTGGATGTGAGCATACTGATGAAAGTCAGGCAGCGTGATGAGGATGTCAGTGGGGTTGGTTAATGATGGCATGAGTAAGATGGATGAGAGGTAAGATGGTAGGGTGGAAGGTTGCAAGGTCGTGTTGACTTTGGTGAGGAAGTTAAAGGACAGCTGGTTAATCGTGGGAAGGAAGGATGGTATACAGAGAGTAACACAGAGGCCCTTACATGACAGGACTAAATTCTACTTGTGTATCAGCAGCGGTTGCTCACCAAACCATGACTATGTTTCTCTGCGCTGCCACCTCAGAGGCACATAATGCTAAAGTCATGCTTCACAGAAATCTAACAGGTGCACATGTGCAGGCTGAAGCATTTATGATAATTTTCCCAGAAGTGTTTTATCGGCTTGATTTACAAAACAAAAAAGGGACACATGCGCACCTTGAGGGGGTGGGGGGGATTGGGGGGGGTAGTGCCGCGACAGGGAATGTCACAGCGCAACACCTCCTGGATGGTAGATGGATGACAAGCAGCGACTATGACAATGGTGGATGAGGCACAACGGGCTACTATGCAACTATTGGGTGGGGGGTGGGGGGTTGAGAGGCGGGAACTGGCACTGCGGCGGCCTACTGTACCATCTGGGTGTTGGTTGCCATGTTGGTGTCTTTCAGGGCATTGATGGCGCTCACTATACTGTTCTTACTGTTGTTGGTAGAAGGCTGGGATGAGAACGCAAAAACACTATGTGAACACGTGTGTCGCACACACACACACACACACACACACACACACACACACACACACACAGAGAAGCATTAGAATTACACGCCTTTTAGGGAATGGGGCTAATGTTGGTTGAGACTCCCGGACTGTTGAGAGCTAACAGGGTAAATGAGAGGGTGAGTGCCACAGAATGGCTTCTAGATCATCCTTTTTACTGCCTCGCTAACCCTCTATGCCTCCGCCACTTAGCTGCACAGAGAGACCCCTGGGGCAGAGGAGAAGGAGCGGGAGGTGGGAGGCAGGGGAGGGGAGAGAGGGATGCCTAATAGTAGCGGAGGATGATGGAGACTGCTTGCCAAAGAGGGCAGCAAACCTCTGACTGAGACCTACTAAAGGTGAAAGGATAAAACCAATAAAGAAAAAGCATTGACTGGTAATTACACACAATATGTCTGGGATTGTAAAAAAAAAAAAAAGTAAGAACAGTAGCTTTTCCAACTTATGGATGGGACAACAGGAATTTGGGGATCTAAAAACAGGCCACAGAAGGCTGAGAAGCCCAGAGGTAAAAATGTAGATGTGAACAGCTAAAAAATAAATTTATTTTTTAAGGTTTTTGTCAACAAACAAAACAAGAGCAAACATTATTGTATGAAAAAGATAATGCTGGAATTAAACGATTTTAAAGAGAGGAAAGCGAGAGAGTTGACAGAAAAAGAACAGACGGTAGAAAGAGAGGGTCAGCTGACAGAGGAGAGCCAGGACACAGTGAAGCAGAACAAAAGAGGGCAGAGAGGTGATGAGACAGCCTTACCTTAGCAGAATCTGACTTCTTGTTGAGTAAACTTTTGCATGCTGTAAAAAAAAAAGGATAGAAAGGGACAGAAACAGGTTGATAACTGAGTTTTGCTGTCAACGGCAGCATCCGTGCACCATCCACCCAGATTATCTAAATCTGTTGCATCTATGAAACCACAATACCTGAGCTTTTGTGACAAAGTAATCCTAGATGTTGCTAGAGAGTAACATGGATATAATGGGATATCTTGGGCATTTTTTTTTCTCCCTTGGCTGTATAGGTTGCTAGGCTCTGCAAAACCCATTCACATCATAATCCATTTTATTGCTGTCTGGGGATAAAAGAGAAACCTGAGAGCAAAGTAAACTTCCTAAATCCATTTCCTGTCTGGAAGACCCCAGCAGATCTAGAAAGAGAGTGATGGTCAGACTCAAACTGCTGCCAGGACTGACAGCGATGAGCTGGGTTAATGTAAATCATTGATTTCCTTTAGGGGCCCCAGTCACTTTTTCTCTCAGTCTAAACCTCTCCACTGTCTTCTTGCTTCCTTTTCTCTCATTTTCTACTGACACACACATTCAAAAAAAAAAAAAATCTTATCTTGTGTTTCTTACCTTGCAATAAGAAAGGGGAGAGGGACAGACGGGGAGAGAGGGAGGGGTTGAAAGAGACAGCTTTGTATTTTGGAATAAGGGCATAGAGATAAAGGGGGCACAGCATTTACAGCAGCAAACAGTATCAAGAAAACACTCATGCTCCTTAATCTCAGCTGTTGCGTTGATATGCAGCTTCTATCTTGGCCTGGCCATGCAGCATCCAAAGGAAAAAAAGGAAATAAAAAAATGTTTTCATTCCAAAACCAGGGGAAAGGAGAGCTTATCATTCAGAGCGCACTGCGCTCTTCATTTGGCTAAATCTTCTACCAAACAGCCATCAGGGTGCTAATTGTGAGAACATGGGACCGCCACGTTCACGTGCTCTCTGAATACGACCCTCCCTCCTCCGTTCGTGAGAAAAATCACCACTGGGTAAACCCACAGCAGGGAGGGCTGCACCACCTGCGCAACACACCAGCTCCATGATGATCAGGGAAGGATGTATTGGAAAGCAACTGAAGGTGCATCACCCCAGAACATTTTAGAGGTCTTAACCAAACAGGACACCTGCATGCGAAAGGCAGCAAGGCAAACACCTTTCAAGAAACATACAGAAATGCAATTCTGTCACATTTTGCTATAATGTCATTAAAAGGACACATCATGAGCAAACTGCCAAAAGCCTTGCCTCAGCCATACTCTGCAGGAAAGTGCAGGGAAGCGGTTGTAGTAAAAAGTGCCAGGATTTTGCGGTGATGAGTGACATCATCAGAAGACAAAAAAAAAAGAAAAAACAACAAAAAAGAAAAAAGAATAAAAACAAAAATGCTGGACAATTAAAAAAGGAGGGGAGCTAAGGAGCCCAGTTTGGAGTGATGATGTCAAACATGATATTCACAAAAACTTACAAAACAGGCAACTTGATCCAGTTTCACTGAGGAAGCCCATATTTGGAGGGCTCTATTCGACAGTCAAGCCACCACAAACACCCTCACTGTCAAGCACAACAATCACACACTGCAGGAGTAACTACTGAGGTCACTTCCCCTTTCACATTTCACCTTTATACTGCCTACATAAAGATGCTATAGTAACCTAAGAAGAGATTGTGCACTGCAGAGCAAAGAGGATCCTCTTGTCTGGAATGGTGACAGAGGATCCCGTCTGCTCTACACTGTCTGTAATGTACTCAATCCATGGAGCCACCATCGGAATCGTCGACCTTCACCACCCATCCCCACCCAGCAGGATGAGAGCTGAGCCTGATTTTAGTACTTTCAAAACAGAAAAGAATCCATCCCTCCATTCACATTGAAATACATGATGGAACGTGTCACCCAGTGGCCTGCGGCATTCCTTCGAGGAGGCACGGAGACTTTTTGAAAGTACTAAAACAGACCTGAGGAAGGGTAGATGAGACGTGGGATGCCTTTAACCTCAAGGGATTCAACAGGAAGGCTGCGCAGTGGTGATGGCTTCAGCAGTTGGCTTCGGTAACAGCACCAGAGGCAGCGCTCCCATCCTCTGTCTCAGCCTGACCCTCTCCCCCCAGCTCCTCAACATCCGCCTTTCCCATTTCCTCCCACCAAACCCAGGTCTGACGATGGCAGCACGCCAACCCAGCTCTTGCCGGCCCCCTGCAGTGTCAGTTCCCGCCTCCAGGATACATGCCCCTCCTCATCCCCTGCCCCAGTCCACCCTGTGCCCATCCGCACAGCCCTGGCCGGTGGAGAGCACAGGCGCGTATGGGGTCAGCTGGAAGTCAGGATGGAGCTTGCTACAAGTGGCGACATGACTAATTTGGAAGATGAAATGGGGGGGTTACGAGGTCGAGGCTGACAAGTGGTGAGGTGTAAATGTAAAAGCACTTTGAAGTGCAGGTTGAGCTAAATCGATTACAATTAAGTGCTGCTGATGTTAATGACTATGCATTAAATCTGATGTCTTTGCACTTAAGCAAAGACACACAACGCATTCAGAATAACTTAAATGAATGAAATTTGTGTGTGCATGCGTATGTGTGAGAATGTGAATGAGGATGCTGGCAGAGGTTGCATGCAGGAGTTTGGGGGTGGTAATGAGGGCCCACCACCCTGTAGTATGAACAAAGTAGTAGCTGTGTGTGTGTGTTTGTGTGTGTGGGGAGGAAGTGGATGGGCGTGTCTCTGGGACGTACCTTCCTGAGCCAGTGAGGCCGTGGAGGAGGCGGCAGCAGCAGAGTTGGTATGCTGCCGGCCCACTATTGGACAGAAATGCTACAGTTGGGAGGGGCTATGCAAATTAGGCAGGTCTATCTCACGCGGTTCAATCGTGGGCCTAGAAAGCTACAGGGTGTGCTTGCTGGAGCCTAGCTGTATCACATGGTTTGATAGGAATGGGCTAAAGCAAAGATGTGCACCCCTGTGGCTCCCTAGGCCCAGGGTTGAAATCATTAGCCATCGACTGTCCAATTACTTAGGGGCTGAGAACAAGACTTCAGCGAAAACAAGCCACTCTCAGCAGAGTGAGATTAAAAACAGACTCTTAACAGTCACCTGTTTTTTTAGGATACCACTCTTGCCCCCAAAATAAAAAATCTCATAAAAGTCTAGTGTTCCCTCTCTCAAACATGCAAACGCTCCATGGGTAGCAGAAAAGAGACACACACACACACACACACACACACACACACACAGGGAGAGATACATTAGCATGGACAAATATGGTGACATTTTAGCCTTCTCACATACATCAGGATGCAATTCACTAATAATAATCCATCATTATCAATACATTATTTTTGCCATGACTCAAAGGAACTTTGTGTTTCACTTCAGTTTAATGTTGTAAACAAGCAAACTCCTGTGCACACACAAAAACATATTGTTATTTTGCGGATGAGTGGGTGAGAATATGTGTGTGTGTGTGTGTGTGTGTGTGTGTGGTGAGGGGGTTAAAAGTGGTGCAGAGGACTCTATCCACTCTCCTTCCTCCTCTCCCTCTGCATGTGCTGCGTGGGAGGCTGAGGGCTAAGGGCACACCCACCTGAGAAGTTTCTGGACACCAGCATGGTGGTGAGAATGGCTCCCTGGTTGAGGAAGAGGAAGGAGGACGTTTGCGTTATTGAACAAGTTCATTTCGAAACAGGACAGCAGCATTTTTATCCTTCGTCTCTTGTAAGCTCAGTGCTTCCATCAGAGTGAGGCTCAGTCGGATCCAGTCGAGGTTGAGTCTTTTCTTTGTCAAACAATATGCAATAATTTGTATGTACCCTATTACTGGGGAGATGCACAATTAACTGTTTGTGATAATTTAAATCCCATAAAATGCACTTCTATGCAAATGAATTGAAATGATGTGACAAAACAGAACAGCTGCTGCTTCATCCATTAGTTTGCATGTAAGGCTATGAATGCAAACTACGGCTGGCTGTCACTTTATGCTGCCGATACAGATACCCAAATTTCTGTACTGATACCTTACTTTGACAAGTACAAAATATATATTTTGTAAAAGTAGTAAGGTCTTTAATCTCTACAAAGTAAAATAAGGTGCAACAAAATACTAAGATAATACTCTCGACAAGTGTGAAAGGAAAAGAAGAAAATAATGAAGTGTCACAAAGCAGGTTCAGGATGAGTACCTTGAGTTTTCGGCGAGCATTGAACTTGCGGAGACACTCGACAGTTTCCTGTCTGTGCATCATGGACGCCACTGTCGAACGGTGCTGTAGGAAGACAAAAAAGCAATGAAAAACATGAGAAACTTTGTATGAACCTATTTGCAAAGAATTATAGACACTAGGCATTGATACGATAATTTTATAAGTGGTGCTGGGCATGTAATTCTGTTCTTCTCGGGTGAGGAACGTAAATTAATACTTACGCAGACCCATGGGTGTTTGAGAGCCTGTTCAGCAGTGATTCTCTTGGCCGGGTTGATGGTCAACATCTGGTTGATCAGGTTCTTTGCCTCTGGAGTCACTGTATCCCACTCTGGGGAGGGGAACTGAGGAACACGGAAAAACAACTTAAGTGTGACAGTTAAGAGAACGGAGAATGGATGTAGTACACACTTCCTGATGGACTGGTTAGGAGACACCATCTGCATGTTTATGGCTAATCCAAACCATCTGGGCGCCAGGTCTTGAGTTCATTTCTCAAAATTATGCTGATGTGAGAACTAAATGGCTAATTTTCTTTATTTGATTAACAGAACGCATGCTTATGTTTCAGGTAATATTTATTCAGAGTAAATTCCCTTGAAATGGGCGGCCTCAGACTCCCCCACTCTCTCTGGAAACTGCAATGTGACTTGATTATCCAGAGACTGAAAAAAAGGATACCCCTTCTCTGGCTCACACACACACACCCCTCTGCAATGCGTCAGGGAGGCCCTGATAGGATCAATAGCTTTGGACCAACTCTCAATTGGACACTATTAAACATTCACAAACTGCTTAGCAAATTCCTGCACTGCACCCTTTACAAAAATACACCTCTCATGCACACACTTACGTCATATGCCCCAGCTTTGATCTGCTGATACAGTTTGTGCTGATCTTCATCCCAGAACGGAGGATACCCCACTAACAAGATATAGAGAATAACACCTGACAGAAAACAAGGGGAGAGAAAGATCATGCCACGAAGCTTTGTGTGGTTTTTCTTTCAAGAAGCCATTTTATATAGCTCTTTTCATTACCAGCAAACATGCTTCACATTACTGCACACACAAAAACAACAGTTAACATTTACAGAAGAACACAGTAAATCAAATGCAAAGAATTGCAACAATAAGAAAGAAGTATTTGTTGTTGGTGCTTGGTTATTCCAACACTTCCTGAGCTAGATGCTGTTCATGGGATGTTAAATCCTTCTCTCTGACATACTGTGTTGGAAATTGGTTGGTTTGTTGGTTGAAAGATTATGATCCCATTTTCCTTTTGAAAATATTTTTACCCGCAAATGATACTTTGCGAGGTGACTGAATTGGTTAATCTGACAAACAGCAAACACATAGCTTGGAGCCAGGTATTTGTTTCCCACCACTACAAAGTACCAAGCGATTGCCACAGGTTAATTGCACAGAGGTGAAGCTTAAGACTCACCACACGCCCATATGTCCACAGGCTTGCCGTAGGGGTCCTTCCTCAGAACTTCAGGCGAGAGATAGCCAGGAGTGCCTGCAAAGCCTGCCCGACAGAAAAAGAGGACATTAGTTACCGATGCCATTCTTATGCAGGCTATTTTTGTACGGATATGTGAATGGTTCGGATGATAGTGACTTGCTGGGCTCTGATGCAAGACCAGGTTATGACAGAGTAGAGTCACAGGCAAAAGCCCATTAATCATCTCGTCCCCACTGGAAAGTCAGCCAAACGCTGACAGCTCGGCTGTTAGCCAAGACACAATGACCTAAGCATGAACTGGAAGGTGTCTGTGAGCCTCTTAAACCACACTAGCTGAAATATGTTTAGGCTTCCAAGTTGGCAGATATATATAGAGCGACTGTATGAAAGAGGACCTAGTCAGCAGTGACTCGTAGGCTTCATGGTGAAAACTATTCACCCGTAAATGTCAGAATAACTGATCAGGTAATGGGTGCAGCGCATCTGATGTGTGCTTTCTTACCAAACCAAGCCTGCTGGTCTCCCTGCACTTCAATAGCAAGGCCAAAGTCTGCCAGCTTCACTGCAGCTCCCTTCATCTTACTGGCCAACAACAGGTTCTCGGGCTGAGAGAGGAGGGAGACGGGCGCACACATGGTGAAGCAGAATGTAGGACAAGAGATCAAGATGGCGAGAGACAGATAGTGACAGGCACTCCTCAGCAAAGCTTTTTCTTAGAAATATTCATATTTGATGTCCTCGACACAGCTCGTGCGGGGGTGGGGTAAAGGTGCGAGAAAGCGATGGAGAGACGGAGGAGGAAGAGAGCGGACGGGTGGTTGAGAATCTCCACAACACCTTATATGGGCATGGGTCCGTAGCCATAGAAACCACTCGGGAGTCATTTAGGCAGCACTGCAGACTGCATGCTAAATGGAAAGTGTACTTAGCGAGAGGCAGCGTGTGTGGCAGCGTTCTAAATGGCCGTTGTTTGGGCAGTAGGACATAAAGGGCCGCAGTAAAAGCCCACTCAGGATAAAAGGCCAACAAATCAGACGGGCAGTGCTCGAGGTAATAGCGTTATTCTCTGACACAGAGCGGGCAAACACACATACAAAAGCCACCCACACATGTCTCAGATATCTCTCTCTCTTCCTCCCCCTCCCTCTCTCTCCCTCTCTCTCCCTCCCCCTCCCTCTCTCTCTCTCCCTCTCCTTGAAGAAGGTACAGATCAGTAGATATTAATGTTGTTCTTGCTACCAGGATTATTATCATGACCTTAAACTGGGTTAAGAAGAAATATGCTCTTTTCCTCGACTCTTTCTCATTTGAGCCTATCAGCGATTTGGGACAACTCAAGCCCCTCCCCCAGCTGCTCCACGGGCAGCATGATGTCACATGGGTTGTCCTGGCAACTCCCGAGGTTCATCTATGCCTTCGCCTCCTTTCCCATAATAGACCCCCTTCACAACAGTACAAAGTGTGTCTGTGCGTGTGTTGTGTTCATGCACGTATGCATGGCTTGAGTCCTTGTCTTTTCCTTGCCATAGGTGAGACAAACCCCTCCCCCCCATGTCACCATGACTCACCATCTCTGTGCCCAACCTGAACACACACACACACACACACAGAGCTGTGGTCAGAGGAATAGAGAGTAAAAACAGTAGAAGGGAGAGAGACGCAGGGGGAAAATAAAAGGGATGGAAGCAGAAATGCAGAAAGGAAGAGAGAGAGAGATGGAGCAACTGAGAGCCATCTGTGTGTTGCCATGGCCACGAGCAGAGGTGTGTATGAGAGTGTGTGGTTGTCATGGTAACGGGCAGCCACTCACCTTGAGGTCTCTGTGCACAATATCATGCTGGTGGATATGATTGACACTCTCCAAGATCTGACTAATGCAATGGCTACGGAGAGAGAAGAGGGGACAAACAGAGAGAGATGTGTCAATCACTGCCCTTCATTGCAAAAGAACCCAAAAAACATCATACACCCCACATGATTCCCTGCCTTTCCGGGTTTTATTGAAGCCTCATGGATTGTGGGCTGCTTACAAAACCGACGCGTTTCATTGCAACATTTTTCCAGGCTGCCTTTAGAGAAAAAAAAACTAACAACTGACATCACTCAGTAGCATATTGAGGTTGGACTGACCCAATGCCATTCATATATTCTTGAGAGACTGAAATGTGAAGTTTAGACAACTTGCGTGTGAAAAAACCAAACCTTTAAAATGTGGGTTGTGAAGCTGAAATAATTTGTCAAAATGAAACAGAAAATAAACTGCCAACCTGCTGAATCGTTCTGAAAATTATTTCTACAGCGTCAATAAAAGCATTATTACTGTGTAACTTTCCAACATCATCTAAACAAACAGACTGAGAGCATACTGCATTCATCTGATCCACTGATAATGAAAATAAGTAGTTGGATGCCAATGTGAAAAACGGACAAACCAGTGGATGCTGTAGCTAATGGTAGGTTACACAACAAACATTGACTATACAAGCGCTATTATTTTTCAAAGACGTTATCCAGGTTCTGTAGTTTAAACAATCAATAGTAAGAAGTTTGTGTGGGAGGTCTTACGCCACACAGTCAATAATTCTTTATCCCAGTAGCAATTTAAATAATGGGGGCGTCAATTCAGCTGCCGCTAATACCGTTGCCATTATTTCTCAATTCTGGCTGGTGAGCATGTTTTCACACCAGCCTGGTGAGTGTGTTGGCTTACGTTGGGCCTTTTGATGTCTTTTCCTACAAGCCGGTACCTGATCACCTTATCACCGTCCCACGCACCGTGCCGTCGGCCTACACGATTCCACTACTCGAGGCCCATGTTCATGACATGTCTCTGGAAAGGTTAATGGGTCAAAGGCCAGGCCCAGCTTGAGAAAGTATGGCTGAGGCTTAATCCATGTGGGCTTGGCGTGTGTGCATGTGTTTCCAAAGCCCCCAATGAGTATGAACAGACAAAGCCTCCTAATCCAATTGTACAACAGACATCATAAGCCACAGACCACACAGCCAGAGGAAAAAAGAAGGGGAACTCTGAGACGGGAAGTGGAGAGGGAGGAGAGAAAGCATAAATGTCACAATGTCAACAAAATGTCATAAAATCGTGTAAAATGATGAATACCTTTCCACAAAAGCCAAGGTGACATCTTGAAATGGCTTGTTTTGTCCATTCAACGGAATGCATCCCCCAAAATATTCAATTTACAATATCATAAAACACTGAAAATCATCAAAACTGAAAGCTAGAACTAGCATTTCGCCTGAGAGAAAAGGTAGGAGGAGGATGCAGATGTTGATGACTGTGGCCAAAGAGAGAAGGGAGACAAGTATATTGATGCACTTGTTGACAGCGGGGGTGCATTTGCTGACAGGAATGCAAACAAACCAATTACATCCACCACCGTGTGCCTGTGTGTTCGCACTCATAAACTGAGAGCGAGTATTCATATGTTTAAGGGGATTAAGCTGTATGTTTGCAGCCGTGTGTGTGTGTGTGTGTGTGTGTGTGTGTGTGTGTGTGTGTGTGTGTGCGTGTGCGTGTGTGTGAATATGAGCAGCAGTGCTATATGACGAGCTTACCTGGCATCAGCCTCGCTGTAGTACTCCCTGGCTACAATGTCTTCAAAAAGCTCCCCTCCTGTCACCCTGGGAGGGGAAGGAGGGAGGGAGGGAAGGAAAAAAGAAAAACGGGGATGAAAGGGAGAAAGAAAGAGATGGGGAGGCAAGGGAGAGAAGTTGTTAGCATACACAAACAAGCCGCAGTCACACGCATGGATAAAATGTCAGTGTGTGTGTGCGTGTGCAGAACATACTCACAGGTCAAAGACTAGGTAATGAAAGCCTTCTTCTGAAATGCTGTCATGGAGTCTCACTGCAACAGAGAGGGTGAGGCGGTGAGACAGATTCTAAGACAGGAGCCAGGCAGAAGAATTACTGCTTTGTTGTTTTCTTTTTTTGCACCGCTGTGATTTGATGCCATATCCAGTGGTTGGGGGAATAACGACCATTTAATTAAACCCCACGCTTTGATTACTGAAAGCGAGCGAGGGTGTCGGGAACGTGTTTTGTTCGGGGGGCCAAATTACCAGTAGTTGTATACGGCACTGAAGCGAACCGTGAGCGACTGCGATAGCAACCCATCACGCTGCAAAGACGGAGTGGTGTTCCACTCGAGAAGCAAACATGAATGTAGATTGATTCTGGGGGCATTTGGGCCTTTATTTGATAGTTGAGAGTGCAGCGATCAGCAGGGGGAGAGGGGAAACAGAGAGGGGTGAGACACACGACAAAGGTTTCTGGCTAGAATTCCATTGGCGCCTGTGGATAAATGGTATGCGCCTCAACCATGAGGCTAATACAACAATGTTGGGGATATCTTGCCCTCACCAGGCTGTAGTTACTGATGTATCTGTGCCATTTACATAACGATCAGCTGACACAGAAGTTGCAGTAATGATCACTGAGCAGTTGACTTCACTTTGCAATGCTTATCAAAGAAATTTGCAGATTTATGCATTTTTGTTTTTGTAGGTACGCTTACAGCTACGTTTTTGTGGCAGTTTGACTTCCACTATTTTTCTGGCTGTGGCACTGCAAGATGGCTGATCTTATCCTGTGTAAGAAAGCTCTGAAATATATATTTATGCCAATCACACAAAGAATAAATTGTAGATGACACTGGAACCAGGTGAGAAAATGATCTAGTGTGTACAAAAAACACAACAAAGAAAAAAAACCAAACAAAACATAAAAGTGCTTGTTACCAGTAATGTTCCCTGATTATTGATGGAGATGAGTGAGCATTTGGTCGAGAAAAGAAAAAAATAAAGTGGTGATTACAGTAATGGGCTCACACTACAGTGATGCTGCGGTTATGCGGTAACCATCCTAGCCCCGACTGTCAATGTAACTCAACAGCAGCAGAATGACAAAGCAGAATCCAGGCGGCTGGAGGCAGGCGTCAGAGGATGGGCTCGAGATACGGCTTAGGTTTAGCGGTAGGGGAGCCACTGTTATCGTTATGTAAAATGAATATCAGTTGTATAATAAGATGAAGTAGGATGGCCCCGGAGCAAGAAACAAGAGCGACTGCTCTTTCCTCCTCCTCCCATCTTCTTTCACTCCCTCCATCTGTCTCCTACTCCTCCTCCTGCTTTCGTCTCTCCATCTGTCTCTTTTTTGTGCCCTCTTTTGTCCAAAGTTTGAACGCATACGATGCCAAAATATGTCAAGAAGAGGAGAAAGGATGAGAAAGAGAGAAAAATCTATAAAGACGGGGAAAAGAAAAGGAAAAGTAGGCAAGCGGCGAATGAGTGCCTGGGGGGTGGAGAGAAAACTAGGACACAAGGAAAAGAAATAGGGAAGAGTGCAGTGGGAATGGCATCATCGATTAGGTCATTTCCCCTCTTTTGTGCCCTTTAACACCTGTCTCCTCTGGATGTCTCCATTAGAGCAGCTGATTTTACTGTAATATGAATATCCACAATTAGCAAGTTGAGCTATTAGGGCTGAAATTATCACAAAATGTCATAAAACCAAGGGAATGAAGAAAGCGGAGGACATTTCCCACAAACACGTCTGACAGAACTTCTGCATCGTCTTAGCACGCAGCAGAAATCCATTCTCGACACAGTTGGCCAGACAAAGCTGGAGCTGACCCAGTGTCGCCTCGCATTCAGACTGGGAACTGAACTGTGTTCGAGTGCAACCCTGGTGATGTCATCTACACCTCGTCTAGTCAGGACGACTGCACATCTGATTTGAACAAGACTCACAAAAATCCTACTGCAAAGTGATCCTGACCAATTCAAAGCAGCAATGTTAAGATACTGATGGCAACGCAGCAACGCCAGCCATCACTCCCGCTATGCAACAGACTCACCATTTGGAGATATTCAAAATTGATATTAGAATTGGCAGCTCCTCTTTGGGTGCGGTCCAGTGAAGAAACAGAGTCACACATTTAGACTCAAAAACTCACCGATGTTGGGGTGCTTCAGGAGACGGCAGATGCGGGCCTCTCTCTCGAGCTTCTGGTGGTCTGAAGAGAAGAGTCACAGTTTAGATGACAAGTTACCACCACAGGGCGAGACAGGATTGCTACATCGTAACATGGTCAAACAACTGCGTCGGGTATAGAGATTGAGTTAGTGCTTTTCAGTTGTGGTGGTCACTGCTGAAGGGGGAAAACACAATAAATGAAACAATAAGATGTACGCTTTAATATTCATGCAACGTATTCCATTTAAATTATTCATTGGCGTTTTGACTTTGACGTCTGAGGGCGGAGACAGAGAGTTGGGTGACGTGTGTGCGACCGAAGTCGAAATGAGGACACAAGCATGAGGCGGCCAGGTGCCGCACATGCACCAACTTTGTCTGGTTTTTAACTGAAGCTAGCCAACATGTCGGGGTAGTTTGTGCACATGAATGCAAATACTTCTACAGGCTGTGGCGCTAACCTAAGGTAACAGCTGCATGCAGAGCTCCACTGATCTCATGTGTGGGCTTATTTAAAAATATTAAACTGTGTGTGCAAATTAATGAGGCGTTGTTTGTAGTGGGTGCACAATGAAATGAAAAACACAGTGGGTGATTGAGTGTGTGTGTGAGAATGTGAAGCCCAGACCAGTTACAGAACATTGCAGTGTTTGCACTTCAGGCAGGGAGGGGGATGCTCGAGGAAAGACCCCCACTTCATGTCCAGACCAACATCTTGCCTACTGAATTTGTTAGTAGTAGGTGCACACATGTCAGGGCATAAATCACATGACACCAAACACTCACACTGGGAGTGTAGCCACAACCGTGCTACAACCGTGCAGATGAGGTCAGAGGCAACTAGTGAAGATCCAGTGTGACTGAGGGTGTGTGTGTGTATATATACACGCACGTTATCACTGTGGTGACGCTGATTCAGCCCCACAGCTTCATGGTGAGTCCAACACACACACACACACACACACACACACACACACACACACACACACACACAATATGAGGCAGCCTCACTAAGATTTGCATTCATTTCCCCAGTGCGGCAGCAGCCTCAGATAAAATTCACATGCTGTTGCTGAGCAATCAGCTATCACCTTACCCTACTGTTCTTCTTAAAAATGCAATACAGTAGGTACAGGCATAACATTATTGCACATTACTGTAGAGAGCAGTGTCGCTTTCTGCAGCCATCTCTGCAGCAGTCTTACTTGTTGCTCACTTGGACAAGTTTTTAAAGCAGCCGTCAAGCGTTTTGATGATCCGTCGCCTGGACTGGACACTAACATGGTGATGTACTCTTCACATCCAACTTCCTGTACCCTCTACCCACGTCTGCCTGCAGGTATAGATTTCCCTCGTCTGAGAGGAAGAGAGTGAATGAGGGAGAGATCTGAACCTCCTAATTACACCAGTGACGCAGGACGGAGGGACAGACAGAGAGAAGGGGGGAGGATTACATGAAACGTCCATTTGCTAGAAGAGGATCACAGCTCCCCTGTGTGTGTGTGTGTGTGTGTGTGTGCGCGTTTGTGTGTGTTTGTGCATAGCCGACTACCCTGGTGCAGTGTCACTGCAGCACTCACTAATTCATTCAATCTCCTTATTTGTTGGTGCGAGAGTGTGTGGTAGAAGAAGACAGGAAAGAGAGGGCTGGAGGGTAATTACTGGCACTTCCTGCTGCTCTCTAATTGGCCATCTGCTTTGCCATGGGGCGGGCCCACAGCCATCTTACATCAGCTGAGGAGGATGGAGAGGACCAGACACACGAACATGCACCCCTCTCTCTGCCGCACACACACAAACTGACAATCGGACTGAAAGCTCGAGGATCCAGTTGAATCTGCGAGTTTCCATCCAAACGGTTAGGACAAGGAAAAACTGACGAAATCAAACCCCACGTTGTTTTTGACAGATTGCCTTGATACTGTGCCACTATGTTGGGGTGAGTACAGGTGTTTTCAGAGGATATTTAACAAATATAACATGATGGCACATTTTATTCCATGGTAAACAGCAGTCATATTCTGTCTTCTCTTTGATGTCTATAGAGCTACTAAGAACTTGTTCATATGCACTTAGCTAGCCAGTGTAATCTGTTTCTACCATTTTGCTTTCACCAGCGGGGAGCTGCTTTCACTTGCTTACTTTACTTTAGCACTGGGTATTATGTCAGTATGAAAACCAACAGAGTGAGGAATATACTAAAATGGAAAACCTTTTTTCTGTTGAACAAAATAAGAGAAACTACTCAAATTCAGACTCATATAAATAATAAGAACAGGTGCATCGCTTCAAATGCCCTCCTAAATCTAGTATTGAAACCCATCTTTAAACCCAATAACAGACATATTTCAGCTACATTAGGATACACTAACCACTTTTGCCAATACTGTTTTATAAAACCATATCAATTTTACGTTGAGGTGATGTAACTGGCTAACTGGAAGGTTTGTATTTGAGAGCAAAGCTCATGACGTGACATGTGGGCTGGCCTCCGCTCCACCAGCCTCAGTACCTCAGTGCACGCTCCCATCCAGGGATTTCTGAATGAGCCGGTGAAACATGTCACTGGTGTTCACTTCCCATATTCTTAGCCAGAGCACCAACCACCAACCACAACCAGGTGCTCCAGGGAGTGGAACCCTTGGTGATTTTAACGAAGATAAACCAGGATCATTTTGTGACCAAATTAAAATCTACCGCTCCCACCAGCTCTGGTACTGAACATGCCAACGGTCTCTTCAACAGCCACTTTCTCAATTTCCCAGTCCTTATCGCTGCTGTCTCACTTTTACAGTATCAGCTGCTCTCTGTGCCACCTTTATTGTAGAAATGTCTGAGCTAAGCACGACCACTGGACTGGCTCATGAATGAGGATTTTTTTTGTTAAGCTGTGAGGTTTAGCCCATGAATGTCTTGGGCTTTTGATAAATGGAGTTTGCTGCTAAAACAGAAAATTAAAAAAACCAAACTACTGTACCCATCGAGACACGTAAGTTTTTGCTTCTTTTACGATGTTCCTAAAAAAAGTGTGCTGATATTGCTTTAAGATGACTCACAACAATGTGTACCGCCTTGTCAATACGATACCCGTTTGTCGCCACTTTTGCTATCACTATGCTAAGCTTTCAGTAGTCAGCTGCTTCTCCATCAAGGTGCAAATCCTCATCAAAGACTGCAACACAAACCTATCTGAATCACTGCACCATTCAAGAACAGGCTCAGAGGTCTGAACCCTGGCAGACAACGACCGGGGTTTGGCAACATTAATTAGGAAACAGACTTTGGCTGCAGAAGTTGAGCTAGGAACTAACAGACAGGATTTCGGGAAATATTTGGTCAATAAATAATATTAGTTTAGTAGCACAACTTAAATTATCTTCACTGGGACAATAATACAGCCCCAGGACAGAGATCCGACTGACAATAAAGAAAATGTTAAGGAGGAAAAGTATTAGGGTACTGTATTAAAGTGTACAGCCTGTCTTAGTCTGACTCTCTCTCCCTCCCCCCCACACACACACGCACACACAAACACAGTGTTGCAGCAGACAATGCAGCAGTCATCTACTTTCCACAGTCACTTCTCTCATCAACAACAAAATAAAACAGCCTTCGTTCTGCGCAGTGAAACTCGAGTGTCACCAACGCAGCAATTTGTGTTCTTCCATCTAAAACTATACATATATACACGCACGCACGCACGCACGCACGCACCACACACACACACACACACACACACACACACACACACACACACACACACACACACACACACACACACACACACACACACACACACACACACACACACACACACACACACACGATGGTATTGAAGACTTTTGATTGTCTGGGTGAGAATCAGGTGTATGTTTTTGTGAGCGTGGGTGTTAACATTGCTGCCCACTCGCATCCACCTCCAACTGTAGCCTGTAGGCTGGACTGGCCCACAGGCAACAGCCTACATCCATGCCTGATTTTCCTCTCTCCTTCCCTCATTTCCTCACTTCCTTCCTTCATTCATTTCCTTCTTCCCTTCCCCCTCCTTCCCCCCACTCCTCAGATTACTGCAGTGTTTACCAGAGCTTTGAGAGACTTATCCACCAGGCCACGCGTGAGGTCACACTCGCCCCATTGGGCTAAAAAAAACCCACACAAATCCTACCAGGCGAGCTGCCTGCTCACGCATTGGGTGCCTCTGTGTGTGAACTTTTGTGTTTTGTGTGTGTGTAGGTGCATGTTGCGTCAGCCAGGGGGCCTAGCGCAGTTCTTCTCTTGGCACAAGATCCTCTTGTTCCCTCCTTCGCTCACTCTAGTGTCTCGTGCTCCGTCTCATTTCACCTTGCTTTCCTGGTGCCGAGTGTCACTGATCTCCTAGCAAGACTACAATGTTAAAAATCTCCTCCTCCTCCTCTCCTGGCTGGCTTTCTTCTACCCTGGCAAACACACACATATACACAGGCCTGCATTGTACTCCATGCCTCGATGAAGAGCCAATAGTTTTCTGCTGAGCCCTTACTTTTCCTTGGTGGGACATTAATACCAGGAGCTGCCTTATGTGGACACTTGATGGCAGGGGTAGAACAATAACGGCATTACAACACGCTCACAGATGCCTCACAATACAGACATGCTCTATTAGCATTACTCCCTGCTCCCTCCATCTCTCTTACATGCACGCACACAAATGCCATCAGACACAGACAACAACAGAGCAAACAGGGAGGCGCCTATGGAATCCATGGGGTCTTAGTGGTTGATGAGATACATTTAGCATAAGTGGATTAGCCTCAATACAAACCAATCCCCCTTTCGCAGAGGGACAAGAGAAAGGCAGCGAGCAGAGAAGGAGAGACCCAGAGGTAATGAGAGATTGTGCAGGTAAGGAGAACAAAAGGAAGCCAGGTGCGCGTGAATGTCAGGAAGGCCTAATTTGTCGGCAACAAAAAGCGGAGAAAGCAATTAAGCATCTCAGTCTGGAGCCAGGGGAGGTTCTGACACACTGACATGAGCTCACGTCACTGTTACGACGTGGCACGCCACACCGAGCATGTGCACGTGGGTGGGGATCTATGCAGAGACACACGTGTGATGCGATATTACATTCAGGAGTGGACTGTGAAGCGATGTGAATGCACCAAGGCAAGAATTAACAAGACAGCGGACGTGAAAAATCCTTCTTGTGCTGCCACCTCTTACTCCCTTCATTCCGGTCCTATCTGTGTGCCCTAGCCATGAAGAGCTTCTAAGAAATTTGGATTGTACAGTGGTTGTCTAATGATACCACAGAGGAGCAATTGAGAGCTATTCAATACTTGTGCTTATAAAGAGGGTCATTAAACCATCAAGAAGTTGCTTATTAAAACTCCCCACAGACACAATGATTCAATAAAAGATTTCATCTGCTATTGGAATTATAGGACTCATGTTTATGTGCATACAATCCAATGAGGCTGGGTGATGTATATATGTACAGTGAGGTGAATGCCACAAACCAGCAGAGATTTTGCTCAGCAATACCAGGGTAGTTATACATTCTATGAGCAAACAAGATACAAAATTTCTGTATCCTGTATTCGGTTCACTGGAAATATTTTTCTATAAACTTCTTCTCAATAAAATTCCCAGAAACTTCATTGTATACCTGTATTTTTAAGAAAATGATAAAAGACCATATAGAGCTCCTTTCCCAACATGTATCATCAAACATGCACATATCAGAGTCTGTGAGCGTACGCGGTGTGTTGCCGTACCTCTTGCAGAAAGCTTCTTAGTGTTGATGATTTTTGCAGCATATTCCTGTCCGGATGACTTCTTTACACACCTACGCACCACTGAAAAAGCTCCCCTAAGAAGAAAGACCAGAAACAACCAAAAATCAATTCCATTTTACATGCTCTCTCACACACACAGATATGCACACAGTGTGACATTCAAAACTGCGTCCATGCATGTGGCAGTAGTTTGTTTGAGTATGCTAACATCCTTGGTCCCACTCAAGCACACACGCATGAACAAAGAGTCAGCAGTCATTATTAGCACAGCATCATTGTACACAGCCTGAAAAGGTGCACGACCTTTTGCACGACAATCAAACAAAACTGGCACCAATATGAGGAGCTTCACCAGCATCAGCTCGGGTGTTGGACTGTTAATGACTGGTCGCATACTTTGGCTAATCTTTGATAGGCACATAATACAATGCAACCTACTGCTCACAAGGAAATTCAATTTCCCACAGCCATCATGAAGACCGAGCTGCATCGTGCCCAACAATAGGCGACATTTAATGCACTCATGAGGTAACAATGTTCGGTAATAAATCTACTTGAGCAGAAAAGGAAGTGCCCAACGCATTATACAACAACTCCCACTTTGAGGAATTTCATAGTGAACAAGATGAATGCTCCATAATTTCACTTGCTGGCTTCTGTGGTGACCGTTTTGTGCATTTTGAGCATCATGGAAAAAAGTAATTATGCACGGTTTTCATGCATCACAGCCTACAAGACCTGCAATATCTGGGCCTACACAGTTTTCCATTTTTTGGTGATGCTATATAGATGGTTGCTACTTTCTGCTGCACTCTGCTCTTAGTTTAAATTATTAACCAGTAAATTAGAGGTGACAGAAGTGCAACTCTGTGCCTTGATGGTGACAACCTGTGACAGAGCAAAATGTGCTAAGAAATGGTTAGAGAAACATAAGATAAGGTGAGGTCAGTCTAGAGAAGACTCAGGAGCAGTGGGGCCCAGATACACTGTGGATGATGTGTAGGTGTGTATATTGTGCAATCAGTGCACTTGATATAGCCACTGTCCCTCTGGTTTGGGTAGGGGGGGGGGTTCACCGGCCAAAAAACGACAGATGCTGCTGCTCCTGATTATGATGATGGTGATGAAACAGATGAGGTAGTGGCCCGGTTTTCCTGCCGTCATCAAAATACCGAGAAAACACGTCACTGCCCTCTTGCACGGTAAACGCCGAAATTGCCTTTAAAACTGCCAGTGTTTGTTCGATCACCTCCGTTTAAGAGCCACAGCTACAATACATTTATTGATAAGGTGATGACCGGGGGCCAGCTGGTGTGCGGGGCGTGTGGGCATTTATTACTGTGCAAACATAAAGCAAGCAAATTACTTCCTCATTAAGTGATCCGGGGTTACGTTACGTTACTCAACACGGTTACACAAATCATCTGCAGCTGCTCGGGGTAAAAAAAAAAAGTGGTCGGCCTAGTTAGCTACCGACCACAGCCTCTGGTCTAACTACAGCGCCCGCACGGAGCTGTCAGACCCGTGGGCCGGTGAAATGTCACTGGGCTACGTCTCCGACGTCTCCCGGGGCCCTGCTGACGGGTCCAGCAGACCAGAAAATACCGGCTGGCAAACACGGAAGGTGCTAACAGGTGTTAATGCACCAACCTCTGTGAGGTATTTTCATCGCCGTTAGCGACCAAAAGACGCAGTGCTAGCGGGCTAACTCGGCTAGTTTATCAATATCAGCATGGCAGCTCGCTGGCTAGTAACTGAACGTTAGTGCGCCGTTCCCCGTTACTGCGGAGGGAGCTAGTTAGCAGATAGCAACGGTTATTTAGCATGACTGCACCACAACCACAGACCACAGTTAACGTCTACAGACAAATTATTAAAGCATTCAACGTGACTCGCCCGTGAGCTATTTTGGTTAGCTATCGCCTGCTAGCAGGCTGGCTAGGCAGAAATAATGTGAGGCGAGGTTGCGGGGGTGGGGGGACAAAACGACAAGACCAACACCATGCACAGTGTAACGCTGCGACTGCTGCTTACTTCCCGAGCTCCTCGTACAGCTGGTACTCGTCGGTGAACCTGGTGGAAGTCGCGGTGGTTGCCATGGTCTAAGCCGTGAGAACAGGGGGGAGGGAGCCCGAGCCTTGGGCGTACGACGGCGGCTGGCTCTCGTACGGGGGTCCGGGAGGAGGAGGGTAGCCTAGCCTCCAACACTGGAGTACCTTTTCTGACAGGCAGGCAAGTCTGAAGAGGAGAGAGAGGCGAACAGGGACGGAAAGGGAGGGGCTGGGGAGAGGAGGAGGAGGAGTGATGATGATGATGATGGTGTGTGTGTGTGTGTGTGTGTGTGTGTGTGTGTGTGTGTGTGTGTGTGTGTGTGTGTGTGTGTGTGTGTGTGTGTGTGTGTGTGGTAAAGGGGAGGAATCCTCGCGAGAATGGGCTCCTACAGCATGAGACTAGGGCCTCTGGTTCAATGAAGTCACTGAGAATGTGGGGAGAAGGTGCTGAATTCTTTGCCTTGTTTCGACAACATAAACCTTCTTCTGAGGGAATAGCAGATCATCATTGGGTAACATTACTGAAAGGTACACAATCCTGCATATGGTGGGTATACATGGCTTAAAAAAACAGCTTTGACATCCAGCTCCTGCCTCCTCTCATATCTTCAAAAAATATTGCAGGGAAAAACATCACAGCAGCATTTTACTGCACTGGCAGGGATACACCCAACTCTGGGTCACACCTCACTGCAGCAGAGAGGCAAACTGTGACACACACCACCCTAAGTCTGTACACATACAGACACACACTGCACAGATCAATATTGATTAATGTGGGTCTTGCTCTCAACAGAGTAGGCCTTTCTGAACCACTGATTTTTGCCTTTGCATTTGAGAGCATGTGTGTGTATATGTGTGCACAAGAGAGACAAGGACGGGCAGAGGGAATAGTGTGACTGCTGGATCAGGTTTCCACCGACGAGCATGCACCTATGTTTTTCCACAGTGTGAGGGCCGCTAGCTTGGCGGCGCTAAAAGATGGTGTCACACAGATCCAGAGTGCCTCACTAAATGTTTAATGTGGCATGAGTGGGAGGCCATCAGAGGACAGGCGGCTGGGGCTGGAGGGAGCCATAGAGCTTGAGAGTTAGTTAGAGGCCCTGTGTGTGTGGCTGCCTGCTCAGTGCTCTGGCTCAGAGGCAGGACAGCAAACAGCACATAGACACTGTCAAAGAGAAGAGAGAGCAAAATGGTGATTTCACTTGAAAATCTCTATGCGTTGGTTGTCAGCGTGGGAGCACAAAACTGCAACACTGAAAAGTTCAAATATTATGAGGCCAGAGCTGCAAGTGCAGCCAGCTGAATCTGTGATGGAGAGCAGGAAAAGGAGGCCAGCATGTGTGTGTGTTTGTGTGTGTGTGCATGTTCTTGTGTTAGGTGGAAGACAAATGAGCACTGCATCGCAGGCTACTGGCCCAAGCCTGCCCTCCTTTTCCTACGTGCTAACCCGGCTGCCTCTCCTCCTCTTCCTCCACCTCCTCAGCCTCCACAGAAGTTATATAATGGTGAACTCCTCAGCCTTTGTTATCTCATACCAACCACACACCATGCCTTGCCCGCTCGGCGAGAGACAGAGAAGCAGAGGAGGGAAGAGGAGTGAGAGCACAGGAGGCCGAGATGAGAGAAAGTAGGAAGGTTTCAGCTGAAATCGACAAAGAAATAAAGAAATTCTGTGCATAATTTTCTATTCTGTAGTATTATTATTGTACAATTATTACCAGACTTCATCTTGAGCAACCTCAGGGCCACTATAGATGATTCACCTTACAAGTATTGCTCTTTGCACAATAATATACTCCAACCAGACAACATAAATACACAGTGTTCCGTCCTGGTAAACTGTAGCCCGCTGCCTGTCAGTATATGCCGTGTTAAATTGTCATCTGTTGTTGTCTATTTGTACTTTATGTTAAGTTATTGTGCACTTTATGTCATGTTGTGTGTCAATTTTGATCCTTTTATTATTCATGCTGATATGACTTAGTGTTCAGATGCCATCCTGCTGTGTAAAACAGTCTCAGCACTTCTAAAGTGACAAAAAAAGATGTTGATGTGACTGAATGGAGAAGCTGTTTAATGGGTGTCCAATCCACCTCACAAATTTCCCTCAATGAATCCTTTAGCTGGAGGCAAGAGATAGAAACTTATCTGGTATTATCCAATCATATCAGCAGTTAGAGGAAACCTGTCCACCTTTATGTCACTTATTTTTTTGCATGGGGCCAGATTAAAATTGAGGGAGACACCCTGCGGGACTTATTCTTATATATTGATAGTTCCATGCCTTTTTCAGAGCTCAGCAGTCCTGTGGCATGATCTGCAGAGCAAAAATATCACAATTCTGTTCATAGACGATTCCCATGGTAAACTGAAGCCCAGTCTGTATCCAGAATAGACTAATTGTGTAATCAGAGCTTCACTGGCTGTGATACATTTAGGCAATGACTTTACATTTGTTGTGACTAATGAGAGTGAATATGCCATCTGTTACATCATCACAACTGAGAGGGTGGAAGGGGCCAGAGCGCTGAGTCATGACAGTCCCGTTCCTCACTGTTTTGGACTGTCTTGGTGCCCCCAGAGCAATAAGCTGCTAACCTTCACCCCCTCATAACTGCCCCCTAAGTCAGTTGTCTACGTTTGTGTTTGGCGTCGGTGTGTGTAAAAGCAGGGTGTTGCTGATGAAATGCCAGTGCGCTCAGTCAGCTTGGCCAGGATAAATAAATAATGCTAAATTTTTCAGCATCACAGCAAAAATCAGAGATGACACATACTCAACTCCTGCTCTTGATGATTACAAAGTTTAGTCATGTGGAGTTACAAATCTACACTTGATACTTATTTTTCACTCAGGCAGACATGGACACTGTTAAAGGTTCAAGGAGAATTTAAAATGCATATTAAATGATAGGTGCACAGGTGTTTTTAAGCAAAACAATAGTTATCTAAAGCACGTTGAAACAGCTTTTCTGTGTGTGTTTGCTGTACTCTTTCCTCTTTTTCATACAGTCTATTATGACATCCATTGAAAAAAAAACAACACAATTTGTGTTTTCTTTGACAATATTCTCAAAAAATGTTTAAAATTTGTGTTACATTTGTATGGAAACCTAGTAACTGTTGAGGGAGCACAAAGGGATATCATCATAAACAGTTCTTCATAAATTGCTATTTTTTTAGAAGTGTTGGGGGAATTCACCACAGTGCACAACTCTCTCCACAAGAGGGCAGTTGGCTACACAGTCTACGATTGGCTGAAAGTTGTTTCACTTATTCAAGGTCATTGTTACTATTTTGACCAGCACCTGCACAAGGAAAGAAGCAGGAAGAAAGAATGCTCCTATCAGATAAATATTTATACATTTACTGGATTTCATCAAAAAAAAAAACACGAGAGAAAAGGTGAGAAACAAATGATGTTAGTGTAGTTAGACATTTTTTATTTATTGTGATTTAGCTTGATCAGCTAACATTCGTTTACATAAACTAAATAGTCTTTAGCCTGTTATCAACTTCTCAGGTATTTTTTTTTTATTTTTCTTGTATAATTCTTTGTTTAGTTCACACTTCATTCACTTTGATTTGTTTTCAGTTTCAGCTTTGCCGTCAGTCCATAGTGTTATAGGACAGGCACACTGGACATTCCTGAGCTAATCAAAATTTCGTTGGACAGCAAGTTACATTCTTGTGGTAAAAGACAGCTCATTAAAATCTATAGAAAACATGCACTTAGTGTTTGGCTTATTAGGAACACCTAGGTGTAAGTAATGAAGTCTAATACAACAGTCAAACTGTAAATCCTCCCTTCACAAAGCTTACAATGTTCAGTTTGTGTTGAAGCTGTCTTAAACCGTTTGATGATTTTGGAAGCTTTTAAACTGCATTGTGTTATGCGGACAGGTGCTCCTATTATTGTTTTTTACCACCCCATTCAAATCAAGGAGGCAGTAAATCTGGCACGACACAACATGGACTCTGCCTCCACCATGTGTTCAACAAGCCAAGCTGCAACATATAAGGCTGGAACAGGAAAAGCTGAAACCTTGACCCCCTGAAATAATGCAGTTGTTCACTGCATTGTTTTTTACTTGATGAATTGCTGATCCTGTACTCACTCTGCTCTTAAATGATGGGACACAAACAGTCAATGATCAGTGAGGTTACGGACGGATGTTTGTGTCTTTTGTCTTCTCTATACAAATAAGTGTATAAAGGCTTTTGCTGTACAGGCAAATCTGAATCCCGGAACACACAATTATAACCAGAAATAATACTTTTCTTTCAACACTGAACATTACAACTTTATATTTGCAAAAAATTAAAAGTAGATTTCTACCCCTGTAAAACTGTATATACAAGTCACATCAGCTCTGTAGGTTGTTTTGAATTCATTAATTAATTGTAACTCTTTGTCACAGTCACTTAACAGCCCTAAAGGAGGTCATCCAACTGACTGTTTACGTGTTGAGAGTTAAGAATGACAGTGTCAGCTAAATTTGCACATTTATTCTTTAATTTTTTTTAAAAGGATATTTTATCTAGCCTGTTGTATTGCCACTTTTTCATTGTGTTGTTGTAACCACTTGTTTCTGAACTTATGTGGTGAATTAATGTTTGTTTATTTCTTTTGCAGCCAAAATAGGCCCTAATGTGGAACAGCAGCTGCAGCAGTAGCCATCCTCTGTGGCAAGAGAGACACAAAGAGACATAGATCTATCTTTTATGCAGGACATCTCTTGTCCAATTTGCTTTCAAATTTTCACCAATCCCGTGATGCTGCAGTGTGGCCACAGCTTCTGTCTGACCTGCATGCACAAATCTTGGAGAGGTCAAAGCTCCCGGAAATGCCCACTTTGTCAGAAAGTCGGCAACAGTTAGCCTTCAATTAATTTAGCTCTGAAGAATTTAAGTGACATCTACAAATGTACAAAAACATTCAAAAACTCAGCAGGATCAGAACAGTGCTATGACTATGACAATGACACAGTGTCATTTTAAATAAAGATATTGATTTATTTTAAAATTTCTATCAGGAGCTGGGAGTTTGGTCAGATTTGTAGATAATGTATCCTGATATATCACTTGCAAACCCACTTTTTCAAGACTTCATGTCAACTCTTGCCAGCACCTATGTATTTAAAAAATCTTTTTCTTTTACACACTTTTACACACTTCCAATTTTGGATTATGTCTGCTTATTGTACACTGATTGATTTAGACAAAAGTGTCTGGAATGTAATGTTAAAAAATTGTCATTTTTCCAATAAAGAAAATGTAAATGTGTTGTAGCAGCTGTTTTTGAATAGAGTCATTTTGCAGTAAGTGAAACTGTTTTTCAAGATCTGCAGGTTTGCATAAAGACGGAGCTTGATTGACACTGTGAGACAGGAAGAGCCAGCTTCCTGTTTCTGTCACCATCACCCAGATAGGACGACACAGACAGTTTTTTATACAGGCGTCACAGTCAGTGAGTGAATCGTATAGCAATCACAGGCTTAACTCAAACCATCACTAAGGCAGGTAAGTGCTTCCTCCATGTTTTGATTTGTTGCATTTCTGAACATACTGATATTGTATTGAAAGAATCCTGCTTGTCCTTTGTGCGATGAGCTATCTGATCCTCTCGAAGTAATTGATTGAAAGGGTACAGAAAGTCTCCCTCTTATTATCAAGGTCAACATGAAGACCACTGAGGAACATCAATTGATAGAAACCACATAAGGATGAAGTTAAAAAAATGGAGCAAAAGAGTGTTGACCAAAAAACAGATGAGATCTCTCAAGGTAAGGATGTCAAATTAAAAATAAATCCTGATCCAAGGGGCATTAAGAAGAGTCACACGTAAGACAGATATAAGATTTGCCTGAAAGATATTACTAAACAGAACCACAGGCATGTCTTATATTTGCATTAGTTATCATTTTTGCTCCAGTGATCATTCACTACAACCTATTTCTTTAGAAAACTGCTGAATTTGAACTGTGGTTTTCTCTCAGTTCCCTCTGGTCAGGCTGTGATTCATCATTTTCATCCCAGCATCTCTGCTCAGACTGGCAGCAATGTGGTCGCTCCCTCCATAATCGGTTCCAACGTTGGCAACCTAACCATCAATATCAACTCAGCAGGCCAAGGTAGATACGAGATGTGATAGTAACTGAAGCTGGGGTTTGGGCTCTGCTGATCTTTCTTCTACTTCTGCAGGGTGTATGGTTTCATCAGAAGAAGCACTGAACCTTGACACTGCAGACAGCTGTGAGCATTTTCTACGATCAAAGATTTGGAATCTGACATATTGACAGGACACCTTGATTGAAGTTAAATAACTGTCACATGCATTTTCTCCTTCAGACAACAAGGTGGCAGAATGTCAACAGAAACTGAAAGCTATGCTGAAGAGGAACTTTAGCCACTTGGTTGAGGGGATCACAATAAAGGCTCAAATACCTCTCAATAAAATCTACACAGAGCTTTACATTACAGAGGGAGGAAATGCTGAAGTTAATAAGGAGCATGAAGTGAGACAAATTGAGACAGCATCCAGGATACATTTGGCCCAGGAGAAATCAATCCACTGCAATCAACTCTTTTCTCCTCCACCAGGACGAGACCACCACATAAGAACTGTGATCACAAGGGGGGTCGCTGGCATCGGAAAAACAGTTACTGCCAATAAGTTCACTTTAGACTGGGCCGAGGAGAGGGCAAACACAAACCTGGAATTTGTATTCCCTCTCTCTTTCCGAGAGCTGAATCTGATGAGGAAGGAAACTTTCAGTCTAGTGGAGCTTCTTGGTATTTTCTTCCCTGACACAAAGGACACAGGAATTTTCACCAACGGCAACAAAATTCTCTTCATCCTGGATGGGCTGGACGAGAGTCGTCTGTCTTTGGATTTCAACCGCATTGAAATAATGACTGATGTGACACTACCTACCAAGGTTGCTGTGATTTTGACCAACCTCATCAGGGGAAAACTGCTCCCTCTGAGTCTGGTTTGGATAACATCTCGCCCAGTCGCTTCGAGTCAAATCCCTGTGCAGCACATTGATCTTGTGACCGAGGTTCGAGGGTTCAACAACCCGCAAAAAGACGAGTACTTCAGGAGGAAAATTAGTGACGAGAGCTTGGCGAACAAGGTGATCGCCCATGTGAAATCCTACAGGAGTCTTCACATCATGTGCCACATCCCAGTCTTCTGCTGGATGGCAGCAAGTGTTCTTGAGAGGAAGTTGGCGACGACAGACAGCAAAGACACGCCAAAGACTCTCACTGAAATGTACATACACTTCTTGTCTTTGTATGTAGAGAACATGAAGAAGAGTTTGCGTGCAAGAAGAGAATCAAATGCTGACTGCATCAGAACTAACCTCATCTCTTTGGGTAAATTGGCCTTCAAAGAACTCGAGAAGGGCCACTTGATCTTCTATGAGAGCGACCTCATCCTGAATGGTGTAAATGTCACGCAGGCGTCCATGATCTCAGGAGTCTACACGCAGATCTTCAATGAGGAGCTGACACTGTGCGCGGAGAAGATGTTCTGCTTTGTGCATCTGAGCGTTCAGGAGTTTTTCGCTGCACTGTATGTGTTCCTCACATTCCACAATGACAACATCAACGTGTTGGTGAAGAAGTCATCAGCTTCAAGACGTTTCTTGTTCAGAGAATCTTCAGAGCTCATCCTCTACAAAGAAGCGGTGGAGAAGGCTTTGCGGTGTGAAAATGGCCATTTTGACATGTTTCTGCGCTTCCTGTTAGGCCTATCTCTGGAGTCTAATCAGACGCTGCTGAAACGTCTGATGACCAGCAACAGAACAAACCAGAGGACAAGACCAGCGATCATTTCACACATCAAAGAGAGGATCAGGTCGAGTCCATCCCCAGACAGGTGCCTCAACCTCTTTCACTGCCTGAATGAGCTGAGCGACAACTCCCTCGTGGAGGAGATTCAGAGCTACCTCAAGTCTGGCAGTCTTAACAAAGCCAAACTTTCACCAGCACAGTGGGCCACTCTGGTCTTTGTGTTATTGACTTCAGAGGAAGAACTGAGTGTGTTTGAACTGAGCAACTACACCAGGTCTGATGAGGGAGTTCTGAGGCTACTGCCTGTTTTGAAAACAGCCCAAGTGGCAAAGTAAGTATTTTTTTTCTAAAAGCAGATATGATTCTGATATTAAAGACATGACTGCTGACCTCAACTCTCAGGTGCCCCTTTTTGGCACAAGGAATAAGTGATCCAAGAAACTTAAAGGAATTAACTGATGAACCCTCTTGAGAAGTCACCACAACAGTAGTTCACAGTACATGCAAGAGTATTCACCTGGTTGGAGTTAAAGTATAATCAGTAAAGCAAAGGTTAAATAAGTAACAGGTAACACACTTATTCTTTCTGTAAAAAGATTAAAGCATGCATTTAGATTGCAGGTAGAAGTGTTTTACCTAAAATGTTGGTAATTTAGTTTTATTCCAAAGTCTGCTGTATGCCAATCTGTGGATGCATTTATAATCTGCATTTTAGGTGGCCCACAATATGGGTAGTATTCATCTGAGACTATAGCTACCCTGCTCATATTGCAAGCAGGTGTGAATAATGCGGAGTATGTCTGATCTTAGCAGATGGGTTCCTTTTGTCATGACATTATTCGCCTCTCTCACAAGGCCTTTTTTATTGCAGACTAAATGCATGTAATCTCACTGTGGACAGCTGTGAAATCCTGTCAAGTTGCATCAACTCATCCCAAATTAGGGAGCTGGATTTGAGCAACAACAACCTAACAGATTTGGGAATAATGCTGCTCTCTGGTGGACTGAAGAATGGCAAACTGGAGACGCTAAGGTCAAAATCCAACACATTTCTTTCTTCTTTTCACGTCAAATAAAGATGTCTTATTTTCCATTGTTCAACATTTTCTTTATTTTTTCTGTTTGTTTAGACTGAGGAGCTGCAATCTAACAGAGCACAGCTCCAAAGCCTTGTCCTCATGTATTGAATCTGTATCCTCCCACCTCAAAGTACTGGACCTCACTGACAATGACTTTCAGGACGTCGGAGTCACGAGCCTGTCTGCTGGGCTGGGGAATCATCACTGTAAACTGGAAATACTCATGTGAGTGCCCCGAGTGAAATTCCATGCCAGATTAATTATTTAGTATAGTATACAGTACCTAGCCAAACATGTAGACTCACCTGTCTCCATCATTGGTTTGGAGATCAGCTGGATGAAATGTCTGCTATCGTCTCTTGAAGTTTGCCGCTGTGCAGAGTGACAGAAAAAGGCTGCACTTTCCTGGCGTCAGCGCTGAACTCATCCCGTCTGCGAGAGCTCGACCTCAGCTACAACCACCCAGGAAACTTGGGCCTGCAGCTGCTGTCCGCTCTGCTAGATGACCCAAAATGCAGCCTGCAGAAACTCAGGTAGTGATGGCGTCAACTCGGGCTGGAACAATAAATCAGCTTGTCAAAAGCTGTATCTCAGATACCTTGCCATCTGCAAATGCATCACTTAATAAGACTTTGTAGAGCAGAAGTACCAAGGATAAATTTGTTGTTTGTCAACACAGAGCACTAACAAGTTTATGTTTCAAATATACATCAATACAGTTTACTTTAAAAGGCAAATATATTTTATTTAATTAATGATACAAAAGGGAAAAAAAACTATGGTCTTTTGCCATATTTTAGTGTGGAACAGTGTGGTGAATCCAGGATTCAACCAGGTCCAAAGAAATGTGAGTAAACAGCACTACTTCAGTTCCTTCAAAACCCATATGGCAGCACTATGTAACATAGTATGCTAAGGTCTTTAATCTGTTTGATCAGATTTGAGAAATCTCACCCTGGACCCAAACACAGCACACAGAGACCTTACTCTGTCCGAAGGAAGCACAAAAGCCATACGTTGGAACAAGCAGCCATATCCTGATCACGTGGAGAGGTTTGATTTCTGGAGACAGGTGTTGTGTAGCGAGGGACTGACTGGGCGCTGCTACTGGGAGACAGAGTGGCGTGGGAGAACTTTCATAGGAGTAGCCTACAGACGGATGTGCAGGAAGGGAGATGGTCATGACAGCTGGTTGGGCCGAAACGACTGCTCCTGGGGCCTGAGCTGCACCAACGATGGCTACAGCACCTCGCACAAAGGCGTCAACACCGCAGTAACCACCCCGCGCAGCTCCAATAGAGTAGGAGTCTTTCTGGACTGGTCGGCAGGGACACTGTCCTTCTACCAGGTCTCCGGTGGCATGCTGACCCTCCTCCACACTTTCCACACTACCTTCACAGAGCCTGTCTACCCAGGGTTTCGGCTTGGCTGGGTGGACTCTGCAGTCCGCCTGTGCTAAATTCTTACCACGTAGCAACACTGTGAACATGTAACATGATGTAGTTGTTTACTTACTCCGGCTCTTTCTTTATTCGCTGAGGTTTTCAGATATCCGGATCTGAGAATTTTACTACATGATACTGGATTTTTGTCAGTACCAGTATTTGAAAGGTATAAGTATATAACAATTTTGGAAACATACATTCCTCTGATATACCACTGTAAGGTTTTGAATTGATTGTCTCAACAGTGATTGGATGAACTGCCATAAAATTTGATATAGACATTTATGTCCCCCTTAATGATGGTGATGGTTTATGAAAAAAGTCAACACCATCTATTTCCAGAAAGTGTTGCCTTCACTATGGATAAACCTGTGAACCCACACAGGGACTTTTTCTTCATCAGAGGGTAGTTTCAATAATAATTTTTCATTCCCGTGAGCAGCACAAAAGAAGTGCCTTTCACCTCTGTTGTACTGTGTGGGAGCAGATGTTAAAAAGGAAGTGAAACATGTTTTGTAATTTGAAAAATCTGTATGACGTTCCAGATGTCCCTTGTACAGCTATCTGAAACAAATGCATTTTGATAATACATAATATGAATACAGTTTTACTTTGTAATAAAGCATTTCTTCAAAAAAAAGAAGACACTCCCCCCCAGAAAACGGAGAAGCCCAATGTGGAGTTCACTTTTAACCTCATTTTTTATTAGCAGTCCCAAGAGGCAATGAAAAAAAAAACAAATCAAAAGAAAAAAAAGAACAGAAATTAAGATTACAGCCAAAATGGTGGGTTTATCAAACTCAGTGAACATAAAGACGGAACAGAGGGCTGCGCACACACACACACACACACACACACACCAAAAACCACAGAAATCACATTGTTAGAAAAGGAAGAGAGTGATAAATGAAGAAGAAATGAAATCAGTCTCATGGGTTGTATATTGTGTATGTTGTATGTGTGTGTGTGTGTGTGTGATCCCTCTGTTCCTTGGGAGAAATTCACCAGGACCGACCCCATATTCTCACACACACACACACACACACACCTCGCACTCACTCACTCTCTCACACACACACACACACACACACACACACACACACACACACACACACACACACACACACACACACACACACACACACAAACAGTTCATGAAGCCAGTCTGCGTTTTCCTCTCTTCATTAAAAGCCATGATTTTATATTTCGGCCACTTGTGACAGAGAAACCATCCATCAACAAACCACAGCTTCTCAGGCAGGTCTTTAAAATTGTTATTTTAGTAATAAGTCTGTACAGATTATATATTTTATTTACACACTGAACATGGTCAGTGCGGAGACAACCCAAGAGTTTGCAAACGTTAACTGATGTCCAGTTATCCTCCGTCACGTATATGCTCATTTCTGTCTGCTGGAAATTGCATTTTTATACATTTCTCGAGATCAAAAATGTTTGATTAATATAAAGTCTGCAGCACTACACACCATCAACAGACAGAATCATCCACAGAAACTGATCACCGGGAAGATTTCCCATCACTGTGATCCAATTTTCACACCCTTCCTTGATTATTTTTTCTCTTTCATTCTTTTTTAAATTTGATCTCAAGCCTTTCACCATGCTGCTTAGACTCTCATAACAGAATCAGGAATTTGAAAAGCACATCTGGTTCGCCCGTGACCAAATGTCAGAGCCAGATCAACAAAGAAACTCAACGGAAAAAGATCTGGATTATACCAATTACTGTAACAACTTCTTATCAGTGCACCTTCACTTCCAGTGTATTTGTGGACATTGAAACCTGACTTTTAAGATTTTTAAATGCTCTCTGTAGGCGAAAACTCACCAGACTCCAGCTGTTAATCTAGGGGCCTAAATCCAGATGCTTACACCTGGAGAAACACCAGGAAATAGGGAATGGGGCAGCGGGTAATTTATCCTCTCACATTTGGAACCCAACACACACACACACACACACACACACATTATGGATGATTGGAGCAGCATGGGGAGGAGATACTAAGGCCATGATTGAACGGGAGAAGAGACGCAAAGAACAGCATTTATTTAATTCCATTTATATCTTGGTATATAGGTGTCCTTCACTCTATTGGGATTCAATCATATAAAAAAGTGTTTGCTATCTGAGGGTCATTAATACACCCAAAACAGCCTTTCAGTGCTAGTAATACAGACAGTACACCGACTACAGTCAACTTCAGCCGCCTCCGTCACCCACTCACGCTGTTGCATACATATAATTGTTCACTTGTGTATATACATCACCCTCCCTCATCATTTATTTTGCTCCTGCTGTGGTGGAGCAGTAGGTCTGAGGCAGAGGTAAAGCTCTTTTAACATCAGAGCCTCCTTCTCTCTCCTTCTCTCTCTCTCTCACACACACACACACGCACGCACGCACAAACGCACGCACGCATCTGCCATCTGATTTGCGGCAGACAGCAAAAAGAGCTTTAGTTTGTTAGGTTAAAAAAAAAAAAAAAGATAAAGCGCTTTCTTCCTTTCCTTCTTTTTTCTTTCACAAGGAGGGTGAACCAGGAAGGGAACAGTGGTGGTGATGGTGGTTGTGTTGTTGGGGGTCATACGGGTGAAAGTGGGAAAGTTTTGGGGGCCTAGCTGAGAAGCTGGCGGATCTCCTTGTGCATGTGACACAAGAAGTCCACGTATGACGCTCCCCCGCCGGCGCTCTTGTCCTCGACCAAGAAGTGCCTGAATATCAGCTCAGCTCGGTCTTCCTGTTTCACCACCATCAGCTGCAGGGGGGGGAAGAGCGTGCAGGAGCAAGCAGGAAACATGGATTACTTTCACGGCCAACTAATCTTTTGATTATTTTTTACATTATTTTACATATTAAAAATTCCCATCGTGATTTCCCAAAACCAAGAGGTCTTCTACAAATTCCTTATTTTATCCAACTTAACAGTTCAAAACCAAAAAAACAATTTGTAAATAGATATCAAAAAGAAAAGTAGCAAACCCTCACATTCAGGAAGATGAGACCAAAGAAATTCGGACATCTTTTCTTGATAACCGGTTGTGAATTTTTCACTAATTTTATGCAGATATCTAAAAGTGTTGTGAATGGTCCCCAGCCCAGTACGGGACAGAGGAACCACAAAAGACCAAAACAACATATTTGGACTTAAAAAAGATCAACAGGGGAATGAAGGGAAAAAAAACAACTTGCCTTCATGTAGCGTGACCGCTGTGCTCTGAAAGAGTCGATGATCTCTCTGAGTCTCTGAGAGAAGGGGTTGTCCAGCACTGGTAGACTTGTCTGAAAGACAGAGCAGAGACATTCAGAAAGGAAAGACAACTCTGACATTTACACCAACACAGGGCCGAGTGTTTTACAATGAATCAGTATCACAATACAAGTACAAATGATATTCCAATATTGTTACTGTACAGATAATTAATCCTTTCACTTTTACCAAGAGTTTGAGAGGTCAAATAAACAACGTGGAAGTGAACACGGTTCCTCTCACCATGCTTGAGTCGATCTGGCTGAAGCTAGGTGTGCCAAAGATGTTGAGCAGCAGCTCCTGCTGAGCACTGGCCCCCACCCACAGGAAGAGGTGGAGCCCTGTCTCCAGGAGGTAAACCCCACCTTTCGACAGCCTCTCCTCCGAGTCCCTCACTGCAACCGGCAACGACCCGCTCTCCAACTTTGTCTGCAAAGTTGAAGGGAGTCAACAATATCTGACCCAACATTACATTTTCTGATGGCACAGATGACTTGTGGGTCGAGCTTCTCACCAGTGGCAGCAGGCGGGGGTAGAAGAAGACGTGGGTCTCTGCGACGTCCATGCAGCTGATCAGCTGCCTCAGGTAAGAGCGGTCATCCAGCGAGACGTCAGCGCCTGGCAGCAGCACGTCGCTCTTCAGCACACAGTTCAGATAGACCGGCAGCAGCTTCATGCACTCTGGGAGGATCAGCTGGAAAACACACGGACCGGAGCGACATCTTTTAAATACCTGAACAGAGAGATGTGAAGTCTGCTGGGTGTACAGAGTACATGTTGATGTTTCCAGTACCTGACCAGCTGATGACGGGCTCGCACAGTTCTTCCGGTAGCAGGCCAGAATCTGAGCACACTGGTTGACCAGAGTGTCTCTCACCGCCTTAGTGGGGTTGTTCAGGATGCCACGGAAAGCTGCCACACACACACACACACACAAAAACACACACATACATATTAACCTTGCCAGCCATTGGGAATGACTGGGATAACATACTTTAGATGGCTTATTTTAGTAAGATATATTACAGTGATCAATTCATGACACAATTTACAGCTGGGTTTTGACAGAATCAAGAAAAGTAATAACAGTGTGTGTGTGCGTTTGGTTCTGAATAACAGCGAGGCAGATTTTCTGCTGCGTGAGCCTGCCTCACCGTATTTGGAGAAGAAGTTGATGATGGTGTCGGTCTCGCAGTTGCGGTAGAGGTCAGCCAGCTGAGAGCAACAGTTGACGGCCATGTTGTGGACGCGGAGACGCCTTTGTCCGCTGCAGCTGGTGTACAGCACAGCACACTACAGGAAACAACACAGATATTTCTTACAAATGAACTGGCATGCTCAAATGTGTCACCCCTAAATTACACAACCTGCTAGTTGCCATTCTAGCGATCTAATATGAACTCTCTTTGATGCTGGATTATTTATTGATTGATCTGATATGTTGTGCTGCTGTAGTACTTGGCTATGATATAGAAACTAGAAAAAAGCACTCTCCTCCAAGACCATCGCGCACACCTGCATGAGCGCCCCCGTCTCCTCACTGAGCTTGTCGTCGTGTTTGAACTCGACGGTGATGGCTTTGTCACAGTCCAGGCCTGCCAGCTCCACATCTGTGGTGTTACTCATGAAGAAGGATCCGAAGAAGTCCGTTGCCCGGATACCTAAGGAGAGGGGGGAGGACGTAGGCAGGGGAGGAGACTGTCACAATTTCTCTCAATATGACTGATTTCCGTGTGTGTGTGTGTGTGTGTGTGTGTGTGTGTGTGGGGGCGTGTCTCACCTGTGCTGGTTCGCACCCTCATGACAGCATCGAACCCAACTAGTTTCTGAATGTCTCGTCTGAGGTCATTCAGGAATCGCTCCTGATCTGACTGAGCCTGGCATAAAAAAACAGTACTGATGGGAAACAGCATGATACACAATAAAGTAAACCCTGAACGGCACAAGAAAACCTGGAGATCTTTCAGAGCGATTTCCTCTCACCTGGAAGTAGGTGTATTTGTAGACGGAGCCTCCAGTGGCGACAGGAACCACCCCTAATGTGGCAACATCCACATACTGGTTGGGGAAGAGGAAGAGATCTACGCAGCAACCCTGGGCAACGCACTCCTTCGCCAAGGTGTTGTAGAAACCCACCTGGGGCTGAAATAGAGACTGTGGATGACAGGAGAGGGAGGAGTGACTGAGAGATACATGATGAGGAGCTACACACAATCACATCACTCCGCAGTGATATGGTTGAGCATACAGTGAAGCACAACCTGTGTTTACCTTCTCCTTATCTGTCCCAATCAGCTTCTTGTCTTCTCTGTTCTTTAATTTTCCGGGAGCCTCTGCGATGGGCAGAGAGGTGTGGAACACAAACAGCTTCCCTGAGCAGTCGGCAGCCTGAGGAAATGACACACAAACACAAACATATAAATCATGTCAGCAGCTCTGTACAGACCCGGTGTCGTGTGTCCAGATGCTTTAAGATCCATCATTCCAGTCATTCCTGCGCAGCCTTAGTCGGAGAGTTTCAAACTAAGCTACGGTGAATTTATGACAACAACATCACACAATATTACAGTTTTTAAATCCAAAATGTTCCAGAAGCGTGAATTGCAAAGAACAAAAATTCAGGAAAATGTGTAGTTTCAGGGGTTTTGAAAATGGTTTCTGGAAGTTGCAAATGAACTAAATAAACAATGTTTTTTAAATTTTACTTTAAATGAATTTACCAAATCTTCGAAAAGCATTCCAGAGTGGTTACCTTCAGTGCCTCCAGTCCTGCCTGGATCACGGGCCCAAACACTGTCTCTGTCTCCCTGGTGTCTGCAAACATCTCTGGGATCTGGTCCAGTAAACTGGAAAACACCAACAGCTTGTCAGATCAAATTCTGTCTGTCCATACACACCTCACGTATTCTGTGCCAGCGTCTGCTTTGTGCCTACCCACCTCTCGATAACTAGTCGGCTCTCATTCACGTTGACCAGGAAACCATCGAGCAGGGGCACAAACATGTCCGATACGTCCGACACCACCAACATCTGGGGCTGGGCCAGGCTCGACTTGACGTTGTAGAAGTGCAAAACCTTGTTGTAGGTGACAAATCCCACCCGCACCACGGAGTCCACTTCGGGGTTCTCCCTGGATGCAGCAACCGAGGAGGAAATGAGGGAGGTGGTTGCATTTCTTTACATGAGCTACAAGTGAGTGTATAAACGAACAGCGCACACTATGTTGAGTCAATCCTCACTTCTTTCTTTCTATTCAATCTGATTCTCTTTGCTTCATTCCTTCCTCAGCATCTCCTCACTTCACTGCTTTATTTTCCATCATTCCCACTTCCCTTCCTTGTTGCAAGCTTAATTTCGTCTTATCCTATCCTTCCTAGCAGATCCCTCGCCTTTTCCCATCATCGGCTCCATTTGTTTCTTCTCCTCCCCTCTCCTCTTCCTTCACTCTTTTCCCTGTGTCTTACCAATAATTCCTCAATCTTGTGTATTTAAACGTTGGATTACCTGGGCAGGTAGTCCAGAAGGGTCTTGAGCTCCTGGCAGACAATGCTGACCATGCCGCTCTTCACAGCATTGTAGGACACGTCGATGAGGAAGATGAAGGCTGGAGGCTGAGGAAGCTTGTTATTCTGTTAAAGAGACAGGAAGTGTGTCAGTAACAGTGACATAGTAACCACACAGACAGGCTCTGGAAGCATAAAGGCAACATTCATTCATTTTGTATGATTACACAGATTAATAAATATATTGTAATCACTGATTCAGTTGAGCTTTGACGTCAACTCTACAAGCTGAGGGGAAACCTGAATCCACACGAGGCTCAACAATAACTGAGTTAGTATGAAGATTAAGATTACGTAATGCAAAGATTAACTACTCTAATAGCTAATTTGACAGAAACTTAAATATTAGTTGTGCCTCAGAATTGTTCTTGTTTAAGTGTAATGAACACCCTCTCCTATCACTGCCAACACTGATCCAGTACCCATCAGGACAACAGACTGTTTTGTTAGCTGCCCTGCACAGAGTCATTTTCCAAAATGATACCTGTTAAATAAAATGCACAATAGGGCAAATTCAGAGGGATTTCAATTAAGATTAATTCTATCTTGGCGGCAGGTTTTACCTTACAGTAGTCGACAGTGGCTAGGAACTCGTAGCTGCCCAGCGAAAGCTCCGGCCTGTCGTAGCAGTCCCTCCTCTTACCGGTATGGTCCAGATGTTGGAAGTAATGTTGAGGCACTACGACAGCGTACAGAGCAGGGACAGACAGAAAACATTTTAGAAAAAAATCCCTTAATTGTCATTTATTCCCTGTACAAGTACATGAACACAGACACACACTCACCCTCTGTGACGCAGCTGCAGAACCCACACTGAAAGCGGCGACCTCCCTCTATGAACTGCATGTATGGACACATGTAGGCCTTGCAGCGGTTGCATCGGATTGGACCACCGTCACCATGGTCCACCAGGTACGGAGGGGTCTGCCAACAAAGTTGAAAGGAGTCCAAGAAATGCAATTTAGCAACAACTTTGTCTTAAAAACCACATATGGTCAGAACTGCTGAAACAGGAAGTAACTTGTGCCTGCTAACAGTTTTTCCTGCAAAAATGATGTAACGTAAATCTAGACCAGTCTAAATGGATATTGGTTACGCGTGTGAAGTGCACACGAAACAAGGTCATGCGGCCACTCCCACTACTATGATTTTGAGATAGATTATCCCACTGACATTACAGACATCTGGCTATAATAATACATATCAGGCGCTGCCCTGAAAATTAATCTCTTTTCAAATCAACCTCAGGGTAAAAACCACACAACAATAACAGAAATATCAGCCGAAGATACAGCTGCAAATACTGAAAATACCAATGATGATGATGATGGCTTAGATTAACACGAGAATCTACTGCAAATATCCATTCAGTAGTATTTCTGCATCTTGCCCAGCTTCAGAAAATGCACTTTCCTTCAAATTAACACAGTTCCTCACTCATCATGCAACAGTAGCAACACATCAGATAAGGGCCTCATGTAAAAAGGACTTGCGACATTTACAATAAAGGAGAGATGGGAGAGAATGGGAGGAGGAGGGGGCTTCATTCACCTCATCCGGTGGCAGCGTGGCGAGGGGCTTGATGACGGCAGCCAGTGGCACTTGAGACTGCTTGGCCATATCGGCTGTGCAGGGCATGTTGTATGCCGTACAGCGGATGAACCTGGGACTGGCATTCCCTGAACGCAGACACAATTCTTTCATTAACATCACAATCTCTGCACAGCACAGGATTCATGTTCTGACGTGTTCTACTGATAGTTCTATAAAAGGTGTGGGCAAGGAAAGTGAACAATTAACACTTCCACAATCTTTGGGAAAGCTGCCAGTTTTGCAGGACCTACCTTGGTCTTTGACCTGAAAGTTGGTGGTGACCAGCGGTGGGGCCTGACCCCTGACCCCTGTGGTGAAAGGCTCGGCGCTCTTGGCCTTGTCATCCTCTATTACCTGGATCTGAAATGGAGGGAGGGCACTTTTCTTAATCCATAAATGTTAACACTATAAATACCCACATGTAAGTGACCAATGCAAATGACATTCGCTCCCCCCGGGGCTCACAAAGTGTAAAAATGGAACATTTAACACCCATGCAGGAGAGGACTTTCACACAACTCCTGCACACACACACCTGCATCTACTAAACACACAACGATAATCTGTCAACATCTGTGGACAAAAAAAAAAATCATAGTTAAACTGTGACTAAGGGGACGTATGGTAGAGGTTCATGCTGAAGCTGTTTGTGTAGATTCACAAATGATAAAAACAAATCTTAATGACATCCCAGAGAAAAAGGGCAGGATTTATTAAGGCATGCCATTAATGTAAAGAGCTGTGGGTAAGGTGAAATATTGCAGGCTAGCATGCACAACATGGAAAGGGATTAAGAAGAGTGGCTGTCTGAGCTTTGTGATGAATGACCCTAAAATCTAAGGGTAACTCTCAATTTGTGAAAACCTAAGATGACGAGAGCATTCCCAAATGGGCATTAATGCTGGAATATATCAGATAGCAAAATGCCAAAATATGCATCAGTGCATATTTCCAGTCCTATTTCACACAGAAATGAGCAGGGGGGACTGATATGACTGACTCTGAGGGGTTAGAAGGAAAGAGCAGTGGGTGGAAGCTGCAGGGCAAAGCAAGGGAGCAGAGACCACAGGATGGGGCAGAGTAAAAGCAGGCACACAGGAAACTTACTGGGCTGGGGATAGCGTCTGGATCTATTCTATGTCTTGATTTCTGCACAGCTGGCATGTCAGACGCTTGCTTTACATTCAAAAGTTTGTCCAGCAAATTGTGCAAAAAGGACAAAATAAATAAATACAGAGTGAAAAGATACAAAGGAGCGTGAGAAGAGAAAACTTGGCAATCACTGTGCCGAGCAGCGCTGTTGTTATTCAGACAGACACTGGTCAGTTGTTTTGATTATAGATTAGTGGTACTGTAGAATTCATTACAGTCAAGTGCAACGATATTTCAGTTAATATACCAGTAGCCTGTTTCACAGACATGCTAAGCAGCTTTACAAGAAGGTCACAAAGTGAACATAATACTGTTAGTCTTCTGTGGTGCAACAGCTGGGCAGTATATGATAATCAAATGGGCAAAAATCAGTATATACTGTGATAACCAGAGGTGAAAGTGATGTCCCAGGCAGAAATTTATATAATAATAAGTTTTTACTTTTCTTGATATGACTGCATAAAAGCCTCATATTATTATATTTTATATATTATATATTATTATATATATATATTATATATTTATATATTATATTTCAGGAGTGATCTGGCCTGGAAGGCAGCATAAAAAACAGCATTGTGACAAAAGATACAAAACACAAGATTAATAGGAAATTAATAACTACATGTCAAAGTCATTTTTTTCATGACACTACATAATAATCATTAGAATTCCAGTTCAATGTAAGGATGATCTATAAAGATATGAAACTGCTGCCCAGCCCTAAGTGGTACATGCACAATCATATACTTAGTGGCCACTTTTTTTTTTTAAAGGTACCCCTGCTCCGGTCTTCATGGAGTTAATAGCATTCAGTTTTTGTTGCCAATGTTGAAAATGGGTAAACTAAATTATACTTTTATTGTTGAGATCAGTTGTGTTGTTATCAGTACAGCAGCACCGTCCTTATGATCCCATGCTACTTTGAATTGGCACCTGTTCATGACAGTTATATTGAATGGCATGAGACTGTACAGGTGTGCCAAATAAAGTGGTCACTGAGTGTTGATGTCAGGCCTCAAGGTCCTCTTTCCTAACAACAACCGAAAAAGGTGTGCAGAACAGAGAGGGCTGGAGGTCACCAGGCTGTTGTGTTTAAACTAGGAAGTCTGGGGTAAAACAGTAAATGTGCTTGTGTCTGCTCACCGGGCTAGGAATGGCATCTGGGTCAAGTCTTTTCTGTGCAGGTGGAGCAGGAGCTGGCGCTGGTGCTGGCGCTCCATAGTTTGGTTGCCCAGGATAAGGGCCTGCATAACCAGGCTGAGGGCCTCTCACCTGCCCAAATGCACCTGGAGAGAAAACGAACACAGCTGAGCACTGGAGAAAACAGCCAGTAATCCATTTAGCTTCAACTCAGCTGCAGTCTCCTCACCATTCTGCTGAGGAGGGTATCCTCCCTGCATGCCAGGCTGGGATGGAGGTTGCTGGAGGGGCCCAGGGGGGCCCAGGGGGCCCTGAGGTCCTGGCGGCAGGTGGTTGCTTTGGGCCATGGAAGTGGGAGGCATCTGAGCTCTCGGAGGTGGACCTGAGTGATAAGGGGATGGCTGGGATGGAGGGAGCTGCTGTTGGGGTGACATGGGGCCTGGGTATTGGCAGGAGGGAGATGAGGTGGGAGGAGGACCAGGAGGAGGAAAAGATCCAGGCTGAGAGGAAGGAGGGGGTGCTCTCGGTGGGAAGGAGCCCTGGGCAGGGGGGGGTGGACCGGAGATGAAGGCAGGCTGGCTGACAGGTGGAGGCGCCGTGGAGAAGGGGGGCTGGGAAGCCGGAGGAGCTGGAGCCTGGTTTGGTGGAGGCACGGGACCCGAGTAGGAGGAGGGAGGAAAGGTTTGCTGAGAGGAAGGAGGTGGCGGTGCAGGGGACGTGAACTGCTGCTGAGAGGTTGGGGGAAGAGCAGAGTTGAATGGCTGCTGAGAAGGAGGTGGCGGGCCTCCATAGTATTGCTGAGAAGGTGTAGGGCCACTGGGAGCAGACGACGCGGGTGGAGGTGCTTGGGAGTAGGAGGGCGGAGGCGCAGCTGAGTAGGCGGTACTGACAGGAGGCTGGGAACTGTGAGGTGGAACTGGGGAGATACAGCGACGGTAAGCGTGACAGATCACAAACATTTACTGTAGATACGCACGACATGCCAGTCAATATTTATATATTTACCATATCCTGGCCCTGCTGGGGTTGGCGGTCCAGGGCTGATATGCATACCACTCATCTGGTTGGTGACCTGCTGTACAGCAGGTGGGGGCCCATAGTGTTGGGGATAGCTGGGCTGTGGCCCTGACAGGTTCATAGTTCCCTGGTTGTATGGCTGAGGCGCAGCAGGTCTGGAAAAATACAAATCCTTTACTGCGTCTGCAGGAATTTAACCAGGTTACAGCTGGCTTTCCACAGCCAAGCTGATTTCTTGAAATGTAAGGTGACCAAGGAACCTGGTCCCTGGGGGTAGGGGACCAGCCAGACCTGGACCCCCGAGTTAGACTGCATGTGGACTCCTTGGCCATGAGTGCAGGTAACTGGGTTTCTAATCTGCATTTAAACATGTACACATGTGCCGGACAAAGACCTCACTTCCAAAGTCAGACTAAATCTGAAAATAGCACAATGAAGTCTAAACTTCACCAACTCCTGAGGATTCAGACAGTCTCAGTGCAGTTATCAAGCATCTTTAAGAGGATTCTGTCAACTGCTTGAATGAGCTGAGGTATGAAGTGAAGACTCCACAATCTGAACAGCCTGTTCCAAGTGAATGCAGCTCAGTTAGGAGTGGAAAACACCCAGGAAAATGTCAATTTAATAAAATCGGAGCGGTGGATACATTTCATTAAGTAGATCAAGAAAACACGCAATTACCTGGGTGGTGCCTGTGTCATCGGCGGGGGGCCATTCTGCATGTCCCCTTGACTGTGACTGTACTGATTATATGGTTGTGGTGCTGAGACGGGCGGGGGTCCAGATGTGGGAGGACCCCTGGCAGGACCTAAAAAGCAAGGACAAATGATGACACACACATACCTGCAATAAACCAATACCTGCAACAAACAATCCCAGATCTACTCTGACATGAATCTCTCTCGTGTGACAAGATTAGTAGCAAGCTAAACATGGTCATGGGCCACTTTGCCAAAACACATTTTTAGAACTGATTACATTTCCAAATTTTGCTTTTGGGGTTAGGAGCACAGAATATATACTGAAGCCATGCTGGCAGGCACTGTGTGTTGTGTCTGTTTTAACTAACTTAACTAGCTAAAATCTGGCAGGTTGACAACTTGTCTTTTTTATACCCGTTTTAAAATGACTGTTTTCAACTGGAATATCTCTTGCGCAGTTTACATTTCTGATTACAAGAAAGGTTTGGCAATAAAAAGTTTGCTAACTCATTAGTGGCTATAAATCGACTCATAAGTTCTTCCTCTATTGTACACTGAGAAAACCACATTGCGGTATGAATAATGCCTGTAGCTTCAGCGAAGACGTGATGATTGCAGAGCGCGCAGAGTGTGAAATGAGTGAGAAGAAAAGAAGAGGCAGTTACCTAGGTCAAGAGGAGAGGAGAGGTCAGAGACTGGGTTGGCTGCCACAGCCTTAGAGGGAAAGCTTGTGAAAGGGGAATAACCTGAAATACAAGAAAACAGGGGAAAGAGGGCAAATACAGAGAGATGAAGGGAAACGCGTGAAGCAATGTGAGGAAATGAGAAGGCAGTTGAGATTTCTATTAGTATGCAGGAGCACAGTGTTTTTCTCACACATACATGATCACCCACATGGCCGGAAGCAGGTAGGACACCCCAAGGTTATTGCTCTGCAAATGCCTGTGGAGCATCACAGCCGATCCTGGTGTCGCTGTCTTTCACTCTCTTTCTCTTTCACTCATTCAAATGCTCGCTCAAGCTGCAGTTTACCTTGTGGTGGAGCCCCAGGCTGGTAGGCTGAAGCGGGGCCGTTGTAGGGCGCGTAGGGGGCGGGGTATCCCCCATCCCGGGGAGCGTAGCCGGGTTGGCTGTAGCCAGGCTGGGGCTGGCCGTATGGAGAGGCCATTGGAGTGTGCTGGTTTACATTCATCCTCAGTTCATCCCTAAATCTGGATAAAAGTAGTGACACAGTAGGATGTAAACTAAGACTTCTCTGCTGACACATCTGGAGTTTGAAAGCCTGTGAGGTGATGCAGAAATGTTGCTAATGATGACAGATCGTGATAGTTGGCGTTCATCTGAGGTCTTCTCTGGACTAGCAAGGAATTTACCACAGTATGGACAGAAACTCAAAAAACACAAACCAATTTAAAATTTTTACAGCCAGCTTTCTCCTTTACAGAAAAGAGCTGCCCTGTTCAGTTTAATGGTGGAAGAAGACACAGTGGACCCAGACTGAGCAGAGCCTGTCATGCACCTGAGCTAACAAACAAGAAACTTCAAAAGAGCACTGCACTGTATAGGATGCAACCGTCAGTCACACATCAAACTTTCTTGTGACGTTAATATTTCCTGGTACAGTGACAACACCTTTATTGGCTTTTAGTGTTTGCTTCAGCCACACCCACAGACTGCTCCTTTGTCACTAACTGTTGCGTTTACACACACACACTGAGCAACAATAATTACTTTAGATGAAAATATAAATAATAAAAAAGTTTGCAAAGACACAACTAACTCAAGTCACCTCACCCAGACCAACACTTAAACCAAACAAATCCAACAAGTTAAAGCTAGACAGCAAAACCGCTTGTAAGGAATAGTTTCTCAGGCATGAGGGTGACATCAAAAGTTTGTAACAGTGAGGACTGCGTGTAATGTCAACTGGACTAAAGCATGTGCCTTAGTTAAATGTTTGGAGGTCCCAACAAACGAGGGCCCAAAAGGTAGCTCAACTTCATGTGCGTGACTACTCCTCACATTTCACATGTCAACTAACCTTGCTACCTGGTGTACAGTAGTGGTGATGTGTATTCCCTCAGCTTGTGGAGAGTGGCTTAACCCGTACGACCGAGTGATGAGTATCATCTAACAGACAAACTCGGGCTAAACGAGCGGGGCCTTTGAATAATTCAGCAGCGCAGGTGCCACAACGAGAAACACAATCGCTGGAGCCGTGCAGCTATTTAGTGTGTCGGGCCTGCTGAGTGACCCACATCTGCTCCCCGGGCTGGGGCTGCCGAATTAAGGAAGTGGGTCAGCAGCTTCGCAATTCACCGAGGATGAGAGACATTGGAGAGGAAAATAAAACGTGTGCTTGGTTGGGGAGAGACGTATGACAAGAGGAAAAACTGGCGAGCGCAGCGGTGTGCTAACAGGAACGAACCTCAGTGCCGCATTACAATTAGCTCGCTAGCTAGCTAACGTTAGCAACGCAACATGTCAACCAAAGAAAAAACTCAAAACACAGCCTGGTTTAACACACGACACTGCTAACAGCTACAAACTTAAACGCAATTTATTTTGTTTAGCAAACTTCCAAGTCATGTGGGCTAACTTCGCTTGCTAATACTCGTAGCCTGACAACTTGAAACACGATGACAGCAGCAGCGGTTGAATCAGCTGTGGCCGGATCGCAACAACCGAAGCTAGCAAGTGTTAGCCCACCCGTCAGGATAGTAAATCTCCAGGCACTTCTACGAGCTACGCTAGCATTAGCTACCTTAGCATTAGCTAGCGTGAGCTAACGTAGCAAAACCCAAGCTCTCTCCTCTTCGTCTAGCCGGACAGTTGCTGTCACACATTGACTGGCCGCTAATGGAAACCTACCTCCGGAGTGCGGTGAATAGTAAAGGTTATCCTCTGTTCGGGGCCAAATGTGATATACCGGCGGCCGACAAACTCTGAAGCCGATGTCGTCCCGGGGTGTTTCTCACTAATCCCTTCTCGCTAGCCGAAGCGGACATTCAGCGGAACTGCTGCAGCGCTGTGCCACGTCCACATCCGGACGCCGCAGAGGGCACTTCCTCCACACTCACCTCCTCTACTGTACCGGAGCACAGCGCGGAGCACAGCACCCAGCACTCCACAGTGGAGTTCACCGTAAAATCAACTATCAGTTATCTTAACTTTTCAATTACACAAATATATTAGAAGTTTAACAGTGTGTGAAAATGGAGGAACATGATTTTCACTCACCATTCCAGCTTTAAGAGTACAAAAAGGACATCAGATCACTTTACACAATTGAGATTATTTTTTGTGTGTGTGTGTGTGTGTGTGTGTGGACTTCAAGTTCAACATTCTCATCCCAAAGTAAACAGGACATAATAAATTGACTAAATAAACTTTCAAAATATAAACATATTACACTGGCTACAGCTGATAGGGGAATTTATTTCAGTGCCTTAAGGGTATGAAAGTGAGACACTAAAGAGTTGACTCAGAAATCAGGAAGAGGAAGATTAAAATATTAAATACTCCATCCTGCAGCATGATTCATACATTTATTTAGTAGGATTATTATTTTAATTTAATTTAATTTAATGTTAACTATGGCCCAAACTCCAGCAGTGGGTGGCAGTAATGTTAGTTAATGTTCCACCATTAAAAATAAAAAGGAAAAGATGGAGACTATGCACTTTTTTCTCAAGGTTTTGAGAAGCTAATATTGTGACTAGTTCAAAGTAAAGGCAGGTGGGCAGCCCAAATGCAACACTTGCTTTTACATTTGAAGCATTGATAATATATTCATTTTCACACTAGGTTTGCCAAGGAAACAAAGCTGTCTTGGCTCTTTGAATATTCCCTTAGGCTGGGAGCCATTGGGACTATGTTGATACTCCAAGTCATATATCAAATTATAATAACGTGACAAGAGATAGCCATCTGAACTGGGTCAATTGTGACAGAGTGTCAGCACATGCGACTGTCTTCCAGCAACACCAAATAAAAGTCGGCTCATGCCGATATATGACTGCCAGATTTGTCTGCATTTTTTTGGGGGGAAAGGTGAAGCTATTTTGGACTGATAATCCATTCCAGTTAATTGGATTTTGAGCATGAATCAATTTGGAATAAGCCCAAATTTATTCAAAAGTGTTATTCATCACAAATCTGGCATGAGTTTGATCAGGTGATCAGGTTAAAGCTTCTGTCAGGCCAAGTCATTTTGGCTAACTAAATTCTGTAATCCCTTGCTTTTCTGCAAAGCCACAGGTGTTGAAGCTGAGACACAGCAGCCTGAGAACCAGTATCATTCAATAGATTGCAGATGGGCTATCTCAGAAATGATATTTCCTGGGGAGGCAACTGGAGCACAACTCCCTGGAGCACCCACTCTGTGTAGACAGTAAACAAAATTAAATATTTCTCTCACACCCCCTTTCTGTGCTGAATAGATTGGGGTACTGTGGGTAGATGAAAACAAATCTTTAAGTGACGTCTGCTGTCCAGGTCGGCCGAGCTAGGGGTCAGGGAGTGGTGTTGGTGGTTATTTCAGGAGGGTATATCAGCAAGCATCCCCTCCTGTACAGAGTGCTTGAGAGTGACATGGCAAGTGTTGAACACAAGGGAGGATGAACACACACACACACACACACACACACACACACACACACACACACACACACACACACACACACACACACACACACACACACACACACACACACACACACACACACACTTTTGCCCCTTCTCACCCTCCTGAGCGCCCACCCTCCGACACAGCATTCCAGTGTAAGCAGATGAAAGCCAGCCACCCCCCCTCCACTCGTGGGTGGAGTGATTTGCTGTGGTCACAGAGAGAGAGAGCAGAAGCCTCACGCTCGCTCATTGATACTTGCAGAGCTCGAGGAACTTAGGAAGGGGAGAGTGACACACACACACACACAGCAGGCTGTGAGCTGGGATGGTAGCGGAGGAGATTGTGGTCTCCCTCTCAGGAGGAGGCCCATGGGGGTTCAGGCTGCAGGGAGGAGCAGAGCAGCAAAAGCCTCTACAGGTGGCCAAGGTAAAGTGAATCCTATATGTGCGTGTGTGTGTCCATACAGCATGTTGCAGACAAGATTCAATGCCAAAGTGGTAACAGGAGTAGATGGGTTTAATCGAAACTGCAGCTGTTACATTGAGGCCTGAGGCCTTGCTGGTCAGTCCTGTGGTTTGCTCGGTTTGTAATTCGAGCTTTTGTTATAAACTTCATAGTCTGAATTAAATCAGGAGAAATAAATCAGTTGCTCGTTGTACCAATGGCACTAAGAGCTGATTAATTCAGGTATTCCTGTCAGTGTAGCTTTTTTATATACTTTTACTTACTTTACTTTTATACTTTATACTTTATACTGTACTTTTGTGAGTACCTTCTAAACGTCAGTAATTCTACTGTCATTCATAGTTTGCTCTTTACTACTTTTAGGAAGGGATGAACGATCCTTCTTTGGTAAGCCTCAGTGGACTGGAGAGGGAACAATTTGATGGGCAGAGTCATATTAAAATGCTTGTAATTTCGGATATCAACTGGGATTTCTCTTAACATTAAACTTCTGCATTTACTAAAAAAAAAGTTCTGCTTTCTTATGCTAAATGCTAAAGTACCCCCAGGATATACTTTGGAGCACAGTTTACTTATATTCAGTTGGCCACTGCCCAAATTAAATTTACCATCCCCTGTTGTGGTTGAGTTTGGTTTGTGGGCCAGGGAACAGTGTGAACAAATGTTGGGGGGTTGATTGCAGCTCAGGTTTCATTGCTGCATCCTGACAGTGATCATATAGTGGCCAAGATTAGCAGGGTTTTAAACTTTAAATAGGTTAATGTACAGTACTTACGTGATATACATTCTGTATTACACTGATGCTGTGTTGCATATAAATGTAGTTGTGCAGATGAATGCATCTCCTGACAAACCTGTTTAAGATTTGTCATCCCGTATGTATTAGACGTAATGAGCCAACTTTAAGTCCAAGATATATATATATATATATATATATATATATATATATATATATATATATATATATTTGGGGGAGGTTCTAATATTTTTGTATCTGTGTTTAAATTTGTTGACAGACCAGAATGTTGTCTCTAATAAGAGAAGCTATTCTCGAGAGGAGGAATGTGACCTGGCTCACATCGATGTTCAAAGTTGGCCAGTTGCTCATAAGCTGTCATAACCTGTTTCAAAATGGAGGCAGAGTGGCTCTGGCACAAAACACCTCTCTTTATCCAGGATGTTCAAGCAGATAAGGTCACCTTTAATGAGAGTTGGGCAGTGTGTGCTTCCTCCTCTTGGTGTGTGTTTGTGTGTAACCTGTCGTTTACGTGTGTGTGTGTGTGTGTGTGTGTGTGTGTGTGTGTGTGTGTCATTGGGCATACCTCAGATAAGCCCGGTTGGGAATGGAGCGCAAACTGGTGGATCAGAATAGCTCATTTAAGAGGACCTGGAAGCGGAGCATGGAAAAAGGCCTCTTGTTCACACACAAAGATACAGACACACACACACACACACACACACACTTAAATTTTTTTCCCTGTCTCTTTGTTATGTTTGAATTTAATTCTATGAGTATTATTTTTTCTTATCACCTTGGCTTCTGTCTTTCTTCATCTGTCGAGGAATGTGGTCTATTTTCCTGTGAGGTTTTATTTTGGGTATGTGGGGAACATATGGTGAATAACAGACATTCCCCTTAGTCCAGACCAGCGATGCAGCTGTTTGTACCCCCTCTTTCATGATGTTCACTTGTGCCATATATATATATATATATGTGTGTACATTTGCCAGAGTGGGAAAGTACAAGAGAGATAGTTTGCCCTTACATTTTTGTGATGGAGGAATAGAAATATTGGGACAAGAGACACTGATAAAGGGAAATACAGTGTCTTGTTCAGAACTCAAGTGGGTGCTGGAACACACTTGACATTTTTACTATCTGCAGTGATATGGTGTTATTGGTGTGCACGCATTAGCAGACAGAGGGGAGGACCCTCTCTTCTCCTTTTAGAGGAAACTGAAATGAAGCGGACAAGAATACTCACCTTCCCATCTATCACCCACCTCCCCCACTGCCACCACAGACATACTTCCTGAAGGATCCTATGACATCATCTCTCAGCGACCTCCAGCAACAGCTGCGTGATTTCATGAGTTATTTTGATACGGTGACAGTGATTGCTGCCAGTAGAGGAGAGCAGCCTGAACACTGATCTACCCGATCTGCAAGTCACAGAACTTTAGGTCTATAGTGTTAAAGTCTTGATCATTACACATAACGAGATGGTGACTGTCTATAGAGTTTAAAGCCTCTGAAAACTTGGTCAGATTAAGTATTTCTTAATAATGTTAGATTAAAAACATATATATGCTAGTTAAGACCTTGTCAGAAAATGGCTGTTCATACAGGACCTCATTAATCACAGTAAGAGTCTGATTGAGAAACCGATTGAAGGGTGGATGCTAATAAGAGCAGTTGCCATAGTCATTATTTTCATAACTCTAAAGATATGGGATTTAATTTCTGGACTGGCCCAGGTGATAGGATTTGATAGGGGTTGTTAGGGAACCCAAAAGTTTTGGATCCACTTTTCTTTAGAGTTCAAATGGAAAGTGAAAATTTGTTGGAAAACTGGATAATGTTAAATATGTATGTTTACTGTGTTTTTATATATTAATGTGTGACTCTATACTATTTCCTCTCTGCAGGTGCGCAGGCGCAGCAAAGCTTGTAGAGCTGGACTGAAGGAGCATGATGAGCTGGTTGCCATTGGCGACCATAAGTGTGCAGACCTCAGTCACGCACAGGCCATGAGCCTCATAGACACACAAAGTGCTACACTCAACCTGAGGGTTAAGAGGTCAGAGCATGGCCTCAAACATGCAATACATACACCACAATGCTTGTTGTATGAAGCTACAAACTGATGGGTTTTATTTTCATTTTATACGTATGTGTCTCCAGGTCCTCATCTTACTCTGGTCGCTCTACATCACCCCGTTCCTCCTCCGCGAAGGTCCTGTCTCCCCCAACGGACCCCTTGCCCTCCCACCATCCCTCCGTTCTCACCTTCCCTGGGATACCCAGAGGCATTACTTCCCCTCCAGACAGTGAGGCCTACTACGGGGAAACAGACAGTGACGCGGACACGCAGTCGCACACTCACCGCCGCCAACGCCGCACACCTCCGCATGCACGCTCACCTGCACGCTATGACAACCAAGAAGAGGAGGAGACCTCAGAGATGAGCGGGTAAGATCATCAAGTCTTTCCCCATTTCCTCTTCACTGCCTTTTTCCCCTTAAATGGTGAAACCTTATACCCATTATATATATACCTTGAGAAAATTGTCACTCCTTTTCCAGAACTGGAACAGAAAGAGAAGGACCATGACAAACTAATTTTAAATTTTAGTTTTCTCACTATTCTCAGGTATGAGAGTGCCACAGATGCAGGGCTTTCCATGCAGGGGCAGTGGGATGTCCAGTGTCTTGCTGGCGTCCCCCGCAGAGAGCTAGTCTACCAGCCCCCCCAGACAGATTGGACCACTCCAGCACACACCCCACACACTCTGACCCCTCATACACTCACCCCGACCCCTGATCAGGGGCTGGCAGAAGCAGAGGGAGAAGGTGACAGTGGCTTCCAGGAGGCGGGGGGCTGCATTGGGCTGACCTGCCCACCCCTAGTGTCTCCTGAGCGTGCAAGAGAGGCTCTGATGTTGAGCTCTAGCAAACAGCTGGTGCCCATGGTGGGACCACAGCAGACCCCCGTCAACGATGAGCTTTCCACCACCTACATGGACAAAGCACGACAAGCCAGTGAGTATATACAGTATCTTCAGAAGAATACACAGTAAATGAACACAGCTAATATAAAGTTTAAAAAAACCCTAAAACCAGAAATTAAGGTAAAAATACATAATCTGAGGGTAGTAAAGTAAAAAAAATATTTTAAAAATTTTTTTTGTATCTTTTTTTGTAAAATTCCTTTCCAACATGTTCTTTCTCTTTTGGAAAGCCAAAGAAAACAAACACACATCAAGTAACACCAGTGAGGCCATGACAAGTGCTCACAAGTGATGTTTGAATTACAAAAATCAGAGTCTGTGGAAAATAAAATAGTCCTAAGTCAGAAAAAAACAACACCATCTTAAAAGTTAGACAGTACCATGATCTTGTGTATGGTAGTTATACAAAACATCACACAAAGAATGTATAACTGATGTTAGGAGGCTAATTACAATCCACAATTCAAACTGTTGCTAAATAATTTACATAGTGGACGTGGGTTTGTTGCATCTATCAAGTCTGAGGAAACCCAGCTGCAAACCAAAAACAGGAACATATCTACTTTCCCATGGTAATACAGCTATTTCTCCTTGACCAGTGTTTTTTAAATTTCTAATTTAAGTTCCAGAGATTTCACCTTGGCGTCTCCAAAGATGTTCTCTGAAGTGTACCACAAATCTTTAGCCAGATCACCCTCTGGTGGTTATTTTCTGTAGCTGCAGCATCCTATTACATTTACATGCTGGCGGTGATAGGGTGAGATGTACCAGATATACTCAGAGGTATTATCCCCCACCCAGCCCCTTTTTCTGTCCCCTGAAACAGCAGTCTGTCTCCTCTGTCAGTATTCTGGGCATCTGCCTCACTGGCTGTATTTATAGGCTTTAGAGCTTCTGACTGACAGCCTGGATGCAGCTCTGACTTAGGCCAACAGGCCACACAGCTGAATATGTGGTGTCACACACGCATGCGTGTGGGTCTCTGTGTTACCATGAATGTGTGTATGTGCAAATCGTGGTATGTGTGTGTTTGTTGTAAAGTTTCTCATGTTCCAGCATCTCTGACATGATGCTTTTTTTGTTGCAAAATTAATGTCTTTGGAATATGGATTTAACAATTTAATAGGTCAAACAATAAATTGATCCAATGGGAAAACAGGAGAAAGTTAGATGAATCTAAGGAGATGAATACTGGGATAGAAAATAAGAAAACAAACTGCTACATAAAAAGTAAGTTTTTCAGACTTTTGTCTCTATTTTAAAATAAAGAGTATAGTTTTATCTTTCTGGGCATCTTAAAGGCGTTGGGCCCGAACTATGGGATAAAGCAAATTAATTACTATTGTAAACCAGGGTGTAATTTCAAGGGAAGTGTTTGACATTTTGGATAATATTCTGATTTGGTTTATAGTTAGATGAGAAGACGAAACTACAGCCTGGGGGAAAATCAATCTTCTCATCTAAACCTCACCAAGAAAGCAAATAAGTGCATTCTTTTAGTTATTTTTTACCTTGTCTGGTTAATGTCTCAACAAAACAGTAGTGATTGCAGGTGATCAAACTGAATAGCTATGCACTGACTGAGTTATGACTTCATATGAGTGACTGCAGCATCGCAGTAACCAGGGATCTGTCCTCTGGTACAAGAAGCCAGAGGCCTAAATGACTAATGCTGAGGCTTTACTATAGGATGAATGATGACTGAGCTGTCCAGGGACCTGCCCTTTCTCATGTTACAAACACACACACACACACACACTGCTTTTTGGCTTTGGATAGCAGGATTGTTAGCTTTGCTGCTGTAGGGCTGTGTGTCCGCATGTGCGGTGGTTGTTAGGGTATGAAGTGTCAGCAGCAGAGGGCGACACATCAGGAGAAAGTTATGACCACACTTCCCTCTGTAATCTATAATTGGCTCTATGAGCTCATACACACACACACACACAAACACACATTCACACACACTCAATGACACTGCTGTCAAAACATGAGGGGTCTTCCTGTCCTTATGTGTGTGTGTGTGAGATAGAGACCAGACAGGTGTTTGATGCCTGTCAGACAGACAGGAATAGTGGGTTGACATCATGCTTGGGTTTGCATTGCTGGTCAGAGACAAAGGTCTCTACATGGGCTGTGCCCCCGGAGAAGAGGCAGGAGACAGAGAGAGCGAACGGTTCCCCTGCTCTGAGCAGAACCCGAACACTGTGAGGGTGTGTGTGGGAGTGTCACGGGGAGGTTAAGGACACACACACTCACACTCGTGAGGTGAGATGAGGAACCTCACATCTCCTTCAGCCTCAGACGTAGGTGGACACGCAGTCCCGCACACTGTGTACACAGGTAAGACACAACAATGTTTTTGTACACATGACTTCATTTACACAAACTAACTCACATTAGAGGCAATGGATTAAGATTAAGAGGTATTACCTCATTTCTATGCCTTGTCCAAAACAATAGAAAGTTGAGCTTTAACAATATTTCTCATTGTTGTACTCAGTGGACTTCACTGGTGATGCTCATGCTGAAATGATTTAGATGTGAAGGTGCTGTGCATTTCATTTTGTGGTTTTATGCTTTAAAGATAAATGACATAAGATGTTTAGTCTATGCTATTGTACTATATCCGTTTGACAAAGCTACTTTGGTCCAGACTGAAATATCTCAGCAGTTATTGGAGGGAAATTTTTAATAGACATTTGTGGTCCCCAGGGGATGGGTCCTAATTACTTTGGTGATCTGCTGACCTTTCCTCCACTGCTACCTGCAGGTTTTTAGGTTATGCAGCGACACAACAATGACACAACATTGAATATAACACTGGATAAAAAATGCCCCCGTCAGCATGAAAGTCAGTGACTCTGGTGATCCCTTAATCTTTAGGTCACAATTTTAATTTGTGTAATAATTAGCTGTACTAAGATGTTTTGTTTAGGCCACCACACCACTCTGTATCAGTCTGGCTGGAGAGTTAATTCATTTTCATTAAATCTGGTTGAGAGGAGGTGACATTAATTAACATAAGTAAAAAATGTCTGAACTGTGCAAAAAACAAAATGTTTCATATAAGATTGACAAGTTGGTTGGTAAGACTGACAGCATCAGACAACTGTACAGTTATGTAGTGAGGTGAGCCAAGATACGAAGAAGACGCAAATAGCCTTTAGACAAAGCAGAGAGACACATGGTGGCATGTGCCCACACACACACACACACACACACACACACACAAGCACAAACAAGTATTTGTGCCACCCTGATCTAACCTTCCCAGAGTGTCTGTGACTCAACTCTGGGAACAGCAGAAATTCTTTGTTCTAAATCCACAACACACACTCCTGTCTGTCACTGGCAATCCTCACCGCAGCTCCACACTGTGATTACTCTGTATAAATCAGTACTACTTGCAGTCAGTGGGGGCTATTGTGCTGTTCTCTCCTTTGTTTCTTCTCTCTCTCAGCATGTTTATTTTGGTCTCTCTCTCTGCTTCCTGTCTTGCAGAGTTACAGCGTGGGGAGAGTCTGGTGGAGAAACAGGTGAAAGAGGCCCGTACTAAATGCCGCTCTATTGCCTCTCTGCTGACTGATGCTCCAAACCCCAACTCGAAAGGGGTGCTCATGTTCAAGAAACGCCGGCAGAGGGCCAAGAAATACACACTCACCTGCTTTGGCAAAGCAGAGGGAGACAGAGGAGGGGACACAGAAGGGGAGACAGGAGGGGAGACAGAGGAGGAAGGAGGAAGCTCCATTCTAAGTGGCTCAGAAGTTGATGAAGACGGATTCTCAACATCATTTGACCCCACGTGGGATACCGGTTATCTGGATCTGTTGGACAGGAGAAGCTCTGCCTGCCCGTCAACTACACCAACTACTCCAACAACACCAACTACCAATCATAGCCCAGAGCTGGATATCTCAGCCTATCAGATTCCAGGACTTGTGACCCCAGTCAGTAAAAGCATAGGGTTGGAGCTCTCAGGGCTGGAAAGCTCCGCCTGTCAGGGCCCAAGGCTGGAGAACAGCATCACTAAGCAGCCAAGCAATAACCCACCTGCACCCATGTCTCCTCCAGCTGTGGCTCTGACAAACGGGGGGTCAGTTGCAGTTAGTCGTGCAAGTGTTGTTCTGAGCCCCCCCTCTCAGACATCCCTTCCAAGTCAAAATGGGCAACATGGCAATTCTGATCCTGGTACAAACCCTAATCATAGGCCAAGCCCAATCACAGAAACAGACCATCACCTTAACGCCAACATCAGTCCAACTAATCCAAGTGTTCTGAACCGCACTGCACGCCCCTTCACCCCTGGCCCCACCCTTCTCGTCCATCTGTAACCTCAGTAATGTTTCGCCCACCCCAACCTAAACCCATAGCCGTAACCATGGCAAACAGTCCTGTGGCAGCCATCTCCATGGTGACTATCCCACCCACCCACCATCCATCAGGGCCAGATGCAAGGAGAGCGGTGTCTAGCACCTCTCTGTACATCCCTCCTAGAAATAACAACAGCAACACTCCCTCTGTCAACTCCCCCCCCTCAGCTCTCTCACCTCCCTCCTCTCTGTCTTCTGCACCTTTCTGCCAGCCTGCTGCGAACCCACACACATTTTCTCCTCAGCCTGCAGCACATGCTTCTCCGTCCACCCACTTCCCTCCTTCTGCACCTCAAGGACCCCCGGTCTGTCCTTCACCTGCTCAACCCTTCTCCCATCCAGCTCCATTGTCATTTCCTTCCACTCCTGCACCTACTTACCCACCTCCCGCCAGTCGTATTTCTGCTCATCCCACCTCCCCACCACATACCCCTGCTCTGACTCAGGTCTCCTTCCAAGCCCAGCCCTCCCACCTTCCATCTCCACCATCAATTCCTTCCACTCCTGCATCTACTTACCCACCCCCCCCTCCACTCATATTTCTGCTCCTCCCACCTCTCCACCACATCCCCCTGCTGTGACTCAGGTCTCCTTCCACGCCCAACCCCCCCACCCTCCTGCTCCCATCCAGCCTTCTCCATCTCCGTCCGCCCACCCTTCCGTCAACATGACAGGTGCAGTGACTCCCAGCACCCATGCTGCCATGGAAACTGCATCACCTGCCCAGGCCCCTGCCACTGATTCACTTGCAACACGAGAGCAGCGCATCTCAGTACCCGCCACTCGCAGTGGCATCCTGAATGATGCCCGTCGTCGTAGCAACAAAAAGCCAATGTTCAGTGCAGTGCAGAATAGAGATGTTTCTCCAAACCCAGACTTGCTGTCGATGGTCCAGAACATGGATGACCGCTTTGGGAGAAACCCGGGTGCTGAAACTGGAGCTGCACCCAGTGGTGAGGCTGGGCATGAGTCAGGGCCTGAGGAGGACTGGCTGAGGCTGGGGGCCGAGGCCTGCAACTTCATGCAGGCTCAGCGAGGACCCAGGCCACCTCCTGTTGCCCCAAAACCACAAACCCCTCAGGTGCCACAGCTGGCGGGGAAGGGAGGTCAGCTGTTTGCCCGCAGACAAAACAGGATGGATCGGTATGTTGTGGAGAGATCTCCCTCAGTTGCTGCAGCTCCTTACTCTCCTGCTCAGACAAGGGAGCCCTCGCCCACTCCTTCTCTCCCTGCTGCCTGGAAGTACTCCTCCAACATCCGTGCTCCTCCTCCCATCAGCTACAACCCCCTCCTCTCCCCGTCCTGCCCTCTGAAGGCCCAGAAGAAGCCTGAGGGGAAAAAGTCTGGTCCAGCTGGATCTAAAGGGCAGAAAACCAGCATCAAGCCTGTGGACATTATGAGTCACCAGCCCTACCAGCTGAAATCCTCCCTGTTCAGCTATGGGGGTGGAGTTCCCCAGGACACATCCACCTATCAGCAGCAGCAGCAGCAGCGAGGAATGACAGGGGGCCCTCAGAAAACAGCTCGAGTTTACGAGGTGAAGCGCTTTTCCACGCCCCCTCCAACAGCAACAGGGCCTGCCCTCAAGGTCATCATCCCCCGATCAGCTACGACACTCGGAGAACCGCTGTGGCGCTCTGATGTCATGTCTTCTCCCCCCACAGTGGGTCCTTCCCCCTACCAACCTCAGCCCCAACCTTACCAGCCCCAGTGGGCCACTGCACCTCTGTCTCCACCTGTGCCTCCTGCCCCTACCACCCCACTCCCTCAGCTCCCCACCTTCTCCTCTGCTTCTGCTCCAAATCCACTCCAGCCCCCCAACACTGTGCAGGCCAACATATTCAAGAGTGCTCCAAACCTAAGTCCACTGGGTCCTCCTGGTGCATCACAGCAGGTGATTGGCAGTAGTCAGCTCACCAGGGTACCCAGGCCCAGGTTCAGCACTTCCAACCTGGGTCTGCAGCCTTGTGTCTGGCGCCCTGGATCCACTATGCACTGAACGGATTCCGGTCTGGACACAAGAAACCAGTGCCCCATGGGTACAGGGAGCCACATTTTTTAAATAAGTGATAATGTGTTTTTAGTAATTGTAATACTGTTAATTAAGGCTGCAGCTTAGGGTTTTATCAGCCACATTTTATCACAAGATCCGTTTGGATCAGTCAGCTATGTAGCACATCTTATCACTTGCATTTAATCTTGTTGACTCAATTATCCATTGCATTTGGTTACAGTTAAAGGGGAACACTGTGTTTTGCAAAGGAAATGTGGTTTAGAGACCTGAGAATGGTTAAAAAAAATGGAGATCAACTGCAGATCAAAAGGACAGGGAAAGATGCTAGGGGAAATAAAACGCTGTAAATATTGTATTGAATGACCTGAGAATTAAGTTTAAACATAAAAAAGAAGAACAGAGAATGTGAAAAGACAAGACTGTCGTAAGAGAGATGTAGCTGAAGATGGGAAAGAGTTGAAAAGGCACTGATGAAGTGACAGGAACAATGTCTGATGAGGATGAAAAAATACAGGTTTGATTTACAGCCTCATAATCTGTAAACATCCTGCAGTATTTGTTGCCAACCAATAATATCATATAAGGAAATATGAAGTACTACTGTAATCATCCCCTCTGTAATGTATATTCTAAGGATTTGTGCTTGATGATTGAGTGCCTTATTTAGTTGCAGGCTGCAGTGATGTGTGCTTTGTTTTCTGTAGTTTTTCATCGGGCAAGAGCACAGTTATCACGGAGAGGCGATAAAAGCCTTTTACAGTAGACCTGGTTTCTGATCTGCTGATACAGAAAAAGAGAGGTAAAACGTGTCTGTTTAGCTATGATTCTGATTCTTTTACACAGAGACATGCGGCTGAATAAAAATAGACATGACTCACCTCAGCTGTCACTCTGTTTCTTCATCTGTCAACCACGTCACCACCGAGTCTCACTCCAGGCCCCAATATTTTCTTCTACCACCATTTTTTTTCTTTTTTTTTACCCTTTTCAATCTCTCTCAGACATTTACTGACTAGAGTAATGGCTTAATTGCTCTCTCCGGATTTAGGCAGTTTCCAGATCAAATACTCATTCTTCAGAAGCCGGAGTTATTAGGCATTAAGAAAACAATTTTTAGACTTTCACCACATGGAGGCACTGCAGTATTTGCATACAGACACGTTGCACCACCACAGTTTATGGTCTCCTCCCCCGTGTCATCACAGATTTTACATCAGTAAAATGTCAGGAACAATTAACAGCTGTCATTTTATATCCTATCCTATATTTTATATCATATCTCTTTTATAACCTGACTTTAAATACACAGTATATTTATTAATCATGCTGATTGAACTATAAAAAGAAAATAATTGAAATACACACATCCCTATGGCTACCTCTTGTATTTTAGCTTCAATATGGGAACAGTGTAGTTGAAAATGTTCTTGTAGGACTGGTGGCCTACAAATCAAAGCAGTTTAATGACAGCCACCTGATGGCCTTGGAACTGTGAAACCCAACCATGGCCACAGAAAGGGATCTAACCTATGACCCCTGAATGGGATCAGGTGGCAGACGGGGCTAACTTTAGCCGCTAACTTTAGTCTTGTTCAGGTCCTCTGCTAGGCTCAGCTGCTGTGCTAATGAAAAGATGCAACACACAAAAAAATCCCAGCATGATGATTTTTCTACAAACAATGTTGCCGGATATCAGAAATACATAAAATCGACAATTACAGTAATGACCAAATAGGCTCTTTTAATGCTTGATCATATTACCGAATGAATTCAGCAGTTCTCCTCCTGTGATCTCTCTCATGGTCGCTCCCCTCTCTTGCTGGGCGCTTAGCTACACACACACGCAGCCCATTTCACCTATTTTTGGAGCCGTTAATCTCCAGCTATTTGGCCCAGTGCTAGACTCTTAATTGTGATGGCTTTTATTACAAGATGATTGTGAGCAGAGGGGAAGTGCTGCCTCATACATCCTGTCTCCTCTCGCTGTTCTGCCAAAGAGGTTCTCCACCACGCACTGTTTGTGGGTCAACAGATTCAAGGCCTTCAGGTCAAGGGTCAGGGTTTAGGGGTGGGTCAGATCACGGACGAATAGTGGGCATCCTCAGTTTGTTCGATCAGTTTGTGGTTATTATTTTAGAAAAGAGGAACACATCGTCGTTTTTTTCTAGTTCATTATTGTCCAATCTGTTTTACTAGAAGGTGATTTGTAGTAACCAACCATCGTAACAATAAACCTACACCGTGGGAGTTAGATTCCCTGGCTTTTGCTGACAACCGTTGGGTGAGTTGTTATGAAATTTGGTAGAGACATTCATGTCTCTCCACTGGATAAATCGCAAATACCTATGGTGATGCCATACCTTTGCAAACTTTCATTTGTCCAGTAATTGGAATATGATCAAATACCCTACCTGACAAACTGACTGAAACATAAATGCAGGGTACCGATGGGGAACTGAATGACACAGTGATGCAGGTATTGCTGCCTTACACAAGCCAGATGTGAAGCTGCTAATCATACTCAAAGGTTTGCAAAGTTTGGGAGGATGTGCGAGACTGTGAGGGAGGGAAGAAAAGCATAAATGCTCTTAGGCCCATGCAAACCAAGTGACAGGGGAAGAAGTATACTGTATAAATAATAGATCTCAATACGGTGAGCGAAGAATTTGGTGATGCATAAAGATAATTTACTATCGATCTGTGAGTATCACTTATCCCACCAACTTCTGAACTCGCACCACCCCTGCACCCCCCCCCCACACACACACACACACACACTCTTTAACCCCCTACTCAATTCACCCCACTCCACCCCCTCCCACCTTCCAGGCCCAGTCCATAGCACTGCAGCAGCCCTGCTGATAGGGTTTCACTCTCCCTGGGGCTAAGAGAGGGACAGGCAGTACAATACTAAGACTGTGGAACACAAATCTACCTGGGAATCTATATTCATCTTCCTTTTACACACCTTTACTGGGACCTTTCTGGAAACTTCCTGTGTGTCTTCCTGTGGATACCTGAATCTGAGGTAAGCCGTCTGAGAGACGGAATGTGTGGCGGCATCTTTAAAACTCTGTCAAAACTTTGTCAGACATGCCCTGGATGTTTGTGGATTAACGTGCAGTGATGGTGACCGAGTTGTCCAATAATTGTGAGTCCCCTTTAAGTACAAGCAGCCAGTTGTAGTCAAAGTAATTTGATCCCTGTGGTCAGCAGATTTGGCTGCATGAGGCCTCTGTAACAGATGAATTAATGAATGAAGGAATCAGAAGCAGGTGCTCAGCTAAATATTGTTTGTTTTCAAAGTCATTAATTGCTCAAGAAAGCCTTTACATTCACACTATACCATATGCTGTTTGAAAGCTATATTACAGATTGAACAATTCTTGAGTAAATACTTCATTTAATTTGAATTAAACCAATTTTTAATCACAAGAGCCAGATGGTGGATGGCTGTCCTCTTCTTCCACCATTTCTTACCTAAGACCATGGTAGGTGAGGAATGTGGCCCTCCGCAGTGGAGTTTTTAGTCTGCGGGGATGGATGTATGTGTGCATTTGGGAATGTGCTGACTGATGCCCTTCCTCCTCAGCTGTCCCCTTGAGATTTATCTGGAGCTAAAACAGGCCGGTCGTGGGGGGACAGGAGCGCCTGCTCACTCAGAGGGGCGGTAACAGGACCCAGGGCCTTGCGATCGGCTCCTGTAGCTGCCACCAGCCGTTGCCTTCTACCCTAAATCTTGCATTTCCCAGAACATCCAAAAACACCTGTAATCTCAAGCCACAAACTAACATTAATCACAAGAGAAAAGCTATTTGGGTGCAAATCTGTGTGTGTGTGTGTTCTGGTGCACTTATACGTCTCTTGTACTATGTACATCTCATGCTGATGCCCCACTCGGTGCAGAGGTATCGAACATGGGTTCTTAAAAATAGCTCACACAGGACTGAATCCCTGGTTAGGAAATGAGCTTCAATTACAGCAGATGAAAAGCAATTACATTAACTGTCTCCCCGTAGACAGGCTCTCCAGCTTTTTCTCTTGTACCGAGACCCACCTCCAGCCTTACATAATTGCTTTTGACCTGTGCAATAGACAGCGACATACTGCCAGCCCCCATCTGAACGGTTAGTTGAGAGAGACACAAGCTGCCATGGGGAATTAGTGTCCTCTGGGGCATGCGGGGGCCATACACTATGCTAAAAATGTGTGCTTAACTTAATTAGGGAAGCCCTGTGAGAGTTTCTGCTGGAAGCTTCCTAGCATTTGGGAAAACGGATGTGCAACTTTGTCACACACAAATTTATCCTGTATATCAATTTATAGCTTCTAAAATGTTTAGGATAGGTTTCACACTTTTGTTGTATCACATTTCACTGCCTATCAGTGTCTTGTTGCTAATTCTGTCATGCTCTCTGCTGGACACCAGACAGACCAAATTAGCAAGGGTGCAATAATTCATAATATCTTATTAAACCAGTCTTATAGTGTGTGATACGTTTAAGTCAGTTTGTAATAGCGCATCTAAATTTAAAATAAATTTTATTTCACTAAAAGTGGTAGCCCTAGTCTATTTGGGGTTTAATCCACTGAAGGGTGACAAGAGCTGGTGTATTTATTGTTGCTTAGTGTGCCTGAAATAACAAAAAGAAACCTCTTATTGCGAATCTGGCCTCTGGACCCGGACTTTTTAATAGTCTCCCTCTGGATCTTAGGACAGCAACTGCGTGGATAAGCTAAAGTGAGATTATGTACAATCTATTACCTACCAGTCCACTGCTGATCTATTATGTACACGTCTGCTCAGTCTTTAAGCCTGCATTAATAGATTTTTTTGGGGTGACTTTGGGGCAACACAGCAAACTGCAGACCAACAAGTACCGTGAATTAAATGTCAAAATGTAATGTCAAGAGCAACGCATGCAAATAATTTCAGATCTGACCCCCATGGTGTGCAGGATAACAGTACTGAGTTAAGATTAGGGAATGATCCTAAACATACTGTTTTAGAAAACAATGTCAACTCACTGCTGTTAAAGTCCTGTGTTTTGTTGACTTCTGTGTGCAGAGATAGTTGCTCTATACTAACGTCTTTGCTCTTGTCGTAACTCCTAAATAGCAAACCATAAACAGTCATCTATTTACACATCCAGCACATGTGAAGCAACATATGGAGTCATGTTACCTGTCATCTGACAGACCTAAATCCATTATTCACTCTCCTTTTAGCTTTGTTTTTGGGCTCTACTGACTCTTGAGAGAAATATCTGTCCCCTTAGCTGCTAAATGTTCTTACACAAACTTGGAAATTTTGTCTGTCTGTGGTTTTGTGCTGTAGCATTTTGAAACTTTAATTTTGAAAGGTGTTAACTCAGCACCAAACTGAGTGAAGGTTGTGAGATACACCTGAACATCCTGAAAAAAGACACTTGAGTTAAGATTTATTGTAAGATTTTTTTTGGACTGTAAATTTTACCTTCCTCAGTGTCAAAGAAGCTGCATTTCTAATATGAAAGATATGAAATCTTGACAAAGATTTTTTTCAGAGGGGTCATAATTTCTCTGCTCTGTCCTATAGCCATGCCTCTCACAACTCCCGCCCCTACTAACAAGAGGAAGAAGGCCAACAAGATCATCACTGACCTGTCCAACATCAGCCAGAATGGTACGACAAACATCCACGCCAAACAATATCCAGATTGTACACTCACACACAACATGCAAATCCGAAACATTCCTCGAAGACCTTACTTTATCTCCCCTGCCATTTGATTATCCAGCGCAGCAAATGTCAAATGCCATTGTCTGGTTTGGTCTCTGGCATCTGTGATCTGCCTCTATAAATTTGAACTATGCGAGTGTAAATTGCTGAATGTGGTCTTGTGATACTACAATTAAATAAGAACAGACATACACACATTAGTTACAAGCAGTAACACAATGTCTAACATCTCCTGGAGGGATGCGGCTCATTATCAGATGACAGAGCAGCCACAAATCTGTCAACATCAGAGGCTAAACAGAATACCAAACTGTGACTCTGTTCCCACTGTATCTGTTTGAGACTGTGTGTAATCCTGAACTGGAATCAGTGCAACTTGTAAAAACGTGGCAGATATTTTCACACCTCGGCATTTAACCCACAACTACAAACTGGAATTTACAGTCTGCAGTTACATGAAGCTCATCTTTCAGAAATTAAGTGTATACCGCTGTAGTATATGTTCAGTATAACCTTTATTTTTTGTTCTCTATTTTTTTAAATCATTATATATGATTACTTCTTTGTTAAGCTACAGTGGCTTTGGGCACTAATGCTAAACACCAGATTCTTTTTTATTCTTTTAACAAAAAAGTCACTGCCTGTACAAACTTTTACTTTAAGTAGGAAAAGAACCACCAGAGACAGTGTTTAATACATTTTACCCATCTGTAGGTCCACATGCTCAAACATTCACTGTGCAGGTGAACATTGTCCATAGTCACGAACCATTATTTTTATTTCTAGTGGAGAAAGTTTCATTAATAGATAGACTACAGACTATAACCAGGAGACACATTGGGAAGAGCTAAAAAAATGTGACAGCAATAGTCACTAGTAACTTTGTAGACTAAATCTGGTGAGTTAAAATAAAACTATTTTTTATAATAAACTGTCAAAAGAGAAACATGACATAATGTAGTTAAAAGCCCCACCCCAACCAACTTGAAATTAAAAGGAAAAATGAAGAATTTTTTGCTGGTGGCATGGCTCCAAGGAGTTTTGTGGTCTTAGAACAGACACTAAGCTATCTCATTGTGAGCATGTTAGCATGCTGGTGTAAGAATCAAAGGCACCGCTGTGCTCATAAACAGCATGACAGAGCTGCTAACATGGCCATAGAATCTTGTTGTATATACTGTAAAAGAAAAACAACTGGGATTTCCTTTTTGCGCAATACTGTATATTTCTTTTATTCAAACCAACCCTATATTATGTGTCAATGTCTGAGCATACAAACTCATATCTGTCATTTGACAGTCTGTCAATGTGTTTCCCCACCGCTCCTTCTGCTGTCTCATCTGTTGCCACATCTGTATCTTTCCATCGGTTTGTTTTCAGTCAGTCATTCAGGGGCTTAGCCTGCTTATCCCTCACTTTGCTCCAGCTAATGCCCACTCATCTATCCATCATCCCTGCCACCGCTCTGCTCTGCCTCTGTACCCTCTGTATGTTGTCTGCCTGTCCGCCCCCTGCCTCTGTCAGTCTGTCCAATTTCCTCCCAGTCAGCAGCCAGCTCCAGTTTCACATTCTTCTGAATTAACACTCTAATCAATATCCCCACGGGAGAGTTCGCTCTCCTCAGCAGCCTCAATTATTCTTTCTCTTCCTCTCTTTCTCTCTCTCTCTCTCAAACACACACACACTCACAGACACACGCACTTAACACACACCCACTTGCACAAGTCTGATTTATGAGGTACTGCTAACAGCTCTCCGCAGCATTGCAATGCCAACTCCCCGCTTTATAGATGTATTCGTGCAAGTGTGTGCGAGTGTTGGTTTATGGCTTGACTCCAGGCGTTATGAGTGATACTGGAGTGTATGTGGTGGATGAGAGGAGTGTTTTATGGGGAGCTCTGTGGAGCAGTAAAATCCATCAGATCTCTCCATCACCGGAAGAGAGGAGGAGGAGAGTGAGAGAGAGAGAGAGAGAGAGAGAAAGGGCAGTGTGTTATAAGGATTTCCCTCCATAAACAGTTCAACCAGATGACATTCCCCAGTGCCCCTTTTCTTCTATATTGCTTTGGCCTAGTAACGCCTATGACTCCCCTGGTTTACACACACACACACACACACACACAGTCATATGCACACATCCCCTAAGACAGCACAACAGGTTTCAACTGTAATTCATCACGACAAGTATGGTATGAAAAGCCAGAGGGTAAAAAGTACACCCTTAACAGTCTTATACATCCCTGATTAAATAACAGACATTAATTGGAAAGTAAACACAACTTTTAATTTGCCAAATGGCTTTAGCTGACGAGAGAACACGACTCGGAGAGTGTGCATGTATACCAAGCCTCCACCAGGTTTGCACAATCCTCCAAGTCTGTTATTTTAATGACAAAAAACGCTTCCAAATTGTTCATCTGCACAGTGATAAATCGTTGTGTGGTACGCAAGCCAGGTTTATTTTGGTCATGCAAGTACAGCAGTTCACTAGAACATGTTATAAATATCAACAAAAATATAAATTTTTTTAAAGGAACAGGCTAGCATTTAACGAAATATGCTTATTTTTATTCTTGCAGAGTCAGATGAGAAGACCAATACTTCTCTCTCTCTCTCTGTCCATTTAATATGTAGCTCATCATCAGATTTGTGTACATAACAATGTGTTTCACCCAACTGTTGTTGTCCTCCTCTGCCTTTTTCTTCCCGACAGATGATGAGTCAGACACCGAGGCCACCGAGCTCGACCTGGGCACCAAGATCAAGACGCCCAAGGACGTGATGTTGGAGGAGCTCTCCCTGCTCAAGAACAAAGGCTCCAAGATGTTCAGGATGAGGCAGGAGAGAGTTGAAAAGTTCATTGTGACCAACGAGAACATGGTGAGAGTGAAGGAGAGAAAGGGAGTGTATGCGTTTGTGTGTGAATAGATAGTGCACTGATCAGACTATATCTTCCTTTTATGTTCTTCCAGCAGAACCTCCAGAACCTGCTGATGTCCCCTCCCCCAGTTCCACCAAAGCCGGAGATGCCAAAAGAGGAGGGTGAGGTCATAAGTGCACTTTTTTATTTTTTATTTTCTGCCCCTTTTCAGTATTTCAGATGCATTCTTTCTGGTGTGATTTTACACTCAATCGATCCTCCCCACCATTTTCTCCCTGTCCCTTGCGTGTCTCAGTGGTGGAGGGGACAGTGGATGAGGAGGCAGAGAAGGATAAGAGGAGGAAGGAGTATGTGCGCACCTACATATCGCCATGGGAACGGGCCATGAAGGGCAACGAGGAGCTGACAGCCACCATGAAGGCCTGTATGCCAGGACCCATCCACATCCACCCAGAAATGCCTCAGTACAAGAGCTTCAACAGGTACAGGTGCACACACACACACACACACACACACACACACACAGCTAAACGTATGTATTCTCACTGAGTTTTTTTTACTTTATATTGAGTGTCTTCGCTGAACTTAAGCTTGGAAAGCTAAAATTAAATTATTGCTGATGATGAACTCGCACAGGAAAGCTGAATTTATCTCACCAATCTCAACATTTTTTCCTTAAGATCGGTCAGAGGATCCATTATACAAACTAGTTTGTATCAAGCACACCCTTTAGCACTGAAATTACAATTTTTTTTTAAATCTAAAACTGACAGAGCAGAGATAGAGATATTCTGACATATAATGTAGTAGGGGTAAAGCTCCAAAAATAGCATAGTATTATAGGATGGTAACAGTGGTTAATAAATGTTAAATAACAGGACTACTGTTAAAGTGATAATACAGTCATGCTGAAGCACCAGTCTCAGCTACTCTCACTGAGCCCTCGTCGCTATGACAACCAGCAGTTTGCTGTTACATCAGCTGTAAAAAGTGATTTCCTATTTCTTCAAGTCTCTGTGGCTTCACTCAGCAGTGGTACAGACCAGACATACTGTACTGTCAGTCACATTTAGAGATATACTATACTATTACAGTTACAGCATTTTGCTCCAGATGTAATTATCTTAATCCTATTTCAACTCTAGATCTCCGTCCGTTGCAGTGCGGTTAAAAGTGCAGCTGTGTCCTTCATAATTAATGGAATGGGTCTGAATAAGCAATAAACGATCAGCCACAGATCGATTATAAGACAAAAGGCCCCTGGACACAGAATCGTATTCAAAAGGTTCCCCACCCCTCTGACACAGGAAGAATACACACAGACTGAAAGACAGACAAATCGACTTCAGTAACGACGACACGCAAAAAATGACTGAGGCATGATAGTAACTCAGTCATTTTAGATCTCTTTGTGGTTCTTTTATGCAACTTTGCATCTAATAGTAGTTGATTTGAGTCTCGTATTCATTTGATAGACTGTTGAGTGGGACTTCGTACAGGGCTCTGGCTCAGGAGCCCCCTGTGTTCTTGGGCCCCTGGACATGTGCATCCATTCATGCAACCAGCAATTGAATGTGGGAAATTAACTTAAATATTTCAGCAAACAAAAGCTCAAAGCTATGAGAGATTCTTATCCTGATGTTAGCTGTCTCAGGGTGCTATTTTTACCTTTTTCCCCACTACCAGGATGGCGCTGCCATATGGCGGCTATGACAAGGCATCCAAGATGCTAACTTTTGAGCTCCCAGAGATCAACACTTCCACCGAGGAGCCGGAGCCTCTGCCCACCATGCAGCCCGACATCCGTTCACGCCCCTCGTTCAACCGCACACCCATCGGCTGGGTCTGCAGCGAAGACAACTCACACATCCACATGGACCTGGAAAACATCCCCTTCGATGGCGAGACAGATGACCTGTGAACATGCATGCAGACAGAAGCATACAGACAGGACATGGAGCCTTAAACAAACACACATTAAAAGTACATGCACTTGTACATAAACACACACATACATGAAGAAGGCACCCTCACATGAGTGTATATATATGAGCATTTTGGCAGATCATAATTCACTGACAACAGAAACACTGTCATAACTGCTGAAGCTCCCATGAACATGTACTGAAATGTACTTTAATTGCATGGAAATGAACAAAAATGAAAAAAAAAACTATTTAAAAGTGACTTTATGGAAGAGGACAATGTATCGCCCCCGTTCTCCCGTGTGCTTTCTCACCTTTTCATCCTCAGGTACAAACAAGTCTTACTATGATTTTGCACACTGTGAGCTAATGTGAGACCTGTGTGAGACAGAAACAGATAAGCACTCTGCACTCTTAAAACAATGTATTTATGCAATAAAGTTCCCCTTTACAGAAAGCCTGACTGCTTCTCATGTGAACGCTGCATGTGCCGGGACAGCCAAAACAATATTTTCCTCAAATGCAACAAACTGTTTTCACACGACTCAAGTTTCATACTTAAGCTGTCTGTCCACTGCTGAAAGCTGCAAGAGTTCTTGACCTGCTTGACCTGCTGATTCCAAAAATTATTGAGCCTACCCTGACCAAGATTTATCAAAAAGTTTAAGCACAGACAATTTTTACATGTTCGTTCCTGAAAGGTTTGATTTATATGACTCCTTAAACTTAATTATTTTTTCCCTGTCTTGCACACCTTTACTGCCAGACTAAAAGGTGTCCCCATGACCTCACACAATACTTGGCGTGTTCAAGCTGCGACAGTAAACTGCTGCTGGCAGGCCTCCAGTTACAGCAATGAAACAGATGCTTTCTGCATGCAGTGGTGCAAGTCAGCGTGTCTACATGTTTAGCATTTCAACAGGACGAACGAATCTAAATGACAAACGATTAACACATTATCAAAATGGTCTCCAAATGAATGTTCTACTTGTAGGCTTTGTATTGTTGGGTAATTTCATCTTTATGAAAGCATCATGTTTCATAAGCCCTTAAATATGTTTTGTGCACAAATACCTTCATCTGTTAAGTATTTTAGTAATTTAAGTTGAACAATAAATGTCGTGGTGTAAACTGCACGTTGCTGACATCAGGTTACCATGTTGGTGAGGGTGTGCGTGCAGGTGACGCCTCGATCACGGACCGACATCATCGCCCTCCTCCTTCCCCCTCGTGCCCGGGAGGAGGCGGCATCGGGCTGAGCAGACCGCCTGGTAAAACCGCTACGTCACACACTCGCCAACGCAGAGCGGGGAAGATGGCACGGTATCGCGAGAGCGGCGTACCGCGACCGGAGCGCTGGATGGCGCTGGTGGGGGCTGGATGCGCCCACGGCTCGCCCTCTCTCTCTCTCTCGTAAAATCACACGGTAGGACACGCGATCGGACGGAGACTGACGGTGACAGCACTCACGGGTGAGTAAAAAAAATAACTCTGCACCCATATGCAATGCACGGGCTCCATCACTTCGAGAGGGGAGCTGGGGGGTGGGGGGGTGGGGGGCGTGTGTAGTTTAGGGGTGATGGGGCAACGTGTGTCGGCCAGATGTGAGCCTCTCCAGATGTGTTCTCATGACAGTCTCAGGAGGATGACTGTCATCTTCTCCATCATCATCATCATCATCATCTCCATCATCGCTCTCATCAGCAGCACGGGCGGCTCTCTCCCTCGTGCCGCTCCGTCTGTTGCTCCCTGCCTTGTCAATCATATTGAGGTATCAGGTGGTCTCGGCTCGGTAATCCCCCTCTACGCAGCTCCCTTTCCCCTGTGCTGTCCCTTCACCTCAAGTTCGCCACAGTCCGGCTCGGTTTTTCACAGTTACAGGTGTTATTATTCTTCAGAGTGTCCCATCCATCCGGTCTGATACATGCTACTGCTGTGCGCGTGGCTCCTGTCCTGTACTGCGTGCTTTGGTCTCGCGCCGGGGTGGGGTGGGTGTGGGTGGGGGGTGACTGGTGGACTAGTACAGGAGGCTACGCGGCGGGGACTTGTTGATGGATGGGCCGAGAGACGGCAGCGGCACGCACCCGTTGTCATCGCTCCCGTGGGGGCTCCGTGTCTTTTTTTTGGGGGGGCTACCGAATCAATGTTGCGGTTTCGACTCGCGTGATTGATGAATTTGGCTCCCTTACCGGGCTCTCGCGCGTCATTGCCAGCCTACTGTACCGTCACATCAGCGATGGTGACAGCCCTCTGCTGCGTGCCTCGCGCGTGCACACACGTGAATGCTGGGGTGTGTGTGGGGGGGTAAGGGTCGTGGCCATCCGCCCATTAAACAGGGGCGAACACGTCACTGACTTTGAGTAACTCCCAGAGCCTTAATAACCTAAAACTAAGTCTAACTAAGGCAGAACTTAAGTCTAAGAACTGGAACCTAAAATAAAGCTTAGGCCTTTATTTTGGGATTATGAGTCTTGCATTTGATCACTATCTGGTTGAGCAGGTTTATGTCCCCACAGCATCATGATTTCAAACCATACACCCACACACACACAAACACACATTGCAGGAGCACACCTCCACCCTCCAAACTGAGCTGAATGTCGCCTTGACATTTAAGTCAGACTTATCATCAATTTTAGTTTTTGGGGATGAGATGCTCTGGGAGGCAGTGATTTTCTGCTTTGTGTCCTTATATGGGAGATATAAGCGTGTGTGTGTGTGTGTGTATTTTAGCTTAAAAACACCAGCTGAAAGCGGATTCTTGCACTATGACACATCGTAATACGGTGCATGGTACTGTTTCCACGTTTTATGTCCCGTCACTGTTACTCTTGTATTCTTGTCCTATGCTGTGCAACCTTTTCATTCTGTAGGAGTAGAGTGGGTTTTCCTGGAGGGTAAACTCACATTACCTTTATCTACAAAATAGCTTGTCCTCAACCTCAGTGTGCGCTGCCTGGAAAAGCCCGTGGCTTGCCTCGTCCCTCTCAGAGTGATTTTATTTTGGAGGGCTTTTCCACTGGTGTTTTTTTGAAATACTCAAACCAATCAGGACGATTTATGTGATGTGGCATTTGTGTCGCTGGGGTGGATGATCGGACAGACATGTAAAAAACATCCTCAGAGCTGAGGATGAAGGACTTTTAAATCAGTTCTCTGACTGCTCTTATTGACATGATGAAAAAACAGTTTCACAATAATTTGTGGAAAAATGATTCCACCAGAATAAAAAGACACAGCCACTTGTCGGTAAGTGTTGATCTTTAAGAGGCAGTTGATCTCAGTTTCTTGTTGACTCATGCAGACATGCAGTCATGTGGTGCAAGCCTATTTTAGAGTCTATTAAATTCACTTAAATTCTCCACTTTAACTGGATTAAATCCTCAAAGTATTCCTTTGTAGACGTGGTCATGTGTGACCAAGCCCGGCTTGTGTCTCAGTTTCCCAGGGGATTCGTCTGTTTCAGCTATAGTGGCTCTTGGTCTGGTTGGATACATATGTACGTAATTATATGAGGGCTGAGGTATGTGGAAGAGCAGATTATGTCATCACTGAGGACAAAGATAGAGGAGAGGAAAGGGAAGTCACGCTCACAATAAACGTCTCCTTTGACCTTTACCATCGGCTGGAGTGCTCTTTCTCTCTCTTTCTGTCTTGGACATGTGGCTGGTTATTCAATGTAATGTCCCACTTATTGCTCTCCTCTCTTTCTTCTGCCCACCCCTTTCTTCCCTCTCTTTCCCCTTTCTGAATGCTAAGTTCTCCTGTCCTCTTTCCTTTCCTTTCATTTGATTTCCTTTCCTCACCCTGAAGCCCTATTTCTCCTCCTCTCCTCTCTTTACCTGTACTCTGACCTCAACTATAAAAACCTCCCATAATTCCCAGCATGCATGCATTGTAAATAAGGATGGTTATGTAATAGCCTAAATATTAAGCAAATGTACAACCCTCTTTATATTTTCTGCTAATAGGATTTGGTGTGCACGTGTGCCATGGCGATAATGGGTTGCATCTAGGTTACAGCGTGCGTGTGTGTGTGTGTGTCTTTGTGCGGGTGCGTGTGTGTTGTCACACGTATACTTTAATGTTAGAGTCTGAGCGGGGGAAATGACCTTGAAGCTTACAAAAAAAAGATTTAGTCTCAGTAATATGCTCACACATGCAGCTACACGTGTGCCTGCTTTATGTTCCCAAGGGAAACACATTCATACACAAACACATACTGTATATGCACTGCGCACACACTGTATATACAGTATAACTTCTCTTTACATTCAAAGGGGTATAAAGTGAAGCACAGACGGGAGGATGAACTCTGGGCTCTATTGTCAACTAGGGCTATTTGAAGTTACACATAACCCAGTTACAGGAAAGCCACTGCATGTGTGTGTGTGATCACATGCATGTGAAGTGAAGTTTTTGGGAAAGAGACAGAAATGAATGGAGGGACAAAGTGGAGAAAGTGAGTAGGAGTGGAAAACAGAGATCAGTGGAAGACAGTGAGAGAGATGGGAAACAAGGCTGAAGTGAATGGGGGGGTGGTGCATCAGAGAGCACAGAAAAGATCACAACTCCTTTATTTCAAAGTGATATATAAATATGTCACCCATCTTTATGTTAGCTCCAGTGGGAGGGAGACAGCCTGAGACACAGGCTATTGTCCTCAGGGACAGTATCAGCTCTCTGTTGCTCGCCACTGGTGTCACTGTCACCAAGCCACACTAAAGTACGGCGGGGATGGTGGGGGGGGGGGTCAACGGCCAGTGACGGTAAATTCAAATTCCCAAACAGTATCATTAATGGTATTTTATTTCCCTCTGCCTCTGAGGTCAGTTTGTGTTGCAGAAAGTACATAAATAAGCCCATAAAATGAAGAAAAAAACAGCATCAAGAAAAAAAATGACGCTGAAGGAAATTTTTCACACACAGAGTGTGAGGATGAAAACATAGAAATGTGTGACCTTTCAGTGAGGTCACATTCCAGATGCTCGACTATATGGCAAAAAAAGTATGTGGACGATGCTGTCCAGGTACTTCTGTGAGCTTTAATCGCTTCGTGCCAGTTAAAGGAACAATGACTTGAGCTGAAGAGTTCATTGTTGACCTTGGCAATGGCCACTGGCAGATGTAGTACTCCACATATAAGCTGCTCTAGACCTTTCAATCACACAACCATCCTCAGTAGATAGAGTTTGCCCAGTTTTGACAGAACTGTAGATGGTCAAATTTCCATTTTTCCAGTTTTTAAGGATTTTTTTGGATTTCTCATCACGTTGGCTCAAAAGCACAAGATGACGTCCAGCAAGTAACAGAAATTATGGCTGGGATTGTTTTTCCAACTGCCATTTTCAACAGTGCTTCAGACTTTGTGACAACAGTTTGGGGAAGACACTTTGCTCTTTCAAAATAACATTACCCCTGTGCAAGGGACATGAAGAGATTATTTTCTCAGCATGTGTGTGCAGAAGCTCTCCACTTACCTGCACAGAGCCCCTGACCTCAACCCCCGTCCGACACCTTCTGCATGGCCGCAAGCCAAGCCATGTCGTCCAACATCAGCGTCTGACCTCACGAACGCTCTTGTGGCCGGAGGGGAGAGAACCTCTGCAGCCAGGTTTGGAAATCCAGAGCAAAGCCTGAAAGCGTGGCGTGTGAGTGGAGGAACACCTGTGGTTTTTGACTGAGATGTCAAGCAATGACAACTGAGTGTGATGTTCTCGGATGTTACTCGCTTTTCTTTAAGCAATAAAAGAGAAAGAAGAAAGCAAGTAAAGAAACAATTAAGGAGAAAGGAGAAGAAGTACTATTGTGTGAAGTGAACGTCAGGAGTGCAGCAGTAAGATAAAGATTATTAGATTATTATTATTATAAGTGTATGATGAAAGAATTTGCTCCACCAGTAGTTGAAGTGGTAGTAGTATTAGTAGTGTCAGTAGTCATAGAAGCAGTGCTGACAGCATAGTGGAACCATAAAAACATCTGTCTGTCCTCGTTGCTCCCAGCTGTGCCCTCTCTGGCTCTTATTGATTGAGAAGTAATCATCTGCTGTCGCACTGACACGCTCATCCATGAGATGTAAACTGGGAAAAAAAGGATCATTTTACCATCCAAACCCAAACATTTACACCTTACCACCTCCTGCTCATTAACATGTGAATCCGAAACCCCCATTTGTTTCATTAAGTAGTTTAAGAATCAGATAAAACCTCGAAACCAAGACTCTTTTTTGTAGCAGCCCTGTAAGTCTTATCTGCACCTGGCCTAAAGTCTACACATAACCCATCCTGACCACTGAGGAAGTCGGGACGTTACTTTGTGACAGTGTCCTCATGCTCAGTGTCAAGCTGGGACTGATTCCCACTGGATTGGAAGCCACACAGACTTCGCACACATCAACACACAGACACACATTGTTCTGTGTCTGGATGCAGTGTCCTCATCTCAGCATCACACGTGGAAATGTCTGCCATGTGTGGTCGCTGTCTGGGCTGTGGCCACAGGTCCTGGTTTCCTTATGGCCGCCGGTGCAGGGTCAGTGAGTTTGATTGACTTGTGCCTTGACTCACTCTGGCTTCCAGGAACTCTCCACCATCAATACACATCATCATCACTCGCCAGCCCAGTGTGCCCATGTGTGTCCGTGTGCATGTGTGCGCCTGCGTGTGCTTTCTCAACCAGTGCGGCACAGTGTGTGTCTCTCTGTTAAATCACATGGTTCGGCTTTTCCCCCGCGTGCCTGCTGCTTGGCCTATTTCCATGGTAACTAGCTGAAGATGTGGACACACACACACACACACACAGAGGCCACAGTGCTTGTGCGAGGGCTTGCCAGAGCGATTTCATTTGTGTGTGGCTGTAGGGTGCAGTCAGAGAGGATGTGTGATCACACACTCAACATAGGCTCAGCGGGAGAGACACACACACGCACGCACACACACACACACTCTATGCTGAGACAGAAGCTCAGGATGCTATGCTGTGGAGGAAAAATGGCACACAGGGGCATGTAAGGCAAATCCTTTTATAAATCCTCTGGCAATTTGGATTTGTTTATTTATGGATGGATGTATTGATTGTGGATTTCTGTCTTTCTCAGATAGATAGATAGATACCTGAAGCTGCAATGTTGCCCTCTAACAGTTGCATAATGTTTCTTCCCATATTTGCTCTGATGCACTTCACTTGTCACAACATCCCCTTGACCTTGATCCCACACCCTCATCCCCCAATCTCGCCACCCCAGTCCCATGTGGTCATTGTCATGGCGACAGCCCACGCTCCCTGCACGCTCGCCGCAGCATCCCCGTGCCCTCTGGCCTTTCGCCAAGGGGGTGCTGTGGCAGCAACGCAACCCGACAACCAGGCGAGGGATCTTTGCCAAAAGTAGGGAAGCTATAGGGGAAGGAAGGGAGGGCGGGAGGGATGGTGGAGGGGGGGCACTGCGGATTTGTTAGTTACTGCCCTGTGGTGTTATGCAACTATATGTACACACACCCACGCACGCATACTGTCTGGTGACAAACACACAAGGACTGCCTCATTTTTTCTTCATCCCAAACAAACACTCACACACACATGCTCGGAAACTGTGCATAGTGATGCTGAACCAGCATAAGCTCCAGATAAAGTCCCTAAGTACTGATTATAAAATGACACAACAGATCGCTCCAAGCGTTTCCTGTGTCATATCACTGATGCAATGTAGCCCAGACTAACACTGTTGTGTTCATGTGATGATTTCCATGATTCATGGTGCAAAATCAGTCAGAACAGCACATTTCAAGCTGCAGTAAGCAATTTTTGGTGCTTGCAAACAGCAAATCGCTTCTTATAGGACAGGAAGCAACATTAACTTTGGTTTGCTCTCAAACAACTCCTTAGAAAAATATTTAGCTTGTTAGCTGCTAGATTGTCTTCACCAACTTGTTGCTAGCACTGTGTACGGTGGGGTTTGTTTGTGATGATACTAAACTGTGCTCAAAATGTGCCAGAAAAGCAAAACAAAGAAATAAAAAAAGGCCAAAAAGGCTATGATTATGATATTTTCGGCACTATAAGTCACCCTTTCAGTCTTAGATAGCCATCGCTATGGAGAACAGAAAAATGGCATCTAACATCAGTTGTAACCCCCAAAACAGTATCTGAAGCTTTTATTTGCATTGCTAACAATGTTTATACTACTGGCCAACTGCTTCATACACAGTATATTATGTAGTATAAACAGTAAACAGCTCAGAATTACATTTTGTCAATGAGTTTTTAATACCACTGGTGGTGTAGACCTGCTGAAGGTGGCTCTGACTGTCCTAACAGCTTGGTCTTTGTGTCTTCTAAAGGTCACAGTAACAGAGAGGAGAGCGCTGAAGGAATCTCCACATGGGAGCGGCAGTTCTGCCTGATCAACGTTTATCTGACACGGTCCACCAAAGGACGCCTTGGACACGCTCACATGTCCTCAGAAACAAACTGCTAAATCCAAGGAGCTAAAAAAAGAAAAACAAAAAGCCAACTGCTGGCTCCAGCTTGCGGACAGATTTTAAAGTAAAAACACGGCGGCAGAGGGGGAGGGTTGTATGGGTGCCAAATCCCCTTTCAAGACATCCCGCACCTCCTCGATCTACCGCCACTGCCTCCTCCCTCATCTTTCCTCCTCCTCTGCTTTTCTCTCATTCTCCCTCTTTCTCTCTCATGGGAGTGACATAGAGGCCATCGCTTGGTCTGCTGCCCCGCCCCTTCCCCACCTCACCGTGGAAACCGGGGCGTCCAGGTAGTGATGTCGTGGAAGAGGAACTACTTTGCGTCCGGTGGCGGAGCGGTAGGCGGGGTACAGGGGCTGGTGACCCCGAGAACCATGACCTCTATTGCACCCAGCAAAGGTCTGAGCAACGAGCCGGGACAGAACAGCTGCTTCCTCAACAGCGCCCTGCAGGTCAGTCGGATAAACACGCATAGATCCAGGGCAGTCGCACAGTTATAGGAGAGCAACATGTTTTCCATGGAGATATTTACAACCATGTAGCACTCTTGACTGGCAATGTCAGCCACTTGACCTCAATCCACAGGTTAGTGTCAACTACATTTAGTTGGGTATGTTTAACCATACTAGTTTTCATAAAAGTAGAAGAAAAGTGTGACACTGGTCCAAAGACAGTAAATAGATTTGGCATTTTTAAAATTGATTTCACGAATAAAAAACTTTCAGACATGAAACAGGATTTCAGACACTTAAGTGTTGTCCACATGTTTTGAAGAGACCTAAGCCCCTTAAACTGGACAAATGTGGGGGGAACAGTTCCAAGTCTGATCCATCACTTGATGTTACAGGTGAACATCGGCGTTTCAATCTCATAGACAATGTTTCCTTTCAAATCCAGCAAAAATGCACCCTTTCATGCTCCAAAACACCAAAATACAGGCTTTTAAAAGTGCACGAGGTCAGTGCTCTGCAAAATTTATTGTTATGGCAATAGTGTGTAATGTCCCGGATGTGTTTATGCACTACCAGCACCCCCCCTCCCCCAAAAAAAACAAAAACAAAAAACAACAACATCTGCCGCTTTGTAATAAGGAATATTTATTAGGAAAAAAAATGGTGTCTCACTCTTTTGATGCATAATAATCCCAAAGAACACCTCCATGCCCCCCCCCCCACACACACACACACGCTGCAGTATTTAAAAGCAACAGGGATGAGATTAGCGGGGGGGTTGCGTGTTTTGGTGGGTCTTGGCACTGCTGCCAGTCTGGCTTCAGTGTGGGCATCCAGTCTGCGTGTGCTAGATGCTTACACTGCGCTGCTACCGCTGCATCTCCTTTCTGTCTTTACACACACACACACACCCTTCCCTCCTCCCAAGACTTCCAGCTGGCACAATCATACCTACACACACACAGTAACGCATAAATGCCTCTTGACTGCTGGCTTGAAAGAGAGAGAGAGAACGGGGAAGAAGAGAGAGAGTAAGGTCGGTGTGAGCTGTGGAGGGAGGGGGGGTGATGGGGCAGAAGCTTAGGGAGAGCTGAAGAGAGCAGAGGGGTAGATGAGAGGAGAGAGGAAAAGTTGAAGCTGAAGGAGGAGAGAAGAGAAGAAGGAGGGATGAGGAGTATACAGTATGAAAAGAATGAGAAGACTAAAGAGGGCACTGCTGCGAGAAAGAGTGGAATTAAAGAGTCAAATAAGGTAAGAGGAAGAGAAAACGAGTGTCTGTGGTGAAGGGGGGGTCAGAGGGAAGGATGCAGAGAATGACAGATGAAAAGACAAAGTGAAGGACATGACGTTTATTATTCTGGAAAAGAAGAATACGACTCAACAAAGGTAAAGCAGCTTTACTGGGGGAGCGAAGTGGACCACTTCAAGGACACACATGTACCCACACATACACACACACGTACACACATGCACAGACAGAGGAGGGAGGATGTTGAACAGGAAACAGTGAGGAGAAAGTGTTGAGACGCTTGTTTGCCAATTCGCAGTGTATGTGTACATGGGTTTTTTAATGCATTCTGTGTTTGTGATGAAGATCTAGGGGTCAAAGTTCAGGTTAAGAACTGACTCTGTGTCGTAGCAGCCAGGCCTAAACTTACGATTAATTATTTTAATGATGAGTTTCCTCATGTGATCTATGATATGTAATAACATACTGATGCTAATTGCTAGATAGTGAAAAAATGGCCATCCCATTTTCCCAGGGCCTGAGGTGACGGCATGACATTGCATGTTTTTTCTGACCAACAGTCCAAAATCAAAAGGTATTCAAATTAAAATGATAAAAAAGAAAGATAAAGCATCAACTCCTGACTGTGGCAATGCAGAAAGAAATCCTTTCAGCGCTGCAGAGCCAAGCTCTGTTTGCTTACTGTACTGTGTAATGCTCTACTACTACTGCATCGAAAAGGAAGTGAAATATGCTCCTGCTTCCTTGCCCTGAAGGGCCCCTCGAGCAAGGCACTTAACCCTCCCAGACACACACCCACTTCTCCAGTGGAGCTGCTGGGTAGCGGCAGCATCAGCAGCAGTGGTTGGTGGTGGATGTGTGTAATTTAATGAGGTGGTGTGAGGTTAAGTGTAGGCACATGCTCAGCAACTTTTTTCACTGTGTAAACGCAGGTGAAAATAAAACAGCTAGGGGAGTTATAGAGTATGCCAACTTTACACATGGGTTCACTCATCAGGCAGCGGCATGAGTGTGCGTCAGTGTGTGGGAGAGAGATTCAGTGTAACGAGGAGAAACTTGGATAAAAGGTAAAATGGAAAAAGAGTAAAGAAAACATTCATTCACTCACACATTCATTCACTCTGTGCATTCACTCACTCACTTGTTTCAAAAGAGGCCAAAAGTGATGAAATGATAAGCATAGCTTCATCAGTCACTTTCACAGGATGTTACTGAATCTATGTTGGTTTGACTTGGTGTGCTATAAAGTCCATTATACAAAGTTACGATCCTTCTAAACTTTGAGAAACACCAGACTGTGACAGAAACTACCAATCAAACTGAGAACAGTTAAGTGGTCTGAACTCTGATACTTGTGTGGCACTGCAGCTGAATCAACACCATCAAAAACATGGGCCGACATTTTCTAACCGAATACCTTATTGGAGTACCAGACCGAGGACAAAACAACAATAAACACTCGACCTAAGTGGGCTAAAACCACAGAGAATGCTGAACCAAACCAGGACTTTTGCTGAAAAATGATCTGCATCAATGGTTCTGTCACAGACACAGAGGATCCATCAGAGGATAGAGGACCACTGACTGAAACGTAGTGCTACTACTCCAGCATGAGGTTTGCTTACCAAATTTTAAACAGGATTTCACAAGAATCAAAACCCCCAGGCCTGCAGAACCTCAACAGAAAATACAGCTGCAGCATTTCTGGGTTTTGATTGGATTTGGACTCAAAAGTGCAATTCAGTTACAGAGCAGGGATTTTAAAAGAAAAGGGACATGCTCTGTGCTGCACATAATCAGGGGCCATTGAAAGGCTTTGGAGCAGGTCTGGAGGTCAGGTTATGATGAAAGGCAGGAAAACACAGAGGACAAGTGCAGGGTTGGGAGGGGCATAGCAAATAGCATGTCATAGTAGGAAGAGCACAGGTGTGAATGAGAAAATGAATAATGGCTGCACTGTACTGAGCTGCTCCTTGTGTTGTGCGCTCCCAGTAAGTTTGACAGTTAGCGCTGATCCTTCGCTGCGATGACAAGTTAAAATGTTGGCTGTGAAAGAGGTCTGTTGACTGGCGGACATGATAACCGAGGGCAAAAGTGCAGAAAAAAGAAAAACAGCATCATGTGGTAATAGGAGACAGGACAGAACAGGCGGCGCTGCCATGTAGAAACCAACTGATGGTACGTCCCATCATTAATGACAGTGGCTGTGCCTCTAATCCCCTTCATGCTAGTATAATCAGAGGATTAAACATTTTAACTTATTTTTAAATTAATCTATATTGATAGTTTTGACACCTATTAAAAATAACATGTACCTTTTATAATAAATCTATTAAAGACTATTATATAAGGAGGGGGTTTAGGAGTCATAACTACAGCTTTATTTGTATGTATAACTTTCATATTCAAGCTTATAGATCAATATTAAGTAATGTATACAAATCTAGTAAATGTTAAATAAATGTAAATTTTTTTTTCTTAAATAAACAAGATCTTTATATTTGAACCTGCATTTTGGAAAAAAACCCTCCAAATAACCAAAGAACAGAACTGAATCTCCCTGTGTGTCAGCTAAGCTTTACTTATTCAGGGAGTCTTGTTTTGATCAAGAAAGACCTGAAAGCAAATGATCTATTCTGTCTGCAACTTAAAAACAAAACAATGCAGTCACAAAAAGCAGACCTTAAAACATAAGGTGTTATTGCAGTAATATATCAGTAAACAAAAGTATCAAACCAGACAATGTGACATTTGAAAGATCATTCTTCCTCTTGCAAATTAAAAGTTGAATTCTTTTATTATGGTGTTGTTGGTGCAGCCTGACGTGGTTTGGTTCAAGGAGTAGCTTACGGCGGCTCAGTTATTTACCTGACTTTATGGGTCTTCCATACTTGTGCAACTATTACACTTTGTTTTACCACTGTCATCACGTGTGGCCCCAGATGCTGTTAAATCAGTACTATTTTAATCAGGCCTTAAGCTACGAGTGTCCCAAATTTCACTTTGTTTTGTTGTTCAGTAGTGAGGTGTGCAGCGCCGGACACCAGTCTTCCCCAGTTCACAGTTTTGAATGAGGGAACTTTTAAAGCCAACCCATACTGTGACCTGCTGTTATGGTTATTTAAACTAAAAGGTACAGTCCTTAAGATTCCAGGCCTGTTCGAGTTGTTGTTCCGTGAATCTCTTACTTGTAGGCAGGCAATCTGAATACAGTGGACCAGCAAACAAAACTACAATATATTAACTGAATAGAAATACATGGTATGGCTATAAAAACACACAAAAAGTACATATAATTTCATGGAAATCTAAAATAAAGTTTAAATATCTCTGCAGCTTAGGCATCATGGCTCTGAAAATGAAAACACAACTTTGTGCTCATAGTTCAAGCATTTTGTTTTGAGCTTGTGAACATCGGACCTCAGAAGCAAGGAGACAGGACCAGCCTATCCATGACCACCACAACCAGTCAATACATTAGTCTGTCACTCGAATCACAATGACAAACAGCCGCTGGAAGATGGCAACTTCCTAAAAGCCAGAGCTGATGAAGTCAACGTATGTTTCTATCACTTTTTTAATGATTGTTTGGTACTTATACTGAAGTTTTTCCCCCCCAAAGAAGCCTCTACAGTCTGTACATTGTTTCCGGGCCAGGGTGAGAAAATAAGGTGAAATTGATGAGAGGGAAACAAATGATACAAATGTCTTAGGAGCGGAGAAAGATGTGGGCTGTGCTTAAAGGAGGAGGGAAAAAGGAGATGGATGGATAAATGGATGGATAGATGGATACTAACAAAGAGAGATGGGCACAGAGAGAGTGTGCCCTCCTTGTGGCTGCTGCAGTGCTGTGCAGGGAGCCGATTCATCACCAACAAATAAACTACAGAGAGAGGAGGGGAAACGGGGGGGGGGCAGCTTGCATACACTGGCGTCAGCATGCAGTCTGTCATCCTCCGCCCCCTGTTTCCTCCACCTATCACTCTTTCCCTAACACACACTGACACACACACGCACAGATGCACACACACAGTGCAGACCTGTATTGCTAAGGTTGCCATATGTGTTGGTTTTGTGAGTGTCTTTTACGTGCTTGTCGACTTACTGAGTGTGTGTGTGTGTGTGTGTGTGTGTGTGTGGTCCAGTAAATGAGTGCTGCAGATTTCAGTTGAAGCCTAAGGGACAGTGGTGTGTCAATATTATCTTTCAGCTTGCTGAATGAATGTACGAAGAGCTATTTCCTCTAATTATGTATTGGAGAGAGAGAGACAGAGAGGAGGACAAGAAGATGTCTACCTCATGCAGACCACTTCTCATCTAGTTTTCATGCATCCCTCCTTGTTTCTTTGGGCTTTTCTTCGAGACTCTGTCTGTGCCTCTTCTGTTGCTCAAAACGTACGAAGCTGAAAGCACACTCAGTGAGAACTGCTGGGGGGGGGGAAAACAAACAGAAAAACAATTAGCCGAAAATGGCTGAAATCCGCACAGAGCTGCAGACTGGGGGAGGTTGAGTCTCTGCAACCCTCTCACATTACAGGAGGTCATTAGATTCAGTTGTCATACGGAAAACATTTTTAACATGCAACTAAGTGGAAAGGTTGTTTTCCACTCATGCAGCTAGTTTGCTTTTGTGAGAAAAGAAAAGTTCTCCTTCATCCTCCTCCCCATCATCGCTGATAACTTTTCCTTTATAACATTTCCGTCACTGTGTCAGTCGCTCCGACTGCTGTGCACCTGGAAGACTTGACAGGATGCATGCTGCGTTGCTATGGCAACCGACGCACCGTGGGTTGTCACCATCATCAGTCTTATAGCTGAGACAACACTTCATGATAATTGCTTATCTCTGTTTAAAAAATGTGATCTAAAAAAACAACTAATGCAAGTAAATGTCTTCTGGTTACAGTAAAAAAAAGCATCAAATACGGCAAATCTGATGGCACTTTGGGCTAATCCCTAAATCACCTCAAATCTGAACACAGGTCACAGTTTCATGTAGAGCTGAGATCAGTTGGATCACTTTATCAGCAGTCTTACAAAAAAAATCCATCATATTTCTTTGCCGACTTTCTGCTCAAACAACATCCTCATTTCACCTAAAACACACAAACGGACAAGATTCCTTTAAAAACCGAGTTTAAATAATGTTCCTAAGTGAAGCCTGTGGTGTCCCCGTCCCCTGTGAACTACACAACACGATAAATACTAACAATAAACTTGAACAAACTACTGCTGCTTAGACAAAGATCAAGAGAAGGCAAAAGTGCAGTACATTTAAAGTATTATTATTATTATTATGTTTCTGTGTGTAAATGCGTGTTTCGTCTTTCAGGTTCTGTGGCATCTCGACATCTTTCGCCGCAGCTTTCGACAGCTGACCACGCACAAGTGCATGGAGGACTCGTGTATCTTCTGCGCCCTGAAGGTAAGAGGCACTCACTCTTGCTCTCCTCCCTTGATGGCTCGTGGTGGTCTTAACTGTGAGCCATTACTCTGGTGTTTTTCTCCACTTCACTCCTCTCAGATTAACAGCACAGTGACTCCCTCTTACATCTGCTGAGCAAGTTGGAGGTTATGAAAGCAGTGCCATGGTCCCCCAGTTAATGACTAATTTCCTCTTCAGTTTTTTACTGTTTATTCCCTCTGTTTAACATACAAACAGTGGTATGGCATACTTATTGCGTACTGGGAAGTAGTACTACTTTACCCGAGTGTGTCTCTTTTAGGAAACTTTCTACATTTCCTGCACCGCATAGCAAAAGGAGAGACACTGACTTTCACCGCACCATATTTATCTGACAGCTCGAGTAACGCGACATTTAAAAACACAACCCCTACGATAAACTCATCGCTCAAACGCTCTTTTCTTTCACCATTTAGTCCTCCCAGCTTTGTGTGTTCTCAACAAATGTTTCCAACACATACAAGTTATAAAGCACATGAACACAACTCAGTTGTGTCAAGTCTCAAGTGTCACAGTAAATTACTGAAGACCACAACAAAACATCATCATTTCCTTTCTTTTCCTTCATCAGCTTGATCCAGTATTAGTGGCGATTCACAGAACAGCAAAACTGGACTCTGCTCTTCCTCACAATTCATACTTTTACTCTAAATACTTTTCCTTTCAAACAGTTGAATGCAGGACTTTTCTCTCTGTTGTGCCGCCTCTTCTTCCTGCACCATTGTGGAAAAAGCATCACTTACTCTGCACCAGACAGAGCTGCCTTACAGCGAGTGCACACGTAAAAGCTTTTATAACGCAGTTACAGGTTGAATCACTGTTGTGCTCCAGCAGCCGCTGATAGAAAAGCAGGAGATGAAGATGTGTGACGCCACGAAACGCTCGTAATGAACGAGGCAGACGCGGCTCCGCTCCAGCCATTTGTTGCATCGGTGATGACAAATACGCGCGTGAGTGAAGGGAAGAGCTGTGTGTTATGCGCTGGTGTGTGTTTATGTGTGTGTAGCAGTGTCGACGTGTGTGTTCTACACGCTGTTCTGTCTCGAGCGCTTCGCTGTAATTAATTGGCTGACTGAAAGCGCTGAGCTAGCAGAGCCCACGCTGGGATGTTACGCAGACACAAACACACACACACGCCTACACATGCACGCAAGTCTCACTTGCGTGCTGCACACGTCACACACCGCTACATACATGCACCTAGAGATTCTCACAAATCTTTCTTGCTGCGATGGGATGCTACGCCCTCGCACACAAACCAAAACGCAGAGGTTTGTGTCTGTGTTGTGTGTTTGCGTGTAGCAATCACAGGTATTTCCTCTGTGTTAAAGTGCTCACACAAACAGATGTAATGTTGCTCATAAAGCCTGTTTGCGGCTGTAGTTCCCACAGCAACAGAGATAAATGTAACCAGACGAGACACGCGCCAAATGAACTTAAGTGCCATGTCGAATTTTCAAACATCCGGTTGAGCGAACCACAGAGATGGATGATGGCGATGGGTTCTTTTATTTTGGAGGGATGTGGGTTTGTCTGCGGCAGATAATGACGCCCGCCGTTGTAGTAGACAGAAGTTCAGAGGCTGCCTGTGGCGATCCTTCTAGAAATCACTGCAACACTTTATCTTTCTCAACAGCAAAAAAACACTCGCACACAGTTAGATGCAGTAGGTACCTGGACACGCACACACACACACACACATGCATGCACACGGACACACGCACGCACACACACACACACACACACACACACACACACACACACTGCGAGGAACAGGAAGAGAGAAGAAGAAGAGAGAATGGGAGAGAAGGAAGGAGAAAGATGAATGAATGTGGGACTTGGTGTAGATTGCTCCTGTCTTCACACTTACACCACTGAACGCACACACACACACACGCACACACAAATCTCCCTCTCTTACTCACTCAGCCTCAAACCTCCCTGTTCTCCTCCCCCTCCCTCCCTCTCTCTGTAGGGTATATTCCCCCTCCATTCTCCTTGGCGCATTGCTGCAGTCAGCACAGCCACCATAACACACACACACACAGACACACACACCCTATTGCTCACACATTGCCTTTTGCCTCTTCTCTTTCTGTTTCCCTTTCTTTCTCTCTCTCTCTCTCTTCACACACACACACACACACAGACACACACACACACTCTCTGCTCCCTGTCAGCACGACTGCATTACCTTGCCCATTGCCAACTCTCAGCCACACTCACAGGCTGGAGCCTACTGTTTCATAACACTTTTCACTTTGTAAGATCACGACCATCTTTAACCAGTAAACCGCTTCTTTAATGTCAAATAGGACGTCTGACATGATGAGGGGGAAATGAAGTGATGCGATACGTCCAGGAAGTGTTTACTTGTCTGAATTTCCCAGTCCCTGGTGGAGTTGTGCTTAAGGGGAGAAAAGTCTTTGCTGCTGTTTAGGTTTAGTCATTGTCAGATGTTTCAAACCTGTCTTCTCCCAAATCTCTGTGTTAAAAAACAGATATATTCTCTTTGCCAAAAAGCCTTTGGAGTAAACTGGACTGCGCTCATTGGAAAAGTGTTTTTTCTGATACAAAAATTTTGACATCCCTCCATTGCACCGAGGCCACAGGGTGGAGGCTGGGGTGAACGCTTGGCTAGAAGCACTAGCCTCTGACACAAAAAATGGAAAAAAACACCAAAACATTCTCTTGTTGTAACATCTCATATTCTTGTCTACATCACCTGTAAACTAAATATCTAATATCTAATATCTAATTTTGATTTTGGACTGTTGGCTGAACAAAACATTTGTTACAGTGTGTTACTTTGGATGGCGATGGGTCCTTTTTTGCTGTTTCTTGACATTTCATAGACTAAACATGTACATATTAGAAGGACACAGGGATCAATAGAGTCTGGCTGAAGCTAATCACATACAGTCATTAACTGTTATTTTCTCCATTATTGAGTTAATTGTTTGGTCTGTAAAATATCAGAAAACATTGAAGACACAGCAAAGTTGCAATTTCCTTGAGCCTAAGGTGACTGTGCAGCCTGATTGAGTGAATGTTTGGTATGTTTGGCGTGAAACATTGTTTAAATTAGTTTTCTGTTGAGCAGTGAGTCACTGACAGTTTGCTGTGTTGCCCTTGATGAAGAGGAGCGGCTGCGGTCAGCACCCGTGTCCATTCCTCGGATAACCCCTGCAGCGTGACCTGCTTCGCCACTGTCCCCAATGTTCAGATTTTACACAAAAATAAGTTTGTGTCCATCGCTGCTTTTTCCCCTCAACGGCTTTGACAAGCTAAGCAACGGGAGAAATACATAAATGTGTCAGAAAAAAGCACTACCATTCTAACATTTAATCAGATGTCATAGATCCATAAACTCCATAGAAGCTGACTTTAGAAAACCACAGAAATAACTTTGCTGTAACACTCAAAAATGAAATCCCTAATTTTTCAGATAGTACATCATCAATATTTAAAAATACATAAAATAAGAATGTTATCAATGAGGCTGATGCTTTGTGCTTGATTTTAGACTTAATTAGCAGCTAAGAGGGACACAAACAGATGATTTCTGTGTGCTGCTGAAGTGACCGCGTCAGACGATCTTTCCGTCACTTAATACAGTGTTTGCGAGTCGCGGGGACACAGAGCACCTGCTGGGGTTTTTTTGCAGTCCAGCCCTCTAATCAGCGATTGAATTACTGCTGGGAATGGAAAACCAGGGGAACTCAGAGTCCTCAGCACCAACCACTGCTCCGACACGGCTCTGACGCACGTTTATTTCCGTCGCAGTTTCACTCAGAAATAGTTGCTTTTTTCTTCCAGCTGAGAATTCTCACCAACAACCAAAAAATAGGTCATTTTATTTGTCAATTTGGAGTACGGCATCCATGCTTTCATCTCTCCTACTTTTAGACATCTTCGGCTCTCTCGTGCTTTGACTTGAATCCAGACATTTAAGGCACTGGTTAATCAGGATTTATTCACTATAAAAAAGGAAGTTCTCTTCATTTGTACCAATCATATTGATTGGACAAGATATATGTATGTAAACTACAGGAAATAAATATAGAACAAATATTTTTTGTACAAAATTTGCTGATGATGGTGTTCAAGTTTCAGACTTTATGGTTTCAAATCATCAAATATTGTCATGGCTCTCAAGGGTCACAACATAAATCTGATGGGGTTGAACACTGATTAAAGGGAAGGCATAGAATAATAACTTCGAAGTTCTGCCCTGTAAAGAAACGTATTTGTAATCTAATGAACAAATCTATAATCAAATAATAATCCAAAAAGTTCAGGGGTTAAAACTCTCCTCTCGTAGACACAAGGGATGAGGAGTTGCAAGTAGACATTGGTGTACATTAAGGGGGTGGGGGTAGGCCAGTGGTTTAAGAGGCATGTTTGTTCTGACAACAAACACTGAGCGTTGCATGCTGGGTCATGATAACCAGTCTGGCTGCTGTCTGGACCTTCGTGGATGTAAACAGTGTACACAACTCTTCCCTCTGCAAACTGACTGATCCTCCTCTTGGGTCTCTGAACGCTGCCCTCAAAACACACTTAAGTGGCCTAGCTTTCTCTCCGAGCCCCACGCAACAGTTTGATTTGGTTTCTATTTTACCTCTACAAAGCACTCAGAGACGTTTCTGTCAGGGAGGGGGGGAAACGCACTACAAATGCCATTTATTATTGATATGGGCTGATATTGAGGCCAGCTGTGCTGCGAGGCGTTTGTTTTAGTCCAGTCTGGGTTTTGTTGTGCAACACTGCGGTCGTGACATGGTGACAAGTAGTTCCACTGGTTCTGTTTTATGGGTCAGTTGACAGAGCATGGTGCTGATTACTAGAACAAACAGGTTTAGGAATTTTGTTTCAGTCTGAAAAAATACACAAAAACATTAGGGAGGGATCTTTAAGAAGAGCATAAATGGTGCGGTGTATATTTGTAGCAGCCAAATAAAGAATTAATGGTTTTCTATATGGGTGTGTGTGTGTGTGTGTGTGTGTGTGTGTGCGTTTGCAGAGTATCTTCGCTCAGTTCCAATTCAGCAGTGAGCGTGTGCTGCCATCAGATGCATTGCGGAGCGCTCTGGCCAAGACTTTCCAAGACGAGCAACGTTTTCAGCTTGGCATCATGGACGATGCCGCCGAGTGCTTCGTGAGTCTGCGACGTCGCATGCACGCACACACACACACAGATGCACACATATGGGAACGGTGAGGGGGGGGTTGCCTGAAGGCTTATTGGAGGAACCCAGATTTTTACTGCAGTCGGAAATCTTCAGGGGACAGGTGATATGGAGTACAGCAGCCTTCGAGATATTTTTTTTGTCAAGCATTTTGACTGTGAGGCCTCAGCTGATGTTTCCTGGCGCAGTAACTCCGCATTGTGTGTCTTTACACTGTCAGGAAGTGCAAACCCTACTTAAACCACGTGAGACCGTAATGATCGGCGCGACAAACAACCAGTGCATGTTCAAGCGCGCTGGATAATTTGTCGTTTAAGCTAATTTATGTAGAGTTAAGAAGCTGAATTAAAATGGTGAAGAATACCTTCATCTTAACGACCCATTTGGTAGGGCTCAGTGATTTTCACTTTAAAAGAAATAAATTTAACACTCACTGATAACATCCCTCACAAGGCTGGGAGTTCCCAACATTTAATGTTACATCAGCAAGAATCGGAGCAGCTGCGCTGTTGACTTGTTCATGATATAATGTTGAATTTATTCTTTAGATTTGAAGGCAGAATTCCTTATTGTACACCAATACATTAAGATGGGCACTAATGCAATCTGGTCACACTCCTCTAAAATTCTGGCAGACTGCAGTCACAGCTCAATACATCACTATATTACTTGTCAATAGCACATATCCCATATTGACGATTTGATCAAAATCATCAATATGGTCAATGTACTGCATATTGAATCTTTATGCTGTATAGTCTTCGCAGTACTTATATTCAGCACTGAGGGAGCTGTATTTTGCAAATGTTTGGGTGTCTCATTTTGGAAAATAAACCTTATCATTTACCGAAGGGGGAGATTTAGAGGAGAAAATGTCATCAGTCACAGGTTTTAGTTCTGAAAAGCCTTCATGCTTTCATTCACAACACTTCCTTTCCTCAAGCCTTCCTGTTGCTCTCTCCCTCCCACTTTCTTTCTGCCTTAAAGACCTCCAGTGTGTGTGTGTGTGTGTGTGTGTGTGTGTGTGTGAGTGCCCGAGAGGCACTGTCTGATCGATTGGTAGTATATGTGTTCAGTCAGGGAATCCGTCGGCCTCTTATGAAATATAGATGCTGCTCCCACAGTCAGATTAACAAGAGCGCCAACGGAGAGGAGCGATCAAACACACACACACACACACTGTACATGTTTACACAATAAAGAAAAGCACATACGCTGAGCTAGCTCATAGCTGCACACATTAAAAGGAACACAACCACATTCACTGAGGTCCATTTTGCCTTGTGTGTGTCTCAGGAGAATCTCCTGATGCGAATCCACTTCCACATCAGCGCAGAGAGTAGAGAGGACATCTGCACAGCCAAACACTGCATACCGCACCAGAAGTTTGCCATGACTCTATTTGAACAGGTAGGAGACTGGTTCAGTCACTCTGTCACCTTTCACTCAAACAAAATATAAAACACACACACAGTGTACTGTGATGACTCTGAGAGTGTATCTGTGTTTCCAGTGTGTGTGTAACAGCTGTGGAGCCACATCAGACCCCCTGCCCTTCATTCAGATGGTTCATTACATCTCCACTACGTCCCTCTGGTAAGAACAGACACACACACACAGACGCACGCACACTAACACACACTAACACACACACTGCAGTAAATCTGATAGCAAGCTGAGGCCGAGGGTAGCAGTAAAGGAAGGTACGGTGTGTTCCCTTCACTCCTGCACGGGTTCCTGCTGAATACACACACAAATTTTATGCACACGTGTATGTTCACGAGCAGGTGAGCTTGTGCAATACGTCCTACCATGTTCGGGTAGTCTGCAGACATGTGCACACGCACATACACGTAGGTAAATCCACTCTCAGGAGAAGCGTGCGCACATCTCTGAGCTGCTACATAAAAATCGCATATGCAGTCAATGAAATAAGTAAGAGGGGAAGTAATCAATCAGCTGTTTGATTCAGTAGACCCAGGGGGCGACATAAATCCATAAGTGGAACAGTGGGTCGGAAAGACTGTGAACGAGAGGGAAATAAGAGGATATATCACTCCCCATCCCTTTTGGAAATACAACACAGCGGAGGAAATAGAGGGATGAACGGAGGGGCAAAGGTACAAATAAACACAGTGTGTCGAGGTAGTTGCAGGGCACAGCGGTGCCACCGCTCTCTCTTTGTGCCTGTTAGCACTGCCAAGCTATTTTTACCCTGAGTGGACCCTGTTGTTTACAGTCGCGATAGCCAAATATGCAGAAGTCAACATGGGTAAGACAATCAGAGGGCAACAAAAAGACAAAAACAAATGTTGGCTTTCAGACCCAGGCACACACAGGGACAGATGCATTCCAGGCTGCGTTTATTGCCCTTCCTGCTCTCTAAGCCTCGCATCTGCCCGCACATCTGAAGAGGAGGGGGTGAGGTGATGAGGTTGAGATCATTTCAGGCTAATGGAAGGGGTGAGAGGAGAGAGTGGAGAGGAGGTGGAGGAGGAGAGATTTGGTTGTTTTTTTTTGTTTTTTTTTAACATCAATATTGTTAAAGCAAAACTTTACTAGGAAAAACAATGCTGATTCACCACACAAATAATCCCATACATGGTGCTGGACTTCTCGTTGAAGCTCATCTGGTATTCACAGATATTAATAACATATATTAGAGTTTGTCCTTCAGAGGACAAATGTACTTAAAAGTGATAAATGCAGCGCAGTAAGAAAGTATCACTGCTTTAAGTCTCGCTGAGGGAGATTGTCTCAAAAATAGTTTTGTTCCACAAGTAAAGCTTTTTTGATCAAATTATTCTAGTTGTAGATGAACTTCCCCTTTAATAACTGTGACAATAATGTTTCGGCGCTGTTATTGCTCTCTGCTGGGAAATTGTCTTTCGGCTCAGCCACTCCGGGAAGGTCAGGGATCACGATCAGAAAGGATTTAGAAATTTGCTCAGAGTGACTGTTCCTCGCAGCCTTCATTTACGACTGTGTAATCTAGATTTGTTCTTGCGTTCCCGTCTTTTCTTTTTCTTCATTTCCCTTTCTTTATTAAAGCAGATGAGAAAACGCCAGTGGGACTGACTCAGAGTCAGTATAGATCTGTGTGGATGGTTGCCTAAGCAATATTCAGGGCCCGACGTGATTGGCAGAAAATTCTTTTATTTCCTGTGGTATTTATGGCTGAACATCTGCTGAAGGAATTCTACAGTGTGTTATTCATCAGAAGCTTCAATATCTAAAAGCAGAGCGAGACACAAACAAACTTATCAAGTTGAATAGAATGGAAACAGTGTTTCTGGTGGCCACAAGTCACATTTGCACTCGAAAATAGATATTTTCCTCTATTTACATTCATTACAACAAGAGTTGGTCCTGTTCTGAGAATAAATCCTTCAGAGTGTTGGATTTAGTTGTTGTTGCTGTTGTGTGCATGTGTGTGTGTGTGTGTGTGTGTGTGTCTAATGCTGCAGTAACCAGGCAGTGAGGATGCTGGAGTGCAGAGAGAAACCTACACCGGACATGTTTGGAGAGCTGCTCCGCAACGCCAGCAACATGGGAGACCTGCGCAACTGCCCTGTGAGAGCATACACAGTACACACACACACACACACACACAAATGCAGAACACATGAACCTGCGTGTCAGTGCACACACAGCTACATATAAAAATATACTTTGCAGCATTTTGTAGCTTCATCATGTTGTTCTTGTTTGACTCTTTTTCCTTGTCTCACCTGGTGGGTTTGTGTTACACAATTATCAGCTCATCTGCATTTTCTTTCCATTTCTCTCTTCACGTTCTGATACCAGAAACATTTTGTCCATGTCTACCATGCCTACCGTACAGCAAACCGTTTCAATCATCATCTTGCTGCAGAAGTGCAAATTGTTTCAAACCGACATGTTCCCTTTTGGGTGAAAACTGCCTAGAGACTGCAGTAAGAGAAAGAAAGAGGGATGGAAAGGAGAGAGAGATGGAGGTGTAGGTAGTGAGGGAGGTGGACACAGGAGCCCTGTGTGCTGTTGTTCCACATGGGAAAGTGCCACCGCTGAATACACCCAGCTTGGCCCCTCTCACCCTCCTCGCTCTGCCAAAGTGTCCACACAAAGAGCCTCCTCTCTGTGTACAGACAAGCAGATGCCCCTTTCCTCAACAAGGCAGCACCACCACGACCACCCCCGCCCGCCACTGCAACCACACCACTGAACACCATCAGCCCGTACACGGTCCAAGCGCTGACGTTGTGTGCGCAGTCCTGCGGGAGCCACATAAACCTGCCTCTGTTTATCTTCCATCACTTGCAGCGCTGATCTTTTGTTATTACCGCCTTGGGCTTTGCTCAAACAAAGTGCTGGTATTTGGATGGGAGTGAGGCTGCTGGGAGATACTGCAGGTGCCAGATTGAAGATAGGAGGAGTGTGAGGGCGTCTGTGTGGTGCCAAAGAGTCGACAGAGGAAACTGTGAAGTACCGGGTACACGGTAGTTGAGAGTTATAAGCTAAAGTGCATTGAATTACTTGAATATATAGAGGATGCTGTGGCAGGTGAGGGTTTTCTGATCTTTTATTCTGAAAAATTTAATTCAAGGCCATGAAAACATATTTTCCCAGTCACCCTCTTGTCATAAATGGTGAGATCCTACATGACAACATATCATTTTCTGCCAGAATTAGATTTTAATTCTTTCACTTTTCTGGGGGTTTTGTCTTTATGTTACCAGAGAGCAATAATAGCAATTTAGCATTAGATTAAGAATCAGTCAGTCATTAACTGCCATGTATCAAATATTAAATTATGGATTTAACACCCATCATAGCTGTTTGAGTCGGACCTGATTTGAATCTTATTCACTGCTGGGCAGTTTAATCTGCAACAGAGTATCTCAATTCAGAAAGTAAAATCCTAATCTACAAAATCAAAGTTAAATCAAAAATTTTCAAATAAAAGTTGGAAAGTAAGAAGTAGGATATCTCCCTCTCAAAAAGGCGGAGAAATAAAAATAAGCAAGTACAAGTTTTATCAAAGTTGTACTTTTTTAAACCCTGGGGCCTGTTACACTAAATCCGAGACATTCAAAATGTGAGAAAAATCCCTTCGGCTCATTTAGACACGTTTCCCAAGCATGTGCACTGTAAGAGGTCTGTATCCACTATCTGCATGCAAGCGTCATTTATGAAACCAGACACTGTGACACTATCATTTCCATTCTGCATGATAACAGGGCATGTCGGTTTTGTGAACCAAGCCTGTGGGTCTTGTCTTTCTATATCTGGCCTTGATTGTTGCCGGTATATTAACTTCCGACTCACCAAGTTAAGAGCTGAGATCTGAAGATGCAGAGAAATCGGCTGCTGACGTGGTGCGGACCACAAGCAGTCTGAAAATCTGCAAGGTTTTTGGATTATTTGGGAGAAAACAAGACTGATTACATGAATACTGTGCATCTACTTTGGTTTTACTTCCATATGAAGCTGTTTAAATAGTATTCAGCTTGTTTACTACCAGTCACTCGTGTATTGGAGCTATGCTGCTGTGTTCCCGATCCCGGACTTGGGTAGATACAATATGACAAAATGATGGAAAATGATGGACATCCAAGTTATAATAAACAAGTATCCTCCTTTAACTACGATAAATTCCCCCTCTGTTTAGTTTGTCTTGCTGTTCATCAGTGAATTAGCCTGAGCGCAAACATTTTCCTAAAGTATTTTGCCTCCATCAGCATTCTGCAAACCGACAGTATCCTCTGACCAGCAGCTCTGTTATATAACTCACACGCTCTTGGAAAGGTCTGCATAGCCACAGCAGAAAAAACAAAAGAAGAAAGAAAAGAAATGCTTATAAAACTCACAGATGAGACATACACACCGATCAATGTAGCATTATGAAGCCGAGCGGATCTGTTTGTGTGATCATTTGACAAATGACGGTGTCAGTGGCTGTTCTCAGCAGTGAGACAGCACAGGGACCAAGTGTCCCGTTGAACATGTCCTAAACCGACAGGACAACCTGTGTGTCTCAGCGCTGTGCTGTTTGGCCGCTGCTCCCAGGCTTGTGTTTGTGTCCCTTTCTGAGAATTGAGGAGCAGACCCTGGCAAAAATACCTTCCTGCCATCTCTGGTGCCAGCGCAAGACGGCCCGCCGCCCACAAAGGAAGAGTTCTGTGTGTGTGTGTGTGTTTGTGAGAGAGTGTTGTGCTTGGCAAAGTGTCTGGTTGCCAGGGTGCTCTCAGGCTGTTTCCGAGTCCACTCCGCCAGCACTGCGTGCATGACGCTGGTGTGTGTGCATGTGTGCAGGCTTTTGTGCGTGTGTGTGCGCACCAGCTCTGCGGTGGGTCATGACTCAAAGGAAGGACTCAGAACACACGGTTCTGAACTCAGCAAGAAGGCCCACGGGACAAACACTTCTTCCTCTGTCGTTCTCTCATTCGGTCCTTTCATCATCTCTTTCTCCTGCCTTTTATCTCGGCCCCTCACTCTCCTGCTGTTCCCTTTATCCGTGCGTGTATCTGCATGCGTGTGTGTGCGTTCATCACTGCCAAGTAAATGGCCGGTTTGCACCACTGTCACAGTCTGCGCCTCACAACACAAGATGAATAAACCTGTTTGATCACTCGCTCTCCTTTTATTTGTCCTCTTTTCTCCTTCCCTCCCTCCATCACAGAGTAACTGTGGGGAGGTGTTGCGTATTCGCCGGGTGCTGATGAACTCACCGGAGATCGTTTCCATCGGGCTGGTGTGGGACTCAGACCACTCTGACCTGGCGGAGGACGTCATACACAGCCTGGGGACCTGCCTTCGCCTGGGAGATGTAAGATCACAGACACACACATTATACTCTCACTGTCACATTATCATGTCGAATATGTCCATGTGAGCCACCAAACAGGTACGCACAAATGAGTACAAAGACACAACGCTCTAAATTTGTCAGTGAAAAGTCCCTTGTGTCTTCACAGTGTGTGCCAATGAGGCAGAGGTGTTTGTAACTGTAAGATGAAAGTCAATAATCAGAAATAATGAACCACAAATGTTTGTGGAGCTGACTGCACTTTCAGTGCCTCACTTTAAATTAGAGGCTTTGATTAGATACAGATTGTAGTCTCTTTAGTGGCAGGGTTTTAGGGATGGACCGCCATTAAATTTGCTGGTGATCCCTGACTTTTAATGTAGCGCCACCATTAGTCTTCTAGTTTTCAGTCCTTTCTTCCTTTTCGTTACTTATTTTGGACATGGGAAAACACTGTAACTGGTTACTGACAATAAAAACTCATGTTCTGTTCTTATAAACACTTCATGGCATTTGAAGACACCATAACAAAAAATAAATCCCTCTGAATCCTTGCTCGTGAGGCTTCACTTCGTATCTATTGCTCAAATATTGTATGAAGCCTTCGGTAGCTGTTAGCTAATGAACTGCAGTAAACCAAACAATCACAAAAGAAGAGTTACCTCCTGGTGAGAGCTACAATAGCGGGAAGCGTGTTCAAACTCACACACAAATTCAATGCTCTTTCAAAATACAAATATACTGTATGTGTGCAAACACATGCTTATTACACAAATAATTGCATGCCACAGAACCCAGTAAACTCAGCCAATCCTGTTGCAACACGCTCTGACAGACAACAAATTACAACACACGCGATCGACCTGACTTCAATTACTCTTATACATATACAGTGTCTCCTGCTGCAGCTTTCGCACCTCGCACACACACACAAGTTCGACCCCTGATACTCCGTGTCATGACTGAGTAATGCTGATGCATTTTAATGCTGCTGTAACATCTCCAGCCGCATTCTGAAGTGATATCTATGAATAATGGATCAGTGAATATGAATATGTGTTTTGGTGAGTCAAGTTCTTTTCTCTGTCGTCTATCTTGCGTCTCTGCCCGCTGCTGCTTCCTCTTTCCGTCGATCCCACTGTTGCGCGAGGAAGCTAGTTCTTAGATAAGAATCGGAGGCATAATCTATTGAATTTTCTGCTTTTGTGTAGTTGTTAGATCAGGAAAACGGAATCCATCTGCATCCAGCACCTCCTTTTGTCTTCTGCATCTCTCTTTGTCGGCTTCCCTGCTAACTCTTTTGTGCCCTTTCTCTGTTGGATTAGATTATTGTAGTGCTAAAACAATTACTCTATAGCAATAAATAACAATTTATCTGATTAATCTTCACTGTAAGTCATTTACCAAGCAAAAATGCTCAGCCTTTACTGGTGCCAGCTTCTTAAATTTGAGGATTTTCTATCTTTTTAAAAAAATATATATTATTGTTAATTGTTAATTGATTTGATGTTTGTATGTTTTGTTTACTGTGGTTGTGTGCTTTGGACAAAAATGGACTTTGAAAACATTAATCTGGGCTGTGGGACCTATTTTCTGACCTTTTGTAGACTAATGATTGACTTAAAAATAAGTCAGCCATAAGTAAAGTAATTGTTCCTTTCAGACCAAGAAAATTTGTCATTGATCGTATTGAACCATTAGCAAAGAGAGGGCACGTCAAAATACAGGGAAACAGGATTATATAGACGTGTTGACATATTTAACATTAGTGCTACAGAAGGCAGCAGTATTGTCTGCAGCAGCTGACCTGACTGAGACATCAGTGTGAGACCTGCATGTATGCAGCACTGTACAGTGTGTGCAGCGTACAAGGAGAGAAAGTAAAGACTGAGAAAAGGCAGAATGTGAAGGATTACTGCATACAGCATATCTACTAGGTGAGCAAAAACGTGCTTGTATTCACATTAACTGCTCTGTATCCCCCCCCTCCTCGCCGCACACCTCTCCCTCTGTTCCCCTGCATCTCTCCCTCCCTCCCTGTCTCCTCCCTCCTCTCTCTCTCTCTCTCTCTCTCTCTCTCTCTCTCTCTCTCTCTCTCCCCTGTAGTTGTTCTACCGTGTGACAGAGGAGAGGGCTCGCCAGGCGGAGCTCTACTTGGTGGGCATGGTGTGCTACTACGGCAAGCACTACTCCACCTTCTTCTTCCAGACCAAGATACGCAAGTGGATGTACTTCGACGACGCCCACGTCAAAGAGGTGAGACACAGTTTTGGAGTCTGCATGCTGCAACACGGGGAGGGCGCGCTGTGCAGTATCTGCTGCATCCCCAGTAGTGCCTGTGAGAGCAGCAGTACAGATGCGGTGTGTTAGTCCAGGTGCTGCATGGTCAGTTCTGTGAAATCTTAGTGCAGGTCTCAGTGCTGGAGCCATTCTCATGTTGTACTTCTTATATTCCCAGCGTGAGCTATTGCATGTCCTGTACAGCTGAAAAAATATGTGTGTCATCGCATGTGTGTTCCCTCACTGCACCTCCAGATCGGCCCAAAGTGGAAGGACGTGGTGTCTCGCTGTATCAAAGGCCACTATCAGCCCCTGCTGCTGCTCTACGCTGACCCCCGTGGGACGCCGGTGATACTGCAGGAGAGCCCCAACCCCTGTACCAGCTCCAACCCGCAGCTTGAGCTCCAGCACTGCAGCAGCAAGGCTGGTTACGACAGCGAAGACTCCGGTACAGCAGAGATGACACACTCAGCTACAGATCGGATCAGATCACTTTGTGTTTCTCATCAGGGGTGGGGGGGGTATGCAAGGTTACAGCTTCAAAGCTCTGACCTTCAACCCTGTAATCTCTTCTGTATGCTGCAGAGATTGAACCTATTTCCTGCCATGGACTTTAAACATATGGAGATGTAGGCTTAACCAAAAGGGTCATCTCTTTCTATCTTGTTCTCTCACAGGTCGGGAGCCATCCATATCCAGCGACACTCGCACCGACTCCTCCACGGACAGCTCGAGTCACCGCGCCTCTCGCAGCCGATCCCTCCACCAGTCCACGGGCAGCCACCTCTCCAGTGAATCACAGACCACGGTGGTCTGTAATTACGACACCAGCGCACCAACGCACGGAACTGACGCCAGAGGTAATGCTCAAGTCTAGAAGCAAAGTTACAAGTATTCACAAAGCGCAGCTGCACCTGCTGGCAAGATGCGGTGAACGCTCCAAACACTTGCAAAGACACAATTGGCCAAGGTGTTTCCAGAGAGTACGAGAATGTGGCAAACTGCTGCACTTGTTGTAGGTTCAGGTGGGAGCAAACAATGATCACTTTTTAAAATTTCAGTGGAAACGAGGTGAGTTCTTTGTCCCTATGCTCCTTCGCTGCAGACGGTTATGTGCCTCGTTAGTGGTTATTCTCATATTTGCTTGCACTGCTGACTACATAATCGCACCCTGTGGGATAAATAAAAATGTTATTGGGTTTACTTTCTCTTTTTTTCTCCTCATCCTCCTGCTCCTGTTCCTCTCCTCTCGTGTTCAGAGTTAGCGGTGGAGGGTCCTCCCCGCCCACCCTCCCCTCCCCTGCCGGAGTACAAGGAGACGGCCGTCTTTCTCCTCTCCTCCCGCCGGCCTCTCACCTCTTCTTCCTCCTCCTCTCGTCCCCTGTCCTCTTCCTCTTCGTCAGGAGTTGGGGGCTGTGAGGGTGGTGTCGGGGGCCCCCACTGGGAGGATGAAAGCACCAGCAGTGAGAGCAAGTCCAGGTACTCTACCACTGACACACGTGGGCTTCAGACATCCTGCCTTTGAATCCACATGTAAACATGTGAATTATTAGACTGTTGAATACTGATTCATTATCACTTTTAGACAATTAATGTATATTTAGTATAGTCCAGGGTTTCCCACCCTAGAGGTCACGCTCCCTCCAAAAGGTCACAAGATAAATCAAAGGGGCTTTGAGATGCCTAATGACGGAAAGAGGCAACATGTGAAATATTGGCTAATTGTCTTATAATTTTATAGGAAATTGAAGTAGCATTAAAATGCAAATTACCACCTCAGGTATTTATCGTTTCAATAAATTCTAATGAAACCAAAACTTAGCTTCACTTAAGTTCAGGTAGTCCTTTTGTAGCCACATGCTTAAGATAAGATAAGATAACATAAAATAATCTGTTATTGGTCCCACAAGTGAGAATTTGCACACTGACCACAACCTTCTAAAACCAAGCAGCCCATATAAATATTGGGAATCTATCTGCAGTATCTGCAAGCAGGCACTACATCCTCACTCTTACACCACCACTGTCTGTTTTCAGTTATTTAACTGCCTTCACCTCGCCAGTCTCTGCCTGGATTAGCATTTAGATTATGTATTCAGATGTAAATGTAGATTTTGAGCATTTCTTCCAATACATGTTCCTCAAATGTGGTTTCTCTCGCTCTGTGTCGTCTCATGTTTTTTTCCCTAAGCATCACATGAACCACGTCACCAAGCTAAAATTCTTACTATTGTTGAAATATGGTTAGACCTCTATGTGAGTGTTCTGACTGAACTGCAATGCAGTCATTTTGTAGACCACTTATATCTGCACCTTTAGGAGTTTGTAAAAGTCAAGTAGCTTGTGTTCGAGTGGGATATGGCAGTATTCTTATCTCTGCTGGAATCATGCGCCATGCTGTGTAACATCTTTCTCCCTGCCTCTCTAGTTCTTCTGGGAGTCGCTACAGGCCAACCTGGAGGCCCAGGAGAGAGGCCCTGAACATCGACAGCATCTTCACCCGCCAGCGAGGCTCCTCTCTGGGCTACAACACTCTGCCCGGTCCCTCTCTCCCTCCGGAGCCCCAAGACTCCCTCCCCTCGGCGGGACCTGCTCCACCGACACAGCCGGGGCTACAAGAGGTGGAAAGGAGGGAGATAGGGGAGTTGGAGGCGGGGTTTGGGCTGGTTGGTCAGCCCAGGTCTCTGGGCAGCGGGCGGACGATGGGTCCCCCTGCCCCTCCACCTCTGAGAGGGGTGGAGCATCAGCCACGTCTGATTCAAAGGATGGAGAGTGGCTACGAGAGCAGCGAGAGGAACAGCAGCAGCCCCGACAGGTAGGAAACTCACAAATAACAATTACTGTCTCTGCCTTGCTTTCTCTGCTGTTCATCTTCTGTCCCCCTCCTGGTTCCTTTGTCACTCTGTGACAATTTTCTGCTCAGTTTCACTTTATCAGCATCAAACACAAATGTGACGTTAACAACAACAAATGGTCCAGCAGTAGTGGATCATAACAACAAATCAATCAATGAACACATTCGTCTGTCTGCACTCTCAACATTTCTCCCCTTTTGTCTCTTTCCCTCTCTCTCTCTCTCTGTGTTGGTTTCTCTCCATAGGGAGGTGGGGCAACAGAAACGGGTGCTGATGTCAGGACCTTCATGGCGTTCAGTGCCCAAGTCAAAGAGCAGCGGTGCCATCCTGCAGGAGCTGCCCTCACCCAGCTGGGGTAGCGGCACCAACACAGGTGTGGATTTGGGTGTGCTGTCATTTGCATTTATTTTTTGATCGATCCACGCGCTCCTCTCTCATCTCCTGTGTGTGTGCTCAGGCTCAGGGCGCAGCGAGCTGGACGAGCTGCAGGAGGAGGTGGCGAGGAGAGCCCGGCAGCAGGAGCAGCAAAAGAGGAGGGAGGCCGAGCGGGAGGCGGCCATGGGATTCAACCCTAAACCCAGCAAATTCATGGACCTGGACCAGCTCCAACACCAGGGTACGGGTGAGAGAAGTGGAGGGTAGGAATAGGTATAGGAGGAGAAGGAAGGGACGTGTGGGAGTTAAGATGTATTTATGAAGTCGGTTCACGTGAACTATGAAAAACATACTTTCTCATCACCTTGCAGATATATTTGGTTTATATATGTTAAATATGTAATGTATGATGCTCACAGCAGCTCATCCGGATCATTTCTTTGCCATAATTACTTTAGATAAAAACACAGTGACTTTCAAACTTCACTATCTGCAGAAGTGGACTACAAATGAGAAGGGAGAGGGTATGTTTTTTTAAGTACTGATGCTTTACGAAGTATGTCAAGCGATAACTGCATTTAAAGCTGCACGGGGAAACATCATAATGTTTTTTAACCACAGACAGTACAGAGCCATGGCTGCTGTGTTAATTAAACCGAGGCAAAGCTATGGATTTCAGCTGGAGAGAACTGTATTTGTATGTTGAAATCTTGCCCGGTGCAGCTTTATGGTGACATCATCACCTGTTGTGTAGTTTAGCAGTGACAGTGACTTGTATGTCCCTGCTTCTGTCTGATTTCCTCTTTGTCCTTGTTCCCATCTGTTCGTCTGTCCCTCCATCTGTCTCCCTCCGTTGATATTTTCTATATTTGTCTATTAGTTCAGTGTGTGCTACTCGTACTGTATATATACACAGTACATATTTATATTGGGTTTTTGTGTGTCATATGCGCTTGTTTTATTTCAGAATAAGAGTGTTGGTGTGTTCCAGCTGAATGGGAAATCAAAACCCCAGTCCACATCAGAGCTCTGATGTCATGTCCAAACTCTAGGGAGTTTACAATGTGTGTGTGTGTGTGTGTTCTTCTCTGTTATTTACATATACAGTACGTTATGTTCGCTTATGTTACTCTGTGCTCATGTTTATTCAATTACATACATATGTATTGCATGTATGTATGTACCTGTTTATGTAGGGTAATGTCATGTATGTATGTGTGCTCCAGAGCTGTAGAGGTGCAACTGGGACTCAAGTCATTCCTATAAAAGGAGCCCTTCACCAGATTTAGGTGAATTTACTAGCGACAAGGAATACTGCGACTGTAATGTTTTCTGTGGCTCTGGTGGCCTCTTCTTTCTTGCGCAATTATTCATCTTACATTAGTGGAAGTATCTCATTTTGGGCTGGGGCATGGAGTTTTGAAACGTTCAGGCATACACCAGGAAGGCAGGGTCTAACAAAAGATCTACACCACAAGTGCTTTATCGGAAGTCTAGTTGTTTGGAGCATGACTTGTAATAGGGACTAAAAGCTGGAGCCTCTGCAACAAATTTTTTTTTATTCCACATTTTTCGATGAATGGCAATGTTGGTGTGTCACTTCACAACGTTGGTCCAGACTGAAATATTTCAACACTGGCGGATGTGTGGCTGTGAAATTTGGTGCAGATATTCATGATGGAGCCTAATGAGTTTGAATGATTAACCCTGGCACCACAGTGAGTTTGAAATTTGTGGATTTGAGACTTTTGAGACATGTTGGATATTCATGTCTAATTATAACAGCTTTTCTTTCACTTTTCATCCACCGCCATCATCAGGTCATAAGTCTTAAATTTGTCCAGTTCTTTGGTTTATGCCCAAATACCTGTCTGAAAAATAATGACACTCCCGTCTGTACTCTGGGTTTCATATTGATTAGCAAAATTTGGCATGCTAACACATTAAACTAAGATAGTGATTAATATACCTGCTAATCATCAGCATGTTAGCATGCTCACATTAGCATTTACATGCAAGCCCAGGAAAGAGCTGCCCTTGTTTAAGCCATCTCTCACACATCTCAAAGTTTAACAAAAATAAAATAAAATTTGGAGCAATAAAAATGAAATACGACACTACACAGACATGCGTGCGTTAAATTACAAATGCATTGAAAGGATCATAACTGCACTCCTAACATTCAAATGCTGTGTCATTTTAAATGTCTGCATTCAGACACTTCAAAGACAAACATCTTGACTTGCAATTTTCAAACTGATGACTTGACTTGGACGAGACTCGAGATTCACTCTGACTCAACAAAAATGTTTGCCCTATTTTTCTTTGTGTGTGTTTTCATGAATATTTCATCCATGTATTGACACGTTTTAATTTTCCGTGCGTGTGTGTGTGTGTGTGTGACAGAGTCCTGTACAATATGAACTGAGGGTGTGCAGGTTTTCCCCTCCAGCTCAGCACTAACTACTAAATCTATATCAGGGAATATTATGCTGTGTCCTGTCTGTCCTACTGTGTGTGTGTGTGTGTGTGTGTGTGCTTCAGTGTGTTCAGCCTCATTTACCTGACACACACACAAACACACATCCCTGTGAGCACACTCAACCTTGATGAAGTGAAAGGACGCCTAGCGAAACGAACAGATGGCATCACTATCAGTGCAATTACGTAACAGAATTTGGGTTCCCACATCCGTATCAATGGTCTCAGGCGAACCCCAGACAATCTGCCTCAGTGTTTTAGAAGATGTTACAGCCACCAGCAACAACAGAGCTGTCATCAGCCCTCCTTTATTGTGTCTTGAGCAAACAAAGTGTGCAAAATCCAGCCAAGATGGGTGATGGCTGCTCTTTTGTTGTCTTTCTTAACAGACTAACAGCATTCAGGGTGCGTTCAAATAGCTACACACTAAGGAAAGTTTTCTCCAAAAACAAATCTTTTGATCGTTCTCTTTTCCCCCTGTGTGGTGTCTGTAGCTCAGTGAACATAGCCTCAACTTTGCTCCTGACTTATATAATGTTTGCCTTTTAACTCACTAACTACAAGTACAAATTTACATGTTGGTGCATTTACAATAGAGTTGCAAAGTGGGAAGAGGTGTTTGGTGTGTTTTCTGCATTTTAATGTAAAAGTTTGTTTTCTAGTGATATTGCTTAACAGCAACCGTTGTACCCAAAATTCGACATTAAAGGATAAATAATAAACTGATTAAGCATGCTGTAATGGTACAGTGACACGAGCAGAGACACAAATTCAGAGAGAGACAACTGACTGTAATGTCTTCCAAAGTGGTAGGTCTGAAGTGCGATTAGGCTAAAACCCCACAACAAAGATCTACAGAAACAAAAAATTAACTCACCTAAAATAAACTTAAGACATTAAGCAATATTGATTACTTACAAGTGCGTGCTGGTAATTGATGTTGCAGATAGGTCTCTTCCAATCTCGTCAGATCCCTGGTTATGTGCTGGATAATCCACTTTCTGTCTTTGTTGTAAATAGTAATAGGAAAAGCACTCGGTTCAGTTTGGTTCACTGACAAACTTTTTTTTTTACAATGTCGGAGACTGTTTGCGCTTTTGTCACTACGTAATGTGAATATATTTCAGCGTCTCCCTTGTTTTTACGTCCTTTGCAGACTCATTCATCAAAGTTTCATCAAAAACTTCCACATTTAAAAGACGACTTCACCAAGAAATAGTCAGACAGCAGCACCCCCTTAACAGGTGTTGTGTCATCTGACATGAATACTGCACGCTGATTCGCTGAACGAAATTGTTCCCGCGTTCTTTGTTTTCTGCTGTAAAACATGAACTTAGATTGCCTTAACAATTGATAGCTATGGCTTTAGGCGCGCAGAGGGGGTGGGCGGCTGAGGGAGGGGGTGTTCATTGGGTCCAGCCCAAGGCTAAAAAGGCAGTATTCACTGTGGGTGGGTGTTTTAAATTAAATGATATGAAGATGAAATAGTACAATTATTTGCTCTTTCATCTTTAGATCTTTACATATTTTCTCATTATTTCATTTTTGTTGAAATAATCTTCCTTGCATCAGTTTGGTATGATGGATGAAATGAAAATAGTACGATACGAGCCACAAAGTTGCAAAAATTTTGGATTGCTCTTTGGTTGTAATATGGAAAACGAATCCATATTTTACTTCATCAAAGAAGAATACATTGTTAACATAGTTACTAATATTTTGGATGTGTGATTTAACTAACCCAAAGCAAGTTCTCGAACCATTAGTAACCTAACATTGATGATGCAGAGAATAAAAAAGGACACCTAAAATAAATCCTCCCACTTTGCAACTCTGCTCATGTATAAAATAAAGACACATTGACTTACAGTAGAGGAGCGTAATGCATGCCAGCCCCCTCATAACCACTCCTTCTGCTCTGCTTCTCTTTTCTCTTTCCCCTTTTGTCTCACCTGTTCTTCCGTCCTCATATTTTGTCTTAATCTTTTACTCTCATCCTTTCTTGTGTCCCTCTTTGTCGTGTCTCCTCTCTTTCTATGTTCCCCCTCTTTCTTTCTCTGCTGCTCTGTCATTATATCTCTCTGTCTTTTCTCTGTTTTTTATCTCCTGCTCTGTTGTTAACATCTTCAGCTGTGCTCAGACCCCTGCATGAGGCTAACGCTCATAGCGGATTGGCTGTAGCTGCGTGCATGAGGAGCACTGGGGGCCAAATCAAACGCAGGCAGGAACAGGAAATGGAACGGGAGACAGGAAGCGCCCATCCACAGGGGCCTCACAGGTACCACCCCCCCACCCCCCACCCCACTTGTCCGCAATGGTGCCTGTCATATCACCTCAGACCCCTCTCTTGCTCCCTCCTTCACTATGTGTAAAGCTGTCCTCAATGCCATTGCAGGACGCCTCTGTGTATGTGTCCTCTGGGTGCTGGCTGTCCAAAAACAAAATCGCCTCAACACCCTCATGTGTGTCTCAGTGCTGGCTGTCCAAAATCCCAGAATCTCGATTTTTGTAACCTCAAGTGCTTCACTCTCACATCCCGCTGTACGTGTGTCTGAATGTGTGTGAGTGTTTATACAGAACTTCCTCTGCCCCTTTGTGTTTTTTTGCAGTGCTATAAAAACTGCTTTGCTGGGCTCTGTGTTGCCACTGAGAGTAAAAAGATGGAGGCTGAGTTGCTCTCTGCTTTTCTGTGCTTCACTGCTTCCCTTCATTGTTGTTGTGCTGCTCTCTGTTGCTGCGTGCTGCCAAAGCTTTCCTCTGCTCTTTGTGTGCCGCTGATCTGTGCCCCTGTGCGCTCTAAAGCTGTAGTCTGTAACTGTGTTTCTGTCCTGTGTACTGCCATGTGTTTGCAGTCACAGATCTTGTGCTGTGGTTTTGTTTTCTGCTCTTTGCTGCCTTATTTGTGTGTTTACACTTAAGTCGGTCTGTTTACCTCCTTATTTGTCATTGTGTGTATGAATGTGTGTGATTAGGGGAAAGTAAGTTTCAGCAGTGGAGTTTTTGTGTAAGAACTGCTGAGTAAAACGTGTCAAATTTAATGTTTAAAAAGAGTGAGGCTGCACTTCTAGAATGTGAGATAATAAATTTGACACACACACACACACACACACAATACACAAGACTTTAAAGCAAGTAAAACGGGGTCCAAGCACCAGACAGATTTTAGAAACAAAAGCTCACTGACACTAGAGTCAAATAATTGCTTAATTGACCATCTGAAAATTAACTATTCAACAACTACTTTTTATACTTGATTAACTGTTTAAGTTGTCATTCACAAAAATGTTAACAGTCCTTAATTCAAGATTCCCAGTTAGGATTATTTTCTTCTTTAAAGAAAATAAAGTAAATGGATAGATCAGAGTGATATAGAATATAAAAAAGTATAAATGAGACACTGTTTTACAGAAGCTATCTTGATTGCAAAGGTCTGGTCTCCTCTGGTTTCTAGTAAAGATAACCCCAAACAAAGCTGTCTCGGGTTAAAGTCAAGGTTATATGGCGTTAACAAGTTGGAAACATAATCAGGGGCGAAATCAGTCATTCTTAAATCTTACCATCTAATCTAAAATATCCTTTGGTGCACTTGCAGAATGGATTGAGACAATGTTTGGAGGTGCTAACATAGTCAGGTTAAAGTTCAGTTTAGTCTCTGTTTCACTAGAACTCAGTTTAAACTGGAACATAATTTGCTAAAAAAGAATAAACTGCAAATCTAAACTCTTAACAGCAGGAAGGAAGGGAAGGGAAGGCAGGGAGGAGGAGGAGGTGAAGCTCAGCGCTCAGCCTCTTTTATTACCTCCCTCCTCTATTGATCAACACAAGCCTCTGATTTATAGCTCACTGCTGCAAAGCCTGCTGGGTAATTACTAAGGCTGAAAAGAGATGGGAGAGTTAATGTGGGGGATGGGGGGCCCGGCTCTCGCACAGACAAGTGCAGGTCTGCGCAAGCTTACATCAAAATAGACCCACAAATTTACAGGATTGCTGTTCACACATATCAACACACACAAGCTCACTACACACTGATAGAGTGCAGAATATGCACAATGTCTCTACAGAGAAGATTCACTAATGTTCAACATATATCATAATCTCAATGTATGTAAATCAATAAAGTAATATAGTGGCCCAGTGAGACTGAATTACTCTATACTGTGGAAGCCACATTTATTTTCAGTGTTGATATACAGCACCAGTGCTCGGTGCAGCAAAAAGTAGACTGCTGCCTTGAAAACCAGATTAAAGTCAAATCTTTGCTTTTTTGAGGTGGATCCATTCAGATCAGGAAGTTCTGTTTGTGATGTGAAGCTGAACTGGTGCCTGACTTATAAACAGCATGGCTGTGAACTCCCGTGCACTAAACAATGCTTGCACAGGGCTGTGCTATATCTGTTTTGTGTGTAAGTGAGCTTGTGTGTGTCTGCTTGTTTATGCTGGTATGCTGTTGTGACCTTCCCTCTATGCAGTAACTCACCTGACGTCACAACACTTCTGTTCTTTTTTTTGCTGCCAGCTGACTGACACCCTCCTCCCCCTGTGTCCTCTAGTGAACAGCCTGGCCCGGTCCAAATACTGCTGACACCCAATCAGGAGGAGGAAGAGGACCAGGCAACGCCCAACCAGGACGCTGCTCTGGGCCCGGACCTGCCTCCCCCTCCACCCTATCGGCCCGCTCCGCCCCGACCCCCGCTTACCCTCAGCATCACTCAACCTTGTGCCCCCAATGTCCGAGGGGAAGAAGGGGAGGGCGGATGCGTGGGGAGGAGAGGGGAGGAAGGGGAGGATGGGAGGGAGGGGATGGGCGTGAGGCTGTGCGAGTTGCTGCAGGCAGGGGGGGTGAGTGTCAGACCTCTGGGGAAGCACTTAGCCATCTCTCTGCCCTCGCTTCCTCTGCGTCTCTGGGATACACACACCACACACACTGCACACTCCACACACTTTGAGTCCACGCATACACACACACCCCCTGCACCCTGTACCCCTCCTCCGCCTCCCCCGCTGGAAGCCTCAGGGCAAAGGAAACCTCTCTGGCAGCCCCCCCAGCCCCATTCCCCCACTGACGCTGCTCAGCACTGGCCGGGGCACGGAGCCACCACTGACAGCAGCACACGTCACTGGTCCTCCTGGAGTTTGGACCGCCCGGATGCTGTGGTGACCCCTTACAACACGCCCCCGGACTGCTGTATCCCCATCAGGCCGCAGACCTCCAGCCAGAGCTACAGCTACAATTGCGAGTCGTCTCCAGGGCACTACAGGTCCCAGCATGCCCCAGGGCAACACAGTGATCCCTGCCATGACCGCGAAGTGGCTGAGTTGTCTGAGCTTGACTCCCTTTACCAGGCCAGTCTGCAGGCCGGAAAGATAGGTACACACACACACACATACACACACACACATATACACAAATAAACAGTTAAGGTGCATCAGAGCTGACATGATCAACTAATCAATTTTTGGTGATTTCCTGATTCAGTATCTATATGATTATGTGTAATTTCTACTTGAGAAAAAGTTATAAATGTACAGAGTTACTCTTTACAAATGGATTTGTTTAGAACCATGTTTTGATGTTGTTGCTTTGAAAACACGTTTTCACTGTCAAAGTGAGTATTCGGTGAGTCAGTCTGCATACTAAAAAGCTGTATTGCATTGTATTGTAAATGTATTATGCTGTCAAATTGTGAGTGATAAAATGCTTTATCTTTTAAGCTGCTAAATACTACATTCAAGGAGGATAGAATAGTTCAAGGTGTTAAAAAGCCTTGCTTCAAATAGCACAAGATGTTCTGCAGAGCAAGCTTCGATCTTGGTTTGACCCGCTCTGTGTGTGTGTGTGTGTGTGTTTTCAGGCTGCAGCCCATCAGAGAGGCTCATATCCAGGGTGGGAGGGCAGGCTCGCTCTAAGACCCCCAACGCAGACATGGAGAGGAGTGTGTACGGGGCGGACTGCACCAGCACCCCCACCTACCTCAACAAGGTAACACCTTCGTGATTTTGTCACTCACACACACACACACACACACACACACACACACGCTCACTGGTCACCATTTGGGTTCATGTTTTCTGACAGACATCTTTCCCTCTGCAGCCAATGATGCTGCGGGATCTGCGTTTTGGGGAGGAGCCTGAGGATGGGGAAAACCTGAGGCGAATCGGACGCAGCCTGAGCGGCACTGTGGTGACCTCGCGCCGCAGCCGCCTGACTGCCACCCGCAGCTTTGTGAGTGTGACTGCCTCAGCTCTGCTGCCTCCCCATGGCTGTGCTGTTAAACTACACCTGCCTGATTTCCCGCCTGGGCACTTTACGCATTGCTTTTCCCTGTGTTCTTCTGCCCCTGCTGTTTGTCCTCTTTCCCCCTGTTGTCCTGCTTGTCCTACCTGTCCACCTGCTGTCTGCTTCTCTTCCCTCTCTTCTTTCCTCTCTCTCAAAAGGTGAAGCAGGCTGATGTCAGTGCCTCTCCTTGCTTACTTCCTCTCTTCTGAGTCCCTGTTGCTATTCTACCGCTATCATCTCCTCCATCCTCCTCATCACCAACACCTTCTCATCACCACCTCCCTCCACTGCTTCACAGGTAAACACTGTGTGCTGAGCTCCTACGACCTTACACTTATAATCTTTAAAGGAAAATATACCAGTCATCAGTAGAGACTGGGAACTACCTGCTGGATTTCTTTGGTTAATTTACTTTGTGTACCAGATGATTGCGTTTGGAGCACTTTTAAAATCAGGTCAGAATAGCAAAGTGTTTTCCTGATATTTTATTAATTTTACTCTCTGACCATTTGGCACAAAATTAGGCTAAGCCTATATTTGCACATAGCTATATCCAAGGGATATATTTTCTTCAAACCAAAATTGCAACTTCATTCCTCTATAAACTAAAGTGATTAAGCTCTGCTGAAATCCATATTTGTAATCCACTACAACAAAACAAGACAGATTTTTGTTGTGCTTTGTGTTCCTGTACATATGTTGCAGCAGTTGTTTCAGGAAAATTACTGCTTTTTGCTTTTGAATTTTTTTCATATTTCAGTGTCTTTTTGCATGGAATTCCTATTGTGGTATGCAACAAGTTTTGGTTTCCCATCACTTTACTAAATCCCTTGAACTACATACATAACAACATATTACATAACATATTAATTAAATTCCAAAGACACAAAAGAGAGGAAAACATCCATAAATTGATGTATGACACACGGAGAATTTCTAATCAGTGAATTTCACTGAGTACTGTGGGTAAAGGCAGTGACTGGTGAAAAAAAGTCATTTCATGTTTTATCACAATTCATTCAGAGCACCAGTATGTTTATGATTTGACCTGTGCTCTTTAAATCTCAATTTTTCAAACACATCTCTGAGCTACTGTGGATAGTTCAGAGTGATTTCATCTCTCTCTTAATAAAACCAGTATTCGTGGTCTACTTCAGATCTATGTTTTTCAGCCCATTCACTTAACTCAAAACTGTTTTAGTTGGAGTTAATCTGACCTGTGCGCTCTCTCTTTTCCTCCAGGAGCTGTCGGATGGTGCAGGGAGTTTCTGGCTGTGTCTGACGGGGGTCAAGCTGTCTTCTGACCAGAGTCCCAATCTGCTACACTAATGTCTCATCGCCACCACTTCTACATGGGGTAGTAGTGCAGAGGTCCTCTTTGGCCTCGCCCTGACGGACCTGGAATTAGGCTCAGGAGGATCAATCTCAACTCCTATCCAGTTCTTTCTCCTTCTCCCCCAAACGACATGCACACGCAAAACACATGCACGCACACATGCACATCTGCACTGACGTAGAGCCTCCCTCAGCGCCTGCAGCACCCTGCTTAGCTCCTCTTTGCCTTCCTCCCTCCCTCCGCCTCCTTTAACCTACTATTCTGTCTATGCAGTCACTCTGACCCCCAACTACAACCTCAACCTTCCCCCCTACTTCCCGGGACTGTTGTTTCTCGTCTCCCCCTGGGTTTTTCCGAGGGTTTCCCTGTGCAGTCAGCCTGGCGAGCATGTCGCTTTCGGTGGTGTTGTCAGTTTGGCGTCTGTTGCTCACTGGCCGGGTCCGACTGGGACCTGAGCTATTGGCAGACTCGTCCTCCAACCCCACAGGACCCTCAGCTCAGGGGGAGTCTCTTACCAAGTAGCCACGCCTCTTCCTCTTTCTTCATGGGCATTTCCTGTTGGACGCACACGTAACTGAACTGGGTCTATTTCAAATGGACAGCCATATTTTTTTTCCCTTTTGGTTTTAGGGTTTGTTTGATTTGATTCTTTTCTCTTCCTGTGTGCGCGCACAGTGAACCCGCCCGAGACCGAACTCTCTAATTACTAAAAGTCATGTACAGAAAAACTCATGTATGAAACCTGTATGTTAATTAATAAGACCTTATGGAATGTTGATAATGATAATTAACGAATATTGATAAACTTAAAGTGATACTTCCTCATGTCTGCATTTCAAATACGAGTGGAGTGCACTTCACAAGTGTCTAGCTGGAGTTTCCGCCCCCCCAAACCGCTCGCCGACCTAATGACAGCTCTCCCGTTTCTACCGGGAGATTAAACAAGAAAAGCACTTCCTTTTTCTCTGCGTCTTTCTTCTCCTTCTTTTCTTTCTTGCTCACTTTTAATGCTTGCTTGCTTTCTTTCTTCCAGGCAGGAAACCGTAGCGCCATAAATAGGCCAGCAGGGGAGGAAAGTCGAGAAGGGACATGAGAGAATGTAGGTTAGGAAACCCTTCTCTTCGGCTTTATTGGTGAAAATAGAGATGACTCAAGTGCGCTTTGCAAGGTGACATAGTGGAAGTGCACTTTTCTGAAGGCTGTGTGACTGAGGAGTGGGCGGAGAGAAGTCGATGGTGTTTGTTTTACTTAAAGGCCTCAGGTGAACTTATTTCAGTGGCACTTCTCACTTTATTATTTCTCCCTACCCACTAAAACTGGTTTTTGAGACCTCAGATGTGAATAGTAAAATGCTCATCTTCAGCCTGAGACAGTGACATGTCTAATATGAATATGCTTTATATGATATATATGTATTAGAGGTATATTTTCAGCCAGTGAGCTATCTTCTTCAGAGATGTCAGCCATTCCTCAGTTGTATGAACACTGTTACACAGTAATTAATACCTTAATTCACTTCCCCCTTTACTGAGTAGCATTCTGACATGTGTAGACTACATTTATTATATGCTTTATTCTATTAGTTATCATGTAAATTCCTTATTAAACAACTGGCCAATGTGAAATTCCTTGAGAATTTACTGATGTTGATTGATGGATGTAACTAAACCAAAGGTTGGCACTTAAATCAGAGAGCGTATTTAACACTGCTGGTTTTGTTTTTCATTTCGATTCAGATATTTTTGTTGTTTTCCCTGTTTGTTTGTTTTTTGGGTTCTGGATGTGGGAGAATGTAGCCAATTGTAGCGCATGAGTCCGCTATGCAAATCAACCTTCCCTCACAATCCTGTATCAGAGACAGTCAGGAGGCAGACACACCCACCTGGGGGCGCGCTCATGGACTCTAGCAGATACACATAGAGGAGGAATCTCATGTTCAATGCTGCTGGTGAACTTTGTTGTTCTGCATCTACTACTACTGTTTCAACCAATGGGAATGCAAAAAGAGAGCAACAAGGAGGAGAGAGCGCAAGATGGAGAGAGCGAATGAATGTAAAACTACAGGATGAAAGTGTGTGTTTGCGAATGATGCGACGCTCAGAGACAGAGAGGGGTTGTGAGGAGTCAGCTACTGTTGATGGTGTATTGTATGTGGGTGTGTGAAGACTTATGTGTGTCAGTTCTGGGGTGGTGTTGCTCGGGGAAAGAGGGAACCTGTATTTTTGCAATAAAGTTATTACCAATGCACTCCCACAGGGGGCGTAACCACCGTAACATGTCTGCGTCATCATTTGTTTGAGACTCAGTTTCCTTTAAACAACCACACATGCACTAGAGTTCTCTGAAAATTTACCAGGAAGTTAGTGGCCTGAAAGAAGTGACACAAACAAGGATTATCACCAGTCAAACCCTGGTTTGCTAACAGGGCTCAATCTTAATATGTAACTGTATATGGTGAATATCAAAATCTGTCGGCCTTAAAAATGTGGGTTAACTGCAGCTACTTAAAATGAGTAATTAGTTCAAGGTCACTTTATGTGTTTAAAAAAAATAAGTGAATTTGAGAAAATGAGCTTGGTAAATGATGTTAATAGAAAATCAATTGTTGGCAAACATTACAAACAGCTCTTTTTGCTCTCCCAAAGCACATTGGCCCTTGTCAGAGCCACTTAATACCAAATTAAGGTGATTTAACACCTTAAGGTGCACAGCAAGTCTATCCACAATGAATGTTTTTCTTCAAAAATTCCTCAAAACACCCAAAAGATGAATGCTGGGAGGTCAAACAATATGCTTTTGATATTTCTTAAGAAACTTAATTTAATGAGTTGAATGAACTATCAGCAGCTCATTCATTCAACTTACTTTCAACATTCATCTTACCATGCCACAAAATGTTTCAAGTCAGAACAACTTATGTTTAGCAATCAGAAAATAAAAACTAGAAATTGTAGAAGATCTTATATAGTGTAGTACAACAGTATATACAGCATAATATGTGGAGTAGTATGATTTTTACTTACTCTCACAGTTTGGGACATATGTGGCTCATAGAAAATCAAGGCATGAAAAAGGTGTGGGCACAGACTGAAAAAATACATTAATTCTGGAGTAGATTCCTAGTAGTAAACAAACATCTTAACTGCATTTTATTTTAGTGTGTATTTAATAATGGCAGGTGTTTACACAGCATGTTGTGGCTTCAATTTGTATATTTTACATTTTGCTGGGAAATCCAAATCTTCACAAGTTGAATGATTTACATTTCCCATCTCAGTGAAGAAAATATTCACCAGTGACCAAAAAGAGCAAAAATATTGCTACTGTAAGATATGAGTGTGCTTCCGCATCGAACGTAAACGTCACTGGTCGATATGCATGTTACATTGTGTTTGCGTTTCTGTTGATATGCGCAATAATGGTTTACACATTAACTACCGTAAATGTGGCGATGCTGCCTAAAATCATACTGCCCTGTCTGCTGACTATCAGGCCCAGGCTGCAGTTTGTGCCTCTTCCACTAGATGTAAGCAGTGATACACTGGCCTGCCACATGCATTCACACAGCACATTCAGTCACTGCCATTCATTCCCAGAGATATCAACACGCTGCCATCACTGAAATGTACATGCACTCACACAAACATGCTCCCTCCTTTTTTCACTAACTTGAGAAGCCTTTTGTTGTCACTGTTCTTCTTCTGAGGTGACAATTAAAAGTCTAACAGAGTTCTTGCTGAGGAGAAAAGATGAAGAAAACTCCCTGCAGAGCAGAGCAAAGGTGATGAATCAATAGCCATTACTTTTCCAACACAGCTCTCTCTCTGGTATAGAAAGAAAACATTTAATGGTTCTGATGTGTGTGTGTTTGAGTATGTGTTTAAGTGTGTCTGTTATCCTTTACAGAACAAGTGACCTGAATTTGGCATTAGAATGCCATTGTGTAGTGCAGACAGTTTTGGTGTTATTCTTTCTCCATGGGATAGAAAGAATGTATGTACATCAAGGATTAGGTTTGGAATCTCCTTCATTAATATTAAAATAACAAATTTGTATGTATGAATGTAGATGGTTGGCAGTGACTGGTGATGAGCAAGACTGAGAAAGGAAAAAAGGTAGAAAAAGGTTGACATTATGTCACATGTCTTGAGCCTTTGCAGTAAAATTGTGAAAATACAAGCTTACACATATCCTCTCGGGTTGACTTGAAGCCAGGCCACATTTCAGAAAACTGCCGGTGATTTCAACAGAGGTTGACAGAATGCCTGGAAGCTAAGGGGCAGTACAGAAAATCCTGCTATGGTGCATATGGATGGAGAAGATATGAAGTGCACAGTATTATTGCGGGCAAATGCACAATATGAACATGATTGGGCTATATTTGAACAATACAATTTTTCATGTGTCTTTTCACTCCTAACAAACAGGTGAGACTTTAAAGAGGTTTCTCTAATTAATTCTCTGCCATTAGTCAGAAGTGAGTGGGATCACTCCTTAACGAATGTGAAGAATGGTAAGAGAAGTAGACATGTCTCTTAATAACGCATTTGTTAGGCATCAAGACAACCACAGCATGGAAACAAATAATATGAATACATAAACGCACAGCAAACAGCAGCAAACATGAGCTAACCAGATGTAGGAAAACAGAAACACAAAGGACAACAACAAAATGAATAGATCAAAAGCAGCAGAATGTCTGTTCAAAATTTCAGAACAATCCATCCAATAGTTGCTGAGATAAAAACAAAGAAGAATGAGCACAACTTCAAATCCGACACATTTCTTCACATAAATGTCACATCAGATAAATCTATTTTTGTTCATTTTTGCTCCAGGCTAGAATTACAGTTACAGGCAATAATAATCAGCAAGGAAGTGAAGGAAAAGGTAAATCCAGTATTAGACCTGAAAGTCTGAGCTGAGATGATTGGGTCAACAGAACAAAAAAACACTTAAGAAAGAGAGACATCTTTCAAGTCTTGAGTTGCCTGAAAGGGGAAAAGTTCACACTTGGCTGAGCGATAAACTCTGCCGGCTGGGTGAAATTAGACTTGTTTAAGAAGACTGGTGAGCCTGCAGAATGACAAAATGCAAATAAATGTAGCAGGAAATCCAACTGCCAGTCTCAACACTTGTTGTGATCCACAAAATCCAAATTCAGCGATAAAATAAGAACGCTATCAGCTTTCAACCTCTAAACTATATCACACTTGGACTGCAAAGCATGGGTATTATGGTAAAATTACACAAATAGGCCAATATCAGCATGCTAAGCGCTTTAGTATGCTACCTGTAACATGTAAGCAAAAGTACAGCTGAGGATGCCAATGAAGAACAGTTCAGACTAATGAACGTAAGAGCTGAGCTTCACACGCTTTGCTTTCACTATCTTAAAATTCCCACTGTACAGAAGACGAATACAAACCTGGGGGAGGAGTGATGTTTCTTATTGTTTGGTGAGAGCATAGACACAGCGACAAAGGATCAACAAGCACACACTATACACATAATTGTACCTGTGTCTACCTATAGTATGTGAAAGCAGACAGACAATGAGGAAACATTTCATACACCGACACAGATGGTGCAGGCAAAGATGGGCCCGGCTCCTATATAAGCATTCAAGGCTACTGGAATTATAAAGACGGGATAATGAGCTGTGATGGGATTCTCTTCAAAAGAAGACAGAGTCATTGTACCACAGACAGGACGCGCTCGACTGCATTTATCAGAGTCACTCTGGGGCTGAAATCTGTGGAGGAAAAACGGTCTCTTTTACTTAATGGTCCAAAGAAATAAGAGAAGTAGTGAATGGGTGTGAACAGATACTGCAGAAAGGCACCACAGAGGCCACAGGAAATGATTGGAGTAAATCGCTTGGTTTTAAAGCTCAGTGTGAAGATTTTTAAATGTGAAATATTAACATGTTAACTTATTATTGCCTGCTGTATTTTATGATGTACTGCTTACAGTACGCTTATGAGAAACACTTGCACATGAAGTAAAGAGTTTATTTTTTAAAATAATGAACATAAATATAAACTTTACCATTTTGCATCTTCCATAGTCATAGCATAATCCATAGTGTTTAACAAGCATTTGGACATAAATCAGAGAAATGAAATATGTACCTAATGATGGCAGTAGGGGAAAAGTCCCTGAATCACTGTAGTTATGAAAATTTACTTTAGGGAGGTGTGGATGTTTTCACCAAACAACATGGTGATCCATCACAATGAGAAGAAACCACCAAGGTTATGAAACTCAGTGGATTGATATTCTGGATACTGTGAATTATGCAAATGACTTAGAGAAAGATTACTTCAGTATGGTCCAAAGTAGTGGACCGATTACAACAGACCAACATTGCCATCCTTAGAGTCACTGGTGTGGCTGAACACTCTCCAAATAGTGGGGATTATTGCCATATAATCACATAAAACCCTCACTTCCTGCTCTCACATTGAGTGTAAAATATCTCACTCATGCTAAAGACAACACATGCAGATGGTTGGTTGGGAGCGTGTCCAAACCAAAGACATACTGGAAAAAAGCTTGAGAGACTCGCCACTGGCAATAATATGTCAAGAAGGAAGCTGGAATCCGGATCAAACAGAGTGCAAACTAAAGATGGACAAGTCCACAAAACAGAAAATCCCTTTCTGAAAACTGCAGAAATCCAAGGATAAGACCGAGAACCTGAATCTAAACATTCTGGTAATACAGAACCCCTTCCAGCAGAGCAGCATGTGTGGTCCTGTGACTCAGCCAGGATTTAAAACCCTCAAATGAGAAAATTGTGGAGGTTTCTATTACTGAGAAAAGTGAGAAAGAAAGGTTAGTAATTGTAAGTTAGACTAATGGGATGCCAGTTTTGCAACAAGTGCTCCAAACTGAAAATCAACAAAATATAAAAGCATTTTCTGACCTGATGCCTCAAACCATTAGAGACCACTATTTATTATTTATTTAAAACTGATTTTGATTTGGGGCTGCTATGGTTAGGGAAGTTAAGTTTGTTGAGTTAAGTAACCATGACTGTTTGGGTTCAGATAACCAATAAGGGTTAAGGACTGACTGTGGTCACGGTGGACAAAAATTAAATTGCATGAACAAACAATAAAAATAAAAATAACAAAAAAACAATAAAAATCACTTGTTAGAATGCAAAGTGTTATTCTCCCATCCAACAACCCCCAGCCTCCTCTCTCTGCAGTTTGTTGCTCTTTCACAATGTAGAGTTTATGAGATTGAGAGTCCGATTTTCCCGGGCAGCTGGAGGGATGTTTCACTGGAACATAAACAAACGACTTGTGGTAAATACCCTTCACTGTGAACGCTGCACCAGACCGGCCACAGCTTCTTTCAACCTCAGGCTTATATCTGTGTTTAAACCTGCTTGTTGTATCCATACATTAGATTTTACTTCCATAGACTTTCTAAATCAATCAATAACCTATTGAGCTCTATTGTTGCACTTGACTTTTTTTATTTCTCGCTGTGCATATGTTTGTTTTGTTGCTACATATTCTTTTGACTTTAGGCAGTATTTCAAAATTGTAAAATACATCCCACCCTTGACTTATTGTCCCATAAATTTGACTCAGTCATATTGACTGTGTTAGTAAATCTTAAATTATGCCTAAGGCCATTATTTGGACTGAACTGGGCTATTTCTATTTTTGGCACTGGTGTGCTTTGTTTGCTATTAATATGCCTATGTCCTTTTTCTGGCAAAGATGGTGCTTCACATCACAGAATACATGAATGAATGAATGAATTAGTGGTTTTATTTTTCTGTCTGCGCATTTTCACGACCCATCCCTTGTTGGATTATTCAGACACATATCTATATCTCTATCAGTCTCTCCTCTCCCCTCCTCCAGTCTTGGCAGTGGCGGCAATGGTGGGGGCCCGTGTCTGACGCCCAGCTTGCCTGTCACGGCGTGGGGAGGAGAGCACGTGCGGCGCCCCTCACGTGCGGCGCGGTGGCAGACGGGCACACACGCTCCCTGCAGGGGAGTCATCGTGGGCTAAAAATAGCACACCAGTGGAGGAGGGAGAGGAGCTGGAGGAGACTGTAGAGGGAGAGAAATAGAAACTTGGGGGTTATTTTTACCCCTGCGCTGCATCCCATGCAGGCGTGACTTTTTCCCTGTGAGAACCATCTTACCTTTTATATTTACTGGTCTATTTCTGTCTGTACCCTCAAAGGTTTTAAACTCTTTGTTCAGTTGAACTAATAGAGTTTTTTAAAATGTTGTTCAAGAAAGCTATGACTCAGGGTTATAAAGTGGATACCTGGTGTGAAGCTTTCCTCCTTCACCTTGCAGACAGGTAGCCTCGGAGCCTCGGAGTTCAAAAGTCCAAATGTCAGAGACCAAGAATGGGACTCAGACATTGGAACCCCATATTACATCCCAGACACTTTTCAGCAGCACTGTTACCATAGCAACTCTGACTTACCCCATCAGCCTGTTACACGTGCAGAGCCTGGGTCTTTCATTCTCTGCTCCATTCACCCATTCATTAATCATTTCCTTAATTCAGTCACTCAGTTGATGCATTCACTTCCCCACTGTGGGTTTCCCCCTCCTTTTTCTTTGTCGTCTTTCTCCCTCTCTCTTTCACTTATTGATGTTTCTGGTCTATCTGTGAAGACATTGCACTGAGTTATACTGGGTGGCCAGAGAAACAGAAACCTACCATTGATGTAATGAAATATAAAACACAAAATGCAGTGTTGATCCAACCCTATGGCCAATTTTGTGCTGTAGTGGGGGTTGTCGATGCTTAGGTCTACATTACATTGATGCTCTACTCATAGTCCTTCTATATAGTGTCCTCAAGCAGTATATAAAATTTAATTAAAGGTTTAAAAAGCACAATATTGCAATTTTAAGGAGATGATTGCCTATGTGTTTTTTTTGTTTGTTTTATTTGTGAGTATTTGATGATGTCACTATCATAATAATGATCTGGTCAGAGGGTCTGCCTGTTCCACTCCTTATCAGATGATGGATGATGGATGTTTTATATGATAAGCAGTTTTGTTTTTCTGCCAGCTCCAAAGACAACAAAGACAAAGCAATTTAGCTGTTTTTCTGCTGTTATTGTGTTTCTCTCTGTGGGCAGAAGCATGTGTTAAAATGACTTGGACATACTTTGTAGTTTGTCTGATGACACCTGATCTGGGTAAGCTGCTCAGGAATCTACAAAGTGGAACTTTGAGTTTAGACTACGATGTAAAATCTTATGCTGCTGAGGGTCAGACATGAACTTCCCTGCTCAAAAATAGATTTGCAGGAGTGTCAAACAAAACTGTTTATATAAGGCGGTGTTTATTAAAGGGCTGCTGCTGTGAATTAAATCTAGCAATTTTCTCTATTTTTTGGTCGCTGACTGCACTCCTCTTGTCTGGAAGCTTTAAGCTGGCTGCTGTCACATTGTCACTGTGTGAACGAAACAACTTAATTCCCTGCATTTGATAGAGGTATGGTTTGATGGTGGTATGGTATGCATGTGATTTGAAGGTAGTGCAAAACTAATGTGTAATGTGATATGTACATAACTCCATTTGTAAATCAGCTTTTTTTCCACTGTAAGATGGTCTGCCAAAAATGTCTCTACAACAACATTGTGCTGCCAATCCTCTCTACATAGTTAAACAAGCGTGTGGGCGCAGACACACATGCAAATCCATCAACCTGGCATAAAAGTCAAAACTCCCTTTCAGGGTTTTGATGACATTTTCAGCAGCAGTCCATCTGTGATTCCAGAGCAGGGGGATGTTTTTCTGTTTTTGTTGAATCTCCTCCTCCTCCTCAGCTCTGCTTGCTGACAGAATTACAGATGGAGGAGATTTAACGCAGGTGTGTGTGTGTGTGTGGGGGGGGGCTGGAATAATGGCTGGGAGATATGCGAACAAGCAATAATCACTGCAATTATTTTTATCAGAATCCCCGCATTTGATTTCAGCCGCTTGGCAGCACACTCAGTAGCACATTTGCCCCTATGTGCGTATACGTGCATGCATGATGGAAGTATTCCACTCTCCTATGAAGGGCCCCCAGTCGGACATTAACTCTTCATCTGTCACAGTAATGCTTCATGCCACGGCCATCCAATCTCTACAAGCATAATGGCTCTCTTCCTTTGCCTATCTCTGTATCTCTTTCTTTTCTTCTTAGCACTCTTGTTTCATCATGTCCAGCAGTCAGACCTTTCCACTGCCACTGCCACTCTGTTGACATTGTTTTTTTAATTGAAAACACCATGGTGTCAGAGGTGACAGTGGTAACTGTGTGGCTGTTAATCAATATTGCACCTCGGCATGGCTTTTGTCATGCTTTATTCCAGGATTCGCTCTGCAATCCCATCGCTCTTGCTCTGTCAGACATTCTTTCCCTTATAAATCATTCTATCTCTCATTCTCTTTGACTTCTCTGTGCATATGCAATCCTCCTTATTCGTCTCCATCTCTCTCTCTTTCTCTCTCCCTCTCTCTGTCATTTTCTGTTCCCTTACAATCATCCTCCTCATCACTTTCTTCCAGCATCTCATATCTCCCAGCTTCATCCTTCCAGATCTGGTGGCTTAACTGTTCCCTGTCAGCGCCAGCTGGAGGACACAGAATTAATAATAACCTGAAACAATCGATTGAAATGATACCTGAAGGAAAGGTAAAAATGATATTACGCTTTAATGTCAGACAAAATGAGCAAAGTGCTCACATGAGACCCAACTGACTTGCCCAACAGAAGTGTTCGTTCAATAGCTCTACAGTAAATGGCAGCTGCAGAATGCCATTAGCTATTTCATTAATTGGCAGGCTGGTGCCTTCACATCCTGGCACGCTCCACCCCACCATCCACCTGTAGGCTCTGAGTCAGGGAGAAAGACACTCGTCACTCCCCGCTGCTGTGCATAACCTTTCGCCAACTATCAACATTGTCCACATTTGCATAATACTTCATTGCACGTGTGATCATACCATATGCCGTTATTCTCCACCCCTCAAAGATCACATGGATTTGAACTCTCACTTCTCTCACCATCTTGTCATGCTAAATAGAGAGGGCTTCATTGCTTCTCTGAGAGAAAAGAGTTGCTGTTTTGTGTAGCTTGTCACATTTCTTTGGGCTACACCTATTTTTTTCCATGCTACATGTACAATCCACTTTTTAATGCACTTGAACTGAGGTTAATGGCACTAGCTGTAAACCATATGTTTTCTATCCTCCAAAGTTCTGCTTTCCCCCGTTTGTCAAGTTATGAAATATCTACGTTTGAGGTTTGGGTTTTGCAGGCAGTTCAGTGATCCACAACAACACAGATTGATGCTGTCGGCGATTTCAGTCCTCATTGCTCGGTTGGCATTTCCTATTCCTCGAGAGAGATTTATCTCTACTCCTAGTGCTTCCATTTACCATGCATCTCTGCTGACCAGCTGAATCTTGCTCATCCCAATCCCCCCATGGCACAGTCATAATTAGATGAACAGGAGGACACTATCCAGATTGTGTGTCTGTTTGTGTGCAGTATATATACCACATATACTTGGCCAATTTAACTCGGACTTCAATTTGTTTACATGAGGACATCAGTGCAGCATCCTGTGATCCAGATTTAAGGCTCAGTGTTATATGTTTACATTAAATCCTAACCCAATCTCCGTACAGATGAACAACTCCACTATCTCACCAATCTTCTCCTCCTGCATCTTCTGACCTGTTGACTAAATCCTTATCTTCAGCCTTATGAACTGAGTTTGTCATTTTAACCGAGTTTGCTATCAGATTAACCCACAGGGACATCCTGTAAGCCTGTAGTGGCACAAAAGGCTTTGCATGCCACATGCCTCTCAGTATTCAAAGTAGCGCTGAAACAATTACTTGATTAAAGGAATAAATCAACACAGATTTAGACGAGAACATCGATTCCAATCTGATCTGTCAATTAAAATGAATGAATGAATAAAGCCCAACAGCTGGTTATCTTCTTTTAGCAATTATCTTAACACAATATATGTCACTGGTTGAATCTGTACAAAAAAGTTCTGGTTTTACAGGGGTTATTTACTGGACCATAATCCAGTATTTACTCGACCAGCACACAGCCCCCCATTTTGTTATGGATTATCAAGTGATTGTGGTGTCCATCCATTCCTGCTCAATCATTATGCCTCCTACCCACAATGCCATGGCTTCAAGGGTCAGTCAGGAGCAGAAAGTCTTATCTGGCACTAAATTACTACATTTTTACTGTTGTTTTCTTTTATTCTACATTTAAACTCTGCTCCCTCCCCCCCCACACACTCTTTGGCCCTTTCCAAAACCCAAACATTATTTTTTTCTCTCTCACTCATTCAGTCTCTCGCACCTAATCTCTTCGGTTCATACACACACATGCAGAGAAACTCGCTGTTTGTCAGTTTTGACATGCCCTCATTCATCTCATCTCTCAGCTGTATGAAATCACTCTCCCCCCTCGCTGTGCCATTTTAATCTGTTGTATGCCATTTTAATCTAATCTGTTTGCCTTTTATGTGAGGAGCGCACAGGGCAGGCAGATGTTTTTTTTTCTTTTTGGGTTGACTCCATCAAATGAAGACACATCAGCCATCATGTTGTGATTAAGTGATGCCCTCTGCTTTGTATGCTGCTGTCCTCCAAATCAGTACTTTGTACCACTTACTTAGTGTCTCCACAAAAGAAATAAGCATGAAGACACACTTCAGCAAACATAATCTCTTGCAATCTTCTACACTCTTCGTCAGTGTGGCAAAAACGATGAAGAAAATGACTTGATGAGCAGTTTACCATTTTCTGTATCAATACTGTACCAACACTTGCATGCACACTGTACACATTTTAACCAACCAAACCTTTAGTTTCCTGGTCTATTGCGATATTGTGTGATCTGCCCAATCTTACGTGTTGATCAGGTTTTTCCCTGCGGAGTTCAAAGTCCAAGGGTTCTTCTGTGCTTGTTAGGACCTGTTCTGAGATTGCAACATTGCATTATTCCCCTTGCATCTGAATCAATGCTTCCAGTGGAGCCAATCAATCATATGTTGAAGCATAAACTTTAATTTGTTCTGGAGCAATAATTTATTCTAAATTGTGCAACTGAAGCTTGCTGATGAAGCAAAAGGGGAGTCGTAGCCTTGGGCCTGTTAACACGGGGTCAAAGTAAAAAGAAAAAGGTTCCGAGACCGCCACGCACAGGTGAGGTGTATGGCCCGGCCCCGGCCTAATTCTATCCTCAGTCACATTTGTACAATTACCATTCCTATATTGAAAGACCATGTCGATATTTGATTTCTACAGACCTCTGAGGAACAGCCTGATCATCGGTACTCACTCAAATCCACCTCAAAGCTACCACAGTATTTCACAAATCAAATGAAAACTAGACCATGCAATCATCATACTAATTTAATAATAGCAAACACCACCAGCATTAGAGAAACATGGTTTTCAGTGGGCAGTGACGATTAGCTATTGATGGGTGGTTTCTTTATTATTCAGTTGTCCATTGTGCGAGATGCTGGGTAAATGGGGATACTCTTGAGTGCTGGTTACTGCACTCAAGAGTATCCCCATTTAAAGAGTACTGCTAAAATTGTGTGTTTCATTTACCGCTTTCCTCAAGTCACCCAAAAAATCTGTAAATACAGGTTTGGTTTTAGCCCCACTTTACAAAGGAATGAGCAGTGTGAAAAATCTGACCGAACACTGAACAAATGTTTCTCTCCTTTGGTCATTTTAAAGAAAAAACTTTTGCACTCAGTTGTGTATATCTATCAATATTTATAGAGGCGTCATGACAGTCATATATATATAAATTGATGTTGTGAATATCAACAAAAAGATAATACTGTCTTCTGATGATGGCTGGTAGTACAAGCCTTTGTGTTTCTTCGTCTTTAAGCATTAAGGAAGTGACTATGAATGTGTATGTCACAACACAAAAAAACACAACAAAACAAACAAAAAGAACCATGTTAATTGAGCAAAATGTCAAAGGAGGGCTGCTATTGTGTGACTGATAATCAGATGCTTAGACACTGAACACAAAAGGAACAGACATCATATCTGCAGATACCGTTATCACCCCGTGTTTTTTTGTTTCTTCTCCTTTGTTTACCCCTCTTCTTTCTGCCTGTCTTTTTGTAAACCCACTCGTTACGTGTGTGCCCGCAGCTGAAGCATATATGAGGTAAACTGGTGAGCATACATCACAGTAAGCGGTATCATACTGATGTCACTGTGTGCTACGTGACACTACATCCCTACTATGAGTGTGTATGTAATTATATATTGATGTGTGTACCTCTGTCAATGCAGAGATGTAGAGGGTTTAGTGTTGGATTAGCGTTCATTCTGATAAAACAGAGAGATCCCCTCTCACAACTCTGCTGGTAATCCATGGTCTTCCTAATCCCCCTCTGCCAGCCCTGCTGACAAGCCCATGGGCCTCAGTAGGATTTAGGTTCACATTCTCATCATCACTCATCTTTTGCCCCCCTCCACATTTCTACCATTTCTACCTCACTGCAAATCATCAACGCTGAATAATTTTCCTCTAAAATCTTATAGTATGTACGAGCATGATTTTCATAACAGAAGTGTAACGCATCCTGGTGAAGGCAGTGTTTATGCCTAACATAGCGATTTTTCATTTTACAAACAGTGGGTTTTAACAGGAACTTAAAATACCCCTTCTTGTTGTTCATTCTTGTCCTCTGGTTCCCAGTCAGTAGGAAGGGTTGACCCATAACCTGATGTTTGACAGTTTTTCAGCCACGGTGACACTTTTTCTCTCGATTCCCATAGCTAACGTGTGGTTCAGAGATGGGTATCTCGTCTGTGGCAAAAAGTAAAATGTTAAAGCAATACAAACATGAGCAAGAGAGAAATGACTTGCACACACTGTGAGTATATGATTTACATACCTGAAAGGAACCTGCAGAAAAAAATCCATTGCCACCTCTCTTCTGTTCCACTCTCTCTCCAGCCATCCTTCTATTATGTTCAGAGAGCCAGATCCTGCATCTTCTCTTTCTGCTTTGACATCTAAACCGGTCTTAAACTGGTTATTTTCTTGTTGATGCTTCATTTTGTCCTCCTCTCATTCTGAATCTTCAGATCTCTGCTCCCCTTCGCTAACTAGTAGGAAGAAAAAGGGATACTGCTAGAATAAACATTTCAGATTTTTTTTTATATCAAATGAAAGCAGGTATGGTCAAGTAAAGGGCTGCATAGAACAAACTACCAGATGTGATAAACTAGATGGAAAAGCCAGGTAAACCATTGAAGAAAGCCACTTAATATTTTGGCAAAGCAAATAATAACCTCTGTATTTTGTCATATGCTTGTGGTTAATACTTTGTCAGATTATAGATATGTTGTTTTTATTAATACTCAGGATTATTAATATTCTTCTTCAAGAATCCCTTCTTACAGTCATATGAAACATATTATCGATGGCCCGGTTGGCCATGCTGCATTCCAAGACTTGATTCATAAAAGTTTAATGTTTAAATTTTGAAGTTAAAATGTAAAAGTTTACTTACAGTTTTCCGGTGTAAACACACTCCAGTTTTTTTTTTTAAGGTGTGGTGTTTTTCCAAGTTCTTGCGATCCCATTCAATGTTAAGATGTTCTGTGATCTCACTGGCCATTTGCTCATGTTTGTTTTCAGGTGATTTATAGGTTCTAGCTCCTTCAGGCTGTTGGTCACATGTTTCAGTGAGGTAAAAATAGTACAATCACATGTATCCATACCCTCAGTCCAAGTAGCCTCATGTTGTCCTCTGTGACTCTTTTTTGTTCATCTGTGAATGATGTGTCCAATGGCCAGCAAGATGACATTTGGTAAGGGGGAGCACAGAGACACCCCTTTTACAATCTCAGCCTTCAAAGCAGGAGGGGTAAACGACGCTGGGAAGGACTTCCACCATCCAGGAGTGTCCACCACGATAACCTCTCTCCCAGCCACCTTATCGCTTTGCCTTAAAGCTTTCCTCGTTCTCTCACCAGAAAGAAACCCTTCAGCCATCAAAATCTTGTTCCCTGTGGCACTCTTCCCAGAAAACACCCAACCGAGCATCAAGATTGTCAGGCTGGGTTTTGGCTCTGCAAAAGAAGACAGCTTTTAGAAATCTGGTCATTTTAAAGGACAATTCTTGTTTATTACAACTTGGTGATGTGGTTGAAAGGTTTGAAAACTTGTAAGTAGATCTTTGAAATAATTCTCCCTCTTTCCTCTCACAGTTGAATGTTGCATCAACAAATGCGATTCTTCCCAGGATGATGTCTCCAACGAGGTATTTATGGAATCTTTTCGATCCCACAATTACTGCATTAAGCTCTGAAAGAAAGAGAGAAACAGATAGTAACACAACGTTTCTATACTGACTCACCTTTGGCAGATCTAACTTTATCCATGTCTTCTGAGAAAGTTAATTAACTAATAAATGGGCTTCATGTCTTTTATGTCTTGTTGCTTCCACTGAATGTAACTCTTAATGTCATTTTTGTAGCATCATCCAAAAACCCGATCAGTAGCATATTTATTAGTATTTTATAATAATAATTATTTATTAAGATCAGTGGTACTGAACATCTAAGCCACACCAAGACTAATGCATTCCATGCTCATACTTATTAGTTTCCTTGTCTGAACAGTGCTGCAACTACATCAGCATATGTGTGTGAATGATGAGGAACAATGTTGATGTGGTGTGGGTGGGAGATTCACCACCGAGGCAACTAAGGTGCAACTGCTCCTCTGCCAACAGTTTAACCTGAAATAACTGCTCAGCTTTACTGTGAAGTCCATGTTACAAAAATTCAATTACGATTGATTATTTCTAATTTTCCTTGGCTGATATCGTGCCCTTTAAATCATTAGTGATTTACACTTTTTTACATTTACACATACATACATACATACATACACTCATTATGTTACAACATAGTGGTCATAAATAGAGCATATGTGTGGTGACACATATGGTGGAGAACAGAGATGTCAGCCGATGTGTTCCAGTAACTGACATTAGTGCTGATATGTTGCTGAACTGGTTGTTCTGGAGCTATTCCAAGTCCCAAAGCAGCTTTCTAGCGTCAGGCTCTACCTGCTGCCTCTGCCAGCTCCGTTACATAACCAAATTAGCAACACAACAACTCAGCTACTATTTTACTGCCTTGATCAACATTGTGTGGGGATAATACCCAAGATTTTTGTTTGTTTGTTTTTTGTAGTTGTTACATCTAATATCAGTATGCCAGAAAGAGGGCACAGAGATCTTGCCAAAATGAGCAGAAGGCACTTTAATTCAATTTCATCTGTCCCAATAATATTCTTGTTAATCCAGCTCCCTGGAGTCAAACACTGCCTTGATTACTTGGTATGTTTGAAATCTGCAATGGTTGCTTTATGAAAATAGCCCCTTAATGCTGGTTGGAAAAGGGCAGTTACACACTAGCATAATTTGCACAATACTTAAATCAGATGGCTGCTCTTATAACTTAAATGACAAACCACTCTGGAGGTTTAATGCTGACGAATACAAATGTTTTATGTAATCAGGACAAGCAAATGTAGTAACCTCAGTAACCTTGCGCAATTTGGGGGTTTAAAGACAGAGGGTGTCGCAATGTTTTACAGACTGTAAATCCTCTAGCCAAGAGTGTCCACAGGAGGAAATATACTGTAGTTTATAAAAAATTAGATCTGCTTTCAACTTTATACATTGTAACGTGAAAATAACATGTTAAGACACTGCCCATATATGCTAAATAGGGGGACCTGAAAGTGCTACCCAGACCAAGTACTGCATTATATTTTATGAGTAGAAATTACATTGTTTAATTATAATATTTCAACGAGCCTTTCCTCTGTTTGATTTTGTATTATTATATCAATGTGATGCACGGTAACGCAGTTAAAACACAACAATGTGTAGCTGACAGCATAGTTCAACACAGTATTGCTTCTAATACTGAAGTATAGTGGGATATTATAATTAACTTGTATCAGCTGGTGAATCACTGAACTCTTGAAAGGTGTTTTGTTGTCCTGCATGGAACAGATTAACAGGTCTAGGGCTGAGAAAAAAATTACGTTTAGCAGCCAAAATGAAGAAGAAACCCTTTGGGGAATTCCTTTGTATTCCCTGATCTAAACGGGAAGCTGCTATTGTTTTCTCGCTGAAAGAGAAACCACTCTGTTTTGTTTGGCTATGGGAAACATTAAGCATGTAGAAGTGTTTGTGTGTCCCATCATTTGGCTTTACATTAACATCATGCCACCTTTTGCAGGTGTTTTCCCATAGGGGAGAGGTGCTGGCAACCTGGCTGAAATGACACCTGCAGTATCTGCTGAACTGGATGCCCTCAAATCTCTTCACCTCTATGGCTGTGTCTTGTTATATGTCTGTTCCAAAAAAGTCACTGCATAAATACATTTCTGCAGATGCCATTCTCAACTTTTCTCCAGCATATATTGTCACAATATGTTCCATCAGTATGTGTGAAATCTTCAGTCCAGGGTTTCAGTGCCTAGTGGCCATGTTAGGTCTTACAGCCACTATGTCTATAGCTTTAGTGTGATGATGACATCTTTTAAATAAAATAAATAAAATAAAATAAATAAATCTCCCTCTCGCCCACCTGGGCGGTGTTTTTCCTTCAGACTCGGGTCCTCTACCAGAGGCCTGGGAGTCTGAGGGTTCTGCGCAGGATCTTAGCTGTTCCCAGCATTGCGCTTTTGACAGAGATCTCCGATGTTGTTCCTGGTATCTGTTGGAGCCATCCTTCCAGCTTGGGGGTCACCGCCCCTAGTGCCCCGATCACTATTGGTACCACAGATGCCTTAACACCCCACATTTTCTCTATCTCCTCTTTCAGCCCTTGGTATTTATATATATATATATATATATATAACTCTTTTGAGAAAAAATAGCCTAGTAAAAACTGTCAACGTCTGATAGCTGCCCCAGGTCAGATCTTTTGAGTGTGAGTAAAAGGGGCATTTTTTGGTCTTTTTTGACACTACCACTGGAGGGTGCCAAAGTCCTGAAATTTCGAATTCGCATAGTGGTTTCAAGCAACAGTGACAGTGAGGCTGACTGCACAAGTAATGACTTTCCCATCAACCTCAGCTGTATTTAGCATTTCGTGCGAATAGTGTTTTTTTATTGAACATATTTTAACCTGTCAGGGTCCTGTAATTTGTACCTTAGCTACTACCTTAGCTTTTATTGATGTCTTTAAAACACCAGTGCGTTACCATCTACGACATGTCAAAATGAGAAAAAAGTGTGAAAAAAAAGTGTAAAAAGGCCTATTGGCAAATGTTAGCATATTCACACGCTAAACGAAGATGGTAAACATTACACCTGCTATGTCAGTTTTGTCAATGTGCACGCATGTTAGCACAATGGTGTTAGCATTTAGCTCAAAGCAAACAATTCAGAATATGTATGTTGCCAAATTTGTTAGCTACCAAAACCAAGGACAATGTTTTGCAATTAATTAAACAGAGTCTAACTCACAAAATTGCACACAAGATTTTGCTAATTAACATACTGTAATGTACTGTTTTGCAGTGAACACATTTTGGAATCAAATTCACGATATTTTCTGTCATTGAAGCACCTTGTATTTTTCAACAAAGGGTTAGGGTTACCCTATCGCTTCTAACAAGGAGACTGCAGTCTACCTGTGTTGGTGGTTGTCTTCCTCTGGGTTTGAAAACAAGATTAAGTCATCTCAGAGCTGCCCCCAGTTCACCGATCTACAGCACCAGCTAGTATGAAAGAGCCTTATGTTCTCCTCAAAGGATGACAGGCTTTTATTCAAGCCAGCAATTTGATAGTTCCTTGAATAACAAAAAGAAAGGGCTCTATTCTTGTTATTTCTCAGAAAATAATGACAGAGATATGAGTCATGTCTTGGCCTTACATTAACTCGTGAATTGCCTGTAAAGTCCTTTGGATAACACTCTGAAAAGGATGCTGCTGGGGAACTGGTTTACTACAAGAGAATTGAAAGATGTCTACTTTTGCCTTTTCAGTTTGCTGTTAGTATTTTAGCATCAATTTAAATATTTGGAGACACAGGTAGACACGTAGTTTATTAGCATGTAAAACAACAAGAAACGTGTCTGCAATATCCTGGACACATAAACTTGCCAGATCTGAAAATAGGTTATTGGATTTAAGGCTAATAATGATTATTCTCAAACTGAGCTCTGGCATGGATAACATAGGACCCTGGGATGAAAAATAACCTTATTCAATCTGAGCAGGAATCAGCAAGATGGAGGGGAGGACGAGGGGATCATTCCACACAGAGTAGTATTGTTTTGGCCTTTGTATGAGTTGTGTTGTTTGTATAATGCTACTGTTGTGTAAGTCCAGACCCAGATTCTGATCCTCTTACCATCAGCCAAAACTCCCCATCACGGGACCAGTTATTTTATGAGTCTTGCAGCTGCTAGAGGGCTGCGTTGCTTGCAAATACACAAGCATGGAGACACGCGGTACACATAAAATCAAAATACACAACATCCATGCAGGAAGGATCTGTTTGTTTGTTAGAAAGTTCAGTGAGAAGGGAAGAGGATGGAAGTTAAATGATTAAACATGTTGCAACTATGTGTGTGAGTGTGTTTGCGCGCATACACACACACACACACACACACACACACACACACACACACACACAGTGGATCGATTCCTCTGAGTAATCCAGGTAAGCAAAATTACCCAAGATGATCATAATATATTTCTATGGGACTTCTATGGGAAGTTTTCAGACATCATGGACAAAGCCAGCTTACATGACTTAAAGTAAAAAATGAGGACATGCTTCCTTTTTTTTTTTTTTTACAAAGAAGACATCAGTTCAGTATACGGTCCTTCAGTGTGGCCTAGGACACATTCACATAAACATTGCTAAAAGAATGCATATGTGGCCCACCACTTAAAGCTGTCCACTTGTGACTGCATCCACCAAGACGTATGTTAATTTTTTCCTGTAAAACTTGTTACATACCTTTCCAGTAACCAATCACGTCAGTACAGCACAAAAAAATCCCTCTCAAAATTCTCCCCATATCAACACTTGGCATTCCAGAGGTGCACTAATGTGATTGGGTTTAAGAGAGTTTAAGAGGCAGTTATGCTGTAGCATTTAGAATTAAACAGCATTAGAGAGCATTAGGAACATATTATTGTTGAAAACTGAAGAATACGAACTAGGGCATTATGTAAGCAGTAAATTAGGGCATGGGTCAGTGTGCCTTAGTGTGCAAAAAACAAATTCAAGCCTAAAGGCAAACAGAGTGATGGGTAAGGAGGTTAGGGAAGCGATGAGAGAGGCATCATAAGACCTTGCACTCCCGTCTGGAATTAACAAAAACCTGGAAGAGGGCCACACTTAAATTCCTCAGAATTCTTCTTCTATGTTGATAATCAGCCATTATTCCCAATCTATCAGCCTCTCTACCATTCAGTCCATCCACAGGGCAGAGCATTCTCAGGCCATCTTGGCTCTGTCGAGAAGAAATATTCCCCAGAGAGCCAGAGAGCATTTGAAGTCGAAAAAGATTATGATTTCAGTTTTTCAAGGTTCCTGGTACTCACTCTATCCTTTGAAAAAGAACTGAGCTAACTCACTGTAACCTCTCCAGAAATCATAAGACCGAAAAACTAGTGCAGTTACAAAGTTCATTTTGATCTATGTGATTTTGTCCTGTGATATCACTAAATAAGCATGAACTTTTGAATTTAAGTGGTGAAATATTGCATTGCTTTATCAGTAGACTTTTCACCCAACCCTCCGGTTCCTTTCAGCTCTCCCCAGTGTTTTAGTGTATTTAAGATCACTGGTTCACTGGCATTGCTCGCAAAATGTCATTTTTATCTACAGCAGCCAGATGTTTTAATTGAAGAAGCTCTACCTGCCCAGTGTCAAATTGCAGAAATGGCAAGAACCAGGTTTTTTTCCTCAGGGGTGAGTTACAGACCAAGGGTGGAAGGATGTGAACTGGTGGACAAAAGCGCAGCTACAAAGTCATGCAAATGCTGTGCTGTATCTGTTGGATGTGTAGATAAGAAACTGCTTGCTAACATGTTTGTTTTAGCAGTGGGATAATATTAGTGTTATGTTTACAGGTTGCTTGTGCTTCTCCCACCTGGCTAAGAAATCAGTTGTTGAAGGTGTAAATAAATACAGTTCCAGTATTTTTCAGCTGGAGTTGTATTCTCAAGTCTGATGTGCTGGAGAAAACTATGACTTGGTCAAAACAGTATACATAGGGATATGGTTCAAGCCTCCTAAAGTCTTCCAAATAAACTTTAGTCTTTATATTTCTGAGTAAAATAAACATAGAAATTCACCTCCTTAATTAGCCATTTTTGCCAACTGCATAGGCATTTGAAGTATATTTGTGCTAGCTGTGTGGTTAGTCAGCCAGCATACTATTGGTTGGTGGTAACAATTCACCTACCGTATAACCAAACACTAGCAAAGTTACCATAACCCAAACATAGAATGGACATGATTAAAATGTGTAAAACAACAGAACATCCCTTTAAATCTTCATGTCTCCATTATTTGTCTGTATTCTTACTTCTGCACTCACCTTCTGTCCTTCTTTTCTTAAGGATTAAAACATCGTGCGCATGTGTGCGCACACACACACACACACACACTGAACATGTGACAAAATCAACTACCTTTTAATCCTTCCATTATTCCTCCTTCCATTCTATTCCGTCTATCCTTCCATAGTTTTTGCAGAGCATCATGTTCTACTGTGACCCTGACCTTTCCCCACAGATGCACTCAAAATCCAAAGCTTCTCCCTGCACTGATTAAACATACTTGAGTTTGTCCGAGTCACATCTCCAAAAAACAATGAATATAGATTTTAGGCAGATGAGCAAGATATCTGTGAGGTGAAAATGGAATTATCTGCTGGTGCCCAGGAAGACAAAAAAGAAAAGCTTTTCGATAACATAATCCATGGTTCCTTTGTGATGCAGATCCTTCCTGTGTTGATAATTCAGCTTGATAGTGCTGTTAATGTACACATCATAAGTGTCAGCCAAGGAGAGCACATGAGAAAATCTGAAAACAGAGAGGGAGAGCTGAGAAGCAGACTCGCAGAGGGGGTATTGACATGAGAAGAAAAACTCTATGAATTTCATAAAACAGAACAATGGCCATTTCCATCGATGCACAGGGGCACAGACCTACTGACACTCAGAGGCATTGGATTGGACAGGAAACACACACACACACACACACACACACACACACACACACACACACACACACAGAGAGCACTTCTTTCCCAACCCTCCACAGCTACTGTACTACCAGTGGTCCTTTCAGAATGGGATATGAGCGCAGGAGGGCGATGACGACTGGCCAGTTGGACTCATAGACCACCTCACATAGACTCAGCACCTCTCACTTTAACTTCTCCTCACACACACACAACCTTGGACTGCGGATGGATTCTAGGCTGCTGATTGGACCGGGGATCCCAACACCGGACCCGACTGCCCGGGCGCCCTGGAACATCAGCTCCATCAGTCCGCACCGGCTCATGGAGCTGTCTCCAGTCGCTACAGTTGTAAGTACCACACCTCCCACACTCTTCTTCATCCTCTTTCATGGTGTTGTTGTTTGTGGTTTACTGTGGCTGCTTGGTGGGTGACTGGAGATCTCCTGAGCGCCGCGACGCGTACTCGCGGCAAGATCCGATCAAGAGTGGCCAAATAACAACTCGCCAGATCTGGCAAAACAGGCGAATAAACTCGCAGGTGTCCGTCTTCATTTCTTGGTTTCCATTGCCTCACCAAAGCATTCATAAAATCTGAACAGTAAACTACGAGCGGATGTGTGAACGAGCGAGATGTTAAACTCTGTGAATGAATGAATGAGTCACAGCCTCCCCCTACGCATTTGCGCTCCGTCCATTCAGGACCGGACCTGAATGAACATCTCCGGTGTTTCTTCACTTTGCGTTGCTGGAAAACTTGAGTGTAAAAGGCTGCTGTGGTGACTGAAAGGGCGCATCATTTTTTGTGTCTGTGCACGTCTCAATACTGCCATTCCTGCATTTTGGTCACGTTATTACTCAGAATTGTCTTCGTGTGTGGTGGCTGGCAGTAATCCCGCAACATTTCAGAGGACTTCTGTGTGCTAAACGGTGACTTCTAAGTGTTGTGCCAAATGGAGCAGATCTACCCCTGCTCTATCATAATCTGCACCTATATTGGAAATCAAGGAAAATCCTAGATGTGTTGGTCACCAGGAGAGAGAAGGTTTTCATTAACAAGTCTCATGGATCAATCAGATACACAGCTGTCAGGGAAATCGTTTTATACAAATGTGTGGGGGTGTATCCACCTCTGCACTGTATGTAAAAAAAAAAAGAAATTTCAGTGGATTGACTTTGCCCCAGGAGTCCAGGCAGACACTGGGCATGACATGAGAGAGTAACAGCTGCTTGAAAGACATACCGAGAAACACATGGGAGCACCGCTATGGCAAATGTAGTTCCACAAGTGTGAATGGTACAGTTTGGATCCTGACTTTGAAGTTCAGACCTGTAGGCTTTGGTCTCTGTAGCTTTTGCGGTTTGGACCTCTTGGTGGGAATGCTGGGAAAACTGATACTGAAACAGTGCCTGAGGGCAGCTTCTACTGATTCAGATGAGATCTTTTACTCCAAAATAAGTGTGGTTTTCATTTAAAAAAAACCTCTCCAGGTTTTCTGGTTCTCTCTAGATCTTCTTGTTTCCTTTGACCACTGTTTGTTGTTTTCTTTCTCTTAATCATCCATCTTATCTACAATCTGTGGTAAAAATGTGGGTCCAATTCATGAACTCTGTGTGTGTGTGTGTGTGTGTGTGTGTGTGTAAGCATGTACACACGTTTATGTCCCTGCAGTTGCTGATGTGATTGTTTGTGTGTGCATGTGTGGGTGTGTGTTTGGTGTGCATATAGATTTACCAACCACATCCGGCAACGTACCTTAATAACTGACCACGAGAAGCATTTGAAACTGTGATAGAGCGAGTATGTGTGTGTGTGTGTGGCCCTTTGGGATCTTGTCCTCTGACTGCCCTGCTGCTGATTAGGGCGAGTTAGCTGGTAAACAAATGATTTGGCCTCAGAAGTTGCAGATGATTTGTTTGCCAGCCTAGTGATAGGCTGATTAACAACTTCAGTGGGTGGCAAGGGCAGAATTCATCAATACTGTTAAGTCTGTGGTCCACTGAAGAAAAAATGGTATTAGTATATGATTGGTTGCATACATAAGCATTCAATAATACTGACAGAACATGATAAACATTACCTGAGTTAAAACAGTCAAATTTTTGATCAAGCAAATGAATAAGAAATAATTAGGTTTCTAAAAATTCAATTCTGTGAGTAAACTGGCATTCACTCAATTAATTTATCAATTGGTTTAAAAAAAACATGTTCAGTGCAATAAACATCAGTGCCACTGCTGTGTTTTATATGTGATCAAACTCTTTATTTGTGTAAACAAAATCCAATCACAACAGAAATACGTCCAATACTTGTCAATTACTTACTTCCTTACTAAATACACTTTGTCTGTATTTCACATTGAGTCTGATTTCGAATATGTCTTTAAGTGAGGGATCATACCTGAACAAATGCACATTTGTGACTGTAATAATCATGCAATGAGATTTAGAAGGGAAATTTGTTCAGTGGCTGGCAGGTGTCCATTAATTTCTAGTAACCATACAGTAGTGGACCCCACTGTGTATTGAATTCCTGCATGCACAATAATTCATCTGCAGTATGTGTGTGTGTTGTCAATAAATAAAATCCTTTCCAGTTTGCAGTACACACATTTGTAAGCATTCAAATGCACGTGTGCAGAGCTAGGCTTGTACATCTGGGTTTATTTCATAATTCAGAGTTAATTCAATGGACATTTAATTCTCTTCCTCGCCTTCCACTCTTCTGTCTCTCTCTGTTTGTCTTTGCCTCTTCTCAAGTGCTGCAGCCAATGAACCATTAACATATTTAACACAGAGGGTACTTCCATGCCACACTGCTCACTGAGCCTCTCCGTGCACCTCACCATGTGGTCGCCATTAATCTGGCCCTGAGCTGCTCAAGCTGTGCGACAGGTGACATGAAGAGGAAGAGGGATGGAGAAAGAGGAATCTTCTGGAGATTTAGGGGAAACAGAGGAAAAGACGTGCACCAGGAAATTAATAGGGGATCGGGACTGAGCAGTGTTAGCGGAGATGAGAGGGAGATCCAGCAGGGAGAGCAGCAGCAGTGTGAGAAGGAGAAACTGAGAAATGAAGCTGGGGGGGTGGCAGCAGGGAGAAAAGGAGGGAAGACCTTGAGCACGATCCACCACATCACAGATGACGGTGCTAGACTGGATCTAAGTGTGTTTACATTCCACACACACCACATCTGCATACCGTCACTACACTTGTCCCCTCTTCCAGCAACACATCCCCATGACCTTTTCACTCATTTGCTTGCATAACCACTCCATCACTGTTCCCTATTCAAATGTTCTCCTTTTAGTAACGTGAGCTTGTGACTCTGCAGGAAAGTAGGACTGCTGAAACAGATGTTGGACCAACATACAGACAAATGTGGATGCAGAAAACACACACACACACACACACACACACACACACACACACAAGCGCTTAAATCTGGAGGCCAGGATTAATGAAAAGATGTGTGTGTGATCTAGTTGAACACTGAGGCAGCTAAGGAAGATTTAGCTTTGTAAAACTAGTGAGTGGGCATGTGTTTCTGTGTGTGTGTGATTGAGATGAAGTGCTGCACCTCAGAGCACTTAAAAATGCTCCATGTTCAGGTCAACAGCCCCCCTGGTGATTTAAGACAGCATTGCAAAGTAATGTAGTTTCAATGCATGTGCAATGTTCAATGCATTTTTCCCCATATTTCCATCTATTATTACAGTTAAACATAACAGATTAAATAGAAATGTGTAACTGAAAACAAAACACTCATGAGAAAATCTTTTGTTGTTTTGAGTTTTTTGCATTTACCCTTTAGCCATTTGGTATTCAACATTTTAATTTTGTATGGAAATGAGAGGTTGCAATTTCACAATATCAATCAGTCATTTCAACATGCAGTTTCCTTTCATTTTTCTTTTTATTTTCCATTTAATTTAATTGTGAGCCGATTATCTTGAATATAAAGATAATTCATTTGCCTCTTCTCTTCCTCTTGCTTTAAATTTTTATTCTGGGTAAAATTATCCTTCATACTTTCCAAGGCCTATGTAATTTCCAGTACTATTCAGGCTCTGAATTATGATTTGATATCATGATTTTCTAGTTTATGATTAATTGATCATTCTTGTTTTCTTGTTGCTAGGGCTCCACAGTTGCAAGTCACCCATTTCCAACAGTCGATGTCCCAGACCACGCTCACTACACCATTGGTGTTGTAATCCTGGCTGTAGGCATCACAGGCATGCTGGGAAATTTCCTGGTCATATATGCTTTCTGCAGGTACAGGGTTTTGTCCTTCAGCAAACTTGTTCAGCACCACTTTGTTCTATGTATCCATGATAACAATGCACTGTAGGCAATAATGAGATGTCTGATTTAATCATTGTCCAGTACTAGTGACAATATTCCAACAGCTTTTTGTGCGTGTGCGTGTGTGCACAGGAGCCGGAGCTTGCGGACGCCATCCAACGTTTTCATCATTAACCTAGCAGTCACAGACTTCCTCATGTGTCTCACCCAGACTCCCATCTTCTTCATCACAAGCATGCACAAGCGATGGATCTTTGGAAAGAAAGGTAACGCATACATCTTCAGTCATGCTACATGACATTTTACAATTGTGCCACGCAACAGCAGTCTAAACAAAGACTCCCAATACTCCATACACTCTCACATGTGCATGCATGCACACACATAATAAACAATTATGAATGTGCCCTTTAATTCCACAGGGACTTGTATTGTTCCCTTACCCTTTGAATGTGACCTACAGCACAATTAAGATTCTGCACACACATACACACACATGCACACACTTATTTCTTTCTGTCACATTGAAAGAAGCACTCATGGCATACTTTGCGGTATCCAAGTATCCAGAAAGCGAGAATGCATGTTGGTAGTGTGTTCTACCTGAATGCATACAGAGGGTGGGTGGGAGTTGTACCATGATGTGTATTATCTGTCACCGGGAGCGCTACTGGGAACAGACATAGAGAGGTGGTAAAAGAGGCTCTTCACTCCACTGATCAAACACTGATGGTTGCTGTGTTTTCCTCCAGGAGTTGTCCTGACCTTGGTGAGGACAGCCAATTGCTGTAAGATCTGGAGCTAAACTCTCAATTGTGGTTACTGCTTTTTTTCTCCTGTCTAACACTACCCACCCCCACACCCCAAACACCTAGAGAATCTTTCTTTTGTTTTCTTTATGTCGAACTTTTCAAAATACATAGAGAGATGTGAATAGTGACAGGGGCAAACGATAAGTGAGGACAATGGATGGAAATCTCAAAGCAAATGCCAGCTGAGCCTTGCCTTTCATTTCTGTTTATTCATCCGATTTCACTACAAATCCGAGCAGCCAAAATTCCCAATGCACTCTTTAATGATGGGGTTTTTTGCTGCAGGGATGGCAATGGTTAAATGATCTGTCAGTCTGTTGGTTGTAGACTTTGTTGTGCTGGAAACATCTGGACAACTACTGGATAGAAATTTGGTGCAAGACACTCATTGTCCCCGAATGAAGATTTCTGATGACTTCTGATGAAATGATGATGTGGATGTCCTGCTTGCCCTTCCCTGTGGTGCTGTCAACAAGGCTGTTTGTTGTTTAGAGATATACCCTCCTTCAACACTCATATTTCTGGTAAAAAAAAAAAAAAAAAAAAAAGGTGGGAGCTGTGGGAGAAATGAAAAATGAAATACTTCTTTGGGGAATGTAAACAAATGATATCCAAACACACTACTCTGACCAAAATCGAACAAAGTCATATGCAGTTTTGGCCTGTATGACTTAAAGGTTACCCCCAATCAATGATAAATTAATGCTTACACCTCCAAGTGCCATTACAAGCATTTTCACATTTTAAAGGTGTATTGATATATTTGACATAGAAAACCAAGAGAAAGCAGAACAATCAATTAACATTCAAATTAAATCAATATTCAAAGGCTATCGTCAGCCTTATAACATGCTAAACATGCTAAACAGATTTCTTTTAGTCGTTAAAATCCATATTAATGTGCTACCTGTAGGCATAATCACTACGCTTATTCTAACGTAAGCAGTTATGTGCTTCCTAGTGCTTCCTAACATTTCACTGTAGGACCTAAAGAAACAACCTTTCCCTTTCTGAGATGTTTTATATGTACTCATTATCTTGAGTTGACCGCGATGTAGTGAACTTTGCCATTACAGCACAACGCCCCAGGACTTTAAAATATCGTTCTTCTCTGGGGAACATCTGCTGTTCCTTTGGAGCCAATCTGGACTTCATTAGTTTCACTAACTTAAAAAGGGGCTGTCAAACACATGCATACATAGTCAGGACGACATATTTAACTGCGTGAGTGGTATTTGTTTGAGTTTCTTTATACAGGCGACACACTTTAGATTTTGTCATGTGTTTGGATGTAATGAGCTGGCACCAAGACAACATCATATGTGACAGGTTGGTGGTAATCACACTCAGGGCTTAAGGCACAACAGCTGATAAAGAGAGTTTGTATTTTGTCAGTGTGTAGTGTGTCTGTGCTCATATCTGCAAGTGTACATGAACGCGTGCCAGATTACGTCATACATTATAGATACATTCAGTAGAATAATGGACTATATCAAAAACAGCACCTTACATTATGGAATGAAAAGAGACATGTTGGAAGTCTTATCAATGCTGTGGCAGTCACAGCAAACAATACCCTCATTACTGTATGTTCAGCGTGTAATAAATATTTAAACATGAAGGCTGTATGCTGTTTGTAGATTCCACACTTTTCCTATCCTTCCTCCTGTTAACCCACACATTTTTCTCCAGTATCATCCATCAATCTTTTATCTTGCTGCTATTCCCCTTCACCTGACATCCAAGCTAATCCTTCACCTTGAGCTCCTCTTTCGCATTCTTTGCCTCATTCTCCCTTCCTTTCCCATCCAATTCCTGCCTAACAATTATTCCATCTCTTTCCATTCTCTCTACATCTCCCTATTTCTCCCCCTTGCCTCTACTCCCCTTTTCCCTGCCTTTTATCCTCCCTTCATTTCTTCAAGCTCCCTCTTTTCCCCTTCCCTCGTCCTTCTATTCAATTCAATTCAAATGGTCTTTGCTGCAATAAAATATAAAATTACTGCATGCAAAAGCAAAAAAAAAAAATACAGTTGTGACTGATTTTATTGTCAACTGTAATATTATTAGTAAAAAAAATAATAATTTGCCTAAGAAGTCTGAAAACAACACTGGCTGTGGGCAAAGGCTAAATATAGAAGTTGGTTTGTGAAAAATGTGCTTTGAAAAGAAATTATATATAAGGACAAACATCAGTATGAGATGCGAATGAAAGGTGGTGTTTGGGAGAATATATTTTTGCACTAGTGGGTCCACATCATATGGATGTAAGCTACCAAAAATACTAAATTGTTGATAAAATTTAACATATAAAGAATTACAACCAGGAATCGTCATCAGATTTGAAACTGTAAATGTCTAGAAATTAATTATAGATGCCTCACATCTACTGAGTCTGCTATGTCCGTTAACAAGCGAATGTAATCTTAGTATGTAAGCATACTCTGTAATCATCCAAATACAGCTGTTGGTGACATGAACTCACAGGTGTAAAATCTGGGCTAATCATAATGTCAATATCTTAATTCTCCCCTGAGGACCAACTTAAAGGTACACCTATCACAGATATACTGTGTTGTGTCAATATACATGTCAGCCAATATGCTGCAAGAAACTGCAGCAAAAAAAGCCAAGGACGATGTTAACTGAGACAACAGATGATGAAATTATGTGCTGTTGCATAGTTGGATACAAGCAAAACAAACATTAGATTTGATATGCCAGTGAATGATCTCTTGGCACACCAGCACAGAAATTTCTTGTATGCATCCAGAATATCATTGTAACTTTGGATACGAAGTCAGCTGCAGTGTTTGCAGCTCTTGTCCAAGATCTGCATGAACTGCTGCCAATATTTATCCTTATCCACTCCCTCTCCTCCCACAGGTTGTGAGTTGTATGCTTTCTGCGGAGCGCTGTTTGGTATCTGCAGTATGATGACACTGATGGTGATTGCAGTGGACCGGTACGTGGTGATCACCAGGCCTTTGGCCTCTTTGGGGGCGATGTCTCGCAGGAAAGCCCTGAGCATACTTGCTGCTGCTTGGGTCTACTCTATGGGCTGGAGCCTACCCCCCTTCTTCGGTTGGAGTGAGTAGAACATCACTCCAAGACCAGGAGTCTTTATTGATCATTAAGATTCCTCTGAGGGATTTAGTTTGTCGAGCCCTGTGAGCCCTCTCACTATTTTTTTTCAGCATCTCATATTTCTGCTGAAAGGTGTACTCCTATGTCAAATAAATCTTGCTTTCCTTTTGTCAACATGCCACATACATTTAATATAAAATCAGCTATCAGGTCTCAGATCATCTCATGCTTACATGTAGCTGACATTACAACATTTGAAGAGGTTATGCAAGTCTCCTTTGTTGTGTGTGCTCCCAAATGGGAATAAACTGAGCTGTCAGCAATGAGAACTCTCCAGGCCTAAACTCTCAGACTGTTGGACAAAATTTTAAATCATGGAGGGATCAATTAGCACAAAATCATGTACATATGTGCTACATATTTGTGTAGTTCATCAAGTTGCTATGAAACTGTGAGGATCAAGGGAAAGTTGAACTGTCAGCCCTGTAAAAATGAACAGTGTTGTATAATGAAACTGAATGGCAGAATGCAGACAGAAAGCACCAAAGGACCAAGTATATGGCCCTGAGGAACTCCATTAGTAATTAGTAAAATTAAAACCAATTTAAAACTGACCCCAAGATACTACACCCAGCCAAAAATGAAATCAAATCTAAGTAAACTCCAAACAGATTGATTTAAGGATAACTGACATATGTAATTATAAAGTAACGTAACCAAATCGTGCATGAATGTTTGCCTTGCATGTGTTTTGTTACCATTGTTTTCAACATGTGTGGATAATTACGATTTTGTTGCGAAGAGTGCTTAACCACTGGACTGTCTATGTTTCTGTAATATATAACATCCCTGTGTCTCGTCAGTTTTACCCAATTTCAACTACAAGACATATATATTGCATGTTCTATCATTCTGCATATGCTCTGCTATAGTGGTGTTTTCCACTAAAAAATCTCTTAGGGTTTGGAACCCCCACCATCACAACAACTTAAAAAATATGTAATAAAAATTATGTATGGCTTTTTTCCCTGTCTGGGAAAAAAGGGGAAAAAGTGTTTAAAGCCTGCTGTTATATGATATTTAGAAACCATTTATGTGTGTATGTGCATGTTTTGTTTAGTGTTCTGTAATCTGCAAGTGAAGACACGGTAATGCATCGTTTTGTGTTTTCTTTTGTGTAACATGAAGGATGCAGTCCCACATAGAAGAAGCCTGTGGTGTGCATACTAAACACTGAGTGAACAACCACAGAGAGCTCAAACTGTTTTCTCTGATGAATTTTGCACTTGGGCCACTTTGGTCCCATAGTAATATATTACGCTTGACAGGTACTATTACATATATACTGCATACATTACATATAACCGCTTTAGTCTAACAAGTAACATAGGTGCTGTGGGAGATCAATGCAGCTTCAAAATGTGTCACTACGAGCACCATCAAAGTGCACAATTTGTTTCCGTTGTCTTCATCCAAATATTTAAATTATTATTTGTCAAACTGCATTTCTTTTGCTTTTTGCATAGGGGTTAGGCAGGGAGATTTATACCATTCTGTACAACATACTGTACACCAAATATAGAACTATATCCAGCAGCTTGTTAGCATAGCTTAACACAAAAGAAATTGCATCAAATCATCATCAAGAGTTGGCTCTTCAGTGGTTACAAAATCCACCTATCAGCTCTAAAGTTCACCAGCTAACATGTTTAAGAGGGATAAAAGTACAAGCTGTTGGTTTTTTTTGCATGGTTTATGTGCCAGACTATTTCTTGGCCAGGTGCAGTGAAGAAATTCTACTTGAAGTTTTTACACTCTTTTCTTTTGTATTTGCTACCCACCGTCATGATAAAGCATAACATCTGCACTGTCAAATGAAGTACAATGGCCATTTTCATTGCCACCTTCAGGTGACAGCAATAGACTTGGAGGACAGCAGTGAGGACAGATATGTCCATAATACAAATGAAAGCAGTTCAAGGAAAGAAGCCAGAAGCTGAACAATACACAAACTGGCAATACATAAAGTAAATGTCAAACTTCATGGCACTGGAACTGGCAACTAAAGTGTGTTATGTTCTCCAACAGGTGCCTATGTCCCAGAGGGCCTGATGACATCCTGCTCCTGGGATTACATGACATTTACCCCCTCTGTCCGCTCCTACACCATGCTGCTCTTCACCTTTGTCTTCTTCATCCCACTGTCCATCATCATCTTCTGCTACTGCTGCATCTTCAGAGCCATCCGACACACAACACGGTAACACACAAGCACACACACCTATTTCACTATGCTCCTATTACAGATTCTTGCAAAACCCACTCCCATATACATGCTTTGAGGAAGACTTGGTTTCCGAGACTTTGCAGTGTGTCGATACTGATGTCTTATTGATCTGTCTGGGCTTGCTCACTGATGTCTTGTTTAATCTGAACACACAAATACCATATATGTTTCAGTTGAATATGATATTAGAACTAATTACCTGAAACAAATAATACACCCTCTTTAAAAAAATGTGATGGCAAATGTCTCATAAATTTACAAATTATATTCAAAACAAAATTTTATGTCTATGGTGAGTCTGTGCATCTGTGTTTGACAGAGCGATAACAAGGATCAACTGCGAGGGAACCAGAGACTCTGCAAAGAGGTTCCACAAGATGAAGAGTGAATGGAAGATGGCCAAGATTGCACTTATCGTCATCCTGCTGTTTGTCATCTCCTGGGCCCCTTACTCCTGCGCAGCCCTCACTGCATTCGCCGGGTACGTGTGCATGTATGTGCGTGCTTCATCAACAACTGCTAAAGAGACTTCATTTCTACAATCTAATGATGTCTGAACCTTTCTGCAAAAGACACACTTTATTTTCTTACTCATCTTGACCAGTATCTAACAAATACATTGGGTATTATTCATTTATGTTGAACTCTCCTTCCAAGGAAACTGGATTTTGATCAGAGTTATTTTACTTCAAAGATACTGTACTATGTGTTCCTGGGAGTTCAGGTGGTATTGGATCTTGAAACGAGAATAAGAATCCAATGTTGAAGCGTGGCTGTCACGGTGTGTCCCACCACTCCCACCGCTGCTCTTACCACATGAATGTGTCTCATTTCCTTCTCTCATTATCCCCCCCCCCTCAGGTACGCTGACATGTTGACTCCCTACATGAACTCTGTGCCTGCTGTGATCGCCAAAGCGTCTGCCATCCACAACCCCATCATATACGCTATTACGCATCCAAAGTACAGGTGGGATGTGCACTCATGTGTTACATTTCATTAACACCAGAAATAAATTAATGGTGCACAAATAACATTATGCTTTATTTACTCATTTACCTAGGCTATATTTGAGGACTCAACCATGCTCTGTCTCACTTTCTAGAATTCAAGTTTGCTTTATATACATGACTGTAATTTTAAAAAAGTATTGCCAAAGCAGGTTTACAATGTAGATATGATAAAATGTACAACTACTTTACTGTACTACACAGTATACCATTACATATGCTCAGTAGCTATGTTGCAACCCCTTAACACACACCAACCATCCAATGTTAAAGGAGCAGCCAGTCGGCTGAGGGAACTGTTTTCACTTCTTGAGAACACAGAGCTATGTAATGTCAGAGCTGGGGTCACTGGTTTTAATTCGCTTACAGAATTGGATTGCTCTTTTTGGATCTTAATTAAAAGTGGAAATTAGACTAATTCAGCTCAACCTCCAGGGATGTCAGGGGGCCCCACGCTTCACTATCCCATAAATTTGATTTAATTATGGGTGTGAATATTTCTCTCTCTCTCTTTCAGGTCAGCGCTCAGCAGGTACATTCCCTACCTCGGGGTGCTGTTGTGCGTTACTCGCAGAGACCGTTTCAGCAGCAGCAGCTTCCAGTCCACCCGCCGATCAACCCTCACCAGCCAGTCAGAGAGCAAAAGCAAGCCGCGCCACTCCTCCCAATCTGAGAGCGAATCAGTGAGTGTACCTCATATATAATATGGTATGTCTCTGTCTTACACTTCCTATGACAAATGCTTGTTGAGTTGACTTGCTGATTTTAACCTTGTGTGTGTGTGTTGTCTCAGGCTCCCTTTTCAGAAACGGAGGACGACTGCACCTCTCGGACGCCCGTCACTGATCAGTTGTCCAGTGACGTCAAGCAGGTGCGCCATTCAAGCCAGAGGTTAAAGGTGAGAAGTCACAACACGGGAGATTTTAAGAGAACTGCCGATCACGACCCCACTGACCTGGCTGCCTGTCACCTCTCACAAATCCCTGTGAGTATAGAGGCCTGGCTTTTGTCAACGCACTGTTACATACAGCACATATTTTAATATACACTTGTACATATTAAACTGGAGAGTTATGCTGTCAGAAATTCCTACATGTCTCACTTTATTGTTTCTCGTGTCAAATAGGTGTCACCAGTGTCAGTTTGGTCTCAGTTTAACCTCACTGTAGTGCCATGACATTTGTGAATGGAGGTTTTGCCTCTGTTTTGTCATTACGTCAAGGCCAGTCTCAATCCTCTACTCCAAAATATGAGAAGTGAGGTCATGCTGTTGTGGAGTCTTGTTAAAGTCAATAGACGTCATGTTTATGTTTGGTATTTCATGGCAGGTACCTCTGAGATCATGTGGGTTGGAGCCCTCTTAAATTCCAGGCTCCTCAAGGTTATTAACGGGACACTTTAGCGTGTAATCTGGTGATCATGTGGCTAAGGTCCAATATCACTGATTGTTTGGAATTCAACTTTGTAATTCCAGCAAGAAAACAGTAGCTCCTGACAAGCATGAGTTATACCCAACTTTCTAAAAATGAGATTTGTACCCACTCGTATCTCTTGACCTGGAAAAAGCATTCTCATACTACGTTCTGGTATGTCAACCGGATTTACACATGTGTGAATGCGGAGAGTATAACACAAGCTTACACTTGTAATATGAATGGCGGTTCGTATAAAAAGCATCATGCTGTCGGGCCAATGAAAAGTAAGAGGTCATTCTATCTAGGCCACCCAATATATGGAGCATCTCCGCCTCTGTGTAATCATCTTATTTGAGAGAAAAAACACAGGAAAGCCACATGTACAAACATATGCAAACACACACATACACACGTACTGCCATGCAGGTCAGGTTCACTGAGGACTCCATTACAGAGGGTCCAAAAACTAATCCAGTAATCTGGGAGTTTCAGACTTAATCCACAGCTTGCATGTCATGTGTCAAAGTACTGTGCTCGCTGGCAGACGAAGATGGCTGATTCGCTAGGAGTCTCTGACCTCCATCTGCTTCCATCTCTGCGCAGAGCAGAGGATATATACACTATACATTGTACTTTTATCTATCTTATTGCAATTTGCTTCCTTGTACTCTTGTGGATGCTGACACTTTCATCCAGTCATATAAAATGTACTGATGTGTTTTCTGTTGTGATTAGTACCCGTTTTAGTTCACAATATTTAATTTTTTTGGATTCATTCATTTCAGATTCATATTTCGGAAAACTTAAATGGCAGAACTGGTCTTCTCATATGACTCTCAACAAGCAAAATGAAACTGTCAAGGGAAAAAACCTGACATACTTTTCAAGTGAGATTCTCCTTTATGTAAAAAGTCCCCGACCTGATCCCAATTGGAATCGCTCTATGTTTCATAAGTTTGTGAACTAAGATCTCAAATAGTACAAAAGATATTTTGAGCATAACTAACACTAAACGGCTGTGTTTATGTGCATACTGTTCAGACTCTGACAGAGCCTGAAGACATCTCCATGTCGGACATCAGTCTGCATCTGACTAGTCATCTGCCTGCCACTGTAAGAGTCCACCGACCGCCTGCCTCCTTCCATGTGCAGTAGATGTGACATCTGTTTAGTGTATCAAGGAAATCAACAAATCCCATGAATGAACAATTAAAAACAGAAAATTTATCCTGCTAACAACTATAGTTTAGAAAAAAAATGATTTAGTTTATAGGTCTATGCCATAGAACTCTAATGTTGTCTAAAATACTACTGAAACCTCCTTCCCCTCATCAGAGTGAACAACTGATTATTCCTCTCAGGTCACTGTCACTAATCACACCGGTGCAACAAAGCAATATGTTTTTAATGATTGCTATTTTTTAGAGTATGGATTCTATCTCATCATTGCAGCATAGTCCAATCCTTTATTGTGTCGGCACTTTGAAAAAATCAATATAGATACTTTTCATGGAATTACATGTTTTCTTGCAAAAAAAATAATTTCATCTTAAAAAGAATCTTATCAACTTATGTCAGGAACAGTAATTTACTTGTCATAATATAATAACTTAGTATGTTGATGTGACGAGAAAAAGAACTGCAGCCAAGATCAATCTTTTTACATGATTGAAGATACAGTCACTGATAAGAGGACATGATAAAAGATGATAAAGAAATATGTCTCATAACAAGATGTGGTCGAAGAATATATGGCCATGATATGAAAAATACTGTTATCCTTTATAAAGGATCTGATTAAAACATCAAGATCTTGTTGTTCCTAATGTGGCAAATGTTGTAGTCGCAGTGGCGGCAACGCTTTAATGTATTATCTTAAAATAGGTTTATGTTTTAGAAGAGGAAGCAGAAACTTAATCATGCTCATGTCCCATCCTTTATATAGGCCCGAAGTGAAGGAAAAGGACCAATGCCATTATATCTACTGACGACACCGTCTCACCAACAAAACAAAAAAAGTTCTAGGTGAAATTATGTATATTTGACTTTATACCTTAAATACAGCACTGTAGGTGACATAGAACTATAGTTTTCCCTGTGATTAGAAATGCAGTCACTGCTGTGGTGAATTATTTGTTTAGATCTTTTCAAGGGATTTGTTGGTGATAATAAAAAGGTAGAACTCCTCCAAACTCATTATTTTCCATCTGTCTTGCTCAGGCATTTAAATCACTTGTGTTTTCAGGCTATTTGAAGGGGCATGTCACCCATTCAGCATTGCTCAGTGATTCTGCCACATTTAAAATGGCTCATTACAAATAAAAAAACCTCTGACTGTGCAGCTGAACAAGCTGTTTCAAATGTAAGTGTGAAGTAATGTGAAATGGATGGCATGTCACTTTAGTCCTCCTGCCAATATGTGTCGATCCGATCAACAGTGCTTCTCCGTCCTGTCCAGGCTCATTCATTTACGCTGCTCCGACATCAATATCAATCAAATCTTGTGGAAAATCACAAGCTAAGAAGCTTCAGCCCGCCATCCTCCCCTCATACTTTCACATCCAATCCTTGTGTTTGTGCGACCAAGTGATTGTGTTCACTGTTTTTGCCTCCTCCACTGTCCATACAAAATGTGCGCTGACTGACTTAACAACTTCTTCATGTCAAAAGCTGTAAAGACGGTTCTGCACAGATGAAAAAAACTGCACTAAGAATTAACCAAGGGGGCTAAATAGCTGTTATAAAAAAAACTATATATATAAAAACACAACGCTCAACTGGAGTGAAATGCTCCTCGAGTGCAGAGCTATTCATCTTGTGGAGTCAACTGAGTGACACAGTCCCACTCCATCAAGGGCACAGTGGGAAAATCATTCATCACTTCAACCAATCCATGCCTTTGATCCGCTGTGGCAGGTTAAGTGGAGGAGAACTGTATTGATCCCAATCAGAGCAACAGTTGATAAAACTTCATTCTCTCCCTTAACGTCCTCCTCTCTGCAATTTTCTTGCACACCAACATGTGACCGCCTACTCACACGTCCAGTCTTGGATACAATACCTGAACATCTCTTTCTCTCCCTCTGCCTACACAGCTGGATAATGTGACGGAGGAGTCGGGACCAAGGGCTGCATATAAAACAACGTCATCCATCATTGTCACATCCATATCCAGCCCGTCCATACTGCACAGTCCCCCGGGTTTTCATGGCAACTACAAATCGACCAAAACTTACAGCCCAGTTGCCAAGGAGCCCCTTGACATAGCCAGGCTGGAGTCAACACCATTGCAATGAAGAGTGGGACAAAAGTGTAATGAAGCATGTGCGACTGTGTGTGTGAGTGCGTTCATGTGCATGCTGTTTGCTAGTTATGGTAACTCAAAACCAGAGCATGCCCTTTTTCTTTTTCTGTTTTTTTGCATACAGTGCATGAGTACATCAGTTTGAATGCCCAGTGAATTTAAATAGACGTATGGGTAATTTCATGAATATAAATGTATATATGTGTTACTTTTTGACATTTCATGATGATCAAAGTTGGTTTGTCTCGGAGCTGGAGACAACAAGATTAGCCTTAATAAACACAATGTGAAAAGTTTTCTCTCAAGATCCCCACTTCAGATTCCTGTCATATTATTGGACATGAAGAAACCAAATTATATTTATTAATAAATAACAGTACATTTTCCGATGTTCTCAGCTTCAAAGTAAATTACATGTCTCCATTATTTTGCCATACCTTAACTGAATGTTTTCTGTTAAAAATGTTGTGTTTTTCCTTGAGTTTGGTGCAGCACCGTTAGCTGTGTAAGGGGCATTATGGCTACAACTTAAAAATGCTGAAATTATTTTTGCACAATGTTCATGAGCCAAACGTTAAACACTATATTTGAATGCACATCTAACAAGTGATGCCGACAGGAGCCCATACTTTTGATTAGGGAACTGATTATTTGTGGTAGATGCCAGAACTAAAATGACAGTGGATGTTGGTTGGCAGTTGCTTCACGTCTATTTCATTCAAGCATCTTTCAAGCAGATTTGTGTGATTTTCCATTTATTATTTGGAAATCTGCTCACATTGATGTTTTTAACGGGGGTGGTGCACTTTACCAAGTTTACTTCCCTGATTATAAGTCAGCCTGTGAATGCAATACTGACTTCACAGTGTACTCACAACCACCACAAATAGAATTTAATTCAAATAAGGAAACATTTAGTGCAGTTTTAATATTAGGTGTTTCACAACTGGTTACTCAGGCACATCTATGCTCCCTCAACAGGACAGGAGAGAAGTCAGTTTGTTTCCCCTGTGGCTCTTTGTCAGTGATTTTTCCAGTCCTGGTGAAATGAAATGCAGTTCAGGTCACACAGTACATTGGTCAATACTGTGTGTGTGTGTGTGTGTGTGTGTGTGTGTGTGTGTGTGTGTGTGTGATTTCAGTGTTTTTATAAAAGCATGGTTTCAGGATTGTCACAGACTCCAATCACAGGCAGATGCACTGAACCACTTCACCAGCTATCTTTCACCATCCTTTCCACTGAGCATCACATTTCCAAAGCTTTGCTTTTCTTTGCTTTTTGTCCACTTCTGTGTGTTGCAGTTTCCTTTGAGACTGCTAACATTGCTGCATCTTTGACTCTGATTGTAAGAACTGTTCCGTTCACATGTTGAAATAAATGTGACACATGCTGTCATTTTTAAACTTATTTAATGATAAACAGTCTAAATCTTAGTCGAAAAGACAAAGGTTGACATATTGCTGCTGTTGGTCATTTGTCCTCCCGTTTCCATCAATGAATGTACAAATTTACATGTATTTCAAATGTTACAGATAAAATTTTTGGCATTATGATAAAAGAAAAATGAAGATCATAGATATGAAATTTAAAATCTGCTTTAATTAAGTGATGGTTTTATGAAGTTGTTTCATGTTGATTTATTTTTCTTTGTACAAAATGTTTTGTGTTGTTTTTATTTATTTTTCTAAATAAAAATGCTGCTAAATTCTTCACGTCTGCTAGTCCGTTCTCCATCTCTTGTGGTGTTGCTTGAATTAACCTTGGATTTAATTTTTTTATTCAATTCAATTTTATTATTCAATTAAAAAATTGGTACATAAGACGTCAATGCAACAATACTGACTCGGTCTCACTGTCAACTATGGCGCCCCACAGAGGGGAGTGTTGGTACTTGATCTACATCAGCAGAGGGTGGAAGAGCCAGATGTATGTGTGTATGTGTGTGTGTGTGTGTGTGTGTGTGTGGGGGTAGAGTAAAAGTATGTAGTGATGTCAAAAGTAAAAATATTTACTTCTTAAACTATAGAGTAGCATGGAATGGAAATACTCAAGTAAATGTAGAAAATATACTACTGGAGGAAATGTACTAAGTAACATGCCACTACAAAGAGGAGCCAGGTTTGCTGCTTTTTCTTCAAGGCTCATATCAAGGACATCTGGTTCTGCTTCCATGACAGTGTCGCTTTTTTTTTTTTTTTTCAAGTAAATATTGAATTTTATTGTGGTCAGAGAGAATCTTATTTTGGTATTTTTAGGACTTGCTTCGTATGTGTTGCTCTTGCTCTCTCTGCGGTCTATCCAATCTGTCTGAATCCCAAGTGAGGTCATACTGCATTGCTTGCTCTTCGGTGTCCACCCTTCACTGTGTGTGTGCATGTGTGTATTGTTCATGTTGTGGGGACCTGAATCTGTGACCAGATCATGTGGACTGTCCCCAAAACGTAAAATTTAATTTTAAGGTGAAGACATGTTTTAAGATTAGAGTAAGTCTACTGTAATGTCCTTTGAAGTCATGGAGCCACAACAGTGTGTGTGTTTCGTTGTGTCTTTCTGCAGGGAGAGAAACAACTGTGTAGTTGTGTGATTCTGATTTATTTGCTTGACCATGTCTGGGAAACTTGGGCTTCATTGCAATGTTCAGCTCTAATTATGCAGGAAAAAAGAACACAATAACAATAAAACAATCAATAAGTACTTGAGCCTATGACGCATGACAAAAAGTGATCTCATTCAGTCCACTTACACCAACACAAGTACCTTCTCCAGTGCCATTGAGGACATACTGCACAACCCCTGTTGCCAACAACACATTCATACACTTGGTGTTAAGATGCTTAACTGCCATATGAACAAATGGATGTTTATATCTACCTCATCATGAGAAGCCCTCTGCCAGAGGAAGTCTATTTCAAGTACAATATTCAGATATAAGTTCCGAGTACTGATAGTGTTTTCAAAGAGTATCAGTGTTATCATTATTATTGAACTGTTACTGTGTTTTCATTTGGCTGCTTTACACTCACCAGTACACATTCAATGATCATTTTCTATATGCTATTTACTTTAACTCGTCATTTTGCGCTTTGTTTTGTAACCCTCGTATGTGAACGTCATCATCAACATGGACCTCTAGGTATTGATAATTCCAGTCCTGACTGATAGATTGGCCATGCCGCTCACAGGATCAAACATGTCCCTTGTGTCTTTTTCACACTTCTCACCCTTTATTACGTATCCCACCACTCTGCGAACTTCTTAGTTTCAAATTGAACGTGACTCATGACTGATTCATGAAAATATTGGGGATCAAGTCTGTTTGTGTTCCTTTAACCTTAACAGCTGTAGCTGCTGCAAACTGAATTTCTATGAATCACACAAACGCAGGAGCGGCGGCTCGGTCAGCTCAGTGGGGGTGTTTCTAGGGAATCAGCGCTAGGTAATTTGTTGCTTCCTTTCTCGAGCCGAGCAAACGGGTGAGAGACTCAAAAGAGAATGACATCAGTGCACAGAGACTGATTACAGATAATAGGGTGCTAGCAGCATGAACTGATAGAGAGAGAGAGAGAGAGAGAGAGAGAGAGAGAGAGAGAGAGAATGTGTTGCAGTAAGAGGGGTCTATATTGGCGATGTGAATTGGCAGTGAAGCATTCTGGGGCTTCGTGTTACAGGCCTTATAAGGGCCAGGGCCCCTGTGTCTCTGCTCACCTCGGCTATTCTTAGGCTGTCTGTCCCTCACCCTCAGCAACCCTGCAGGCAAGAAACTCCTCTCCATCTTAATAGTGAGTTTAAGATTGTTTTTTTTTTGAGAGTTTGCACTGAGTTGAGGTTTGTTGAGAGAGTTTTCAATTTCAAAAAAGAGCTTGAGGAGGTTTATTGGCTACATCTCAGCCTGGCTCTGCACTCTCTTTCTGTGTATCTGTGTGTATTTGTATGCATGCCTGTGTGTGTCTGTGTGTGTGTTTATGTGTGTGTTACAGAGGTCCCACAGCACCTGACCCACCCACCCACCAGCACCACCACCCCAGGGTGTTTGTCCTGAGAGCTGGGAGCAGACGGGGAGAGACGGTAGTGAAGCCAGGGCTGACGGAGGAGGTGCCAGCTGGGACAAAAGGATAGCAGTGGGAGGACGGAGAACAAGGGCACGCCGAGCAGGAGGAGAAACTACACGGCCAGCGGGAGTTATTTAGCAGGGGGGAGTGTTCGTTTAGCCGAAGATGAGTTCGTACACAGTGACTCTGAATGGCCCTGACCCATGGGGCTTCAGACTACAGGGAGGAAAGGACTTCAACATGCCACTCACCATCTCCAGGGTAAGGACAGAGTCACCCTCACAGATTTGTTGTGACAAAGCAACTCACAAATGCAGAGAAAGCAATAAGCAGTGCGACATAGTCACAACAGCTCACAAAACAACAACAAAATGAAACTCTGCAGCGAGAAAACAATGCACTGGCAGTGTCGACTAATGATGAAATATGACAAAATAGCATGCTAATGATTTCAAATTGAAACTAAATATCTGCCGCACGCTGACAGCCTGACTTTGTCAAACTGATTTATTGCAATACAATAAAAACCAACAAGCAGAATAATGTAAATGTAGAACTCGTCTTGCCTGACTTCAAAAAGCTTCACTGTTATCACATTTTCCTGCGTGTCATTTGGGTGATTTGCAGGTGACAAGATATGTAGGTGTCTCAGTAAAAAACAAGTTAATGTCCTTTTTTGAAGACATCTACGTTACATATAACCACTGCACAACATTTAAATGACTGCAGATGTCAGGTTTATTAACGGACCTCCCACACTGTAAAAGATAATCCCTCAAACAATTAAATGCAACCTGGATGACTTGACTCTTGGAAATCCCTGTTTCACCTGGTTTGACAATAACATGCTGCATGTGAGCTCACGTCAATGCATGAGCATATGGTATATGAATGTGATATATGTGTGTCCACACAGGTGTGATTTGTGTGTGTGTGTGTGTGTGTGAGCAGCAGCTGTGCGACAGTTATGTAATGTTGCTGGACATGATGACGGGGGGGAGGCTCAGATGTAACCTCCGGAGAGATTTCTAGAATAGAGAGGCAGTGAAAAGATTGGAATACTTTTACTGGAGCAGACACATTGCTGCATTAGTAAACTTTTACTTTTAGTTTTCATGAGAAGTGCATAATCAGCCAAAAGTGGCTTAAAAGTGGAATTAATTTAGCAAAAAATATAACTATTATCTTATATGGACTGAAAAAACATTATCAAACATCAGTTAAGACAAAGAATATATAACCAATATCAATAGAATTTAAGAAAATTTAGGCAAAATAAAGTGTCACTCATAATAACAGCAGATGAGTTGGAACTTCTGCAACAGATAGACAGAGTCTCTCTCTCCCTCTGGCAGGACTGCTGGTGTATTTACAGCAGTTCCTTTAAATAGCATTGGACGAGAGCTGGATGGATGGAGAGGGGGCGGGAATCGGAATAGGAAAGAAGCGAGGTGAGCGAGGAAGCTAATGGCGGCTTGTGTTACCGTTAGTAAGCTTTATTTCTCGCTTATGGTCCGTTTCAGTTTCAGCTTTTGGAGCTGCTCCTGAGAGGAGGGCTTCATCACGGAGGCCCAGATGGACAGATGGATGGATGGATGGATGGATTCAGTAGAAGTGGAGGAGATGATATTTACCTGAGTAGAACAGTGTGGATATTAACTTTGCCACCCCCCCCCCCCCCCAGCTGCTCATCCCTCCATCCTGATTGATGCCCATTTGATGATCAGCCTGTGTTATTTTGAATCACAGCCCCAGACATCTGTTGGTTTATTGTCCTTTGATTCCAGTCTTAGGCAACTATAGGGGAAGCGCTGATCTGAGTCCAGTGTGACATCATACCACTGGATTTGTGTTCATCCTGCAGTCAGGACGGGCTCTGGCGGCTTAACATAAAACATTGCTGCAGCTTGATGTGACAACTCGGAGTGCCATTACAGTTTGACGTGACACCGCAACAGTTTGGATTTGGGCCCATTTTGCCAAGCACTAAGAAATGAAAGAGGAACGAGGACAGTGGATTCCTTGCATTTTTTTTAGTCAAACGGAAAACTGCTAAAATACAGTATCACTAATTCTAACTGTCTTAACATGTTTAATCCAAATCCTCTTCGGTCAATTTACATGCTCTTTCGAGGCTTAGATATCTCCAAATGAAACTGCTTTCTGGTCTTTGATTGGCTACTTTTTTTCTGGACTGATCTAAAGCACTTTGACACACTATAACACATGCAAGGAACTATTTTTAAAAGAAAGGCAAAACTGAAACACTTATCTGTCCCAGTCAGTGCAGCTCTTTCTCTCTATTTTCCTGCTCGTCTTCTCACTATAGCCATCTGGTATGTTTAGTTTGATTTGATTCACATGAAAACATGCATGTCAGAGCGGTCGGAGCGGTGTCATGTGTCTGAATGTGTGTTTGATTACACCAAGGGAGCTGTGCAGAAATAATTTTTCTCCGCCTCCTATCACCTTGCCGTTCCACCGTGACACTGCTTTCTGCAAACGCACACACACACAGACACACAGGCGTAATGACTGGAATTTAAATGTTAAAAGGAAGAAAGGTGTGCAAAGAACAAACACAGAAAATGAGAAATCATGACAGTAGGAACAAAGACGTGAAAAACAGCAAAAGAGAAGCCTTACATTATGTAGAGTGAAATGGTCCCAAAATGCAGGGGAAGTATAGATTGTAGAGAGGAGCACTATACTTAATGTAAACACAAAAAAGACAGAATCCAGGCGGGCTTTTATGAATGTCAGCAGCAGGTGTGTGTGTGGGATGGGGGGGGGCTCAGTTGGTGCAACCACAGTGAAGCAGCAGGCATCAACAGCATTGCTTATTTTTAACTCTTTAACAAGTTCGCTGTAAGCCTAGACCTGCGCCCAGGACCTCCGAGGTCAGTCAAAAATCACTGAGGGTTGAAAATGTGTACACGTGAACTCCAAAATATACGTCTTGTTTTTTTAAATAGCTATTGAACATTACAGTGTTTCATTAAGTTCACAAACAGGCTCTTTCCTTTATATCTGTGCCCTCAACCTGCTTTAGCCTGGATTACCAGACTTGCAGTCCCTGAAAAGATAGGAATGTTAACATCAGAAGTAAGATAATTGCGTCCTGCACATTTTACGGCTCTTTTACTCAAAAGCTGCTTTTCTCCTCGTTTATGTCAGTGATGGAGAGACTTATTTGTTGCTGTGGAGACTGATTACACTCTCAGATAAAATGTCGTACCACTCTGTCGATCGACTGAACACAGGCATTTTTGTCCAGTCCCTTCGACTGCCGACCTGATGGACTGGTTATTTTGCTTCATCAAAATCACCTTTTAACCTCATTTATTTACTGTGCTACGGTCACAGCCATAAATGCCATGGCGTCAGTCAGTTAAATAAACAAATCATCGCTATGTTTTCTTAATTCACAGCCACACTGGGGAATTAATGTGGAGTGCACAAATATTTCCTCATCCTGTACCAAATGTTCTGAGCGACTGCAAGTTGTTTTCAGTTGCTTATGCATTTCCTGAGGAATCTGTGTCAGTGGTCCTTGTGTGACCTGCTCTGTTGACCCCTCCATAGATAACTCCAGGCAGCAAGGCGGCGGGCGGCAGCCTGGCCCAGGGTGACATCATCTTAGCCATTGATGGGGCCAGCACTGATGGGATGACGCACCTGGAGGCCCAGAACAAGATCAAGTCTGCCACCAGCAAACTGGCCCTCACCATGCAGAAGTAAACAACCAGCACACTTAACGCCAAAACACCCGCCCCCACAAACTCAAGTAGATGTCACAGAAGGCACTGGAAAGTCAAAGTCTTAAAAATAGCCATATGTTCTACTTCAGACATGTTTTAAGACACCTAAACACACTGAAACGCACTGAATAATGTTTTGTGCCTGATGTCTTTTTCCACAAAAAAAATTTGCTTTAACTTTTTAAAAGCACATCTAAATCTGCTCCCTCACAAAAAAATCTAAATGAAAGAATATATAAATATCATAAACAGTTGTAAAACAGTACAGTAAAAGTTCTAAAAGTTTTACTGCCACTGTGTAGGAGCACTGGAGGCATTGAGTTACCAGTTCACTCTTCTTCAAAATTCATCCTGGTCCAGTGAGTTGTGGTGTCACAAAATCCTACTTTTGTACATGGGTTACACTCGGATTTGACAGATGAATGTGGAAAACAGTCTTCTAGAGTCAAACCAAGTGAAAGTCAAACAGCTGAAGAGTAACAACATATTTTTGAGTGGATGGGCACTTGACAGATAATCCTTTACTGTCTCATTTACAGATCAAGACGTCCTCCACCAGTTCCCACAGCAACTCCAAGAATGGACTCACCCATGCCAGTCATCCCCCACCAGAAGGTACAAACACCCACAGTGTTTTCTCATCCTTACGTTTGTGAGAAAATCACCCTAACAGTTCTTTAGCGGTGCCATCAGTCAGTGTCCTGCTGCCCTCTGGTGTGAACTATTCACAGTGCAGCTGCAGGAAGTCCTGTGCTGGGGTCAGAGGTCGGCAAACCACAAACACAAACCACATGAGGGGAAAATTAAGAAAAGACGAGCTGCTCCCTTAAGTCTGCTTTCACTTTAGTACTTTCTTTTCCATCTATATTGACCTCATCCCATCTCTTTGAGAAAAGATGAAAGAGATGATCAGGCCTAGTATAAATGGAAATGTCAGTGTCCTGTGCAATTTTTCCAGGATAAATTGCCCTCTGAAAGGAATTACTTCCAAGACCATAAAAAAGATCAAGAGCTCCTCTTGACCCCTGTCAAGGCTCCTGCCTCCTCCACGACCGCTGCCGTGTCTCCACCAGGCCACAGGGGGCAGTACAATTCCCCAATCGGCCTCTACTCTCCTGAAACTCTCAAAGAAATGAGGCTGATGCAGGGCAAGTCAGGAGAGGGGTTGGCAGCTGCTTGGGGCGATTCATCACTGGGGTATGTTACCAAAGGGACAACTAACCTCAGGGCTTGCCCTAAAACCAACACGACCAAGAGCTAATGTCGCACAATGTCACAAAATTACTGCTTTTCACTTGTAAAGCATGAAAGTGAAATCACATCTTCTATCTTTAACCTCACACTATCAGGTCCGTGATGAGAAAATATACTCAGAACTTTCCATCGCTATCCCAGCATTCATTCCTCTCACACGTGGCGCTATTTTGGGAGCGTACACACAAACACACCTGGCTTGCATCCAGGTAACAAAATAGCAGGCGATGGGACCTACAGGGTCGTTATTACAGGCATGATCTGAGACACTGAACTAAAGGTCGAGTGGCCTCAGCGCCCCAGGCACGTGTCTCCGATGCTGTCCAAAAGGTGATTCAAAATAGACTGAGGTTCAACTGGTCAGTGGTTAGAAGATGATATGATTAAGCTTTTGGTTTCATTTCGCTCATTTATTGTGAAATAAAAAGAAACAGACGTTGCAAAAAGGAAACTCTGTTTGCTGTTTAACTTCCATGATTTCCCTTTTTGGGACTTTTTATCTTTTAGCAAATACGTCTTCACCTGTCCGTCTCTGATGGGGATAGAAATGCAAAGCCCAGAACGAAGCACTTATTCATGTTTTGCCTGGAAAAGGCTTGCTTGCAAAGCTTAGAGGTCAAAGCTCCCACAGCCCAAAGTGATATCTTCAAATGTTTGCTCCGACTTCCTGCACATAAGGCTTGGGTCAGCCCTGACTTATTGCATCCAGGGCCCAATCAGCAATTCATTTAACCTGACTGAACTGCATATTTCAATGGCTGGAGTGAGGGGAGATTTACGTTTTGGCCACCACTGAGGGAACTCTCCTCAGAGGGATGGCATGAGCTCGGGTGAAGCCTCAGGTCATGGAATACTTGCAGAGGTTAGCTAAAGCCGTAATCTGCTTGGCCTCTGACATATCACATCCAGGTATCAGTCAGCACTAATGTGTTTCCCCTCTGGAGCCGAGCTGTTTTACAGTAAGCTGCCGGGGAGGGGGCAAGTCAGGTGTCAGGAAAACGTGCTCCACACAGGCCGATGGCGGGATCATGCCAGCGGCCCCACCTCACCAAATACATGGAGACTCTGATTGCTTGGGCACACATGCTTGTGCGTGCACACACGCACACACACGACAGAGAGAGCAGCTGTTGCACATGGTCATGGAATGTCCTGCTCTGGGTACACTCCATCATCCTGAGTCCCCTGAGAGCCTCTTCTCCAAACCTGAGATAAGAGATAAGAATGTCATCTTGATATGTTACTATCAGAATTTTTTTACTTCTTAAAATCGGCATCTGCCCCCAATATCGGTCGACCTCGACTAATGATTTCAATTTTCAAATTTCTTGCATTGCAATAAGAGGAAACTGATGTAATGAGTAAGAACACATGCATTTCAACAGATCTCCTTTACATTATGCATTACAGTGTTAGTGTGCTGCAGTCTGTTCTGACATAAGGGGATCAGGTGTTTTGTGTTGTGTAGTTGCGTATATTTATGTCTGTTCTGTGCTAAATGTGTCCCTACAACCCCCACCCTGTCATGTGATTGAGGCACTCCTGCTCTTGTCAGTCACTCCTGATGATGCAGGGGAAGCTGGGAAATATCCCAGCGATGACAAACGGCTGCTATTCTGACCTGTATGTGGGATTACAGGATAGTACTGATACCTGGATAGTTTCCTACAAACACACATGGCACCATTGTTATAGCCAAAATACCACCAGTGATTCATCACATATTGCATTCTCTCCTGTCTCTTTCTGTCTGTCCATCCCTCTCTGGTGTATTTCAGGTTATCGCAAACACAGCTGCAAAGTCAGTATACTGTCAAATTGCTCCGTGTTTGACTTGCATGAAGTACTGGTTTTTCGAGATCTGTTGCTGGTGATTCTGGTGTGAAGTCGTGTCCTACGTGGATTCATGTGTGTGAAGCTGAACTAAAGCTCGAGGCCTTCGGTGTCAGGTTGTGTGTGCGCTGGTCATTTGTTTCCTGCAGGTAACTGCGACAATAACTCACAGGCTGAAAACTCGAGACATGTTATTAATAGCAACTTGTCGCCATAAGTGGAAAGTACATCTACTCAAGTACACTACCTACTACTTCACTTGAGTAAATTACTTTTACTTGACAACATTTCACTCCACTTTAAAACAAGTGACTTTAGAAAAGGAAGTATTGGCATTGAATGTTCGATGATATCTGCCTATGTATGCCTGATATATCTGCTGGTCCTATGAAGAGATCATATTCATTCTGTGAATATGAATCGATTTGCAGTATATTACCGTGAATAAATGCATGCGCAGTAGTGTGTGGTTGTGTGTGCGTCAATTTATTGCCGCTCTTTTGAAAAACAAAGATAACAATCTGTCCTGCGGCCCTGCCAGTGTGCCCTGGTGATGTTGTGATAAATTAGCACATTTACTTTGTTTGGATTGGTGTGTGTGTCTGTGTGTGTGTCAGCTTTATTGTTGTTTCCCTCTAGTAAAAGTTTTTATGTTGTCATTACATCATGGTGGATTAAGCCTCTGTCCCAGTTCCACACTGCATGTAGTAAAATGTATAAAGAATATTTTTTTATTTAGAAAATTTACATACAATGAAAATCAATTGTGCACCCACAGGGAATGACATCAGAAATCAAACTGACACTCAAAATTAAACTTTTACTTTTGTTAGTTTCAATTTTTTTCGGTTAGTATTATTTTCATTGTTGTGGAGGAAATTAATCTGTATCCTTGAGTAAAACAACTTTGAGTTTGCTGAATGTTGACACAGTGCAGTGCAACACTGCCTCCTGTCTGTCAGTTGAATTACTGCAGGCTGACCCACTTTCCTGCCTTCACTTTGGTGCTTTCTCTTTTGCATTTTCCTCTCAAATTCCCTTCTCCTACCCTCTGACTTTTAACCTCTCATCTTCACCCCTGAACCTAAAACCTCCTCTTCAACCCGCTGACCTCGGACCTCTCCCGGTCACGCCCCACCTCCTGCACTAACAGTGTGGAGTACACTCCCAGCTTCAACCCCATAGCTCTGAAAGATTCAGCCCTGTCCACCCACAAGCCCATTGAGGTGAGGGGCCCAGGTGGAAAGGCCACCATCGTTCACGCGCAGTACAACACGCCAATCAGCATGTACTCACAGGACGCCATCATGGACGCCATTGCAGGCCAGTCACAGGCCAAGGGACATGACAGGTGAGACACAGCAACAACTAATCCCCTCTCCAATCTTTTCTGTGCTCTTTCTATCGCCACTCACGCACTTGACAACACATCACATGGATCACACAGGCCCACGCGCCCCAAGAAATTAAAGGGACGGTTCACCCAAACTCACACAAAAAATATACTCTCTCACATTATGTCTGGGGTATGTGGCCGAGCAGATTGCATTCAGCTATTATCTGGTCATCTGCGGGGAGCAATACCATTTGCAGGAAGTGAGGAGATTTATTTACTTTTTTGTAAGATATTTTGTAATTTGGGTGAACCAACCCTTTAAAGTATATTTGCCTGAAAAGGCCAAACAAAAACCAGCAGCTTTTAGACGTATAAGCACACCTTGAGCTGACGCTGCTACGGCTCGGACGTCTGCTGTAATGTACGTATGGCGCGGGCTTTTCCTTGTTGTCTGCGTTCGTGCCACCGTACTCCTCGGTGCCTTTTCACCCACTTTCCTCTGCTCATTCCATCCACAACCAAACAACCAACCAACCACACCCGTGCTGTCTTCCACCCATCCCTCCCCATCTTTCCTTCCCGATTGCGACCTCAGTGAGGAGGCGGGCTCCCCCTTGGCGTAAGTAAAGCAGCGCTCCTTTTCCATCCTGCCTCTCCTTATACATGTCTCCTGTGTCTCACGATTACATAACAGCTTGCGCATTGCTCCATACGTCTCATGAACTAATGTCCCACTGAAAAGGGGTTTCCAAATCCCACAGCATCTACATGTATTTGTCTATTTTGATGTGTTTATGCTTTCATATCTGTTCCCGAGGTGTTATGTGTCCAACCAACGGATTTGACGGATAAACTCACTAACCACCAGGCCATCATGGACTCGGTTATGTGTGTAGAAGTACTTAGGTGTACTTTGGTCCAAGTGTGAGAGTGCAAGTCGTCTTTCTGGAGTTCTCCTCTAAAGGGAAAGCAGCCAGTAGCATCAAAGTCTAAAGGGACCCTGATGGGAATTCATGGCATGGGAATGTTCTGAGTATCAAATCCCAGGTTTCTCAAACAACTACTGCTTGATCAGTATTGACTGACTTTTCTAACACTCATTAAAGAATGCTGACAAAAAAAACACTATCCGGTCATGTTGCTGTGTAAACTCACTCCAGTATTTTACTGTACACTCGAGGCACCTTCAGAGTAAAACTATATGACAACAGAAATACAGTGAATGCAAACACTGAAAAGACTGTGCCGTATATTAGGAAAGAAATAATAGTAATGGCTGCAGAAAATGAAATGAAAACGCACCACACACTCAGAGCTCTAACAGCACTCTCTGCCCCGCAGTGGAGTTCTGCCTGTCAAGGACCCCGTGGTAGACTGCGCTTCTCCGGTGTACCAGGCAGTGATCAGGCCAGGAGAGACAACCCAGGACATGTCTGATTGGGCCCGCCGTGCTGCCAACCTGCAGTCCAAGAGCTTCCGAATCCTGGCCCACATCACTGGCACTGAATACCGTCAGTACACCCACATCCTGCAGCCTTCCCTACTTGCGCTCTCGACCTTCTTGATACCCATCTTGGCTCGTCCTCACTTCTTGATCGTACTCAGTTATCATTGCATTAGTGGGTCCTTAACATGCTTCTCTCTCCACACAGTGCAAGACCCAGATGAGGAAGCCCTGCAGAGGTCGAGGTAAGGAGGGGTTATTGCAGACTCCTCACTTTTGCAGCTCAGCTTGCCTGTTTTTTCATTGGATACATAATGAACACTTGTTCATCATCTTTATTTGATCTCGGTTATATACCACTCACAAGGCTGTGAAATAATTATGCAGCTACAGGACAGTCCTCCCGCAATAAAAATGACTCTATGGATCAGTTATAAAAGCATCCTCTAAGGACCCATAGTTTTTTGATTGTTAAATGACATGTGGTGGTTGTGTGAGACAGCATCAATGTATTCAGCAAATGCCACAAAAGGACATGTTTGTTTTAAGGTGACAAAAGCCTCTAGTGGCGTATACAAATAACCTATTTGGCCATTCAGGTCAAAGGACCTTTTTGGAGGATTTACACCAGCTAGCCTGGATCTGTCCAAACATGACAAAATCCACTTTCCAGCATCTTTAAATCTAGCACCAGTTTGTGTCCTGCAAATACAAGCAGTATGAAGGGTCCATTTCTCTAGCTATTCTTTTAAAAACATCATTTCAAAATACAAAACCACCTATGCTACCTGCTGTAAGAGTCTTGTCCTACCTTCCTCACCATCAGAGAGAAGTTTGAGTCAGAGTTGAAAGGGCCGCGCTTTGCCAAGCTGAAGAAGTGGCACAACGGACTGTCTGCACAGATCCTCAACATCCAGGAATAAAGAAGAGCAGGAGAGAGAGAAAAAAGAGAGAGGGAGAGAGCGAGAGAGAGAGAGAGAGAGAGGAGGAGGACATGTAAAGGAGGACACGGACAAAAGTACAGGAGTTAACAGGAAGAGGGGGTAAATTATGGAGAGAAAAAAGAGGAGCAGGAGGAGGAAACTCCTCAGCGATGTGAGATAGTGTTGTAGACTAGATTAGTAGAATGTGAGATACTAACTGTTAGTGTGAGAATGCTATGTGTTCATAAGCTCAATATTAACTGTCAAATGTAACTGTCCACTGCTAAGACCTGATCTCGCATTTGGGTTCTTTCTTTCTTTGTTTCCTGTTGTTTGGGTTCTGTCTCTCTTAAATGAAAGGGAAATTGTACAAAAATAATAACTATTCAAGTGAAGATACCACAACTGATGATGTTTCTTTTGCGCGCCCAGTACATACACAAAAAAAGTATGAGTTCTAACACTGTCAGCATGTTTGTGAGAAGGCACACGAGGACGAGCTACACACACAGATTTATCTACATGCACAAATGCAGTATGTAAAAAAATGCACTCAAAAAATGTACTGATATAAATGTGAATAAATGTTTTCTTAAAACTACACAGCTGAATGAACTGTTGCAAACCCACACATGAAATTTCAGTCAGAAAAAGTAGTAATAGCATTGACAGGAGAATATGATTGTGTATGACAGCAGCACATCTATGGTCTTTCTCCATTCATTGAATAGGTGATGTTTGACAATGCAGAAGACAGTTGCACATTCTGCTCCTGAAGTAGCATGCAGTAGAGTCTTAGAGGCATTTTTTTTGGGGGGGTTGTTGGGCTGGCTGTTGCGGCTGGAAGTGAAGCTGATGAGATGGGCAAGATCGAAACAGTGACGTTTCGAAATTGAAAACCAAATGAGTGAGAAGAAAGATGCTCAAATCCACTATTAACAACCCTTTTCACATTGCACATTGTGATTTGATCCATTGTTAATGTAAAAATAGGGATTAGTGACTGACTTGAAGCACCAGGTATGCTTTTTTAAAAAGAACACCCCATTAACACAGCTTTAAATGAAAAGCAGTGTCATTTTAATGGTCACCATTCAAAGGCTTAAATCTGTGTAGGTTCTGAGTCATCCAGGTCATGGTAATTCATTCAAATTACCATTCATTCAAAGGCTTGTATTATAAGGCTTGTATTATAATATGCAATTTGCTTCTGAAGACTTCTAACTGGATTTGCTCTGACTAAAAAAGACATTTTTTAAAAATTCCTCGAATGATGATTTTACAGCTTATAATTTAACCATTATAGCTCCGAATAGTCTCTTACATTTTCAGCAACCATCAGCACAGCCATAATGCTGTGTCATGATGTCAAACTTCTTGTGGCCACCAGGGGTCAGTGTGATTCTGCACACTCAAAGACCCCATGGACCCAATATCTTCTTCTTTTCAACAGTTTCACCATTTTACATGGATCAGTGTGTTCCAGATAAATCACTCTACTCATCACATCTATCAGGTCTATGAAAGGAGTTCCATGAATATTATCATTCTGCATATTATAATTTACCCAGCAAATATTTCTCTCTGCTTGTCCCCTTTTCATAAAAAAATAATACATAAAAATTGAGTTGCTGTACTATCAGAATCATCCACAGAATGGCTGTGCTGCTGAGTCGACATGTTTGGCAGAAACAGGACTATGAGGAGGAGGAGGAGGAGGAGGGCAGCAGTTGTGACTCATTCAGGTGGAGATGACAAAGCATTTTCTCCTCAATAAAATAACAATAAAAATGGCCACAGGTGTTCTCCAAATCTCTTAATTCAATGTAATTTAGAAATTAAATATAATTCAGTGACAACAAATGCACACAAAAGTACTAATATATACTCAGAATCATAAAAGAAGGAATCACATCTTTTGGACAAGCTATGTGATCCAATTGCAGACTGCATGACAAAATCTCACCAGGCAAATGAAGTGGAAAAAAATCATCTTTGCCTCCAGTGCAGAAGCTCAGCATCTAGAAAGGTGTGTCCAGAGCAACATGCCACTCAAAATATGCAAACAGCGAGCCAGAGGCTGCGCTGAACATGAGTGAGAATCATCAGGAGAAAGATGGATGAGAGTGGAGGGATGGCTGAGGGGCGGGGCTGCAGCATGACTTGAAAATGCTGCAGCATCCGGCAGTCTCTCCTCCTCCTCCTCTTCTCTCCATCTCGTGCATACCGGCTGTTTCCTCCCCCCTCACTCCTCTCAGTCTGCGTGCCGTAGCCCTGCTGTGCGGTCCTCTCAGCCCTCTGTTGTAGCACCAAAGGGAGGAGGAGCCACCAGCGCACAAACACACACACGCACACACACACACTCCGACATCTAGCATCATCTAGTCTGCACGCTCACTGTAAGCACCAGCCAGCCAGCCAGCAGGCCCATTTAAAGAAGGGGAGCTCAGCCGTCTCATCGCCCAGGATGGATGTACTGATGAAGGGGTTCTCCATGGCCAAGGAGGGAGTGGTGGCCGCCGCGGAGAAGACCAAAGCCGGCATGGAGGAGGCGGCAGCCAAGACCAAGGAAGGGGTGATGTATGTAGGTACGTAACACGTCCTGTCTGTGAAAAGTTGGTAAGTTCGTCAGGGATATGCACTCATGTTTTTGGCACGTGCAGTTGCATCTTGTGCTTTTGCACCGTTTGAGGTGGGGTCCCTTGGGTGTTCATGTCTGGGAAACTTGCGAGGGGTTAGCAGAACAGAGGGATTTGGAGAGGGAGGAGGAAGAAAAAGGAGGAGATGGAGTGAGGGCTGGCAAGATACTGCTGCAGGACTGGTGCAGGGCAAAGGGTGGGGGTCCAGAAAAGTGAAGGCTAGACAGAGTGAGGAGGGCGGCTTTAGACAGAGAGAAAGAAATGATGAAAGAAGTTGTAACTAGATAGCAGGAGGACTGGCTTAGAAAACGGATAAGCGAGTGTAAGAGAGGAGGAAGGAGGGATACTGCAGGACCCTGCAATGGCTCTGCCTCTGGCTTTGATTACCTTTCCTATTTTATTAACCTGCAATGACTGCCTTGCAGTTTGCAGAAGGACATCAAGTGATTAAACTCAATACAGCAATGAATCTGTTAATCTGGCTTTTTAAAAGTGACCTACATGCATTGACATGTATCACATATTTTAGTATAAATGTGTAAATTTACGATACGAATGAGTGTACGTTGGACAGACCTTTTTAAATAACTGAAAAATTATGACTATACTTTTTGAAGATGCTTCAGATGCTCAGCTGCTGTTTTTCTGCTGAAGTGCCCTGCACTTTTACATTAGCACAAGCAGCAGCTGCGTCACATCTCAAGGTTACCCCCAGTATTAGGCTTTTAGGCCGCTTGAGATGAGACAGAGGAGGGGGGGGTGAAAGTAAGAAGGGGGTTGAGGAGTTATCGGAGTGGAAGTCTACGTCATCGTCTGCAGTCCGTCTCTTCAGCACTATCACACAAAATGTCAGTGATGATGATGGAAATGGGAAGAAAAAATGTATACGTGTGAGAGTCAATGTCACGAGCTGAAAGGGTGAGGAAGGAGGGAGGGGGGAGGCGGGGGGGGTGAGGGCAAGGATCACTTGAGCACTGCAGCAATTTGCACCCCCCCATATATCCACTGGGTTTGCCTGCCAGTGACGGCTGCTTTGATGACCAACCCCCCACCTCCACAGCTGTTAAACCCCCCCCCCCCCACACACACACACACACACACACACACACCACCCCTCCATCCACCCATCCCAGGAAAATATGGAGGGATGGAGAGATACAGGGGAAGAGACAGAGAGCTAGAGAGAGAAGGGAGGGGCGTTATGTCAGAAAAAAGGCTTTGAGCTTCTGGTCTTGTGGCTCCTGGATGAACAGACGGAGGGACGGAAAGAGAGAGAGAGACAGGGTGACGTGTAGCGATGGAGGGAGGATGGAGGAGGTGGAGGGACAACAAAATGAAACCTGGATGTTCCAGAGAGTACAGGGCGGTGACAAGCTCAGGTAAAAGAGAGGAGAGAAGAGGAGAGGAGAGGGCGCATGGTGGAGGAGCAGGTGAACTGAGACACTGAGAGAAGGGGAAGAAAAAAGAAAATGGAGATGCAGATCACAGGAGGAGGAACAGAAGAAAGGGGGGTGGTCGCTGAAGTGAAGAGGGCTCCAATAAACCACTGTATCTGCCTGCAGCAGAACGCACACGTCAGTATGTGAACATGGGTACACAGTATCAATGTCTGCACGCTCACTTTCACACACACTAAACCTGGACAGACAGCAGGACCTAGTTTGTAATTATTCTAAAATAAAATCCCACAAGCCACAACATATCTCCAAAAAAATGTTTCAATGTCTTGATGATTGGATGAAGTGGGTACATATTTCCTTTTGTGGGTGATTAGGGAGGGAATTTAATAAATTTAATAAATTGTAATATGCAAGAAAAAAAGGTTAATGGTTCTTTTTGGTAATTTTTCCAGATAGGACAGAGACAAAGATCAGATACTTTCCATTCCTTTATTATAATTTTTGCCATATGGCTTTCATAGGGGTTTGTAAGTGAGATTTTTGTGCTAACCATCTGATGTCTTTTTTATCTGTGCATAAGTGGCAAATATGAATGCTTCATTGCATATAGTGAGTATATATTTTACATTTCTGCAGACACATAAAATACACACCACTGATAAGACTTTTGATTAAAAAGATACACTGGGCTTTCATCTCATCAGGACTCCTAAAGCACAAAATCCTCCAACTAAAGCCATATTTTTGCACATTTGAGACATTATTTCATTATTGAGAAAAGCATTCACACACTCTAATCCGTGCAATCTTCATTTACTGAGGCAAGCTTTTGATCGGGATTATCATTTATTATCAGGATTATTTCAACTATTGCTTTCTTGTTCTTGTTATATGCTCAGCAGTGTCCTGGGCACCAAATTCTGCAGCAATTATAGGATTTATTTGATCATTTGCATGAAAAAAGGAATTAAACACATAAGTCAGAGGCTCTGTTCTGCACGATGGTGAATGAGACATCGCCACATACAGATATTGTCTGTAAGTGGAGTGTAAGTGCAGTGACATTTGCAGGGCTCCCTCTGCTGGCAGAGAGAAAGAAGCTGTGTCATTGCAGCGCAAGGCTGTGTGTGTGTGTGTGTGTGTGTGTGTGTGTGTGTGTGTGTGCGCATGCACGTGTGTGTGCATGCGTATGTGTGCATGCATGTGTGTGTGTGTGTGTTCAGCTGTACTGCAGTATTGCTCAGTACTCAGGCACGTGGCCCATGTACCAAGGGGAGTGTGCAGAGAGACGGAGATGGAGAAAGGATGGGTGGATGCGGGATACTGTAAAAGATAGAATCTGAATCTGCATCCACATTAAAAAGTATAAAGACAGTGTGATAGTCTGTCAGATTTGTTCTTCCTTTCCCTTCAGCAGTTTCTACTTCCTCTTATTATCCTCTTTCATCTTCCAGAGCACATATTTCTCCCCTCCTATCCCTCACTCTGGCAGATTATATAACCACAATTTAATCTGCTTGGGATCATACTATAATGAGGACAGGACTGGCTGGCAGAGAGGGAAATACAGAGTGCTACTCTTCACAGGATGTTTGTAGTAAAAAATATTTCCATAAAATACAAAGTCAGCCAAGCTTGACAGTACACCTTAACTCAAAACGCTCAGCTCTCAGAGTTGAAATGGAAGGATGACAGAAAATCAGGCTGAGCAGACAAAAAAGTTCAATTGACACACATCAGTAAAAATCAGTATTTCTAGAAACAACAATGGATACTGCTAACCTGACAGTCCCAGCAAGGTTGAGTCTGGAGCGGGCAACAGCAGCTAAGAAATGTTTATGTATATGTCGTATCACACAATTTCAACTTCTGTTATAATTCCACTTTGCTGCAATTTAAAAATGTAGAAACAGCAAAAATAAATGAGTGACAATATAAACAAAACTTATTAAGTCAAAGGCAACACCACAGTGACATCATGAGGGAAGCCCTTTTATCTACTGATGGCATTTTGATGTCAAGCATTAATAATAAAACATTTTTTTCTTTTCTCATGACTAAATCATTAATTTATACATTTATGTTCTGGGTGGTTAAGTGTATGGCTCACAGTCTCATTTACTAATGAATTTCATGCTCACATCGTTCATGTATTAAAAGGCAAAAGTTAAAGAAAATATGATAAAAAACGTAAATTAACTATGACAAATTAGGAAACATGAATTAGTCTCTTTTATTTTTCTGTATAAGTAGGAAACAGTAACATGAGTTATGTACATGAATTTAATTGTAATCTCTCTCTTTGGTCCTCAGGCAGTAAGACAAAGGAAGGAGTTGTGTCATCAGTAAACACAGGTAAGAAAAGTTGTGTCAACCCATATACGACCTCGACACATAAATGTCACGGTACAAATCTTACAAAATAAAGAGGAACCCTTTCAGATGTATTTTCCTAGCCCAGTGTTTAAATCCACTACATCCACACTTGTGTGCAAGTGTGTTTCAATGTCGCTACTCACCGTCCTCTATTCTGCTCCCCAGTGGCCAACAGGACCGTGGATCAGGCCAACATCGTGGCTGACACAGCGGTTGCCGGGACCAACGAGGTGTCGCAGGCAACTGTGGAGGGCGTTGAGAACGTCGCCGCATCGAGTGGTTTGATCAACCAGGTCAGTGACCGTGGCGACACGGGGACACACCGGTTTCTTGCACAGACTTGAGTCAGCTGCCCCCAGGAGCACCTCTGGATGAGAAAACACATCTGAGAACGCACCAAAGAAACCTTCAGGAATCATAATAAAATAATCTTCATTTATGGGACACTTTTCAAAATGCAAATTACCATGTACTTCAAAAGGCAGCAAAGTAAAACAAAAAGATCTGAACTACAAATGACGTCTCGGGTTCAGAGCAAATTCTTCAGGTCATTTTCCCTGAAACTGATTCTGAACCAGCTCTTTGAAGGCAGCTGGATTGAGGTCAGCCACTAGATAGAGCTCTTTGTCCAAAAAAATCTTCCACTTTAATACTGTGCAAACAATGCTGATTGTGAAGTTAATGCACCTTTTTAGTTCTTACGAATCAGTTTTTAAAATTAATATTATCTAGTCATGCAAAATATCAAGAAATAGTGAAAAGCTGATGGTGACATCTTTAAATAGTTTTTTATGACAAACAAACAAAGAAAGTGCACATTAAGTAGTTTACATGAAACAGTATAGGTTATATGCGTCGGTTCAGCTAAAACCGGGTTTTTTAAATGCACGTTAACGTCCGACTGAACTCGTACTGAACTTCAACAAACTGCGTAACAGAGGAAGAAGCCGGTAGCAACACGGTGACTGCTAAAGTGAGGATACGGCTAGTATCATCAGTGGGAAGAGTAGCGTAAATCCCTTTGTATACAAAGCACAGTACGTACGGGAATCAGTGTTTTTACGGCTCGACGCGCTACCAGTCCGCTGGGAACTCACTTGATTGTATGGTCTGTGACGTATTAGGCCAACCGGGCATACTTCCGCCAATACGTCGGTTCCCCTCGCGTGCATCTCTACTAGGATAAAACGGTGATCCATTGAAATCGCATATTCGAGCAACAACCATAGCTCTGACAAATCTCCAACTTGTTTTTATGACTAAAAGACAGTGTGCCCTGATATGAAACAGAAAATCAGCAAACATTCATATACACATAAGATTTTTTTGTTATGGTTTTAAGGATGACAGGAACCAAATGCAGGCACAAACCACGGCAGGCTGGTGCAGAGAAGGTATTTAATGACCAAAAGGGGCTTATAAGGGGTGGCAGGACGAGCAGTTGGCAGATGCAAAACCTTAATGTCCAGCAGAGCAGAAACCAGCGCTCATAAAAACTAAGGAGAAACACAAGGAAACTCCTGGAAACGGAAACTAGCTACATAACTACTCAAGCGAACCAGGGTTAACCTGGAACAGGTGAAACACATCAGAGCGGAGCAAATCGTCATAAAACCAACATAAGCATAACACAAATGGATAAGTGCACTTTATGCTTGTTTTTTTTTTTAATGAGGATAAGATCTACAGCTCTCTGAAGTTGTACTGTAATTATACAGTTTAATTTGCATGATGATGTTGATCCTCTCTCTGCTTTTATAATTTGAACTCTATTGTCAAACCTACTGTTTTAGATGTTAGATGTAAGAACATCTAACATTTGTGTGCCTCATGCATGTCTCTGATTTCTGGTTTTCTGTGTCTTGTGTGCTGCTTCTGTGAAAATGTGGTGGCAGTGCTCCTCTGTTGTGTGTGTCGCTGTTGTTCTCACCCTTTTCTTGTTTATGTCTATGTTTGTGTCTCATCTATGTTTTTCTGATAGGAGGAGCCTGTATACGAGGTGCCTATCGGACAGAGCAGAGTGTGTGTGTGTGTGGGGGGGGGGTCATAGGTCATCCCAGGGTGGGCTGGGGTGAAGGAGAGCTGAAGTGGGGACACTCTGCATGCTACCTGTACCAAGTTATCAAATTATTAGGTACACCTGTACACTCAAATCCAGTACACCTCATTTTTGTGCAGAATTATCTTGCTCTGAGGATTTGCTGCACTGGATTATGTTAAATTGTACAGATGTACTTAATATACTGTTTACACAGTGCTAATAGCCCACAACAGATTAAGTGAGCGTCAAGCGAGGAAAGGAGAAACAGAAGCTTTTGTAATGCTTTCCAAATGTGCAAATTCCTGCAGTGTTTTGGAATTGGATAAAAGCTTCCATTGAAAAAATATAAAAACACATAATATCTCACAAGTTCTTGCTCTGAATATTGCGGAGTCACTGCTTTCTTCTGACTTCTCAGATACTCGCTCATTCACGTGGTTTAGATAGATACTAAAACTTCTAATTTCTAACCATATATCTCCTCCATGTAGATATTAAGTGACATACATGCTCTCAGCCACATCTCCAGCACGTCAGACAAGCTAGTGTATGCACAGTATTCATAGCATGCACCAAAACGGCTCCATGCTCAGGCTGAACCAGGCCAGTGCACCTGAAGCCTGGCAAGTGGAGGTTTTATGTAACAGTTACACCCTGTAAAGCTCTAATCAACTAACTCACCTTTCTGGGAAGTGTTTAGCATGATAATATGACTTACTGCGTCAAGCGTACAGCATGGCCCTTTTAGTTTTAGCTGCTTTATTATATCGGAGCTGGAGAAAAAGCAAACGCTAGATTGACAGATGTCAGTGCTTGTGGCCCTCTGCCCTGCCATCACCTCATCCTTTCATCCTGCCCAGAAAAGTCTCATCCACCTCTTTTCTGTGTCTGACTTACTTTCACTGTTCCTGTCTTCTCGCACAGGGAGAATACGGGGGAATGGAACAGGGCGGCGAAGGAGGAGAGGTATGAAAACAAGTCAAGAGTGCTGCTGGGATTAAATCAGAGCAGATGATGTATGAGCAGCAGCTCAGTCAGATCAAATTATGGTTGGCACTTTGCTAAGTGCACCATTAATATTAATGTTTCTCAGCAGTAGAAAGTAAATAGACTGAATTAGTTTTCACCACAGCTCATGCATAATATTTGTTGAGTGCCTCCTTAACTTGTAACAGCCTATTTTTCATTGCCTTGTGTTATTTATGATCAAGTAAATAATCTAAATACTTTGTCCACCACTGACACACCTTTCTATCTTTTCCTCCTTACCCTCCTTACAGGGGTATTAGCTGTCTTCAGGACCTCCTCTCCCGTCCTCTCCAGCAGCCCACCCCCCGCCCGCTCCCCCTCGCCTCGCAGACTCCAGATGTTAAACATATTTTTTGTGACTTTGCGGAACCAAAATCAACTAAAACAGACTCTTCCGGATGCCGCACCTCAGCCCCATCCGTCCCTCTGCCTCGTCACTTCCTGATGACCCTCCCTTACCCTCGCCTCACCTGTGTGTTAGTGTCGTCCTGATATGACCCCTAATGTCGTTACTGCCCCCACGCCTACCAATCAATAAGGAAACCTCACATAAACGTGCACGCACACACACACACACACACACACACACACACAAACAAAAAGAGACACACCTTCATCAGGCACCTGCATGAGACACACATACAGTACATACTTTAAAATGCCAGTACAGGCGCACCCACTGGGCAAGTGAGTGACAACTGCAGAAAATGAAACTTTGGTTGTGTAAATACAGCTGAGCCTCTGCAGTCCACAATAATAACCTGACTGTGTGACTGAGGCAGGGTGTGAGAGGGTACGTGTGAGCTGCTGTTTGTGTGTCCCAGTTCGCTTATAAATGTGTGTGCATGTGTAGCTGTGGGTGTATAAAACAAAAGATCATGTCCAGAGGCTTGTGCAGGGAATCTTGCATTGATGGTGTGCTGTAGTTAGTTAGCGACAGTAGACTGCATGAACAGATGTGTAGAATGACTTGTCACGTGTCGAAAAACTATAGAGTAGCTGCTGTCCTGTGTAGCTTTGTATGGCTTTGTGCGTGTGCGTGTGTGTTTTGCCCCGGCATTTTAGAAACAGGGTTATTACAGTGTCAATAAGCAAGAAGCAATACATGGTGCTCATTTCTCTCAGATGATGTGATGCATGAAAAACAAGAGCAGCTGTGATTTAATATCAAAAGTGAAAGCATTTTATCTGTAACATTAAATATTTATGGTTAAATAGGCAACGTTAAACTGTGAAATAATAACATATTAGCTCTTTGGTTTGATTAGATTTGACTGACAGGGGCATCTCCTGCAAACAGAAACCAGATTTGAATGCTAAATTTTGTTTGGTTCATGGAAGTTTCCTTTTTTTCAGTTCCAACCAAGGCCCAAAAATCACAGTTTCTCATGTGAAATAAGTGTTGTTCGAACTCTGGCAGAAAATAACATGGCCATAAGTGTCGTGTTGAAGCTGATTTGCATCTTCTATCCCGCCGGTGGGCCTGTAATTGCAAACTGTGTTCAAACCTAGAGAACTTTATTTTAAAACTCAAGGAGAAAGAGTAGTCTGTAAATTAGTTACTTATTCATATTTCTGAGATGGGAAAGTGGAAGAGGAAAGGAATCGGTTCTCGAATGTTTGGGTTTACTCGTAGATCGGCTTTATGTGTAGTTTTCTGTACAGACTGAATATTGGGATATGTAGTTGTTTTCATAGGGTAGATTAAGTTTCACACCAACTATTCAGAACCCCGACTCTGCCACTCCTGTCACTCAATGTCGTGCCACCTTTCACTGCTTGTCCACCCCGGCATCAGTGTGTGTATGTCTGTATGCACTGTATGTGTGTCTATGTGTGTGTTAACATAGAATGGGTTCAGCCAGCAAAGTGGGTGTGCGTGTGTGTGCATTTGTGTTTGTGTCTGGAGCAGGTTTGTGTGTTTTTACTTTGAGGCCAATGGAAAATGATGACTGCATGTTGCCTTATCAAGCAATCTGACGTTCTCACACACAGACCATTCACTACACCTCACTTGTACTAACACACACACACACACAAACACGTACATACACAGCACACATCTCAAATACATAAACACAATTCACACACACCATGTTTAAGTTGGCATCAAAGCAGACTCGCTGATTTTATAAACAGTACCAGTGAAATAAAGGTTTTGTTGAAATCCAGCTACGGTGTCATGAGTTCCTTTATGAGAGGTTGGACACGGGGTGTTGAGTGGACACTGCCCGATATAAAGAAAACACAAGGTGGCCAAAGGTGAGCATCCCAGATTAAACAAAAGATATATAATTTTGAAATGTCCCAAAATGTTCAAAAGCTTTACAGCATTTTTATGAAAGTGTCCCTCTAAGTATAGTAAAGTATGGAAATAAACATACGTAAACCCACTTGTGTCTTTTTCTGAACATTTTATTGGTTTCCATGAAATGAATAACATAAAAATAAAAAGTAATTTCCTCCAAAATGACTTATATGTTGAGGAGCTGGACGGTAATAACTGAGGAAAAGTCAACCAGGGGACAGGCAGTTGCCCCCTCCCTGCTCCCCTTTCTTGGCCAGCGGAGGAATCGGGGAGAAGCTGCTTTTATGATGAGAGAAAGCAACAGGAAAGGAGGAGGGAAAAAAGGAAGGGGCGAGGAGAGGGAGAACACCTATGATTAAAAAAATTTAAAAAAGAAAACCTTCTTGGGAATCCCAAACCTTGGCAACTTCACTACCAACCCTTAAACATTAAAGAGTCAAACTACAGAGGAGTAAAAGAGGAGTAAAAATCACTACCCTCTTATTCACATAAAGTTGCATCTAAATCCATTTTGATTTAGACTGAACCTCTCTCTGAAATAAGGCATCTGTAGTGCTGAAACTACTGCAGCAGTATGGTCACACATGTATCCAGCGATTACAAAAACAGGTGCTTTGAACATGGCTGCCATATGAAAATCTATACATTAACACGAGGGCTGAGGGAGCGACAGGGTATTTCTCTCTCTCTCTCTCTCAGGATGTAGCTCTTCATCTGCGTTCTTCTCGGGCAAAAACAAGAACAGGCTAATATTTAAAAAGCAATGCAGACTCGGTATAATGTCAGCACAAAGATCACAAGATAAATACCAGGCTAGCCAGTGTGTCGCTGCAAATGCGTGTGTGTCACGTGCGTGAAAGAGCAGAAGCGCAGTGGTAAACAGTGATATGTTCTGAAGGCTGCGTAACAGGTGGAAGAAGGCAGGAGATCAACAGCAGGAGGGCAGAGGGAGGGAGAGGAAAGGTGGGCCGTGAATGGCCGTTTATGTGAAGGTGAGCCCCGCCTCATTGTAGACCTTGAAGACCTTCTCGATGGCATTGACGTAGGCGGCCGTCCGCAGGTCCAGACCCAGGTTGTACTTGTTTGCCGTGCGCATGATTTGCTAAACAGGCAAAGAGAAAACATAGGCTTACAGTGATGGTGAAGGAAAAAAGTTCACCAGCATGGGGTTGAGGTAGAATGTGAAATTTCATTGGCACTATATATATATATATGAAAGGAAATATGTAGTTCATATTCTTGGAAATATCTCAACTAAATAACATTAAATATGATTTGTTTTGATATTGTTTCATGCATTTCCAGATTTTTGAAGCAGGTTGGACTGCATGATGTCTCTGCTTACCCGGGCAGATCTCTCCATGGTGTAGGCTAACCCAGAGTGAACAATATCTTTCTCAGAGGCACCCTGCAAAAAAAGATGAATGTTATCCACACAGACATTGGCTTGGTTACATGGTTTTATGATTTAAAATGATGTACTTTTTGCAGTTTCACAGCAATGTAAATCTAAGACACGACCCCGCTCTGATAATTTGCTCTCAGCATTTGTCTTTCATCAGTGATAAAACTTTTTTTCCCCATTTCAGTTAGTGACGAGTTAGCGGTTATTTCTGATGGGAAGGTTTCACTTCATCATGGTGTGCTCGTGCTCATGACACTATTTGTACAGTGGCAATTGAGGACAATAAAATGCTTTGTATACTTTTCTTTGATCTGAGAATCTTGGGGACACACCTACTCTCTTGGCGTGACATACAGTCGGAATGTCTAAGAGACTAAGAACTGTTTTTAAAAATACATGCAAAGATGCAGTGTTTGTCTTAGTGCTGGAAGGTCTGTGTTATGTGTCTACATGCATCAAGTATTTCTAACAGGTTAGGGGTATGGCTTTTAGAGGTAATTTTTTATATATGAGTCTCGCCAAGGTCAGGCAGGAATATTACCAGGCATCAGTTTCTGATGAACCCCAAGTGGTTGGGGGCTTGTGTAAGAATGTGTAACTGTGGGCAGTTATACTGTCATTTATATGTCTGATAGTCATGTTGGTATATGTAAGCCGAATAGATGGGAGAGGGCGAGAGGTTTCGTCAGTGTTGGTCTCCAGAGAGCAAGCACTGGCCATTTCCTGGAGGAAGTGCTTATCAGCGCAGGCCTGATATGCACCAAACTCACAAAAGTATTAACAGAAAAACATTGGTTCATTTCTGGGATATGTGCATCAGCAGATGTTACTCACAGCAACTCTGGCCTGGAAGTCGGCAGTAGGTACGATGGGGATGGGTCCTCCCTGCTTCCCAAACTTCCTCTCTAAACTCTCCTGCACAGACACTACAGGAGGCAACACAGGAAAGGGAGAATTTAAGAGAGATCTGAAGCCTGTGGCTATTTATGCATCAAATCTAAATGTTAGCTATGACATACCCGATGGTTCATCTAGTTTTACTACTTGTGATTCTTCTTTTATTTTGTCTGACCATACATGGTGAGAAATGATTCAGTCATTTAATAACTGGTTTTACTTGCTCAAGAGAGAAAGTATTAAAAAAAGCCCAAGGACAGACATCAGTTGACACCAGTTTACTCTCATCACAGATGCTGCCAGAACTGCTGCAAGCTTGTAAGAATCCATTTTTTTATCCGTTCTTTGACTTATTGTTTAATGATTTGTTTAGATATTTTTTCCTCTTACAGCTTAAGAGGAAACAGCTATAGTTACAGCTATATTAAAAACAAATTATCCTTGCACAAAAAACATTATCAGCCTTGTTAGTGATGCAGAACAGTTCAACAGTTCACATGGAATACGTTCTGTAGTGAAAAATTAAAGCTCAAGTTTTCACACAGGACAGCTTGAAGCTGGGGAGGTAGGAAGGTTAGGGTAGATTATAGTAATTAGAGTAGGTTGGTCTGTATAACATCCACATCTAATGCTAATCCTGAGGTCCTGAGGTGCCTTAAGGAAGCAGATACAGGACCATAGTATCGGCCATCCCAGTGGGAAGCCACAAACATCACAACAAGAGAAAAACAAGGTAAAACACAACAGCAACCCTAAGTAATCAATGTGTTGTTACATTTCTCAGTGGCATGTTAGTTTCCAAAAAATAATTACACTTTTAAAATCTAATTTAGATGCCAGCTCGAAGATTTTTTTACCCTGAAGGATTGAATCCTGAGACAAAGAGAGAATTCAAACAAGAGACACTGGAATCAAATCCACATGTTCTCTATGAGGACACTAGAAGAGATAATTCAAGATGCAACCTCATTTTCTTTACCAAGTTTCCAGCTGCCTGTAATAATGGCTGAATATCCTGGGACCCAGGATATTAAACTGATTGATAAGGTCAAACTTGAAATTCCTGAAAGAGGAGGTTATGTGTGTATATACCCTAGTGGAAAGTTTGTGATACAAGGTACAGAAGAAAACCTCAAGGCATTTGAAAACAATTTTGAAAGAATACGCCGCATGGTGGAAAGGAATACTGAACATTCAGGATCTGAGTCTGACACAGAACATCCTGGTGAGGCTGGGACTCACCCAAGTCCCATCCCCTAAATTAAATGTAATAAATATAGAAATTGGGGAGGGGGCAAAGCCTAGGTTTTGTGTATGTTTATTAACTTCAAACGGATCAAAAAAAGAAAAGATATATGGATCATTACACACTGAATATTTTATATACCATTTATGATGGGGCTGATCATTGGGTTGTAAAATCCATTTTTGTACTTTTTCTGATTTGCATGTCATGTAGTATGCATCTCTAACCAAATCTGGTACTGGTTTTCATGAATTAGTTTACAGTGTTGTAAAATATAATATTATATATGCAGGAAATGATGATGTGTCCTACTGATTGTGTCTTATGACCCCAGCACACTATAGTCTGCCTGCAAGCTATGGAGGAATTACAGAGCAGTCTTGTACTCACTCAGCAGGTGGTAGTTTGAGTCTCTCTCATATTTGAAGGTCAGTCTTCCATAGCTGACATGGTTGAGATTCTTCAGCCACTCAAAATATGACACTGTCACACCACCAGCGTTCAGGTACATGTCCTGCAGCAGGAAACATCACATAAAATTTTCTCTGTACTGCAAAAAAAAAACTGGTTAAGGTTGGTGACTGAGAGAGAAAAGTTTTTGACAAATAAAGAAACTGGAATAAACTGAGAAGAGATTCTTTTGTAAAATTATTAATTTGACAACCCAACAACAAGACAGGTTCAAGTGCAAGAACTGTGGAACCGAGAATAAAGTCTGTTGCTTTTAGAATTATGAATTTTTGACATGACTCATTACTACACTTGTTTCCTTTAATTTTTCACTTACAGTAAAGTATTTATAGGTGTTATTTATGAAGACTCTGTAGGACTGTGTGGGTGTGGTTTGACCACTTTTAATTGAAAGTGATAGAAACTAAACAGCCCCACAAACTGGAAACTGGTTTTTGCTTACGGGAATAACCATGACGTTGTTCTCCAGGAAGACCTTGTCAGCATCTGGGGTGGTGGGACCGTTGGCACCCTCAGCAATGATCTAGAACAAATCAAAAACCAAGTCATACCTCACACCGCTGCGACCAGTTTACCCCATCCTCACTCATTTCAATCCAAATGATGATTTAAGGCAGCGTGGGTGTTTACCTTAGCCTTAATCCTGGGGGCATTATGGCGGGTGAGCTGCTTTTCTCCTGCGGCAGGGATCAGGATGTGGCAGTCGGCTTCCAAAATGTTTCCTTCGTAGGGTGTGGCTCCCGGGAAGCCCACAATAGTGCCATGTTGCTGCAGAAAGTGCAGAGTCACGGTGGGGGAAATTTGTATTTCCAGAAGCCAAAATGTCAACTGACAGTAACATTATAAAGTTAGAATGAATCAATAAATTAAAACAGAAAAAGCCATAAGATAAAGAGAAAAGAGAACAACTCTGAGCAAGAAAAAACAATAACAGTCATAAAAGAAAGGTGAAAAAAGATGAGAGGAAGGCAACTGTGCTGGTACCAGTTTGTAGTCCTCCAGCTGTTTGGGGTCAATGCCTTCTGGGTTGTAGATGGCTCCATCAATCTCACCAATGCCCACGCACTTGGCCCCGAACCTGTGCAGGTACCTCATGGAGTGGAGACCCACATTACCGAAGCCCTGTGAAAAGTCACAGCAAGGTAAGAATCGCCACAGTCCAACATCACTGTCAAATCAATAATAAACATTCTTCATTAATTGTTATAACCCTTTTACTCAGTCATACAGTATGGTTCATACAGAATACTCTGGTGCCACCATGTGGCCAGTTAAAGGTAAGTGATATGGGTAAATATGTATCACATGTAAAGATGTAATGTTATATATAAATACATATTGTATAGAATATAGAATAGAGTATAGAATTGTGAACAAATAAAATCACATGATGTGAATTAAAAGCATGAGAAATCAGAAACTTCATTACACTGACAACTGATCACCGTAAAGATTTAGATAGATTTTACTATAATACCATACGATGAGAGACATTAAATTGGGTTGGAAGGGATAGGATGTATAAATAATATAGCAAAGTCTCTAATGTGCAACACAATTTTACAGGAAGGCTGAGCTCTGACTGTTACCCATGATTTCTCTCATTTCATGTCATGTACAGTATCGCTCACCCTGAGCTCGGCTCTGACAGAACTAGAGGACAGGAGGCTGCCGTCTCCTCTCTCACTAACAACTGCCTAAGAAAATCTAATCTCAGCGCAGTATAATCTTCAAACACACAGGGATTATCTTTTTGAACAATCCTGTCGTGATTCAGCTGTCGTGACTGTGTCTTCCCCTCCTCAGTGACACCCTTACCCCGTCATCTCTCCAACTCCCACCTCCACAAACATTATCTCCTTTCAACAGCTTGGATCTGTTACTGCAGAGAAAACACTTTTCAAAATCTCTCTCTCTCCTGTCCTATCGTCTTTCTTACATTTCAAAACACACTGAGTCAATCAAAAATACCAGATTATGTTGCTGTCATGAAAAAGTGGTAATAATAAAAAGAATTTGAGGAAAGTAGCCAGTTCCTAAGATTTCTCTTGCCATATGTCCGTGTGTGTGCATCTATATAACATGGGAGGAGCTGCCATGTGGCATATGGAAGTGAAACACACACCTCTTCTTACAGATGTACAGTTTAAACCAGTGGTATGCACAAAGGTCTTTCCTTGGTTTTAGTGTAACTCACTTTTGTAGTCTTTGCCCTGTTTCTTTCTATTGCCTCTTTTTTTCTCCCACAAAGCTTGACATGCAGGAATTAGGGGAGCAGACCAGACTCATTCCTCCCAAAAGATTGGTAATTCGTCCTATTTTCTTGCTGATTTATGTTCCCTTATTCAAAGAAGGGAAACTCCTTCAGTTCTCTGCTGACTGCTTGGTACGAGGAGATCAAGACCAGACTGAAACAGATGGCATGGCCCTGATTGAAGCACAGCTGTAAAACCCCTCATCACGACTTCAAATGAAAGCTTAAATCCTGTGGGCGACTATCTGTGGCACATTTTGGGCTTCTCTGCTCTTCTGCAAAATGTTTCTGCTGTGATCATGCGAGGGTGTACCTGAATGACGAAGGTCTTGTCCTGGAAGCCAGGGCTCAGGCCCAGCATGCTCATGTAGGATGCCTCGTTAATGAAGTTCTCAATGCCATGGAAAACTCCACGACCAGTAGCCGAGATACGGCCGTGGATTCCTCCCTGGCTGATGGGCTTTCCTGTCACACAGGCATGGGCGTTGATGTCCTGCACACAAAAGCAAAAGATCAGACAATGCAGACCATAGAGGAAATAATGTACACAGCACTGGAATTGTTGCCCAGTTTCCAAAGCCTTATTTTGAGCGTAAATGCCAGGCAAAGCCAAGAATCCACTCATTCTCAAAACTGGGACCAGCACTTTTTGTAGGAAACAATTAGTTATATTTCAATCGAAAATCTACTACTTTTTGAATGGAGTTCAATACAATCTAAGATTTTTGGTCTAATGGCCGTCAGCGGTACTGCAACATAAGGCCATTTCTGCGCCAGCTGGAGTTGTAGGTGCTGACTGCTTGAAGTGCACACAGTCACTGGTAGTGTCGTGCCATAGCACCAAGCAGCACAGCAGCTAACTGAATGTCAGTACACATTACCCATAATCCTCTGCCCTCAGTTACCCAGAGCAGGAATGTGTCACACACTCTGAAGTCCTGCCAGGGGTATCTGGATCAGAGGTCACATGACCAAGACGGTTAAAACAAAATGTAATCTGTTTGATAATTATACATTTTGACAAACTTTTGAGAGCTGCCTTATACACATGATCATACAGTTAAACACACAAACACACACGTAAATATTTTCCATCTTTAGTCAAATAAGCCCTATTTGACAGCTTTTGATAAGAGAATGATAATAAATGATTAACTGATAACACAAACACTTACACAGGCCTTAGTTTGTAACGCTGATTTTAAGAGAGACAGAATGTTTCCGTGGTCAGCTGAGAAGGGAGAGGCAGGAAACCACTGTTCATGGTTTACACATGAGTCACTCCTTGTTTTTAATTTGGCCCGTTTCAAAGTTCGTACCAAAAACCAACCAAGGCAGACAGCTCGGCGCTGTACGTCTGCGAACTCACAGTGTGTGCAATGGTGTTGGCGTATGTGTCGGCAATCCAGGACATTTCCCTCTCTCCTGTGCTCATGTCTGGGGCAGGGACATCGATGCCAGGTCCTGGTGAACAAAGAAAGGCGTGTAGGAGAGTAAGGGAGGGAAAAGCGGGAGAGTTCTGTAAAGCAGGCCAGTCACCACGTGCCTCTGCCGAACCTTAAAACGTGAATGAATGCCGTGTCAACGACAATACAGATTTGTATGACGGGGGAAATGTGAGCACCAGGCTTTGTGTCCTTGTGTCACATATACATGTGACCTTGAGGGTCTCGTATCCTGGAACAAGGTCCAAAAACAGAAGCTGGCATGCAGTGAGGTGGGGGATGGGACTACTGAGTGAGAGAGAAAAGAATCGCTGAATCTCTCAACAGGAGCAGTTCGACCACATTAAGCTCACACTGACAGAACAGGGCAATTATGTGTGCGCTGGGTACTGCTTTACCTCCAGGCTGTATAAAAACTCAATAGTGAAAAGTCTTACATAAAACCACCAAAATACGCAGTACGGACAGCGTCATGCTGCTCTTTGCTGTGTTTGAACCAAACACATTAGAAACATTAACATGTATCCATGCAGGGGTGAACTAAGTGCCTGTATAGGGGCTGTTAACCTGCTGAACCAGTGTATATGTTTATGTGTGACCCTCCTCAACACAGCTAACACTAATCTTACAACTGTCTGCAGAGACTAATTGAAAGGACCATTACGATCTCTGTAATAACATTACATTGACGGGCTATGTTCATTTGAAAGCCTCAGTTATTTTGCAGATTCAGCAATTATAACTTATTGTTGTCGGTCAAAGGTAAGACTTGTACAAATTACCCAGAAGTTTTAAAGTAATTAAAGTTTAAATTAAACTTTTACCAGCTGCACCATCAAAGGGTTATACACACTGATGTATCAATAGAATAATACTTCTTTACCAACTTCAATCAGATATTGAATTTTGCATTTTACATTACTCTATATTGTCTTTTTGCTACTTTTACTAAAGTAGCAACTTATTCCACCACTGTGTTTGTTCCCTCCTCAGCTGGTAGACACACCATGAGCTACCCCAGCCACAATAAACAGCACAAGATGACAGAAATGTTTACTTCTGAGTGGAAATATCCATCACTACAGCCAATTTACCTGAGCAACAAAAGCAACACATATCAAATTGTTCAAAATTACACCAACACACAAAAAAACTCACCAATGAAACCCTTTTTGGCCAGCTCAATAGTGAATCTCCTTGTAATCTTCTCCAGCTCATTATCCTGCAACAAAGTGTAGAGTTAAGCTGGTTACATTACAATCCTGCAAGACACTGTTTTCTCCTCACTATACTAGCAACTAGTAGTGATCAGATATTTAGAAAGATGTTTTGTGTGTTTTGATTAAAACTGTCAGTGATTTTTTTTAGCCTTTACATCAAAATTCAATGCAGAGGCGCATTCGATCATCTGCTTTCACCGCTGAATGCAAACAATCATCTCTTTCACATCTCGATTACTCTCTCTCTTTGATTCCCATTTAATATCCCCTCGCTGTGTGGACAGACAAATACAACATGAAAGGATGACACTCTGGAGACCTGCCTTTAGCACACTTGTGTGACTGAATCATCCTCTGAGTTTCACTTCCACCCTTGTGGATGTTAAGTGTTACAGCTCACAGATAAACATGTGTGTGGGGGGATTGACATGGGAGGGCTTACAGAGTAATTCCTGGGGTTGATCTTGACTCCAGCTTTGGCTCCACCAAATGGCACATCTGGAGGAAAACATTAGAGCTTAACAAACACAGAAACCTACTGTATATACATACACTTGTGCCAACACACAAGACAGAGCAGAACCACATTTCTTATTATAGAAGAAGAGGAGGCAAAACATACTGCTGCATGACCAATAACCTGACATCCTGGCAAATCAGTTCAAAAGCAGTGCCCTGATTGCTTTTGAACATTAATCATAAGGTGGATAAATAACAAGAAGCTGGTAAGAAGTATAACATTAATACATGGAGATGAGGGATTAAGCACCAAGAGGCTTTGTGGAAAGCTCAGGCTTTAATACTTACCAACAACAGCACACTTGTAGGTCATCAGAGACGCCAGGGCTTTCACCTCATCCACAGACACATCTGTGCTGTAACGGATACCTGAGGACACACACAAACGTAAACGGGGGGAGTTCAAAACACAGCCACCATACAAATATGCAAAATACACAAAAGGTCTGGAGGCTTTGTAATGTTCAAATAGATTCTTTTAAGATAAATGACACATTTCTACTCTAATTGATATTTGTACCAGTTGATAAAAGGGTTCAGACTGCAGCATGGGGAAATAAGTAGCTAAACTTTAAACTGTCTCTGCAGCTCAACAACAGGATAAGGAAATGAATGGCTCAGATAGAGAACTGTCAAAGATTATACTGGACCAATAATCGCACACTCAGTATGTCGTTCACAACCAAACAGGACCACGTGAACAGGTCAGAGCTCAGCCATTGTTTCCGGCAGTCACAGGAACAGCAGGTGGGTGGAGGCCAGATGAGCCAATCCCAGCCCTCGAGCTGCAGTCGTTTCTCCCTGTTGTTTGGAGTTTACTACCATTGCCAGGGTAACGTGCGGGCATTACATGGGATCGTATGGCCAGTCGGACTGCACAAGTCCCACTGCTCCACTGCACAGTAATTGTGTGTGGGTGTGGCTTTTTGACCGGCAACACCAAAGATAGCACATCCAGAGTCAGTTTACACAGAGAAACCCAAGGGCACACGGCACAAAGAGGAGAGTCTGAAAACACTGTGTGTCTATTTTTGTGTTCAACTTCTACAAACGTAAGTGCAAGTCAAATCCCACCTACTATGATGTCATCTTTAAGTGCCACTTAAAGATATCGCTTTTGTGTAGATCTATTTGTTTCATTTGTGTAACTGCAGTCAGAGCCCCATCCCCAGCCTACGATTACTGCACTACTGAATTAAAATTAGCACACAAGGAAGAGATCAAACGTCCTGAAAACAAAGCTCCATCTTTCACAGCCGTGGTTGGCTGCCGTGGTCATCCCTCTCTCTTCATTTCCATTCATCCACAGATCAGCTGACTTACCCCAGGGGCGGCAAAGGACAATCTTGAGCTCAATGATAAAATTAAAAAGGGGAAAAAAAACATAAACCCATCCCCCATCCAGGCAGTCATTGATTCACCCTACCAACAGCCCACCACAGCAACAAGAATCAAAACACACGGGTAAACACATTCCTCTGAAATGGAGGGCAGATTTTTTGGGAATAAACTGAGCTGAGCCCCGCTGAGTAACGGTTTCCTCTTATTCATTTTCTTTAGTGCACACATGGTTTGCTATGGCATTTTCATTATACTGTTAAATGGTATTGGAAGCTGTGCTAATGGTAGTGGCATTTCATTTTTCATTTAGTCACTTCTGGTGATGGTAGGGTCTCAAACAACAAAACACAAAATATATTCATTACAGCTAATGTACTGCACATGACATAGCAATAATAAACAGGATATTGTCTGGGTGCCATAATCCACAAATGTTATTCAAATGCTGTTTTGAAATGTGATCGTGTCCAGGAGTGATTTTGAGTAAGTGGCATGAACTCTGATGCTGTATTCATGTGGCATTAAAAATCCATCAGGCAAATCATTTCAACTGAATGACTTTTTTTTTTTTAAAAACATACCTATGGAACTTTGACAAACTGCTGGACTTAAGGTTTCCAACGTGACAACAGTGACATGAAATATCCCACAGATTTATTCCACTTCTGCACAGAAAGGAGAAGGATATTGAGCAGACCGGACAAAAGCATGTTACTTTTTAACAACAGGACAACTTTGCAGCATCAGAAACCATGCATCCACACAGACACACACACACACACACACACACACACACACACACAAACCCCACATGATGGTCCTTGGTTAAGAAGATGCTAGCTCAGCAGTCAATAGAGAGCAGCCCAGTCCAGCAGCAGCTGCTCTGCATGGCTTTCAAAGCTGGAGCATGAGCACCACATGCACACATACACACAAACAGCCTTTGCACTTTGTTGTTTGATCTGAACACAGCCAAGGGTCCATGCACCATATCAATGATTAAACCCACTGGAAAATACCTGCCATTGATGATCTAGAATTTCATACAGGGTACCTGTCAGAGTGTAAGCTGCATGTTTTTTTCATGTGTAGATCAAGTTCAGATCTGAGACAAGCAGCTCCTGAGTTAACTGTTTATTCCGTAGTTGCTACAGTTTGACAGTGATCCTTATGTAATTTCTTACGATACTTTAACTGCGATAAGCAAGCTGACCAATAAATCAAAATGATGAGCATTATCATATCTTCCTCCTCTGTTTTATGCCTCTAAATCTCCAGGAATCGAAAGTTAACGCCAGCTGTGGTTTGTGTGGCCTACTGTTCCTTCGCTCATGACATGAGAGAGAGGAAGCTTTTTAATCATACTACCACTATGGAGGACTGTTAATGCAGACCTCAGTTATGATGTAAGGTTTGTATTGCTCAGCTCTCCTCTGGCTTTTGAGACAGACAGAGGCACTGACGATCTTTTAATGCTATCCATTTCACCTATATTGCTTCTCTCAATGATAACTGGCTGGACAGTGTGTGCCACTGCAAATCCATAAATGGGTGCACTCCATTCCTGCTAAGTGGTTCGGTGGAGAATATTGTAATAGATATTTCTAAATGGGTGACATAAATGATGCCACTCTCACTCAGCTTGTCAGACCACTCTAATCTTTTTTAAATAACTAATCTAACTATCTATCTTCACATGTACAGCCCACATCCCAAGTACACATCTTGAGCAGAAATATGCCTTCCCAGAATAGGCCTACAGTGGCAGCATCAAGCAGGTGCAGTGGTAGTATGGTAGTGTTACAGTGTTAACACCGGGCCAATGGCTGCTCCACACCGTTCAAACATGCCCTTTGGCTGACTGACTGATGGCATGTCTTTTTCTACAGAGAATGCCCTCTCTCCACAGCACCCTCCCCCAACCTGTCACACCGCTGACAAATAGGAGTGCCTGGAAACATGACCACCCCCTCCCCAAGTATCACACCCCTTCTTTCCTATGCATCCTATCCCTTGACTCACAATTTACCCACAGTGCACTGCAGCAGTTTGCCTATAATGCCTCTACTTTGAACCTTGAACTCTGAACCACAGAGCATATGTCACTGAGCACAGGGCATGTTATTTAGCTGAACGTGCTTCTTTAAACAGTGGATTTGTCTGCAGCGTGGGGGAGGACCACTGTTCTGTGTATCTGCTCTGTTTTTGACACTCGCCTGGGTTTGCATGTATGTTTCAATTACCTGAACAGAACAGTGCATGAGGAAAAGCTTTTCAGTGGTCAACCATGTGTTTCATGCAGCACATGTCAAGATGCCAAGGCCTGAAATGCTCTGTGACACAACACCTGAGGTGTGTCTGCTCCATCACAGCATTCATCTGATATAAAAATGAAAATAAGAGAAGACCACACTGGTGATGACTATAATTAAACCGATGCATCCTTCCAGTTTTGAAGCAGATCACACGCGTGGAGTACTGGCAAGATTATTGCAGATGAAAGATAACACTGACCTAAGACTGATGACAGGCGCTCAAAAACATAGGGCTACCTCGCTGCAGGCCCTCAAACTAACGAACGACAGCACCGTTACAGCCACAGGTGAGCAGTGGGGTCACTGTAAACTGCACAGTAACTCTCACTTAAACAGCCCCGTGTACACGTACGAGCAGCTTGTAAAAATATGGACTTAACGTTACGGATAAAATCAGTGCAGCTACGCGTAAGATACAACTGCAGCGGTTAACAGCTGCTGCGCAGTGTTTTGTGCATATAATTAGCTAACGCTGCTAACTAAAGCTAAGTAGCTGGCCGCCGCAGCTAGCTATCAAAAGGGCCAGTCGAGGAAGCCTGGCCCAGTTCTTACCCCCTTTGCAGGGTGTCCTGTGCTGGCTGTGCTGGGCGCGGTACCCTTCAACCACCTCCCACTCTCCGTTATCCCTCTTGATGGGGAAAGACACGCTCAGGACGTGGTTGCAGGGCTTGATGATTCGCAGGATGCCGCGCACACGGTTCCTCTTCTGCTCAGGGCTCTCCCTGGTCCTCAGGTCCTCCACCAGCTTGTCCTCCACGATCGCGGCGCCGCGGTCGAAGAACCCTTCGACCATCCTGAAGAAGTTGGGGTCGTCGGGCTTGTCCGCTGCGCCGGTGTAGTGACGGACCCGCATCAGGGACGATGACACCGGGAGCGCGGAGTCCACGCACCCCGAGGCCAGGGCGCTACCCGCAGAGCGGCTCAACAACTCACCGAAATACCGATACATGGCTGAAACTATCTAAAGTGTAAACGAACAGATTAAGGAGGAAACTAAACGACAAGGACAATGGGGTGACGACAGGAGAGGGGGCAAAATGAGCGACACAGCGACTCCTCACCGCGTCCCGTCCTCTGGCCGAGTGAGGAATGGCATTGTGTGTTCGTTTGCTTTAAAAAGGCAGCACGAACCAAGGGAGGCAACGGGAGCTCCAAGCTCGGGACGCACGCGGAAGAGGAGGAGGGCCAACGGGGGCGTGTGCCCGTGCCAGTCAACTGACAGCGCGCGCTCCCGAGTTTGCAACCGCTGTTTTCAGAATCTCTGTGCTCTGTTGTTACTTTATTAGGGACACCTGGCTAAGACTAATGCAGTCTAATACAAAACAGTCCAGTAAACAGATGCAGACCTGCTTCATCAAAAATAACTGTTCATTTTGGAGAGCTGATGTCAAGGACAAGCACACTACTGTTTGTTTGACATGACAAAAATGCGTATTAGCTTTCCTGCTCAGGGATAGTTGAGAAGATCAGTACTGTTCTAATGCTTGTAAGGTAAATAAGAAGATACAGATAACAGGCAATCAGCTCAGCTTGAGTATAAAGACTTTAAACAGCCTGGATCTGTTCAAGGGCAAGAAGTTACTGCACTCAGCAGAAGGATACAATACAAGAATTTCCCAGAAGGAAGTTAGTGTTGTATTAGTTTCAGACCAAATAACCACTTGAAGGTCACATAGAAATTATAACATTTAAACTGATGGCAGTAAAAAAATGTTGAGGTGAGTGAAAAGCACGTAAAAACATTACTATTACTAAACTTTATTAGTATAAAGCAGCTGATATGAAGTGCATCAGCCTGGGGTACAACATACTAAATCAATAAAACTAATCAAGTAATCAACTAAAGGCAGAGCTTTTTTATACTTTGCACAACATCCTACATTGCATGCAGAGTAATGTTTTCCACAGGAGCACAAGACACTGTGGCATAATTAAATATCTGCTGTAAATCACTAAATATCTAACATGTGAGAGCAATTTTACAAATCTGAATAGGATTTTAACTCTTGGGGATAAGCATGCACAAAACAATAACTGTCCATTTTTGTGATGGTTGCATGTTTGTGGCAGTACATCTGCTGCTCCCACCAACTGCTAAATGCTCTTACGTAAAACTGCGTTCATGACACGAATTTCATAGGTATAGAACAAGCACACATTATCAACCACTCTGCATGGCACAGAGAGACAGAGTGCTGAGCTCGTCTAAATGAAGACCTTGACCCATCCTAACACCTGTGGACTCTGTCCAGGAGATAAGATTAGATCATCCCACCCCCCTGCCGCTGCCCCTGGGCACAGGTACAAATACACATTCATACTGTATGCTTAAACAATGGTACAAACACATGATTGCACAATGTGAAGAGCAAACCAAATTATGGCTTAATTAGGTGCAATTTCACACATTCAGTATGTCAAACGTATGTAAGTACACACAGGTCTGATGCAGGTTGGTCAGTTTGTAAATCTGCATGTTCTGAAGATCCTTTATTGTCTCTCTGATGTCAGTTAGACAAAATAGTCAATAATAAGATGAACACTAGAACATACAGAAAGAGAGAAGGAATATAATATCTGACTATTCTACTGCCTGTTTCTTCTGTTCTTTTTGCGAGATAAGTAAACAGCAGTAAAGATAATTTTAAGTTCTATATCCAACTGAGGTCACTGTCACTTCAGAGAAGTATATCACTGCAACTTTGTTTTGCTGTCATCAGTACAGGACATAGACAACAGCCTGATGAAGACCTTGTAGGTGAAAATAGGCTCTGCTGTGTACAGACAAAATGAATAATAATAATAAAAAGAGAGACAAAACCATTCAGGCTTTTTTTTATTCTTTTTGAATTTATTTTTATTTTTCTCTTCATTGTGTTTTTTCAGTTCTGCTTTTGCCTCAAGTAAAACTATTTGAATTGCCTCCAACCTGTTTTTTTGTTGACATTTTCTTGTGGGGTCTTCTATTTTTTACATCTAATGTGAAAGATATCAGTCACAGGACTTTGAACTGTGAACTCAGCAGTCAGTTTCAGTCAGCTCTTTTTTTCACCCTTTCTTTATCCAGACATAACTGTCTGCAGATTAATTCCACAATAAAACAACTGCAATAAAAGACAATTAATAATTGAATAATATATAGAAAAGCTAGCACTTAATTTGCTCTCTTTCCTCTACCACCCCACTGTGACTCCAATCTATCATTAATTACATCATTCCCCCTGCCATCTCCTCTCTGTGTTTTCTTCCTATAATTGCCACACATTGATTTATCCTGGTTGTGTTTCAAAGGGTGAGCACTGTCTTATCATTGGCTTAAAGCCTGACAACACCCACCCAACCATAGGGGTGTGACTAGGGGGGAGGTGTGTGTGTGTGTGTGTGGGGGGGTGTCGACGTAAACAAGGGCCTGTTAAGTCAGGTCACGTGGTGTTTTCACTGGAAATGCATGAGAGTTTGTATGAAGGTTGTGACATGCGAGCTCATGCTAGTATAAAATTAAACCCTCAGCACCAGGACTTCTATCACCCCCCCCCCCATACTGGCCTCATACTGGGTCACACTGGAGTGACCTGGCCTCTAAAGTAGCATGCAGTGACACAATGTCCCTCAACAACGTCAGGGTCACCTTGAAAACCAGCATAGGCAACCGGAAAACGAGTTTGGAAAACTGATCCAACAAAATTTCTTTCAGGGCTAATTAATAGCTAATTTAATTAAAAATTAAAGCCACTTTGAAAACAGAGGGGGGGGCAGCTTCACAAGTGTTTTCTTTTTATATTTTTTCCCAAAAACCCCGTGTCACTTTCCTTGGCTAAATAAAGGCTCAAAATCAGCTGTGACTAAATGGATGGAGTCAATATTTTGATGGTCACACGGTTTGATAAAAAGATTATTGATCACAAGAATCTTTTATCCCCTTCATGAAAGGAGAAACAGAGCAGACAGTTAACATTATTTTAAAAAACAGACTCAGGTTTATTCAAGGATCAAGATTATAATACCACAAGGTATCTTTTATTTAATACAATACATGGCAACATTAAGATTAACAGAAAAAAACGAAGTAAAAAATTTTGTATTTCCCAGTAATCCCACTCAAACAAGGAACATGGCCACGATGTTTAAGGATCCTGACTGTGTGCTCTGTTTCACTGTCAACAGTTCAACACTAGATGGAGCAGGTTTCTTTCCCTTCATGCTTCAGTCTGACGGCATCAGTGTGAGAATAGTCGAACCAAATAGAGATTTCTGAGTGAGTAAGAAAAAAAATCTTGACACACAAGCACATTTATGTATTTAAATGTGAGATAACTGAGCTGACAGTTAGTGGAAGTTACATAAAACAGTAATTTCAGCAGCATTGAGATCACTTCATATTATTGGCAATATTCAAATCCTTTACTTGGGTATTTTATTAGATTATCATTAGTGAAGTATTAATGCATGAGGAGCAAATTACAGTTGTAGTTATCTGATATGCTAAAGTAGTTTAATCTATAACATTGTATCATTATTTATAATATCATCATGTGTTTGTATGTAAAATCGTAACCTGTAAAGTAAGTATTAATTACATGAAATAAAGTGATTAAAATTGATTTTGATTTCATTAATGACTGGATGACTGTTTGAAACAATTTTTTAATACACTTTTTTCCAGTGTGTGCACTATGATCTTCACATTTCCTGTTGTTATTTCTTAATTGTCATTGTCACAATGCATTTTTATTTTAAGCCAGTTGAAGTGAAACTTTAAATAGTCTATTGTTTGTGTGTGGGTTTAGAGGCTGAAAGGTAAAAAGTTGAAAACGTTCTCACGAGAACTTTCTGCTCGAGTGTTTCTATTCAGGAAGCTGTGGCTTTGACTTGCGTCTGCTTACATCTCCTCATCAGCATTATGCATATCTCTCCATATATACTCAGTTTAAGTGTGTATGTGTGTGAACTGTACATAATGTCTATGCTTGACAGTCAGATGTCACACCACGTGTAAGTTGGCTCGTGAGGAAACCCCAAAGGAAGGAAGGTCAGGCCCAGAGAGGTCAGGAAAAAGTCACACTGCCTGGTTTCATCAACAGATTTCTGCTCTCACTACGCCCCTTCAACTGTCTGCGAACCACAGTCTATGACTCTAGCTTTCAGGTTTCTTTGAAGAACACAGAAGTCTTGCTGCAAAACAGTTTGACTAAAAAAAACGTTATCTGTTGGGGTTATCAGAAACTACGACCTGCTTAAACCAAGCAATATTTTCTAAGGTTTGGTGCAAGCGTTTGGTGGAAATCAACAGTTCAAGTATTTGCAGTTATATCCAAGCACTACACATCCAATAGTATCACTGGGAGTCCATCAGAGAAATCAGGGGTTGAAGCAAACACACAGAAAATCATTAGGAATCTTAAAGTTTAATAATTAATGAAAGTTAGTTCATTGAAAAGAACAGATAGGAATTCACAGATGGAGGTAGTAGAATTCCAACATTAGTAGATTATTGTCGTTGTTTTATAGGATCAGGATTCAATGGACTGTTCTTCACAGTGTTTTAACTCAAATATCTGTTGACAGTCTGGTCCAAAGAGAGCTGCAGGGATGGCTCCTCCACGCCACTGTAAGACACACAAATACAGCATTAAATCATGACAGTGATCCAAATTACACCAAGCCTGCCATTTCTACAGGACTTCCACTTTAAGCCTCCAAAAGCCTCAGTACAGCTGGCGTTTTGGATTTTCTTCAAATGTCTTGGTTCTGTAAATAACACATATATATCACAAGATTTTCAACTATTTAACTAGTTTTCAACTAAGTAAACTAGTAACAAGCAGTTGATTAATGGAGTGGCCAGCTGTTGAGATATTTGATTCTGGACCAACAGTGAGACCGACCCTTGAGTTTATTTGCACAGCTAGAAACAAAGATAACAAAATGTTTAGTGCAATGGATATATTTAACACAACACACACACACACACACACACACACACACACCTGAGGACATAAGTAACGCAGAGGATGCAGAGTGGCTGGTGGGAGCCAGGTCTCAACTTGGAGGGCCGGACAGAGGGGATGACAGCGCTGTGACTCTCCACCCAGATGTAACCCCCACCTCTCACTAGCATCCTGTACTGACCACTGACTGACTGACTCTTGCACCACACTGCAGAGAAGGAGAGAGGGGGAGGTGAAATCAGGTATATACAAGTGTTTGTGTGTTTTATGTTCATGTGTATCATTGCTCACAGTTCAGATGATTTTTGGTCAAGCAGTTAATGTCCAGTATGTGACAGAAGTCATAGATAGAACGACCAAGCAGCTCCTGAGGACTGTAGCCCAACAGCAAAGTCACTCTACACAAACACAGACACACAAAGCGGTAACAATGTGAATGTGGTTGACTGATAATCTAGCCTTAAATCATGTATTAATGACAAGTGGTTTTGCTTTTTCAGCTGCAGCCACAAACAAGTTCAGCAATCACTCATATTATACATTCAAATTAGTAGTTTCAGTTGTAAATGCTTTTTCATCATGAGCTTTTAACACAAGAAATGATCTGATTACAGTTGGAAGATGCTTCTTTTTGCTGTAAATATACAGTATGGCTAAGTAATTAATCGTAATCGTAACTGACTTAAATCAACATTGTCATCAGTCAGACAGCTGGCTCATGGCTTTGCATTTGGTTCATTGTGTTTTGTTGCTTTGCAGCTGTTTAAACCGGCAGAACATACATCAGTGTGGCACAGCTGCTGAACGGAAAGAAGAAGAGTACTGACTTGAATGATTTTCCTTCCCTTTTTTTTTCATAATTTCATAACGTGCTAGACTGCAGATTTAAATCACAACTCCTCCTTACAATATGACACACAAAACAACTCCTACAGTGTTTTTCACACGGTATGTGTGTGCAGTCTAGCGTGTGTGTAACCCACCTCTGGTCACAATATGTGAACCTCATGTCCATGCTGTGATAGCTGGTGAAGGTGTGTGTGCTGAGGAGTGTGTGTGAGAGGGGCAGAGGTTGGCAGGTGAGCAGCAGGCAGGAAACCGAAGAGGGAGAGATGCACATCTTCATTTGCCCCTGACAGTGCAAAACCTACAACCACACAATTCTTCAGGTGAAACTTAGCAAATAAATACTATCAGAGGCTTTTGGATGGACATCAAAATGTTACAAAATTTCAAGAAGAGGGTAAAAAAAAGACATTTTGCATGTGTCTGTTTCTCATCCACCTTCCACGTAGCTGATCTGAGGTTGGCACTTCTTCCTCTGTGTGTCAGAGCGCTTTTTAACCTCATGACAAAGTCTCTCTTTGCGCCGCACCCACCCTCACCTTAAAAACAAGCAATTTGTCAGGCTACATTAAAATACAGTTTTGTATGATTTTTGAAAAAACTAACGCATCATCACAGGATGTACACACACATATACACACCTGCCATTAGCCGTAGATTACTTGTTATTTCTTCGTGGTCAAAGGGGTGAGTAAAATCAAAAATATTGTGTCCCATCAACTCAATCTGAACATAACATAAAGTACAATTTTTAAATCCTGAATCCTAAATGTAAACAAGTCTATCAAACTTGTGTGAAAATTGTGTTTGTGTGTACCTGTGTCAAGCCCATGTATTTGCTGATGTTGTCTGACACGTAGATCATGTCTCCCTCAGTGGACAAGACCATGAGAAATCCCTCCAGGATCCTCAGGTACATGTTTGTCTCCTCTGAGGCCTGGACCTCCTCCATCTCTTTCTCCACATCCTCACATCCTCCACAAGACACTTGCCATTTCTTTCCACCTTCCAACACTTGTCCATATTTTACTATAGAAATGGGCTCTGATTTTTGTCCTTTTATACCAGTATTTCCTGAAAAAGCACAAGAAAAAGTGATTGTTACCATCTGATTGTTTTTTTCAAGATTGATGGTAAAATATTCTTCATTTCATGGGAAAGCTTTCTATTCTTTTATTCTGGTTCATTACTTACGGAAACTGTAAACAAAGGATGTAGTATATTCGTGACCAATGTGTGTGTACATATATTCCAGGTGATCTTATCAATTATCTGTTTTTAGATGTATCTTATTATTAGTTATCATTATTTGCTTATAAATATTCTAAACTGAAATTTATGAATGTATAATTCACATTAAATGTGATCAACAGCACAGCAAAGACTATTAAAAGTTGCATTTTACAGATGAATGCCCATAAACTGTGAAACAGAAAGTTTTCACTTCTCTCTCAACATTTTCTCTATAACCTGTTCTTTAAACATAGAAAAATATACAATAATATATGATATACTGCATGAATAATCACTGTTAACAACTGCAGGTGTCAATATAGTTCTGTATGATTTCTAAGAAATATGAAATGTACTTTTTACAGTTTTGCTTGTATTATATTTCTATGTGTCATGGTTCAGGGATGTTGTAGAATGTCTTTAATGTGATTTATGTGTTTAATGTTGACCTTTGTCACCTTTGAGCAGCGCATGCATGCGTATGTAGCTGAGGGTGAGGCGCATGATGGAGGGCTTGTCCAGGTTAGTTTGCATGGAGGGTTGGAGCGGCAGGAGCCGAGACATATCTGCAAACAAGTCGGACTCCACTCGTCGTCGCCTCCTCGCCGCCTCACGGCTGATCACCCTGCAGAAGGCAAATGTTAGACAAAAAACAAAAACAAAAAAATTACAAGGAATGACATACAGTACTGTAGCTTAGTAGTTAGTAGTTTGCATGGGCTGATTAAGAACAAAATTGACTTTGAATCAAAGTGAGATGCAATTCAATTACTTAATGACTGCATTTAGTAACATTTTTTGAACTATTTTATGGGAGTGTATATACTGCATATATATATATATAGATAGATAGATAGATAGATAGATACAATGTATATATAATAGGTTTTTGTCATGCTTTTTTAAAAAAACTTTAAAGTAAGAAGAATACACTTCACTGCTAATACTTTCTTTACTTTTACTTATATTTTTTTGTGAAGCAAGGTTACTTTCACGTTATATAAACAATTTGAATATCAAATTCTTCCACCACTGATTAACTCATGTGGATGAGATTCAAGTTATTGAGTGCGGTTACACCAACATCATTCGTCTCACCTCATCACCCTAGACCAAACTAGCACAGAAACAAGCCAGTTAAAGATCTAATTTAATATATTTAAAAATATATCAGATACACAGTGAAAAGGGTTTTCAAAATGTCTGCTGTGTTCAGCTTTACCTTCTCCTTTCCTTGTTGGCTGTCATCATGTCCGACTGGTGTCTCTATCCAGTGTCATGGTGAAGAAAAAATAAAAAGAGTTGGTGTCTGCTGCAGGAGTTCACAGCACAGCGGGGGACCCCCCCACTACAGTTTGCACCATCACAGGCAGTCTGATTAGGAAGTGTCAAATGTCACAAGGCAGGTGGTCCCCCACAGCACAAATGACTTGAACAGACTCCAGCAAGTGTCTCCCCTCTGCATGTGCATCGCCGACAGGCCTTCAAAAACCGAGCACGATAGGTCAGTTGGCCAGGAAAAAGCATCACTCTCCCCTCCCCTTACTCCCTCCCCTCTCCCTTCTTCTTCTCACGCAAACTTTCAAGCATCCCACAAATCTGCCTCTGAAGCAGCAACAGACAAAAATCAAATAAGATAACCAAAAAAATAAAACAACTCAATTAAAGAGAGGGACGAAAGAAGATGCAGAAGAGTTTGTGAGTGATGTAGACAGCTCAGTGTTTTATTGGAATCAGACCAGACAGGACTAGCCTGGCTGTTGCACTACATTTTGGCACAGAGTAAGATAGAAGTGTGACCAGGAACAGCCCTACCCCTGGGTGCACGAAGCTTCACTACACACCGACTCTACTGCACACAGAGCAACCAGCTCGCCTTCAGATCACTGTACAGTACACGCGACAATAGTCCTTCTCTGTGTGTGTGTGTGTGTGTGTGTGTGTGTTTGTGAGGAAGAGAGTAAAAGGAAGGAAGGGGACGCAAAGGAGAGAGTCTGTATGTGGTGTGTGTGTGGGTGTGTGTGTGTGTGTGTGTGTGTGTGTGAAATGAGAGGTAATTCAGCTGCTGGTTCTCCACTTTTCTTTTCAACCGGCTGTAACAGACCTATAATAGTATAGTTATAGTATTATACACAAAGGTTTCCTCCAGATACACTTTACAATAATAATAATAATTATAATAAAAAAGAGAGATAGCAATAAGAAAGAAAAGCCATTCTTGAAAAAAGCAAAAAGTCAGAAAAGCAAGTGGTTTTGGCTGAGTGAGACGGCTGCTAGAGGTGGGAAAGGGGAATTGGTTTTTTGGAGTGGAAGGGGAAGGAAAGAGGTGGTGGGGGCCGCTGAAAACACTGATGGTAACTATAGAAACAGAAATGCTGAAGACATAAAAGTCACACGCTGACAGGGAAGGAAAAAAAATCATGCATTCGTACACACACATACACACAAAAAATGTACATTCAGGCACACACACACAAAAAATAAAAATAGGCCCACAAGCGAGCACATTCACGCCGGCAGGACGGAACGTGGACAAGCAGATGGATGAAACAGCTGGAAAACGGGCTTTTTCACTGCTACACAGGCTGCTTGTAACACTCCGCTCCACATAATTAGTTCAATAGCCTGTAACTTGTAAGCTCGACATTCACTTTGTACATGCAAGACAGGAGGAGAGGTGAGCGCTAGAGTTCAATCATACCACAATCCCCAAAAAAACAACAACACACATTTCGAGGAAAAAAAAGACAAAAATAACACATGAACGGATAAAACCATAAAATATATAGATAGTCAGGGTATTGCACAAAGGGTATTTGGCCCTAACTGGTCCACAATAAGGACAGTAATAACACAGATAGGGTGCTTGTCCATGCGCCACAACTCTCCTTTACTAGCAGACAATACCAACACGATACAGCCACTCAACAAAGGCTATGTACAGGCCTCTGCACCCAGCACCTACAGTCCACATGTGTACAGGTGCTGGGGAGAGAAGCAGTGGGAATGTGTGTGTGTGTGTGTGTGTGTGTGTGTGTGTGTGTGTGTGTTTAGTTGTCTGAGCACATGCAGTGAGCATGTAGGTGCTATATGTTAGAACGTGTCAAAACTTGAGATTGTAGTGTGCATGTGTGCGAATCTGCGCTAAAAGTGTACACATGGGAATGTGTGTATGCAAGAGATAGCATGTGCAGGTATGTATATTCATTTTCATATTCATATTTATATTCATAGTCATAATAAACCCAGGCAACAAGAACAACACAATGCAAGTAAAGAATATTGCAAAAGTAACAACGACCAATAGCTTCAACATAAAGGAGTGACCGTGTGTGTGTGTGTGTCTGTCTGTTTTGTAAAGGGATTTATGGTTTTAAACACGTATGAGTGTCAGAGAGTGTGCATATGTGAATGCCAGGTTTAATGTTGGATCAGGTTGTGTATGTGTGTATGTGTGTGTGTGTTAGGTGTGTGTCTCCTCAGGGGCGCAGTAGGAGAAGTCCTTGAACTCCTCCTGGTTAATCTGTCTGACGATGGCCTCGTCCGTGGGCGTTAACACAGGGTCCTCCTTGGTGAAGTCCTGGTCAAAGTTATTCACATCTCGTTTGGTCTTCTGCAGAGGCACGTACACACACACACACACACACACACACACACACACACACACACACACACACACACACAGAGGGGAAAGACGTCAGAGGATGAAATGTCACTCCGATCTATGAAAGTGACATTAGAGCGACACCTTCTGACCACTGAGACTCACTGCATCTTTTTTCAATGTGACCATGTGTGACAATAACACACACCTGTGCTTTAAGATTCTACAGCAGTGGTCCCAAATCTTGGATTCAGGGCCCCGCTTTAAAAATTATTAAAACTCATAGTCATATTATTAAATTTCCATTCATTTTGCTTTCATCTAAACATCATTTAAAGCCTGGCAATTAGGACAGATACCATTTAATGTAAAAACCAAAAAACAGTGAGTTTTAAATGCAGGAAACATTCATGTGTATGGAAACTGAATTAAGAGTTTGTGAGTCAGTCACACTTGACCTTCTATTGATTTGCAGTTTTGTAGGGTTGTAAAACATTAATGTGTGTGCACTCGAGTGAGTGGCAGTGAAATGTGTGCGTTTCTTACAATTCGGGGTTTAAAGGGTGGTTTGACTTTTCTCTGCTCCAGCAGGACCCAGTCGATCTCTCTGAAGAAGGGATGGGTCTTGATGGCCTCCTCACAGCCCTGGCTCACCACGCAGCCCAGACGCTTGGCTGGGTTCTTGGTCATAAACTATACACAAACACAAACACACACACATGCAGACACAAACGATGCAGACTTGAAATGACACCATTTGAAAGCCAGCCCCCTTTTAAAAGACAGCCTTCCAGCTGTGGTTTCATCCATAAAATGATGAGGCCAAAAACACAGCGAAGTGCTGAGCCAAAAGCTTTTGAGTGCTAATAATAGAGCGGAGGCATTAATGGCTCTGTGAATGGTACAAACTAAGAGGCGTAGTGGCAGAGTGATGAAACAGGTCACCAGAGTGTCGGTGTGACTGAAAGCTGCGTCGCTTTTGTTCCGCTGTCTGTTCATTGTTGTGAGAGCACTTTGTGATCTGCTGCGTTTTTTATGCACGTATTGTTATTGCTTTAACCTCTCCGACTGACTTTTTTATCCTGTATCAGAGAAAAGTGCGGCGTTAAGTGCTCTCTGAATGAGTCTGCACATGTGCAGCTTGGAGAAAAGAAACAACAGCATGCTAAATGCTGATCATAACAACAGCGGAGAATTATAAACTCAAATCTCATGATCGTACATGTTGCTTCAGCAGCATTCAGATTGGCTTTATTTTAAAAGGAAAATCTAGCTTTTTAAATTCCGTTTAAGTAACATGTATATGACTGCGATATGTCATCTTCACATTTCACTCACAATGCTCAGTGTCTGATTTTCAAAAACATCAATAAATTGCCATTTTCCAATGAAATTCTGGATTTTACTTCTGTTGACCTCCAAATCACCACATAAATAATTACCGTAAAGTTTGGTCAAAAAAAAAACTGTGAAGACCCCCGCAAATAAGTCATATAGTGACTGACCAGATCTACTGATCTTCTTTGCTCTTCAACCTCCAGTAATGAAGTAAAGAAAATGTTTCAAAAAGCGAATCTCGATGAAACGAGACATCACGTACCGCTCGCAGAATGGAAACGGCCTCTTTGCTGAGCCACACGGGGTAGAGGACGTCGTCATGAAGAATTGACTCGAACAGGTCGTCTTCATTATCGGCTTCGAACGGAGGCTGCCCGGCCATCATTTCGTACATCAGCACCCCCAGGGCCCACCAGTCCACGGACGCTCCATACTCCAGCTCCTGAAGGATCTGAACTCAACAACGTGACATGGTTCATTATGAAGGAAGGTCGCCATTCCGACACCGACCGGGACTAACAATGTTCATCGATTTTTGACCATTCATTTTTTAACGTCTGTTGCAGCTTAATGTAGGAGCAAAACTGAGTTGCTGGAGCATTCGAAATGAAGGACCTCAATAAATAACTGGAGCCAAGATATATAAAACTAAGATCTCAAAGAGAGTCCTGCAGGCTGAGCTCAGCTCACCTCAGGGGCGATGTAGTCAGGCGTGCCACAGAAGGTGGTGGTGGTCACTCCGTTCATGATGCCCTCTTTACACATGCCGAAGTCTGCCAGCTTGCAGTGTCCCTCTGCGTCCAGCAGGATGTTGTCCAGCTTCAGATCCCTGAGTAAGTGAGGGAGGGAGAGAGAGAGAGAGAGAGGAGACAAAATTAACACCTTCTGGTTTCTACAGTTGGGCATGCTGGGAAAAGTGAGGGAGAAAGGCAAACATGCGAGTCACCATGTAATGCAATTTAAGCGAGAAACATGTTGTCATCTACCTTCTGTTTTGTTCCTTATAAATGAACCATTAACAAATTTTGCTAATAGTCCGTGAGTTCTTTAAATGCGTGATCTTTCCCCGGCTTTTTCAATAAGTTTTCATCTTTAACCCAAAGCAGAATATAAACATTTTGTAGAATCTATTAGATACTTAAGCTCAAAGTGCTTTTATCTGTTTTCCCAAAACAACTTACAGAGTACTTGGTTAAAAAAACATAAAAAATAAAGGGGGTGTACCAACCTGTAGATGACCCCATTACGGTGCAGGAACATGAGTGCTGAGGTGACTTCAGCGGCATAGAAACGAGAGCGAGGCTCATCAAACTTCCTGGATCGCTGGATCTGGAACATCAGGTCTCCTCCATTCACATATTCCATTACAAAGAACAAACGGTCCTGCAAAAAGAGAGAGACAGATGGGTAAGAGACCAGGACAGATGGAGATTTAGCTACCAAATCTGCATAGGAGCGTGTCCCACCCGTGTCTGGAAGCAGCAGTAGAGCTGGGTGAGGTAGGGGTGACGGCGGGCGAGGGCCAGGATGCGCTTCTCGGTCATGGTGCAGTCCACGTCGTCATCCTGCAGGATCACGTCCTTCTTCAAAACTTTGACAGCATAAACCTCCTCCGTCCCCTTCAGCTCTGCCAACATCACCTGGCAGGGAGAGGATGCAGCAGTGGCAGGAGAGAGGGGAAGGAGGCAGCAGAGGAAGGAGGGAGGACACAGAGACAGGAAGTGGTAACAGGGTTGAAGAAAAACTGTTAACAAACTTTGTGCAGGTACGTGGACGTGGATTCCCTAAAATCTCCAGATAATTTAGCAAATATTAATAGTTTCTATTATAAACATAATGAGCAGTAAACAAATAAACATTCCCCGTCAAACGCCACCCCTGGGCCGTCGCACCTTGCCGAAGCTCCCTTTGCCGAGAACCTTGATGAAGTTGAAGTCCTTGAGGCTCCTCCTCTGGCTCTGTCCGTTCTCCCTGCCTGCCGAAGATGAGGACGAGGAGGAGGAGGAGGAGGTGGTGGAAGAAGAGGAAGAGGAGGAGGAGGAGGAGGAGTGCTGGGGTCCCTGCTGGTCGAGCGACAGCGTGTCCTGCAGGCGATCTAGCTCTGCCAAGTCTGTGGGCGTCATCCAAAAAGACATGAGAGAAAAACAGGCGGACTGCCTTTTTCCCTGTCGCCGTTCGGCCATCGTACAAAAATAAGCGATATTACTTGTGATTTTTTTTACCCATTACTTTTAAATAACCTTTCAAATTTCACCATCCTCTGTTGAACCCTGGGATGACTCAGTTAAAAGTATCTCTGACCAGGAGATTAAATAGCAGCAGTGTTACCTCCCACAAAAATGGGAATGACTCCATGCATGAAGAAAAAGTTAACTTTTCTTCCTCAGCTTGTACAGTGTGAGACGACAATGAATAACTAAAAAATGGTTGTGGGTGGAGGGGGATAATTCTTAGATAATTCATGTTTAAAGAAAAATAACAGACTTATTTTTTAAAAAGAAGCAACAATATTATTGCTGAAATGGAATGACTGCCTCTTGCTGGTAAAATTAACACATTACAACCACATGCTGGTAAGGACCCCTCTCACAGGGCTTTGAAATGTCTGCATGTTTGTATCGGATCTGTGTTGTGCTTTTGTTGTTTTTCTATTGGTAGTGTGTTCAGGGTTACCCTGCTGCGAGGGGGAGGTGGGGACAGCTGGCTGGCTGAAGCTGTTTTCAGTCTGAGAGAGCTCAGGAGGAGACTGGGGAGGGTCCTGCCCTGGAGTCAACTGGGGAGAGACAGAGACAACATGAGCGCTCCTTCTGACCGATCACTTGAATCGTGAGTCTTATGAGTTTAATCTCAGCTTCTCAGCTCAAGCGTCAACACTCATGTCTACACGGTGAATATACATCTAGCATTAGCAGCTGGTTAGCTTATCTTCAGGGGGAACCAAGTAGTGTATCAAATCACGCAGAATTTGACCGTTATTGCCCTTCACTTTCAGGTCCTCATTTGTGCGGGACTGTATATACAGCACCAAACCCTGAAACAACAATTCCTTACCTTCCTCCTGCGCTGTGCAGTGTTGGAGATCTTGTCAGGCGTCACTCCCAGGTCAGACAGGACCTTTGCGATTCCACGGGCGTCCACGCCACAGTTAGGAGCTACATTGGTCTCACACCGCCGGTGCACATTCATCTTACACACTGACATGGCAGAGACACACGAAAAGGTTCAGGTGAAATCTGGGAAGGCATTCTGACTCAGACACGGGACTTTTTTCAAAGCTGTCGCTGTAATTAAAGGCATCAAACTGTGGTTGCAGGTGTGATCGACAGCGACCAGGTGTGCATTAATAGGATGCAGAGCATTAAACCAAACCTGCTGTCTCGTGGTTTTTACTTTGAAAAGGTGCATGACACAGTTGTGAAGCTTTTCCTTTTTCTTAAAAATACACAATGCACCGTGATGCCATTCACTGAAAGGTATCAAAGTACAGGGCTGACATCAACTATATTTAATCATTATTAATTTATTCAAAATAGTGAAATTATAAGATGGTCCGAAAAACAAACCAAAAATCTAAATTATTTAATTCACTTTAATAGAAAAAACAAAGAAAGGCAGTTAATCCTCACATTTCATTGAATAATCCAACAATTGATTATCAGAATCATTATGTAATGGTAGAAAAATTTGTTCATGGATTTTGACTTAAAATATATGCACCCGTGAGTTCCGTTATCAGGCCTCCCTGTGTGCTGGGGCTGTAAATTCACAGCTGTGCCTGAACTAACCTTTGCACTGCAGGCCCTGCCTCATGAGGCCCCACAGCAGGGAGCCACAGTGGTCGCAGAACGTGGGGACCTTGTAGTTGTGGATGCTGAACTTATGGGGCATGTTAACGCTGAACCGCTGTGAACCCACCTACAGAGGGAGACACAATCACACACACGAACACGCAGTGTTACAAAGAGGTCACTGTCGCATTATCGGTATATAACGCATGGGGCTCAAGTGTTAGTACACAGTGTACACGTTACCTTAGGTAACCCAGCTTTATCCACAAAAGGCCTACTACACTGTGAGTGTGTTCATATTTAGCTGTTGTCTATATGATTCAGTGTGTGTGTGTGTGTGTGTCCATGTCTATATCTGAGTATGACATTTATGAAATAATAATTAATGTTAAAGAGGACAAATACATCTGTGTTTTTTAACACTGTTGTAAAATACCTTCATCTCTTCATACACACTCTACATGAATTTGCATGTTTGCATTTTTGTGTGTGTGCACCTCCTCTGGCGTGTCCTCCTGCTTCTTCATCCCGGCGCACTTGGTGATGATGAGCTCATGACAGCGCTTGTGGACGACACACGTACACACTGGAAGCACAGCGTCGACATCGGGCGTTCAACAAATCTTCATTAAATCTAATCAAATTATGTTTTCACCACAATCAATTAACAAATGATGAAGTGCACTCCATCAAAATTCATTTGCAGCCTTTGTTTCTGTTCTTAGAAAGAAAAAATGGAGTAATTTTATGTTCACATGATTCTGATGCAACACTGTTGCATGGATTCGGTATCCGTGCCAACACTGACCTCATTAAAGGGGTCGGGTACTGGCCAGATGTGACTGATCCACTTTAAATGTCAATATGAAAATGTAACAATGTCTCTACAGTGCTTAGTGCGAGCAGCAGAACAGCAGCAGCTGAGGTCCTGCCCATGCATCTATACAGGATGCGTTCAGGCACAGTGCGCGTTTTTGGCAACACTCTTTCTAATACACAATTTCACAAGAGCAATTTGCCAGCACTGCTCATAAGCTGATCACAACTGCAAGTGGCGTCAGGTTTTAGGAAAGACTGAAACCTGCTAACATATAAATCTGATTATGCACGGGTTGCAGGTACAGTTTTAGTTTGGGTCAGTGAAATGTTTAATAATGAACATGAGAAGACGTGATCTCGTGATGCAAATCGAAATGTGCATGAAGAAAATTTGGTGTAATCGGAACCTGACCACACCGAAGAACGCAGCTGTGTAGACGAGCACTGAGACACCTGAAATGACTTGGCTGGTCAATGCCAGAAATGTCTGTGGTTATCGTTTTTAAACATTATTTGTGAGTTTGACACAGGCTGTGAACCCGAACCCCCTGAATGTTAAGCTAAATGCATTACACACCCCTACTTCCTGCATCTGCACTGAACCTTTGGCTCTTACTGTACCTCATGCTCTCCAGAATCATACAATTTGCTTGTAAATCCAAGTAAGTCTGGGCTGGGCATCGATAAAGCACCTTCATCAGAACAGTTAAGCATCACTTTGACTTCCAGCATAATTGTTAAGATGGAGAAAACTGAACAAAGAGCAGGACATGCAAGGAAAATGTCCTGCAGCTATGCTCATAGGCTCTTTTAATGTCTGATATGTAAATGTTGATGTAGTGCGGTTCATCTGTCGCTGCAGGTGATGCTGGCTCACGACCAAATCACAGCTGTCATTCAGCAAAATGTATTCCCTCTGGTGTTTTCAAGCTTAAATAATAAATGATATGCAATTTGAGAAATTTAAGTTGGTCAGAGAAAAGTACTCACCCTGACACTGGTATCCCTGCTTCCCCAGCACGCCCCTAGCAGATCGCACACAGAGGAGTCAGCATTTCAACCAGGTTGGTTTATCAGCAGGTACGTTAGCTCAGATGTGTGTGTGTGTGTGTGTTTCCTACCAGATAAAATCTCTGCAATGCGAGCAGTAGGTTGGCTGTCGCAGGTAGGTGGCCATGAACTTGTGCCCGTTGACTTGATGGACGCGTCTTCGGACGGCGCCTTGTCGCCGGCGAGGGCCGATCCTCTCTCGAAACACCCGCTCCTCATTCTCATTGGTGCCTGTGGCTGTCGAGTGGAAAGCACACGAGGCGGAGATGTTTCAAAACTTTCCTGAGCTAAACTTCAGACGAGGAGCCGCAGAACACCCCAGCGCCACGGATGTTTTCCAGTGCTCATCGATTTCTCATTTCCTGAGATGGTTTGTACAAATAAGGAGCATTTGCATCATGTTGCTCAAGATGTTTAATCATTCAGCGGCCTCTCATCTTCCACCCCCCCACCCCCCCACCCTTGCAAACACCCCACACCTACCAGAGGACTGTGCATATGTGCGTGCTATTTATACTTTCATGTGTGGGCACTAAAAAGAAGGACAGCATATTAAAATTCTCCTCCTCAGTGAGCACCATCCAACCAGCGGTTCCTTTCCTCACCCTCCCACCCCAGAAAGATGAATGCTTTCCGGGGGTAACCTTAAGACAACAGAACCACCTCCACTTTCACTCCCACACACACACACACACACACTCTGTCTCTCTGCGCGCCTGTCCTAGTTTGCCTTTCTCTCTCTCCTGGGTGCGTTATAGCTGTGGTTACCACTGAGCCTCTCCAGAGTTCGATTACAGACAGGCTGTCTAAGGACTCTGTGTGTGAGTGTGTGTGTGTGTGTGTGTGAGAGAGAGAGAGAGAGAAAGAGACGAAGCGTGTGTGTTTTTGTGTATCTCTGATGTTGGTGTTGTGTTGGTGTGTGTGTGTGTGTGTGTGTGTGTGTGTGTGGGGGGGGGGTCAGCTAAACAGGCCATTACCGGGATCACTTTGTTTTACATAATACATCATCCATCTGTCCAGGATGGACACACACACACACACACACACACACACACAGACATGCTCACAAGGAGAGGAGATGAAGCATGACAACAGTTAAGAGATCGTCGTGGAGACAGACGTACTCTGGACCCGCTGAATGACACCAAATGGAAGACGGCCATCCAGAAAACACGCACACACACACACACACACACACACACTGGTACACCAGCAGACAGAAGACAGAGGAGGAAAGGCTGAGCTACAGATGGCGACATAAACAAATACGACGTAAGAATGAATAACAATACAACTGTGGCTTGAACCCATCTGCTGCTCAAATAATGAATAAGACCACAAATAGATCTGTGTGGAAAAATTGAGTGAGGTTAAAGATAAACAAATCTAGATAATGCAACATTTTCCGAGGAAAGGAAAAATAAACAAACTGTGCCGAATGAAGGTGAAATGAACGTTGAAGCATATGATCGTAGATACATTTGTGAAACAAGCTTTCAAGACTGTAGAAGTATAAAAACAGACAAGGTTATATTTTCTGAAGAAGATTCAATCTTTCACACAGGTGAAATATTTCAAATGCGTTAAGGGACTGCAGAGGAAAATGGGCTACTTTTGGTACACTGTATCTCTTCTCTTTGCTCTTTTGAAACTGATGAAGCATTTTAAACAAAAAGTCACTGCAGCTACAGTTAAGGCCCTGAAAGTATCATCGAGCCGCTTGTCTCCCGTCACTTCAAGATGAATTGTTTGTTTCTCTTAGATGAACAGAAATTTAAAATGAAATTAAATCTGACCAGAAGGGGCCTTGATCGTGATGACGAAGAGGAGGTGGATGGAGGAGGAATCTATGTTATTCAATTCTCAAGATACAGTATATGAAAAAGATTCTGTATGGAAAAATAAGTTGAACTGTGATGACTGATTGGTAACAATTTTATTTTATAAAATATACGATATATAGATATATTACATTTATCTCTTTAATGTGTTTTCAAGAAAAACAGGGAGTATCTGCTGTTTCCAGCTCCTCTGAAGTGATAATGTGATGCTTAATTTGTTGGACACACCTGTATATTTTTGACTGTCGGCTACACAAAACCTGAAGACCATGAAGATGTTGCATCAGTTGAAGAAGAAATGTGAGGAAAACATTTTAAAGGAACAGAGAAAAGGAAGAGAGAGAGAGAGAGAGAGAGAGAGAGAGAGAGAGAGAGAGAGAGAGAGAGCACGGAATCCAGAAACAGAGGGAGAGGCTGCAGATGGTCAGATTAGGTCAGATTATTGTTATTCGCTTCCTGAGACCAACAGATGCAGAAGGATGGAGAGGGAGGAAGAGGAGAGAGGAGGAAAGCAAATGAAGGAGAGGAACACATCCTCCCAACCTGTGAAGCTGCAGAGAACAGATTGCACAAGGGGGAAAAAATAAAATTGCTAAAAATACCACCTCTTCTTCTAGTTCTCACCCTCCATCTCTGCATCCCTCAGTGTTCTCCATCCCTCCTGTCAGCACGCGCACGCACACATGCACACATGCACACACACACACACACACACACACACACACATACGCACACCATTTGTTTTCATCAGCTTGCATTATCAGGATGAGCACTCAGGGAGAAAGTTGAGGAGTGGGTGGAGAGTGGGTCGTGAGGTCACACCACAGAGTCCAGTCATTGATGAGGAAGGGAAGGCACGGGCTCCTGAGTCTGCACGTGTGTGTGCGCGTGTGTGCGCGTAATCCGTGCCTCAATCTCACCTTCTATTTTAAGAATCTGCTCTGTCTCCCTCTTCTTGCCTTATCTGTCTGTACACAGTCTTTTCTACCACTCTCTCACACACACACACACACACACACATATATTTGGAAATTTCAACTGCTTCTGATTATAACCAGGTGTGAACACACACAGGTACAAGTGAAAATCCCTCTCATTGGGCAGCATGTGTGTGTCTGCATGTGCACACAGAGGAAGACACTCTGGGTGTTTCCATGTTTAATCGATACAAACAAACAGCAGCGAAAAAGCCCACGAGAGGCAAATGGAGAAAGTTCCACGAATTCTGTTAAGTAACTTTCTAGGACAACAGGAAGGCCTCGGGCCTCATGTTTGTCCTCTTTTCACAGTCATCTTTCCATCGCACTCTTTGGCCTCTGGTTGTTTCAATGCAGTGAACAGCTGGATGTTTCCATCGGGAGCTAGTGGAGACTATAAACAGAGCTAAAAGGAGCATGAAAGTGAAGCCTTGAAATGAACACTAATGTTGAATGAGCTGGACATTCTGAACACTTAATTTTGTGTCACAGCTTGTTTGGCTGCCACCTAGGGGGCAAAAAAAATCAATTAGCTACTTCAATAAGCAGCATAAGAATTCTCACATTTCCCCCAGAAAGTGAAGATAAATATAATTTAATTTTCAAGATGTCATTACTTTTAATTAGCCCCACCTTTTCAGATGTGTCAGCACATACCATCACGCCACACTGTCATGAAACCAGAGGCCTGTGTGTGTGTGTGATTGTTTATTCAATTTCTCCCCTTATCCTCTTTCATTTTTTATGGCAGAGTTTGTGTGTGTGTGTGGGGGGGTCTTACCTCAGTGGAGGATCCGGACAGATCAATGACCACGTACACCTTCCCCTCCGGTTCCAAGTCAATCTGTGCAGAAAAAAGAGAAAGAGTAACAAAGAGTGAGAAAAAATACAGCTGAACAGTGTGTGTGTGTGTGGGGGGGGGGGGTCATCCAGTACAAACAAACACACCAGTGCACAATGAAGAGGTCATTATTTGTTGCATTTACACCCGGTGTTTCTAAGATTTCAGCCAAGATCAGCCAATCATTAGATTGATAAGGTACAAAATCACCTTTCTGCATATGATCAAAGTAACTGTTAACTGAATGAGCAACAAAAAGGTTTATGGCTGCAAAATACAAAGTATATTAATTACTGCAGGCAAATCACTCAAATCCCTCCTCCTCAACATGGGAGTCAAATCACTTCCCTCGACAAAATGTTCTCAAGCCGTGCTGAGTTTTGCGGCCAACAAATTTACAGCATTACACGTTGGACAAAGTAATACCCATGGAGTCTGATCCAAACCTCTTATTTTTAACTCTCCAGTGAGCAGCAACCCTCTCTGTGTGTCGACAGGCTGCAAAATGGCAAGAATTAATGATTTTTTCGTACTCGCTGGAATGTTAAGATCTATCAAATCTGAAGAGAGAAGCAAAGCTGCTGCAATAAGGAATGATATCACATTTAGATATACAGCCCATGTGTTGTAATCCATTAATGCCCTGCATACATGGAATAAAATTGCTACAACTGGAAAGCCGCTGATTAGCTCACCGCCCTTTCTATTTTTATTTTTATTAATCATTACACTGTCAGGCATGCTTTCTGTTGAAAGATATTTATCAGGAAACAGTCGTGATGAGCGCTGCCTCAGCATGCAGTCAGTCTGCGTGAGCAGGTGTCATCAAAATGGAGGCTGTTTAATTCTCACAATTTCACATTCACAGAACAAAGGGAGAGAAAACGTCCCCACACAAACATGACTGAATGAGCAAACACACGACGTGCACACACGCAGACTTATTCCGACAAATGATGACATCACCCGGCCAACAATATACATGCAATTACAGAGATTAAAGGGAGTGCGACGGAGAGTGTTGGAGACGGGTCGACGCAGGGAGAGAGAGAGTGAGAAAGAGAGGTTTAAATCCTTAGTTAAGCTCTGGGACAGCAGCAGATCCTCTTATGCAACAGTCAGACTCACACACAGGCAACAACACACACACACACACATGCTTCCATGCATTGCTGAACATGAGACACAAAGATCGAAACACAGTGAAGTCCATGCCACAGTTTTCTGGATATTTATTAATTTGTAGGACTCTTAAAAGTAATGGTGGTCAACAAAAAACTGTGCAAACAAGACACCATGTGCAGATCCCATGATTTACATTAGATATTTCATATTGATATTTTACCTGCTGTATTTTACAGTAATTGAATTAGTAGTTCAGTAATAGTCTGTATCAGTTCATCATGCAATCTGCAACTATTCTGATAATTAAACTGAACAATTCAAAGGTTTCTCAAAACATTGAAAATAGTGAAAAATGCAAAAATACTCTCAAATCCCAACTTCTCAAATGAGAGGATTCGCTTCTTTTTCACTGCAAACTGAACATCTTTATGTTTTGGACTTCTGGTTTAACACATCGCTTTGGGAATCCAGGAAGTCTTTTTTATATTTCATGCGCTGACAATCAACAATTATTACTTGGAGCAGATCAGTGGATGATGAAAATAATTGTTTGTTGCAGCCCTAGTGTCAGGGAATCTGTCTCAATACAATAAAAGAGGAAGATACAGTGTGACCATCCAGTGCAGTATTATCCTTTTGTTGTACATATAACACAGTACAACTGCATGGGATTTGTGACCTGTAAACGCCATTAAATTCTTGATGTCTACCCTTGAAAATGTTTTGCTAATCCCCAAATGTAGCCTCTTGCATAACCACGCATCTCAGCGAGGATTTCAGCGGAAAGATGGACTCTGAGCGATTTGGAACAGAGAGTAGCAAATGGACAGCGCCGACATTGATTTAGCGCTGGGATCCTGAGGTGGCACGCAAGCCGAAAAAGAAAAAAATTAAATGCACTGTTCTCACGATGCCAGTTAACAGACCAGTTGAGCTGTGAAGTGATTTCAAGCTTATTTTTAATTTCCAAATCATTAAGAATCGCAACCATACACAGGTACAAGGTTTTTGAAGATGAGTAATGTTAATTTAGACGAATTGTAAATAATCACAGGTTTTTTTTAAGGTTTCAACATTATTTAACGCTACTTTATTTTACATAGATCGAGATGAATAATGTAAAAGTAAAGTGACAAATTTCAGGTTAGTTATACTACTAATGCTGACTTGATGGGCCATCATGCAGGAAAACATCTCTTAACTCTGGTGTCATCACAAAAATTAACTGTAAAAATACAAATGAATTGTAAGTCCATTCAGGAATTATGCAACAATCACTAGTGAATGTAAAGCGTTTAAGCATTATAAAATCCTTATTTAACCTAAACAAAAAGACGATTCACATACCTGATACTGATATGGTTAGCTATGCAGGTGTTGCCATGGTTACTGTTCTACTTAAGTATAGCTGTGTATCCTAGCAACAGATGTTTCTATGGCTGGACTCCCGCTTGTCTTTTACTTCTTAGGGGGAGCTTGTAAAATAGTCTAGCTTGTAACATTTATAACAAGTCCGTCAAAAGCAGCAGTTCATTCCCAGTAACTGATGAACTGGAGGCGAACCTGGTGTCTGGGCATAAATATTAAAACACAATCAAGTTTGTCAGATGGAAGAGTCCTTGAGTCACAAGCTTCAGTTTAAAGGGCACTTTGACTTATCATAGTGGGGAAAAAAAGCATCATTAGGGACATTCATGATGGTTTCATTTCATTTGGGACTCTTCATGAGCCATAGGAGTGAGCCAATGTTCCTAGCGACAGAGTTTGTGTCTCCCTTTCCATTAACCTGAACCTATTGTTTTGTTTTTTATTCCCTTACTTGTGCTGAAAATGGCTATATACGAGTTCCTGGGGTGGTAACTTCAAATTCATTTTTTGTGCAACAGCCCAAAACCAAAAAACATTCAGTTTACGTTTGACCAGACAATGTCTGCTTGATAAGTGGCTTCAACCACTCAATATTAATCAAAATTGTTGCAGTTATTTTCTAACAACCAAGTAATTGAATTGATCAACTAATCGTTTCAGCACTAATAAAATTACCCATAGCGTGATGGGAAATTTTATCCACATCACCGCCCCTGTTAAATGAACCGTAATGTGACGTGGACTTGTGTGCTGACACACACAAAAGACACTTGCACACATATATAAAGAGCTTTCCCCACCCTGGCTACAAAAGATGGGAGCAGTGAGAGCGCTGGAGAATCTAGTTCGCCTCATTAATCTTGTTAGTCCAATTAGGCCGCTGATACAGCCAGGGAGACGGATAACTTCACGAACCCTCTCTCACACGTGCCCGTGTGTGTGCGTGTGTGTGTGTCTGGGGATTTTAAAATGGACTTCAGAGGGAGGTTAATGTTAAACACACATACAAGCTTAACTCTCTTGCATTTGCTCTGTCGCCACACATACAAGCAGCTCCGAACACACACACAAGTGCGCACACACACACGCCATATGCAGCAGCACCAGAGAAGCACTCACCCAAGCAGACAGGGCACTCAAAGCTTGCTTTATATCAATACTGTGGAACTAACCCCCTCCCACTGCCCGTCCATCTCGCTCGCCATCTCTGTCCAACCAGACGGCTCTCTCTGTCTCTCCCAGGAGTGTTTAGTCTCAGTGACAGCCTCCCACATCCATCTGTCAAATAACAAATTTCATCTTCAAGAGAGCTCGACCACGTTCGCACAGTAACATGCGTGTTTGCCCTTCTCTCCGTCACTCGGCAACTCGAGCGTGTCCGCCTGCACACACACACACAGGAGGAGGCCCGTGCTGAGTGAGACAGCGTGAGAGTCATGCATCTTTAATGTAACATCACAGACGGCTAATAATGTAAGAGGAGCTGAGCTGTGTGTTGGGGGAGGGATCCAGCAAAGCCTGCTCCCCGCCACAAGTGACCGGTCCAACTGTCCAGACACAGACAAGAGTCATCGCTGTTGGACGCATCTGAATGGAAACAGGCTTCATAGAGACTCAAGACGCAGAAGGAGTCCAGCCTAATTTAGAATTTACAATATTGCAGTTGTTTTCTATAAAGTAACACCACCCCTGCATTAGGCAATCAAATGAGATTACTCTGCATCAGCCAAAATCCCAAACTTATCTTAATTCATTCAAAAAGATGCTGTAAACTTTTCTAGTTTTCCACAAAAAGGCAGATCACTGTAGCTCAAATGTAATGATGACATTTAAAAAGGACCAGACTTCTGATGTTGGTCCTTTGAGTTTAAATTACAGATACATGTCAGTCACACAATGATTCTTTCAGCTCTCACAACTTGTTAACAAGCCAGGTAATGATTTAAATGAAACTCTTTCAGACTGATTTCAGTTTCAAAGCCGCACTGTCCCTGGCTAAAATAAAAAGGCAGATAACATCTAATGTGTGCTCGAAGTGTAGCCATCTTTCTTAGGGGACATACAAAAATAGACACACACTGCTGGGGTCACGGAAAAGGGGGAGGGCATTTCACCTGCCGTCCCAGAGCTCTCAAATGTCCTCCCATTTCTTCCCTTTCACCGAGAACATGCATTAAACACCCTGCAGCATACACACATGCACCAATGGGTGACCTGATTTGGCATCAGTGGTCTGTGTGTGTGTGTATGTGTGAGTTTACTTTATCGTCTCTGCGGCAACAGTGCAACCTTAAATGTCATTCATGTCTGACCTATTTAACCGGCAGGTCACCAAGGGGTGGAGACCGTGATGTCATCATCCAGGAAATGGAGTCTCGGGGTCAGGAATAAAGACAGGGATGGTGACCTCCGTGATGATTAGAGTCACATCTCAAAAGAGAAAAGTGGAAGGGCGGGGCCGAGGATGATGGGTATGAGGTGCTGCCCCCTTACACAAAAGTGAAGATGTATTTTTTCTGTGGGATTAAATAAAGAAGATTTCCACGACATCTGATTAGCAACAGTAGCTTTCTCCATGTTTGACTCTTCATTCCCTCAGTGCTGTCTGGTGTTGTTCTACAGCACAGACTCTGTGTGGGGGTGTGGCCAGGCCTTCACAATATACTGAACAAATGGACAACTGATTGGATAATTACAAGTGGCCAAATGGGGGAAAACATTAACGTCTGTGTCACACAGCTACAATATCACAAAGAGAAAAGTGGTGCAAAACCATCAATACGGCTTAATAAATAAAATCCATTAGATGATACGTTTAGGCCACTTGTAATTGTATCCCTCAGTCATGCCAGGCCATGTGAGAGTGTGTTGATGCCAAGTGTCAAAGCGTGACTGGCTGACATCTGACGTGGCCCGTGTCCTCGTCACTGCGTCTCAGACTAAGTCCCAGCGGTTCCTCGACCTCCACCCTGTCGTATTTACATGCACACAGGGGCCATCCACACTTCTCTCTCTCCTCCATCACTGTTTTCCTCTTCTCCATAGCCTTCCCCTCTTTCCTGTATTTATTTCCTGTAAGTATTTTCATTTCCCTTTCTCCCCCCCACCCCCCACCCCCAAACTCCCGTTCCCTTCCACCTCCTCGGCTATGAAGACCTCTAACACCTTTTTACAAAGCTACTTGAAATCACTTTTAGAACCATTTTAGAACTGGGAATAAAGTGGATGAAACTTGCCTAGTTCCAGTTTAAAGTCAGCAAGTGCAGATATTAACTTCAACATTTGTGTGTATATAAACACTCATCCTGTTTCCTGTTTGAAACTCCTGCTGCTACAGTCTTGAAGGTCCATTTTTTCAGCTGTGACAAAAGTATAAAACAAAAACACAAAATAAATACATAAAGATACATGAAATAATTGTTATAACTGGGATAAATCTTTTTGGTAGGTTGGTCATGTGGCAAAGCATCTAGCACTAGTCTTCTGATTTAGAGATAACACAACAGATATATTTTCCGCTAACAAGTTGACAAATTTTATCTCGTTGTTTCATACAAAATGATTTTGAAGAAGAAAAACTACTCAAGTATCAACCACCATGGCGGTGCAGGTCATTGTGGTTTCATCCATATCCATTAAAACTCACCAACACTCTCTTTTATTCTTCTTTTCAACTTCCTGGTTGTCATTTCAAAAGTCTGAAGTCATCTACTGTGTCCATTCCTCACCTTGCCTTTCCTCTCGACCCGTGTGGGAAACGGTGTTTGTTAAAGGCTGCTAAATACATAACTATTGAACAAACAGCAGTATAATACTGCTGAAAAAGGCTCTGTTCCTGTATTTTGTTATTATGTTATTAGCATAGTTACAAAATTCAGTGGGATTTTGAATGAGGTGTTCTTATTTCTGGACCAGAATCATTTCAGCCACAATAAACTGGCTGTGAATTTGTATTATTGCTGTATGGTATGCTTAAAGAAAAAGCACAGTATTCTATATCATAACTTTTTCCATCACAGTCACAATACCACATTTCACAAATCTTTAAAATAACAACATCTGTGACAGCAGCCAAATATAACCATTTAGCTAAACAGAAAGTTGTGAACCCGGGACTTCTATTGTAATCATCCTTTGCATTGCTCAGCCACTGACATGCCATAGTTGCCACAGGAATGTACAGACGCGGATTTGTTTACAGTGGTAAGCCCCCCCCATGTAAAGACGATGGAAGGCAATTTTATTTATATAACACATTTTGCTCCAAGTAAACTGAATGTGCTTTACATTGAAATTCATTCAGCAGGTGACACAAAACATGCAGCCAGAGTATGTGGCAGTGGGATTAATATGACAGCTTACATAAAGGGCAAATACTGCTGTAAACTGTGTGTGAAGGGTACACTGTGCCAATGTTGAGCTCTGCACAGGGATGGGTGAGCACAGTGGATGTTTGGGGTTGGAGCTTCTTAAGTAGTGACTTTAAGTCCGTGCCTTTGACCGTGAGACATTTTATTTAGTTTCTACTTCCTAATAAGCGGCATAAATAACTGAGTAAAACCTGTTTCGACCTGTCTGAGGCCTGAGTTTAGTCGACCCAGCAGACAATGTTGTAATGTTGTGTCTAGCTACGTTCATGATCTCTGCAATTACACTGGCAAGTAAAATGCAATTTCCCTTAAAAGGCTGGCCCAGCAGCACAACTAAGCCTTTCTGATTTCTCAAAGAACCACACAGAAACTGTTCTACTTTGTTTTTCTCTCTTCTTACCCCTCCCTCGCTCCGTCAATCTCCCCCAATCTCCCTACTCTCACCTACCCATCTCTCTCCCTGGTGTGTCTGTGCGTGAGAGGCTGTCACCAAGGGGACATGCTGTCAGTGTCACCATGGGGATGGGCTTCACAGAGCATCTCAATTACTGAGTGGGACAATTAATAAGCATCAAAGCCTGGTTAATATTTCACCGGCAGGCGCGGCGCAGGAACCTGGCCCCGCGGTGCTCGGGTCCACGGGGGAGACAGACAGATCACGGCGAGGTGGGGGAAGACAAGAGGAGAACAGGAAGCGGAGAGGACGGGAGTAATAGAGCAGAAAACAAGAGAGACAGAGAGATAGATGATGAGACAAGAGAGGCAGCAGAAGGGTGGAGGAAGTGAGAAAGACATCTGAACAGCAGGAAGTGAACCATTTGGGTGGAGTCTGGCCTCGGCCTCCCTGTGGGTCCTGGCTTTGGTTCATGGCATCATAATGAAGATGGTTATTTTATTTGAACTTTTTTTAAATATAATTTTTACACTTACTAACTTACTTACTTATGTTACTTGACAGAAAATGTTGCACCTGCATTTCTTTAAAAGCACTTGTAAACTGAGCTAAAGGCTAACATAAACATGCTAACATGATGCATCTTATTTTGATTCATACGGGATGCTGTGGGGAAACTATTATGTGAGATGTATGACACAAATGACAAAAACGTTTAAGTTTGACTGATCCGACTCACACTAGACTTCCAACATTTCCTTGTTGAGCCTGAATTTCACATCCTTCCCTCCCCACTGGAGACTGAAAAGTAAATGAAAGTCAAGATGTTAAGAGTCAAAGGAAGGGACAAGGAGGAGGAGGAGGCTAAGCGTGAGGAAGAGGAGAGGGAAATGGCTGCTGGCAAGGGGAGCACGAGGGAGACACGGGAGGTGAGAAGCAGTGAGTAATGGAGTAACAAGGGGAGGAGGACGCAGGGGGAAGTGGGAGGGGCAGTGTCGCTATCAGGCAGATGTATTGACGAGCTGGCTGGATGATCAATGGGATGTTCTCAATCAACAGAGTGATCCATACCCTGACCTTACCCTGGATGGCCGAGGGATGAGGTGTGTGTGTGTGTGTGTGTGTGTGTGTGTCTGTGTGCAGGTCTATTTATATGCCAACGTATACTGATATAGTATAAGGTTACATAACTATACATAAACAAACCCCTCCCCCCCCATGATCCATACCATTTGGTTTTGCATAGCGTTTTTCATCATACATACATTTACAAGGCTTTCAGTTAAATGTCTGCAGGATTGCAGTAAGAAAAAAAAACCTTCCTAAGACTTTGGATTTGAGATGAATTTCCCACAATGAACATTTTGTTGCCTCTCTTTTTTGTATATTACATCATGGTCATATGTTAATCCAGCTGAAGGCAGCATCTGTATTAAAAACTATGGCACTGAAGGGTCTTCACAACAGTATTCCCATGCAACAAAAGTGCCATTTTGGCAAAAGAAATTGTGTTTACACACACAGCACAACTAACTATTCACTATCATGGTTTAACACATATTTCAAACTGATCAGTTGATTTTCATTTTGTAAAAGCATACACTGAAAGGTAGAAAATCATTATGATAACTGACAATACGTCTTGGAAGATGGTATCCCATAAATTGCATGATATTTGTAGGTAATGGGTTATTTCAAATGCACGCCGTCCACTGCCAGAGTGCCCACCATGAGATCACCTACATCAGCCTTTGATCTGACATAAGGATGTGGAACAAGATCACATGTCAGAACTGGAGACAAAAACTGGCAGATCCAGAACAACTAGCTCTTTATGCCCTCATGTAAGAATCCACATGTGGCGGTCCAACATCACGATGAGATTACACAATGAGAAACCATGGCTAATTAAAGGAACGTCAGCCTTTTCCCGCTGCTGAGTAACATTACGTGCATCTCAGTCTCGGGATACAGTAACCAGGTTTCTCAAGTCACTGAAACAGCCATTCGGTTGTGTAGAAGTTTAATTTTACAGGGAAGGAAAGGCTTTGAGCAGGAGGAATGTGAGGAACGGAGGAAGGACGACTACAGGCCGGACCTGAGCTACCAAAATCAGATCTAATGCAAGTTCAAACAGCTCCCGTGTCACAGATAAAGGAAGGGAAGCTGCAGGATTAAAGTTCAGGAAACCAAATAGCTCTTCCATAGATTCCCTCCATGACCGGAGAAAAGCAGAACAAGGTGGACAACCTGCCAACATCAGAGAACACAGCATGTTTGCAACACCAAGGCCAAAGCAACCGCGAAATGTTTTACCTGTAGATTGCACTCATTCCACACAACCAAATGACTGCTATACAGACTTTAAATGCAGGGAATGCATATTGGATCAGTGCTCTGTGTGAGCAGATATTGTGAGAGTTGGATCAGTGCAGCCCTACTCCCTGAAGCTGTGTCTTTCCTGGAATAATCTGTTTTAAAAAAGAGCCTGGTTTCAGTTGAATGCTCAATAAATCATATGCATATTGTGGTGAGGGGGCCACTGAATGGACACTGTATTTTGTGCCCAGTGCATTCAAGTAACCATAAGCACAGTATGAAGCACATCAAATATACTGTGTGGCCAGGACAACAGCCGGTTTGTTTCAGACCTTGAGTGTTTGAGAAACTGGGGGTCCCTGTTTGTCTCTGAGCCAGGTGTTTGTTATTATTATTATATATTATATTATTGTGTTGTTACCTCGAACGATGTGGCAATCATATAAACATGCAACCGTGGGGCTTTCATGGCCACACATCCAACACATACCCAGTCTTCATAGTGCCTGGTTCCGTTCTGCAGCAGGTCCTCCAGCTGGATGGTGCAGTTGGCCACAAAGTCATCGTATCCGATGGGCGCGTCATGGAAAACAGACAGCTCCAGGCTCCTTCCCTCGCGGACCTCGGTGCAGAACTCCTGGTGCCAGGCGGGGCTGTTGGTCTTGGTCCTGGTGGCGGTCTGGCCCAGCCGTGTCTGGTCCAGGTTGAGGGCCAGATAGGGGTCCAGCAGGAAGGAGCCGCTCTTCCCTACAGCGTGACGCAGGGCCCATGGGGTGGGCTTCAGGTCCACTGCCTCACACACTCGCACCTTCAACAGGCCACTGAACACAGGCATGGCTGCAGGCTCCTGGGACGAGCGCGCGTGTGTGTATAAGAGGATGAGGGTGTGTGTGTCTGTTTAGGCTGGTCTGCCTGTTCCTGCTCCTGTACACAGAGTGTTTCCTTCCAATGAGCGGGGTCACTGCACAGTCCTGCTACATCCCATAATGCCGCTGGCTCCTTGGACTTTCAGTCTAGTACAGTCATATCGGAACACTGTGTTATCCACACACACACACTCTCTCTCTCTCACAGCACAGCTGATGGGTCCCTAATGGGCAGAAAACGCAGTAATAACGCAAACTCGCACCCTTCAGAGGTCGCCTGCTGAACACTCCCCCACCCGAGCTGCTGCCTTGTTTGTTTATGGTCGGTCCCGTGCGCCAGACAAGATTCACGTATCGGCGGAAACAGGCCGGGATATAAACGTCTACAGGGGAGGAGGGAGTGCAGGTTAACGCGCTCCGGTTGGCCGGTTGGGTTCACGCGAAGCCCCGGAGCCTCCCCGCGGTCCTTGTGCCTGTGTCCCGGGTCAGGGTGGGAGAGAGCGCGAGCAGCCGCGCCTAGCCATCCGGGATTGGTGCTCCGTTTCCAGCCCGTCGCGGCTCGCTCTTCGCCGTGATAAGCCTCTTGCTTCGACCTCACAGTACCGCGATATTTGCGCGTTCTCTCGGAAAGCAATGCCCTTTATTTTTCGCAACCCAGCCCCCAATGCGGTCTTTTTTGGGGGGCTCACGACCACCTCAAATACATCACGGCGCTCCGCTTTTTCTGCTTTCGATCCCTGCGCGCGCCCCCCCGTTTCCCGTCCCCTCGCTCCTGAATCCGCGAGTGAGCGCGAGCTGCAGGAAATGCGCAAAACGCGTCACCCGCGCTGCCGGGCTCTTGCGCCGGATGAGAGAGAGAGAGAGAGAGCGAGAGAGCGAGAGAGAGAGACTGTGTGCGTGTGGGTGTGTGTGCAGATGGAAGAGGTGTTTTTTTGAGCTGAGCGCAAGAGACGAAAGGGGGGGGATGGAATTCACCCGCAGGCATGGAGTGTGTGTGTGTGTGTGTGTGTGTGTGTGTGTGTGTGTGTGTGTGTGTGTGTGTGTGTGTGTGCGCGCGCGTGTGCCATGGCCAGACAGCCAATAGAGCCAATCAGTTAGCCCTTATGCATGGTCACAGCCTACACACACACACACACACACACACACGAGAGACTGAAGAAACACAAATTTCATAAGGACACCATTACAAGTTGCTGCAATAGTGTCTTGACCAATACAGCCACACTGTTAAGTTGCTTTAAGAGTAGAACAGGTAATGATGGTGTTCTGGGCAACGGTAAGTGTTGACCGGAAGATACCAAAAGAAAAAAAAACCACTAAGATTTTCCTAAGGAATCCCTGTATGTTATTATTATATTTACATCAACATATATCTCCAGATTAATCTGCATGGTACGCCCATTAAGCACCTACTACACCTGCACATACCTATAAATTGGTATGTTAAGATATGTAGCTGTTTCAACGTAAACAGTAAATGGGCATTCAAATAAAGAAACAGTAATTAAAATTACATAACCATTAAACAGTAGATTTTCACATACAAACACGGCTTATCATCTTTTTAATGTCCTATAAAAAATACACTCATCATTTATCAATTTGTGACGGAAGTGGATTATCATAGCAACTGTCACTCTCCATCAGGGGCCGTCATGTGAGTGTCCTCGGATGTACACACATATAGAGAAATTAATGAATGACCATGAAGCATGTATGAATCTTAGCTGAGCCGCCAGTTAACAATAGAGAAGAGACGAGACGAGAAGAGCCATACCTGCACATTTTTAAGGACAAGCCAGCTGCGCCACCTGCTGGCTTGCGTCATGTATGGCCGCGTTGATGACGCTTCCAGGACGTAACGTGACGTCAGACAGGGAAAGCTGTGTTCAAGTGCACCTCGTAAATGAACTTTTCACGAATGTTCAGTGGTGGAGGAAGTGTTGAGATCCTTTACCTTAGCTAACGTATTAATACAACATTTTATTAAAAAAATGTAATGCAAATGTAGCCTCAAAAGTGTGTGACTGTCTACTGTGACTGAGACATCATAATGCAAGCTATTTAAGTACCTACTTAATATATAGTAAGGTAGTTTAGTCTAGTGGTTCCCAACCTGGGGTTCAGGCCCCTCTACACGGTCGCTGAGAAGCCATGATATGATCAATGAATCAAGTTATGTAGATGGCTAGATAGATATCATGTGTGATAGAAGTTATGTGACATATACAGTATGTGTATTTTTTCAGTGACTACAAGTAAAAGTCTTTCAATCTTAATCTTAGTAAAATGAAAAGTAAAAGTGCACGAGTATTATCAAGAGTAAAAGTATAGGAACAAGTGTAAGTATTGGTTACTCCAATAAGGGCGCACTGCCTTCACTTTGACCACTTGGTGGCGCTACTTTGTCCTGTACATATAGGTATATATAGGTATGTATGTGTATATATAGGTGTTAATGGGGTGTGAGTCTGAGTCCTCCTTATTTACATTATTTATTGTAAATCAGCTCATGACACAAGATAGAGAGATTTTATAGACTTTTTTTCAGATTTTTTTCATCTTTTTCTAGCTTTTAAAGTTTACATGCTGATTTTTTCTAAGGACAAACAAAAAGGACACGGAGGCAGACATCTTGTTAAATGAGGGCCAGACACACAGTTGTTGTAGATAATACATGAGTGGTGTCATTAAAAGAGAGTGACCACAATAGCAGTCATAAATTATGTCATTTTATTTATATATAAAATCCCAAAACATTTACTCAGCATCAATTTGAAAATGAAGTTTGACATATCTTCCCACACAGACTGAACAGTGAACTGTGAATTTTAAATAAAATAAAGATGAAGGTAAAGAAACAAGAAAATCCATAAACATACAAACAGTCAGACAGGGAGGTAGGTAGGCTTCATTGTGCATTGATTGTCTAAAGCACTGGACATCCAGGGGCCCTTCAGGGGCTTCTAAAGGAAAAACTATCTCCATTTTTTAAAAAGTGGCACCATTTTTAAAAATGACACATAATTAGCAAAAATATGTGTAATTAGCTCCTATATGGGGGTCCCTGAGATAAAGTTCATCAGGGGTCCAGAGCTTGATGTCTGTTTAATTACGCTGGCACAAGAGATATGCAATGTCACCATCCAGTGAAGTAGTTAGAAATAAAAATGCACGTGTGATCTGCAGCTGGTGATCACCACAACACAGGAAATCATTTACATTTTCTCCTATAATCTCAGTAAACAAAGGGAAAAGACCAAATATCCATTTAACTTGCATTTACACTGTCTGTTAGATGGTGTGGGGTAGTATTTAGGATCAAGCTGGGTATATCTGGATCATTTATTGCAACCCAAACCCTGACCAGCATCCTCCTGTCTCCTGTAATCCATGGCGGACCACTACAGTCCTCTAAAGGTCCAGTTCACTGATTAAAAGTCTCAGACATCCAAGTCAGAGTCACTGTCAGTTACAGAGAGGAGAGTTTGTCTGTCCACGCGCTCTGCACTCCCAGCCGGACTGCACTCCCCTCCACCAAGTGCATGTGCACCGTCTGGACACATCCGGTGGTGCTGCAACCTGGAAATGAAAAGAAGGACAATAAGAGATGTTAAACTCTAAAATAACAATCTGAAAACATAAGTATTATTAAAACTAATACAATTATTGTGAAAAATAAAAAATAATTTAACTAAATGAATCTTTTCTTAAAGCATTAGAAATTATTTTTGCAACTTGGAGCCTTGTATGCATGGTAAGCAATTTGCACCCATCCATGCACGTTTTTCCTTCACCAATAGGATGGTTGACCCAAACACTGACCCTGAAGCAAATTACGGTGAGAGAAAGGGGAAGGAAAAAGGGGCAAAACAAAAACCTACAAGCTGAATGACCGTGCGCCTTTACGCATGAGTGGCTCTGTTACACACAACCTCGGCTGCCTGTTGAGAAGAAATTGCCTCGACGAGTGAGGGAATAATAGTGTTAAGTAGGTGATTCATCAATAAGGAGAGTAAATGGAAATTCTGGACATATAGAGTTACCTAAACGTTGACAGTATTTTCATACTAAGATGAGACAGTATAGCACAAATAAGTTGTCGTCGTTTATTGGCTGGCAGATAAAGTCTCCAGTGCAATACGAGCAATTATATTACTACTTCCCATAAGTTGCAAACTGTGACACTTAAAGGAAGAACTTATTTCAAGTTTAATTCACCGACCTGTTTTTGGCTGCTGCCGCCCGGTCTCTCTGTCTCCGATTTTTGAACCAGTTCCCAACCTGAGTCGGTGTCAGTCCAGTGGCGTGCGCGAGCTCCCGCTTCTTCCCGGGATTCGGGTACGGATCCTGCAAGTACCACTCTCTAAGCAGCCCCCGTGTGCGCTCCTTAAAACAGTGCGTCTTCTGCTCTCCGTCCCAGATTGTCCTCGGTAACGGGAACTTCTTCCTCACGCGGTACTTGTCCACCGGTCCGAGTGGACGCCCGCGGAGCTTCTCTGCCTCCCGGTAGTGAGCTTCGAGCCACATCGCCTGCAGCTTACCGTGCGAGGCACGCGTAAAGCGGTGCGTCTCCAGGATTTGATAGAGTTCGCGGAAACTCCCGGTGTGGTAGGCCACAACGGCGCGAGCCCGCTGCACGGACTCATGCTCAGAGATGGAATCGCGGCCGTCTGCGGTCACCGGGAGTGACCAGAGGAAGCGGGCCAGCCGCTCGATGTCTCCGGTCTCCTCCAGAGTCTCGCACACGCTGGCGATCTGCGCCGCAGAGAAGCACATTCCGGGGAGAGCCAAGGGAGGGCAGGCTGAGGGAGGGTCCTCGGGAGACCGCGAGCGGGACACGATAGGTGGCCCATCCGCGAAGTGCGGCAGGAGGAGACGGGAGGCTGAGAAAAAGTCGAGTGGCAATCTGAAAACCATCTGGATAACCGAGCAAAGCCCGAAAGGAAGCGAAGTGTGGTTCAGAACCGGTCTGACAGACAACTGCTGAAGTCTGACTCTTTAGCTCACCTGGGAGTCAGGGAGGGACCTGGAATCTGACTCCTCATTGGACACCCTGGAGCTGATGCAGGGTTGTCATGGCAGCACTGTCAATCAAACAGAGGATTTATCTCCCTCCTTTAATGCACAAGCCGGACACATGAAGGGCCCTCTGAACTGCCCTGCTAATGGTAACTATTTAAGCAAAGGGGGAAAGATGGTAGCCAGAACAGTATATAGTAAAATACAGAATAATGGGCCACTTACCCCCTTTTTCAGGAGCTCTAAAATGGATGAAAGGAAATATGAAAATATACTGATGAAAACATATTAAAGAGTAAATAGAAATTAATAAAAGCTGACCAGAAATGGCACATTAACAAAAATAATGTAAGAACTGACTTTTAAATAAATAAATAAATAAATAAATCAGCTTCAATCTTCATCATCATCTTTTGACTTTTCTACATCACAAAGACCATTGAAACACTGCAGACCTACTGAAGAGGACAGAACAGAATGTTAAAAATTACAAAGTTGCAAAAAACAAGTAACAATAAGAGAATAAGCTGAACTACTGATGATGACGATGATGATGATAGGGGGGTTAGTATTTGGAAGTGAACACCTGACAAAAGCAGGCTGAACTAAACTGAATCACTGTCTACTATCAGCTGAATCTCATAACTTCTGTGGTCCTGCCAGTAAGCTGCTTGCATCATTAATAGCAGTTATGTGGATGGGACCCGGTGTGACTGGAAATCTCACTCCGACCTGAAAGCGTATGTTTCATTAAGTGGTCTCCCGCCACTCTAATCATTTTTCTGTTCTCTAATATCCATAAGTTCAGAGATACTAAGCCGTGCTCCCTCGCCATTCTGTTACCTTGGATTAACTTCAGGCCCATACAGCCTGCTAACATTAGTCTAATAGAGCAGCATATTCAATCAACATTAACACATTTTGGTTGCCCTGGGCCATATGCTTTGGAGTGTGGCACCCTTTTGTGCAGTATTAGTGTTTGTGTGTGTGTGTGTGTGTGTGTGTGTGGGTGTATAAAAAAAATATAAAGCACATATGTCATTTTTGACTCACCAAAACTAAAATTACAAAATAGCAAAAACCAAACAAAAACACATTCTTATAACTTTATCATGCACCACCTCATCCTGTTTGTCATACACACAAAGACACACACTTCTCCAGTGCAGATGTGTTGGGTGTGAAAAAGGGGGTCAGTCAGCTTAAAAGGGTTAATGCCAATTACCCCCAGAGACAGATGTCCCTACATGGTGGTGTGTGTTGTTGTGTGCCAGTTTTTCACCCTGAGTGATGCATATGTTTCATGCCTGTCAAGGCAATCTCTACTTGCATTATTAAATAAATATAAATAAGCCTTCCAATAATTAATATAAATAAATGAGGAAAAAATTAGGAAAAGGGACACAAAGTACCGGTATATAAATATTTACCCTTTTGCATAAAAACACTACACACATGCACACATCTAAAGGAAATATTTTGAAGGAATTTAATAAAATACATATTTTGTCACAATAAGCATATGACCATGACACCAAAAACATGATTAGCGAGGTTATAGTGACCTTGACCTTTGACTACCAAGTTCTAGTTAGTTTGTCCTCAGGTCCAAGTGGATATTTGTGCCTGATGTATTAAGAGGTGTTCTGGAGCTGTCATGTCCATGAGTCTGGGATGGACAGATCAACGGATGGCAAACATCTGAAAAAATGTTGAAGTACTGCAAAAGTTTTTACACTTTAGAGGTGGAGGTGGAAAAGTTGATGCATCGACTGCAGTAAATAGTAACGCTTTTGCAAAGATGTCCCATGAAAATCAATTGGGGCAAACTTCAGTGGGTATAAATTTCGAGCACAAACCAAGAAGTATTCCCTGAACCAAAGAAAGGTGATGTAAAAGGATTTGCAGATGTGTTTTGCAGCCAAGAGCTCTGCTTCACTGTCATTTCTGTTTGTCTCATTCACACACAATTCACATGAGAAGCTCATCCTTCTCTACTTGAGATGCTTGAGGCCATAGAGAATCCCAACAATTTTCTCTGTGTGTTGTAACAACAGAACAATGGACAAACACACTCAAAAGTGTCTGAGCGACCTTCATGGTCAGGCCTCCTCCACACTGAAAAGACATTCTTCCAATCGAAGCAGGACAGACATGTAGAGCACACTTGAGGAAATATACTTGAGGTGTGTGTGTATGTGGTGATGGGGGGCAAGTGTGTTGTAATGGTGACAATTAAGTTAATTCAGCTACATCTCCTTTCAGCTACAGGACAATTAGCAGGGAGGAGGAGGGATACCAGAGCTGCCAAAAAGAAGGTGGATGACACATACAGGGTGGCTGGAGGAACATGGTGAGGAAGTGAATTACCTCTCTGGCTCCTTATCCACCCCCCCCCCCTCAACAAAAGCCCTGCTCCTAATTAACCTCTCCACAACTTAACACTGACCTCTTAAGCCTGAAACTTTAACCTCCCTCACCCTTCCTCATGGAAGAGGCCATACAGCCCCCCCGAACCCCCCAGAACTCCCCTGAAAGCCTCCTCCTCGTTAAGCCACTAATCACTTCCTGAGTCCTTGTTGTGCTTTTGTGCTCTCACAGGGCTCCAGGAGGGTTTGGTGCACAATGGTAACCCCCTGTTCCAAAAAAGGGAGGAGGGAGTAAATTGTTGCAGAGTGAGAGGGATGAAAATGAAGATGAGGAGAGAGTGGGAGGACAGGGATTTTTCTAACGTGATCTTAAACTATAAGAGTAACTGCACCTGAGCAAGTAATCCTGCAGCCTGATTGGTCCGTAACCAAAAACCTCGAAAGTAATCCTGCTTTCATTGGCATGGTGTCAGGCCAGAGAGGAGAAAATTTTGCAGGAAAAAACTGCCCTTGCACATGCATCTGCATGTGTGTAAACACAAAAGCAGGTATGAGCCACGCAAACACACACAGATGTTCACAATTAAGAATGTACACATGACAGATGGGTGTCACAAACATCGCAGACAGACAAATAAACAAATTAATCAGATAATTTGATGAATAATTCCTCTGCTGTCGAGGCAGCTTCAAACCTATAAGATCAGGCCAGCTGGGCCAGATGTGATGGCAGTAATTACATCATTATCCTGTGTGTGTGTGTGTGTGTGTGTGTGTGTGTGTGTGTGTGTGTGTGTGTGTGTGTTTTAGTGTCATCTCACCACTCAGGGTGTTTTTAATTAATAGCATGAATGAGACAAACAAACACCAGCGGCCAAAAAATACAAACAGCTGGAGCATTAACAAACTCCCTGGCTGTTATGATTTCCAGGGCAGACACTCATGCAGATGTAACAACACACATGCTAATACCTTCACATCCTCCAGCGACACATGCAAACTCATTGGGTTAAAGAGAAACAGTAAATTTGAGGGGATGAGTCAATTTTAATAACTTGATTTCCTGTTATTGTAGACAATGTTGCATGTGTGAATATAAACCTAGTCAACCCGAAACCACAACTATGGGTGGGAATAAGACATTTCTTATTATTTGCTGGATGGTTGGCATAAATGTTGGAGGAAGTAGAAGAAGGGAAAGCCTGCTGAGACATAAAGATAAAAAAGTTGGACAAGGACATAGGAGTAAAAAAGGCAAGAGAAGACAAAATTAAATGAAAGAATGAGTGAAAAAAATGAGGATCGCAAAAAAGGGAGCGTTTGCTCAGATGGGGGGGGGTTGTGCTGTCTGGTGTGGTTGGGGGTAATCTGGTCTAATCTGCTGCATGTTAACCTATCTGAGCAGCAAGAGCCAGATTATCCCTCTAACAATGGCCACCCGCTCATCTGATAAATTACTCCACTCAAAATCATATGCTGAGACACACAAATGTACGCACACGCACACACAAACCATTCATGCTCAGAATACACACATCCACACAGATTCAGCGTTCAGCATTTATATTTCACCGTGCATGAAAAGTGCACTCCTTTGAGCTCTCATTTGGGTTAGGGTGTCTCTTTTGAAACCCGATGCCTGAGCAGGTTCACCCAGCCTCAAGTCCTCTCACCCAAGGTTGCAGACGCAAGCGGAAAGTCATTCGCTGTGAAAACACGACAGGAGTGGGTGGGAGAAGAAGAACTTGAGTGAAAGCACAGGAGCAGGTAATAAAAAAAGAAAAGGAAGAGGAGACCCACAGCGAGGAGAAAGAGAAACGATTTCTTTAGCCACGTGTTCTTTGGCATGTAGGGGTCGGCCGAGTCAGCTGACCTTCAGATGTAAGAGAGCGCCACACTGGCACTGAATGCCTTCGCTGGCCTTTCAGGAGAGGAATGAATAAGCGCAAAAAAACAGAAATATATTATATAAATATTGTACCATGGAGCGGGAGCTGCTGGCCAAGCATGTAAATGGAGTTTCTGAAGCAGCTGCAGCTTTTGTAACAGCTCCAGGTTTCAGGAGGTTACAGGTTGTGGACCGAGAAGCCCTGAGGTTTTCACAGAAGCTGCTGTCAATTCAAATTGGAAGATAAAGAGGGAGGTGAGAAGAGCCAAGAAGAGCTGACAGCAACGCTGCATGAAGGAGCAGCCACACCAGCATCTGGATCTAGCAGCAATCATGTTTAGCATGTTCCTCGTCTCAGTTTGATGTGTTGGCATGCTAATGTTCAAATTTGTAAACACAGAGCAAAGCTGAGGTTGATGGGAATGTTGCTATTTCACAGGTAGCCTCGTATTAAGCCAAAGTAATAGACCTCATGATGGCACTAAATGGGAAAGTTAAGGGATCAACTAAATAAGCGGGATTCATCCTCTTCCCATTAATCCATCCATTAGTCTTTGAGATATTGCACAAAAAAAGAAAGAAAGAAATGTCAACCACAATGTAATGCTACAGCAAAAATGAAGGATCACTGAAGTCACCATGGTTCATCATCACGGACAAAATGTTAACAGCTTTAAATTAAATAGTTATAGATATTTCAGTTTGGACCAACGTGGTGGACCGATCAACCAGCACCGGCTTGGCTAAAAAAAAAGAAATATGAATGTTCAATGGAGGAAAAAAATGAAGAAGCAGAAGATGTTTGGTTTTATGTCATGTAGTTCTGTTTAAAAAAACAAAACAAATTAAAGTGAAAAGAGATTAAAGATGAGCACAAAAACAGTTTTAACAGGTCAGTGTCTATTGTTTCACTATATCAGGCTTAATATGGATTCAGCGGGTGAATCAGTGAGAGGGCACACTCCGAACCCCACCATCATCAAATTAAATTCACCCCCCCAAACACACACACCACCACCACCACAATATATTTGGATCGTTCATTCACACTCTAACACACATGCGCTGCAATCCCATAATCCCACTCCAGATTGAGAACACCTTTAAGATACAATGTGATTATGATTAGGGATTATGACCAAATTATGACAGAGTGACAGATTAGACAGCGGTTATGTGTGTATGCGTGTGTGTGTGTGATGAGGGCAGATATGGTGGTGTCAGTGCAGCACACACCACCATTTATGAACAGGTCTTTCTCTTTACATTGTTCTGGTTTTAACTGAAATTTATACTGTATTGTGAAGAGTAGCAGAAATATTATCATAAATATTTAAAAAAGTCAAGTAAATTATTAATTAGCACAGAGTATTACTAAAAGATCTCATGAAAATTAGATTTTGAGATATACTGATGAAGGACATACAAAGTCTCTCTCACTTGTACATGCAAGTATTTAAGTATTTTCTATGTTGGACTGTGTGGTGAGATTTATTCCCCAATAATTTGAAAACTACATCAGTGATATTTGTCTTTTTATATCTTTTCCCAACCATATAAACTGACTTTTGTTTCACTCATTCATTCCATGAATCTGACAAATGAGGGAAAGTAATTGTGGCACCCTACAAAGTGATTTACAGAAACTCAGTATAGTATAGTCTGTTTGCTGCAGGAGTTGCATTTACTTCTTTTCACTTACAAAGTCAAAATATGCAATTTGACCAAACCTTTGCATAATTTTGAATTATTTTTAGGGCGTTTTTGCTTTTGTCTGATAGCGGCTGGTGGAGTTTAGAGGCAGCAGGTAACAAAGGGATGAAGGAGGGTGATAGACATGCATCACAGTAATATTGTATGCTATGCACCTTAATCACTACTCCAGGACCTCTGTAGAATTGTTACACAACTGGTTTATAAAAATAAAAATAGCTATATGTCTGTTATCATTCTAAGATATACAGTGTTTTTCAGATGCTTTGTTTTGAACATATCAGTTTCTCTTTTCTTTTTAAATTTTCCCTGTACATGGCTGAAAATTCCCCCAGATTAATAAAATTGAAGTGGTCCTTTGCCACTGGCAGGACTTTCTGCAGGGTGTTGACCAGATGCACAACGTCCACTGTAACACAATTCATCTGATGAAGAAGGAAGAACAAACTTAAGACAAAACAAGTAGCTAAGACAGTTGAAAATGGAAATGATGTAGGCTGCAGTTTTCTGTATGACTGATGACCGAGTCAGACAGAAACATCAGCAGATGACACAGATGTCAGCAGCCTCCACACTAAATTATCACAAATGACCAGAAATTACACAACATGCCTAATTAAAATACTCAGCCACCACTGGGTCCTTGGCAGGTATTTTATTTCATATATAGACGCTTTCTGTAATCAAATGTGAGTGCAATCAAACAACAGCAATACAAACATTACCAATGCAGTCTGAGAACCAGGAACAGGGTTAAAACAGGGAGTTCACTCACTCTACACAGCGAGCAGCTAGTAACCTCATGGACAACATTAAAAAAAAAATCTTTGCTCTGTCAGGACAGTCTGCCGTCATGTGTACCTCTGACCGCGATGCTGAGGAGGGAGGTGGGGAAGCCTGTATTTGACCCCCACCCTCCTGCTCTAACCTCCACTCCTCCTACAGGAAGTCCGACCAGTGACACGACAGCCTCTCCACCCGACCCACCACCGCACCTCCATGAGTCCAACTTGCACTCGGCTCCTCAGTAAACTAAATAACCTCCCATTTCCCCATCATGATTATCATCGTCATCTTCCTAATAGTATCAGCAAAAAAGAAGAAGAAGAAGAAAAAAAAAACATTTCCACTTCTCACCCGGCAGGAGCCAATCAGAGCCCAGAGGTCCTTCGGGTTCAGTCAGTCTCAACCAATGGCTGTCCATCCTGCTCGACGAGAAAACCATGTAGCTGTACATGTAGAACCAAAGTCCTCATGCAATGCCCTGTGAAGGTGGCACATCACATACGTGCACAGGTGGAAGTGGGGGGGGGGTTATGGTTTTGGTGTCATTGTGTGTTAGAGAGTGTGTGTTTGTGTGTGTGTGTGTGTGTGTGTGTGTGTGTGTGTGTGTTTTAAGAGGGGAGAAGCAAGGGTGTATCAGACCAAGGAGCACAAAAAAAGAAAATGTCCAGGAGAAGATTTACAAAGTCCATTTCCACCATCTGTCTTCTCTTGGCCCTCCTCGAAACACGCACACACTCATCTCTCGCACATACAAACACACACACACACACACACACACACACACACACACACACAAACTATAGGTCCTCATGTCATTGTGAAATCAGGTGTTCAATTTCAACATTCAAGAAAAGAAAAGAAAAAACACCTCAATGATAAAAATCATCTCTACCATCACAATGCTTCAGTTCATAAAATCTCGACATGTCCGAAAAGTGGATTTGTTTTTCCTCCAGGGTTAAAGCAGAACGCGTGTGTATATGTGGGTGTGTGTATGTGTGTGTGTGTTGTTCTCGTCTTTTGTCCCACTGCTGCAAACACACACATATACACACACACACGCATGCACAACCAACATACACACACTCACGCACTCCAACACACACCATATGTCCTCTTTTTTAGTGGAGAAAGACATGGCGCAATGGAGAGACACTCCTCCTCTGGGCGGATGCGCTTATCACCATGAGGAGACGGGGACGGGGGTGGGGAGGGGTTATTGCCACGGCTACCAGGGATCCTCCAGCTCACCGGCACTCTGGGTGAGTAAAAAGGAAAAGAGATGGAGAGGTGTGCGTTAGATTTTTTTTGGCAGTTAGTAGAGAGTAGACAAGATCCTCACGTCCTGAACATTGGTACATTTCAAACCTTACTTCCCTCATTTATCTACTCAAAATGGATGGATAATGGTGAAGGACAGTGAGATTCCCCAGCCCAGCCTGAACGTCAACACAACCAGAAGCCTGACCTCTGATGACTCACCTTGCGGGGAATCACGAGGCCAACTGTCAGACTGAAAAACAGGGGAGAGACGGAGAGGAGTCCCTACAAGTCTACGCACCCTCCCTCTCGCCCGTCACGGGCGGGGCGGTTAGCTTGCCTGAAACGTTTCAAACCTGATTGTTTTAAAGGAGACGGCAGATTAAAATGTCTTCAACCGGCCGACATGAAATTGCAAGTCTGGGCTGGAGCTACAGGCTGACAGGAGGAGGGCAAGGAAGGTGAGGATTTGTTTTCCTGCTCGAGCCGTTCCCCAAAACTCCACAGCCTACACGGACATATCGTAAGGACACTGAAAAAAATCGTGAAAAGCTGGTTTTGATGACTTTTTTGACACACTCAGTCCAGGACTCAAGGACGAATTGGGACGGGGGGGCAGCTGCACAGCCAGTTTACACTGAGGGACACTCATACACTGGACACAAGATCATTATACCTCAAATCTTTTTTTATTTGTTCATTTGTCATTTTTACCCGTGTGGGATTGATTTGGCCCACATACCCCCATACAAATACAACACACACACACGCACGCATACACGCGCGCGCACACACACACACACACACACACACACACACACACACACACACACACACACACACACACACACACACACACACACACACACACACACACACACACACACACACACACACACACACACACACACACACACACACACAGTGCTTAGCATAACCTCTCCTCTGACAGTTAAGTGCCTTAGATATTGTAAAAGATAAGTGCAGTGCATGCATTACCAGAGTCACTGGGTACAGGGTGTTACACAGACTCCCTCTACCTGCTTTCAAAGATGAAGAATAAACACTAGCTTCAGCAGTTTGAATCCAACTTCCATAATGAGGTAAGAATTTGAGTTTGTGTCATTCTGCGCGAAGTCATAACCTTTGAGGAATGCAATACGATGTATGGGGTGGCAAATAACCAGCAACTGGCAGCACGAGCTGTGGGAAATTTGTTGAAAAAAAAATACAACAAAAAGGTAGATTAATGCTTCAGCTATACTTTAAACTGATTATAGACATAAAAAAATTCACTGTTGCCCAGGTGTAACTGATTGTACAGGCGCTAAACCAGGTGCTTAAGGCCTGGACTGGATATGGTCAGTCATGCTAGTGTGGCAGCGCGACTTTGGGGATGTAACGTCGGTCGGCCAGTCCAACGTTTTGGTCAAGAGGTGCAGGGATCAGTTTAACAGTCGTCAGATGGATCAATATTTGTGGTCCCCGTCCCAAAAACATGATAAACGTGTTAAGATAAATGCTACCATACTAGCAAGCCAACTGGATGTTAGCATGCTAACATGGTTCAAACTGTAGATATGTTCGAGTGATGTGTTAGCCTGAGGGTGCCTGAGATGCAAATTTCCCCATTGAAGAAGTTTATCTCCATTTTTATCCATTTGATGATTTATTATTTTCCTGTCTTATTTTCTTTTTAACACACCGTATGCTAATTTTGTGACCACTTTGGTCGCCTGGCATGATGTGCTTTTGCCCTTTTGAGCATTACTGAAACATTTACATCCACCTGAATTAACATCAAAAAGGAACAAATTTTAATCTCTTTGTGCGTGATTGTGAGGCAGTGTGCGTAAACTGAGGTGATGTGGAGTTAGGGATATGTGGTGAGAGAATGATTTAAAGTACACACCCACCAACCCACCCACGCAAGAACATGACTAGGGTTAAACTGCCCAGCGAGCCGAACAACCCCAACATCTCTAACACCCGAGTGTCACCCACTACCAGAATCACAAATTTCTGTGGTGATGATTGGTCTCTCAAACTCATGCACTCGCACATGCACACACACACACAAACATATACACAAAAGAGTGTGTTCCGAGTCTGTCGATGGAGTAGGCCTGGAGACACAGCTGCAGGCCAGAGTGTCTCCTCTCCTGTTTTCGGTCAGTTCGTCCACTGTAAGCAAGTGTGGGGGTGAGGCTGGAGGGGGAGGAGGAGGGGGGGGTTCAGGAGTAAAATCAGCCAGAAGCAAAAATGAGTAGATGTAGGAAAAGGGGTGAAATGCTTTTTCCTTTTTTTTTTTTGCTTCACCAGCCACTTTTGCACTTAATAAATTGTTTTGATCATTTGCAACTGTAAACATAAGTCTGTGTGGTCAAGCTGTAAAAGTGGCCGGCAAGTTTGGGGACTGGAAGCCGAGGTGGTCGGAGGACAAGGGAAACAAAGCAGAAGAAGAAAGTGTCCTCATGGGGACAATGCGTATGTGGCCCAGAGACAGAACTTGAATGGACAGAGAGGCCGTTTTCATGTTTCAACAAATTATCAAAATATTTGTGAACGGCGGCTGAGGTTGCCGGGGATGACAGAGCCGGAAACGCCCGACGTGTCCATTCATGTTCTGTGATGAGGGAAAAGAGGAGAGGTCACAGAACATCTGACTGGAGCTTTGGGTGGTCAGACGGGTGGGTGGGTATACAGGCGGGGTGCTCAGTCAGAGGAGGGATTGGACTCGGGGGCGGGCGCATCTTGGCTGGCCTCCAGCTCTGCAGTGGCAGGTGAGGGCGGGGGCGAGGGGGGAGAGGGAGGGGAGGCTGGCTGCTCCTGGCCGCCGCCATTGTCATCGTCATCGCCGCCGCCGCCAGCGCCACCGTCTGAGGTCCTCCTGCTCTCTCCTGCTCCCTCGGCAGCGCTCCCCCCCCGCTGTTGGTAGGCGGACAGGGACTCCTCCAGCACCGCGCGGTACTGCCCCCGGTGGTGGAGGCGGAACTGCCGCAGAGCCTCCAGCAGATGAGCCGCCGTGCTGCCACCTCCCTCCTCACTCTCCTCCTCTCCCCCCGCACAGGCCTGAGGTGACACGCCAGGGGTCAGACTCTGCAGGCACGCTCCATGGTCAAACACACACACACACACACACATCTAACAAGCAGTGGCACAATACTCACATCGCACAAATATCTACCACACACTAGCGTGACAATGCCACGGACATTCTCAGTCGCACAGGCCCATGCAAGTGCTACCTCTGACCCTGTGACCAACAACCCTTTGTGATATTCACTGTATGGTGTAACGGGGGGGGGGGGGGGGGGGAGTTGGTCAGCACCCACACAGCCCAGAGAAAAGAGCCTGCAAGTCAAGACCCGGCCGACGTTAATGACAGATACACTTGTGTGCCCTTGTACATACACACAGATGCACACCTCCACCATCAAATCCACACTGTTCAGAATGTGACAGTTATCTGTTTTTTTCCTTCAGAATAACGACATGTGTACACGCAAACACCCAAGTTTTATGTTTGAAATTCACTCTGTGCTCTAACTTCAGATCAACCAGTTTTTTATGTACATGGGGAAAATGAGGGTAATCGTGGCAACTCGGAAAAAATGGCCATTTCAAGGTGAATGCAGGAGTAGTTACTGGTACTGATAAGATAATGATTCTTATTTGCTGTTTGGGGATGTTCAATCAATCATAAAATTCACAATACACAGTGAACAAAGGCAAACAGGTGAGTAACGATGCTCCTATTTATGAACATATTAAGAGCAAAGTTCGTCACTTGTGTCAGTCAACAAATTTGACAATGACAAAGTTTAACATCGAAGTCAATCTGCCATTTTAACACTTTTACCTGATTGCAAGCTACAGCTATCCATGGTTTATCAGCATCAAGAGCTAGACATTTAACATCACATTATATTTGATCGATTTACACTCGACAAGTTTCCAATCATCAGATTCAGATGAACCCTAACCCCATCTTTTCATTCCAGGTGTGTGAAGGGTCAAACACGATGAGGCACTGGTTTAAAGATTTCATTACTGAGGAGTTTCAGGTTTATCAAGGTCTCGCTATACATCCTGCTCAATGATAAATACATTGAAACTGACCACGCATGCTGCCGAAGCTTTTCAACATGGAATGCAGTCAACTGAAATTCACGAAGCTCGCCAGGGCTATTCTGTTTAGCCTATCCTCCACCCTCCTCGCCGTTCAACCACTCACTCAAACGCACACACACGCACGCACAAAAGAGTGTCCTTGTCTGGGCTGGTGTGTGTTTATGAGGTCATGTTAGGAGGGCGGGGTGAAAGGTTGAAGAGGTGAGGGGTGCAGAGAGAGATCAACTCACGCCTTCCTCTTCCCTGTGAGGGTTCAGCTTGTTGTACACCGCCTCTATCACGCTGCGCCTGTCAACACACAAACAGCACGTTTAGAGACGAGAACGTAACATAAACAATCTCATTCATTCATTCATTCTCTGCAAATGTATATTGATCGGAAATATAATGGAATCAAGGAAGCAACTGAGTCTGTACTTGAGTATCGGCTGTCAGTGCATAAAGAGACAACAGCACCTCTTTATTCATGTGTACATTACAGTGTTTCGATGGGTGCTATCTGTAAGTTCAGAAGTGTGTGTGTGTGTGTGTGTGTGTGTGTGTTGCCCGTGCAGTGTTGCCAGATTGGGCAGTTTTGCACTTTTTATTTAACTCAGCGGGTAAAAATTGTTTGGGGTGGCTTGTGATCATTTGAGCTTCTTCGTTTTGAGGCTACATTTCAATAGCTCAACCGACTGCCTTTACAACATGGAAAATGATTGAAGCCTCAGTTTATTACAACTGAGCTCAATTTTTTTCACATTCCAATTAATATTCTTGCATAGCTCTGTGATAAATGAATCCCATCTGTTCACCTATGTTAAAACTTTGCTGTTACATTATCTAAATGTTTTTGATGAATGCTGGGCTAAGTTAACATTACCAACAGGGCTACTTCTAAGATGAATGTGGTGATTGTAGGTTCTGACTACAGCGTTTCCCATAAATTGATAGTATGTTTGAAGCATATAACACAGAGTTAAATGTTGTTCCTAGATGTGTATTTACTTGCTGGCCAGGCCACCGCCAGGTGGAAGGTTGGGGATGTTCTCTGTGGCAATGCTCCTCAGAACAGACACCAGGTCAGGGACTCCCGCCTCCCCACAGTTTCCCAGGAGCTCTACACACAAACACAAAGAGGACGAGGTGTTTCGTGAGTTCAGGGTTAGAGCATTTTATAAAACACCAGTTTTCTCTGGAGAGGCTGAGAAGTCACCCATAGCAGTGGGAAAATCAGATACACCACAACTTGCCATGTGCAGCACCTCTGACTGTAGCAGCCTGATTTCAAATATTTGTTCTACCCTAAAGAATGTTTAATTTGTCCTGGCTGGGTACACAGAAACTGAGCACAGTATGTGGTCACTTGTTTCACTTAACCTTTAAAAAAATAGGGGGAAAAGAAGTTTTAAAGTGAGGGCATTTAACTACCAACCAACAGTTAAAATGTTAAAAATAATCCAACCCAGGTTTCAAACAGTGTGCTCAGAACACAGAAACTAATAATGACCAACTATCCTTGTGGTTCAAATTTCCAGTGCTCCACCTGAATGCCGTGCATAGCGTCAGGCTGTTATGTTTGCATGTTTGAAGGTGCGGGAGTGCACGTGTGTGGAGCGTGCTGACCCTCGACACGGGTCTCCAGGTATTTATCCAGCTCCTCTTCTTTCTTCATGGCCTCCTCCGAGATCTTGGGAGCTCCAGGTAAACACACCAGCACCACGCTCATGTTGTCCCTGCTCCCCTGCAGGAGGAAGACAAAGAAGAGACAGAGTCAGATATTCAAAAAAGAAAATCACAGCCTTAAAAAGGTGCCGCTGTAGCACTGTGCATTTTAATGCTTGGAACTTGGGTCACATCTACAAGTGGTGGTATCATCAAGACAGTGAAGTGTGAAACAAACATGGAGGAAACCACACCTCCTGGTTTCAAGATATTTACAAAAAAAACCCACTTTGCTCATATTTTATGAGGAAGGAAATGTAGTCAACATGTTCATTGGACCTCTGATAAGTAAACAGCTGCAGCAACGAGCGGTTCTGGCTTTATCTCAGATCGATGACAGAGCGCAACTGCTTTGAAAGCTGCAATGCATTATTCACTATCTGATTTATCCGATCTTTCACTCTGAGATGTTAAGTTCCATTACACATTAGATCGTTTTCCTTACATTGTAATGTAGTTATCCATCATTTACTTTCGTATATTTGGTGATAAGACATAACGTTATATTTTTAAGAAAAGTACTGCAGCTTTTTTCTTTAATTGTTTCCAGTTTTCTCAGTTTGAAAAATCCAAGGCTATATGTGACGGGAAATGCATGCAGAACTGATGCAAATCCAACAATAGTAAAACCCCTTTATCACAAATATAACAAAGCAAAGATGTAACTATTTGTAACCACCAACAGAGCACGTGTCTCATCACGTGTCTTCATTTGTGTTCAAAAACATGCATTAGTAAATCAAATCTGAACCGGTCAGTCAAGATTTACTTCACATATTCAAATCAGTATCGCTGGGTTACTGTTAAAAACCAGAAAGATCCCTTATCATGAATCAAAATCTTACCTTATGCAGGCAGGTGTCCACCACTGAGTTACACACCTTCTCCAGGTCATCACACACCAGGAGTCGTGAGCGGACAAACTCGCACAGCTCCTCGTTGGACATGACGTCCCAGATCCCGTCGCACGCCAGCACCACAAACTCATCTCCTTCGGCCGCCCGCTCCAACACGCACACCTCGGGCTCGGGGCTCACCAGCTGCTCCGTGGGGCCCTTACCATCCACACATTTGTAGTCGTAGTCCCCCAGGGCCCGGGACACAGCCAGGGAGCCGTTTACCCTCTGGATCATGACTGAGCCTCCAGCGTTCTGGATGCGCTCCTTTTCGCGGGGGTTGCAGGGCTTGTGGTCCTGGGTGGAGAAACCCACCTTGCTGTCTCGACTCAGCACGGCTCGCGAGTCACCGCAGTTAATGAAGTAGAGGTGGGTCGGGCTGAGCAACACGCACACGGCAGTTGATCCGCTGCGGTCCAGGCCCTGCCGCAGGTCAGTGAAGCTGCGCATGTACTCATCAATGTTCAGGAAGCCCGAGCGGATGCCGTCCTTCACGCCCTCCACCGAGCTGGGTCCTGAACCGAAGTCGGCCCCTCCTGACAGGATGTGCTCCAGCAGGTGGCCAGAGCAGTAGTTGGCCACCCGGGAGCCTGCGTGGCCATCGTACACAGCAAAGAAGGACCAGTCGGTGAGTCCGTGGGGGAGACCCACCACAGCTGTGTGGGCGTCCTCCATCTCCACACGCCAGCCCTGCATGGAGCTCAGGCCGTAATGCAGCCCATTGCCCTCACCGTGGGCACTATGCTTCTCCGTCTTCGGTTTGTCCAGGAATGCACCCATTGCTGCCTATAGCTGGAGATTAATTAAGGAAAGAAAAACAGGAAACATGGGAATGGAACCATTACACCATCACCAGCAAGGACAAATAATCTGCACCTCATTAAGTCAGCCCCTTTCATCCTAACGCACTATTTTACCATAAACACAGTGCAGACGGGATTACAATCAGAGCTAGACTGAAAACTTGGACAATATTTGCAGCAATATTGGTATTGGTGCTTCTGACAGTCGATAAGTAACAACAAACTTCTATAAACAAGGTTTATGGTAATTTCTATAAACCGCTGACAAGCACATTTTTCAAGTATAAAATGTCCCTTTTAGTATGTCTCTTGATTACAAATCTATCAAAAACACATTTAATCAATCTATATCAAGATTGTTAAGTTAAAAAAAAACACACCATCAGTCAATATCATATCCTTAGGGGTTTTCAAAACGTCCAGGAAACAATGTTGTTTCAGCTTCAAAGTCCAGTATGAGTCTGGCTATAGTTAGAACATAGGCACTGTCAATGTGTTGGAGTTCTCATTCGATTTTCGAAGTGTGGTCGGTTTTCCTGAGGGGATGAATGAGTGAAAGAAGAAGGAAGGAACAAGCATTGCCTCAGCTCCCAGATAAATATCCAAATATCTAGAAAAAAATATCCCTGGCCCTTTCATTTCCTTTGTAAATCACAGTTTTTTGTTTATCAGTAGTTCAGTAGGCTACCTCATACAGTTATTACGGGGTGCTTTTAATTACTTAATGGATGGTGCGAGCCAGAGATCCTGGCAACAAGACAAAGATAGCAGAGGAGGAACCACAGAGCGGAGGATTACGCTGCAGCTGTAAAGCTTCTTTCACTGAACACACGGTAACTAATACTATTAGTTAACCTGCTGGCAGGAAATAGAGTCACTGTACTGAGTCAGCTGGGTCTGAACTGTTCACCTGCCAAAAGCTGCATGGGATAGAAACTGGACTTTTGGTTTGTACTTTAACCTTCGTCATCTCCTGAGACACATGTACAAGAGTTTTGGTTTAATTTTTTAAAATATTATTTAGTCATTATTTCTTACATTTCTGTTTGGAGTCTACAAACCAGCAGCACCTCCTGCTCCTCACACTGGCCATAGTCGTCAAATGCTCAAAGCCATACATCAGGCATTTTTGACCCGCACTATAATTTCCCATCACATAAAATAATTCTGACCTAAGTGTCAGCAGTTACTGCAGTGTGGAGCAAATTACAGTATGCATGGCCTGGTTGGGGTTGTACTCATGAGAGCTTGAAATCAATAAAAAGCGATAAGAATTGAAAGAGCCCAGGGCATTTCTTTTCTTTTCGTTCCTTTCTTTTTCCTTAATATATATTGGTCGCTCACTCTGCATTACCACATGAAGTGCATGCACGCAATGACAGGCGCGTGCCCAAAAAAGGCTGGTACATGCAAGGGGTGACTACAGCTGGCTTGAGAGGAACGCGTGAGTGTGTGTGTGTGTGTGTGTGTGTGTGTGTGTTTGTGTCTCCTCTGCGCATGTGTGCAGTGTCATGGTCTATGTGCAAGAAAAAGGCGCTCTATAAATATGTCAGGCTGGTTTAGATTTCATGCCCAGGGTGGGGCGGTGGGCCACACCATCGCATTTCTGCTGCTTTCCTGCTATACGATTATATCATCAGAATTCCTGCTGTCGAGCTCGCACCTCTACCAGCGGCTTGCTGCGATTCAAAAGTCACCTATATGTTCATGTATGGTGAGAAAAACAGAACGAGAAATCTGTTATGTTCACCAGCAGCGATTCTCTCTAAAAATAAAACAAACACACTGCCATTGCCTAGCAACCACCCACCCTGCAGTGCAAACATCCAGACTCGGCTTCATTCAACGACATCCCCCACTCCATGTCTCTCTCTCTCTCACTAGCTCTAAAAGACACACACACACACACACACACACACACAGCCAGCAGGCAGAAAGAGGAAGGGGAGTTGCATCATCCATCCATTAAAGCGGTTGCAGCAGCAGCAACGAGACCCTTAAAGGAGACATGCAGACTGCAAGACCACATGCAGATACTATGACATTTCTATGGCTGACAACACACTAGTAACCTGCTGGTGAACGCATACACACATGCACACAAAGAAAAAGCCCAGAAAATATCTCCATTGAGACATCACACCGAAACCAGGAACTCTTAACCACTTAACACCCCCCCTTTAAAACTGCTGTCAGCCATGCTGAAACCACAGTTCAAAGCCAGCCCCCCACCCCTGGATGCAAAGAGGCACGACTGCCAAAAACCACTGGAAGAGGGAAGTGGAAGGTCAGGGATTACATAATGCTGCAGAGTGCTGCTCTGAAAGCAGGCACAATCGCACAAAACAGTTAAAGATGTCATAGAGGCAAGTTTTAACACACAGCCTCCGACACTGTCAGAGTGCACACATCACTGGCACTGTGGGTTTATGTTTAACTTACCTACTGTGATAACTGACAATGAATCTGCCTGTGGATTGCCAGCTTTTAATTTTATTACAGTTTCAGATATGGAGTGTCTGAGACAAATGATGTCGATCATTCTGAATGGCAAAAATGAAATTAAAGTTAATGGACTGGCTTTAGATATGTGAACGACAACGTCCCAAGTTAGATTAAGAATACAAAATATTTTTACGGCAGCATCACGTGCTTATCAAATTATCCAGGGATCTGTCTCGTGGCATTTGAACTTTGCTTTCATGGAATCAAAGGCCCGATGATGGAAAAAGAAAAAACACCTGATAATTACAAACGCGGCACTGCCGTGACATTTCCCCATATTTATGACATTTGTGAAAATTTAAGATGATTAATTGGCTGATTGTTTCAGTTCTAGAGACAATCAAGCAGCTTGTAACAAAAGCATCTGCTGTGTCTGAATCTGGGTACACCATTCAAGAACAAAGAGAGCTCAACTATATACAAATTAATAACAAATTACAACTTAAGGCCTGTTACCTCCAATGATAGGTCTGGAATCTCCAAATAAACGCTATTTTTATTTGAAGGATCAAATATTAATTCTTAAAGCCCAAAGATCAATCTACAGATCGCTGGCTACATGAGCCGCCTTGTCTCATCATAGTACAGTAAACTGCGATTTAAACCTTGGGGTCTGCTGCAGTTCACAGGGCTGCTGAATCTCAGGCTGGAGATAGAGATTACATCTATCAGATAGACTAAAAAGAAAAGAAAGCAACACACACTGATCTGAACTCTAGGTTTGTCTGGCGAAGAGAAGTGAGCCCGCTGAAGTCAAGCGAACAGTGCATGGATTCTTCTTTATTCGGTCTGTCACTGCCGGGGGAGCCAACCCCAGCTAACAGCTGTCTGCAGATATCAGGCCAATGTCTTGTCAACACAAACAGTGCATGAATTAGTGAGTAGACTCAGATACTGTCCTGTCTGTGCCTGTGTAGTGACAACTACAGTGGAAGTCTGAACTTAGAGGAAACATCTGCCACTAACAGCCCATGTGTATGGCATTATATCTATTTCATTTTTAAAATATGGATAGTGATCACAACTTTGTAAATGGGGCAACATTACATTCCAAAAGACAAATGTGAGAGGAGGCTTTATGCAACATTGGTATTTATCTTTAAGAATCAAAATGAATGGCCTCTGGGCTCAAAATCAAATTGGGAAATCAGAGCTGATATCAGACCTCACAATATGCAAGAATATTCAAAGAATATTTCATTAATGAAATTGAAAACATCCATATGACTCAGTTGCCATCATGTTGATATGAAATCCTTGCTGAGTGAATAATCTAAGTAAGAAAATAACAAAGCTGCTTTCATTCTTATTTAATCCACTTTAATTTATCATTAGGACCAATATGGACTCATACAGAGGTTTATATATATTTTAAATATATGAAAATAAAAAAATAAGATTGATAACTGTCTTAATCTCACATTGACACAATGTTTCATCTACTCCTCACTCTTTACACACTGACCATTGACTCAGATAAGATTATCAGATGTTGAACTCCTCCCGTATGAGGCTTGCAAGCACCAAGTGATGTCATACATCGGTCACCTGTGCACCTTATCGTAATCTGATATACTGGAGACGGTGAGGAGGATGGCTGCCCAACTACATTTCAACACTGCACAATACGAAATTGATGATGCAATGTGAACTGACCACATGACTTGTCTTATATGACAAATCTCTGCAATATAGTAAGGCAATTTAATGGTTTAATCAGCTAAGATCATATGAAATTCCCAAACATTGAGAGTAACGAAAACAGCCACCAAAGGTGAGGTCAAATGAGTCTTTTTACATGTAAAACGATTGCCACAGAATCAGGAGACATGTCTCAGAAGTTGGAGTAGTACTCTTTGCAATGTTGGAGGTTGTGTCTGCTCAGCAGTAAGGAGAGTCAGAGCAGAACTTGTTATTTTGACAGCCTAGGAGAGACTCCTATTTGGACAGAGTTAAAATAGAAATAAGCCCTGGTTGAATGAAAAAAACTTTCAAACCAAGTCAAAAAAAGACAAGACTTTTCTCTCATAATACTGGGAAAAACTAATAGGGATGACTGATAGGTTTGATTAGTGATCTGGGCTGTTCCATGGGATGACATATGATACTAAGAACTGATCTCATACAATTTCCTAACTCACTCTGTATCTAAAAAGAGAACAGTTTATTATTGTATCAGCAAAAACCTATACTAAAATAGTCTCCAGGTATGGTTGATTCATCGCATGTACTCATATAGATCTATACTGCTGTATAACTTAAGCAAAGCTAAGAGTTACCAACCAAGCCCATATTTATGGTCTAGGCAAACCCTGTACATCTTGTACTGCTGCCCTAGGGCCTGGAATATATGCAATATGTGAAAAATAATATTTAAAAGAAATGAAGATAAAATAGCCTAAACCTTTGCTGTACCATCAATCAACCGAGGCAAGTACCAATTTAGAAACTGTACAACTGCTTTAGTACATGACAAGTTAGCAAGCATAACAATGAGCCAAGTTTAAACTGAAATGACTGAGGCAAATTATTTGTTTATATGGTTAGTGTGAGTTACAATATTTTGTTATCACAGTTCATGTCAGATATGATTGTTTGAGTGTTTTCCAGCGCCAACTGAATCGCACCAAAGCAAATGATATTCTACATATTGTTGTATACTTAAGTATATCGGTCAATATGAAATGTTGTAGGTAGAAAACGAGCACATGACAATCGGAGAAGTGTTGGGAGGAGCATTGGTGTTGCCGCAGTGAAACATGATTTTTTTTAAAACACCTTACCAGCAGTTAACATTAAGTGTTACCCGCTTAGACTAAAGTAAATGTGTACTGACTGACTTAAACAAAGACAAAAACGGGCCCTTGCGGTTATAATTACCCTTTAAGGTGGCTACATACACTACAGAACATACGGTCTGTATAAGTAGTACTGCATGCAGTTTGTTTGGCTCTCTCCATCGCTACTTACTGAAATTAATGAGACAGGACAGTTTAAAATATCAGGTTATATGGTTAGAAATATCATTAGACTGGCAAGCTTACCACTTACACCCATATAACAAAGTCCGCTAAGCTGTCATTAGCTAGTTATAGCTAGTGTAGCATACCTATACCATGCTAAATTAGCTCGCATGGGACCAGACTAAGCACTGGAGAGCAACGTGTCGCGTGTCTGTTAACATCAGTGTTACTTTAAATTTGCTCCATTCAGAATTGGCTCGCAAACACTGGCGGTAGCAGAGTTACTTTGAAACTTCAGATGAAGGGTTAGATTTTGTTCTGGTAATAGTCTGACTTACGCTAACGTTATTGCACAAGACAGTTTATGTTGCCTTAATCGACAGACTGTTTTTGGAAATGCGTTTCTGTGTTAAATACCAATCCACTGACCACATGCTGAACTCCAGTCCTCTTAACACTGGTCCCTCCACGGAAAGGCCTAGTTTGCCAGTGTGTTGATGCGAGCTAACGCTAGCTGACGTGCTAATGTTAACTTAACAGTTAGCTGTCGTTGGATCCAGCGCAATTACCCCGGTTGTCAAACTCTAGCTAATGACGTTAGCGCACATACTAGCATGCTACTTACGTTTTCCTGCTGCTGTGCGAATGTAGATCCAATCTTGATTATCTGCTGGGTTCTGCTTTTGGGTGAAGATATGTCGTTAACCTAGCTATCTACGAAGCTAACGTTAGCCGGCTAGCTTTGTTATGTTTCCTTATTTGACAAAAATAATCGAGATTGGCCTCAGATGAGCGGCGATAATTCCTTCCTCGGTGGTTCCCTTCTTGGACAGCGTTGGTTTTTACGCATGTTGGACGCCAGTTCTGTCTCTCACATTAAAAGAAGACAATTTCGATCGCTCCAAAACAAATATGGACACTGAGAATAGGTTATACTATACAACACTGACAAATCTAGCACTTTCGTCCATTGAAAGGCCAGAGCTATCCTTCGACTTTGGGTGCTGAACAAGAGGAGGTGTTATTTTTGGCATATGCTCGGTGATTGGTTACAACGTTTAGGCAAAACGTCGGTAATTGGCTACTTTTTATGTCAATTAGCTCTGCCCCTGTCTAAAGCTACATTTTCATTGGTCTATTACTGACGTTCTGTGACGCACGGATCTGTAGGATACACTTGTAGATTTTTCAAGTGTACGCCGCAGACGCTCTGAATAGGCGGAGTCAGTCTTGAAAGAAAAACGTACAACGAGAGTACTTTGAGACTATCATTACGTCCAAGACTGAATATATACTGTCTATATTTTAAATGGATATGTGGATATTCCCACATTTTTGTCCTCAATATATTTTGAAGCTACCGCACACGAGCCGAGCGCCCTGGAGTAAGTAACAAGCACGACCTAATTCAAGCACAGCGTGGATGCTTGAAGCGGTTCCAGTGGGAGTCTCCAGACGAATCAGAATCAGCTTGTCTGTGCGTACAAGGAATTTGACTCCGATTTCTAATGGAGCTCAGTGTACTTTCACAGTACACGGTACCAATAATAATGTCCAGGGAGCTACACATGGACATACATACAAAACAAGGACAACAAATCAGAACAAAGCAAAATAAACAAACATGACTGTTATGTACAGTTCAATAACTGACAAAAACGGTCAAAATATTACTATAGCTGACTAGAAATTATGCTATTGCTATAAATGACATTAGGTTTCACTCACTCAACAACCATCCTTTCAACCTATAATTTGTATAGACAATATGCATGTTAAAACAATGTCAAGCATGACAAGAAAAGTGCACTTTAAATAATTTACATATATATGTACATATATTGTTTTTTAAATCCTTGTCTGGTTTCAAAATTAAGCTATACCTTGTCTGGAACGCGTGAACATTAACCATTGCATGACTGTACAACACATGATATGTTTTTCAGCATACATCAAGAAATGAAATAAATAACTCCATTTTGTTTCTACTGATTGTACTTATAGGAATGTCACAGAGGATGGCAATTATTGTTCCCACTCTCTTTATACCACTCGCTGATGACCATGCTGCTGTTGGATCTTGTTTGATGAGGAACTTCAGTTTCAAATCTGTACATATTGAACAGAGAGGGGGTCAGGTGGAGAGTAATAGTAGGCATCATTCTGGTCATCTCATGGGTCAGTCTATCTAGGACAGAGCCCGCAAGAAACTTTGCAGACTGATACAGCAGACTGTCTGGTTTTGAAGAACGATTCGAAACAATAAGGTGTTTTTTCATGAAAATGAAAGTTGTCAAAGTCCAAATGGATCAATGATCTGCAGCAGCTCAGGTGGTTCCTCACATTACATGAGTAATAAGTAACCTGTTTTTGATGAGGTCTGTCCAATGTCACAGCGAGAGTTGTGACTCTCACTGGACACAGCAAAATAAGAACTGAGCTCAGCCATGTTTTATAGTATGAAGGCCTTAATTTACCCAGAATTCAAGAGGTCACAGTCCAACATAAGAAATTCAAGAACGAGTAAGATTAGCACAACAGATGAATTCAGACGTCTCTCTGATCTGAAACATGGACAGTGTACCTCTGGGAAACCAGCACCAGATATTCCAAGATGTAAAAATAACACAGGGTTTGACCTTTATACCTCAGCTCTCATTGTTCATCCTTCACATGACTGTATTGTATGAATGAATACGACACAGCAAAGAACCTTGAGACAGACAAACTCATTTGTGCATAACAACTTTGAAGTGGGCATTAATGTCAGACCGCCAGGTTTTGGAAAGTAACTTAGAATGTCGGCTGTGGCCCCTCCGACCATAAGGTTGGAATGGTGTACAAAGAGGGCGTTTCTGAAGCAGTTCAGTATACTGGTGCATTTGCTCTGCAGCAAAAAGGCTTATTTAACCCAAAAATGTGGCCAAAAGATTATATGCATGTTAACAAAATACAAGGAATTAAACATCATCTGGATGTTAAGAAGCCTGGACCAATTCTTCCACTGCCAGATTATAACTAAAGATCCAAATAACAGAGACATGCAAAGAAATAAAATGTAGGCTGGAGTAAATAAAACTGGGGAGATTAAATCATAAACATGAGTATAAATGCACATATAAAGATGTTTAGTAAAACAGAGTATCAGTGAATCAGTGTGTGCGATGGCAGGATTGAGAAAGCAGGGCTTATCTGTTGTCATTTTGTGTTTCTCCCTCTGGATTAGACTTGTGTCTTATTAATGAAAAACTCATCAGATATCAGAACAGCTCCCGAAGGAACCAACCAGGGTTATGAGACACAGGTCAGATTAAGAGCCTCTTTAAATTCTGTGTGTGTGTGTGTGTGTGTGTGTGTGAGAGAGAGAGAGAGAGCATGTCACAGAAGGACAGAGAGTGTGAGTGTGAGCAGTGGAGAGCCAGAAGAGTGGTATTTAATTTTCCAAGATGAGGGATTATCACTGGCAGAATTTGATCATTCTGCTCTGATCTCAGGATGTTCAATCACAGCTTATCCCAAATATTAAACTCTCTGTCTTTTGTCCTCTCTCCCCTCAATCCCTCACACACACACACACACACACACACACAATTTCCACACATGCAGATGCTCGCGCCACCCCAACTGCCGAGCTTCTCATTGAGGAAAGTGGCCCGCTGAGCCTACTGTCAGTGTGGTGTGTGTGATTGTTCAGCCACCTGGTCAACTCAGGGAATGGTGGTAGGGTGGGCAGGATAGGGGTGGGGGGCTTCTCTGGTAGGGTGATGCTGGGCTTTAGTGTCTTATGTAGGCTGAGGAGAGTAAATTAAAAAACTGTTATGTCTAATCCGGAGCACCAAGAACAAGTGACACACACTCCAAAATCTGATCCCTCATGTTTACATGGATCTGGATGAGCTTAAACATACACACGCACACACACACTGACAACACATGCACACGCAACAAAATGCCCTCTCAAGTGACACACACACATATTCCCTGCTACTAAATACTCTGTGATTGTGTCCCAGGCCGGATTGAGGGAGGGAGTGGGAGGAGGGACCCTAGAGGGAGGGGGGTGTGACGGGAGGTCAACGCCCTGATCTGCACTCTCATTTTCAGCCTGGAGATCTGCGCCCAGGACATCTGGGTCACATCATTACTGCAATCTTCTGCTTGTTCATTCCCAGCTTTGTGGGGCTTAGAGTGACAGACCTGCACACAAACATTGACACAAAGCACACACACACTTACAAGAATATGGACACATGATACAGCGTATAACAGTTGCAAACAGTGAAGTAAATCAAATCCGAAAAAGGAAAACATGATGGTCAGGGTCTTTGGTAGCACAGATGTTAAGATAACAGTGAAGAAACTGAAAGTACGTGCATTTTGCTTAAAGTTATGTGTATGCCAAATTAATGTTTTTCTGAATGTCCTATGAGAAAATAAAATGTCATAAAATACAGTTATGAATGTAAATTATTATGAGCGTGACCAGAGATGGACAAGTAAGAAAACTGCCCTGCAGCCATCGCCTGTCAACGTTTTGGGGGAAAGTGAGATGCATCTGTTTGGTGCGGTCACACCGCCTTCTAGTGGTTAAAACCTGGTTTTATATCAGAGTGACAGTTCTAACTATTGACCAACAGGAAGCGCTGGAGAACAAAAAAGGAGGCGCACCTGTATCTCAAAAAGATGAAGTTTCTACCAAACATAACCATATTCACTAATAGCATCTTCTTATCTCGTGTTTCTTTTGTCTTTTTAAACATAATTTGAAGCACTTTTAACTTGCTCTTCCTCTTTTTCTTCTTCTTAAAAGGATTTCTATAAATAAACTTAATTTGTCTGTGCCATTTCTCCATTATTAATAACTGCAATGAAAAAGAAAGAAAGAAAAGGATAAAGGAAATATATACCTCAGTATTTGTAAAAATAAAAGGTTACTGTAAGGTTACAGTAATGCTTAATAAATATTGCACACCAATCCAAAATACTTTGGTGTGTGTCTGCAATGACATGTATTTCTGTACTGCAGAAAAGTCACAAGAATATGATCACATAAAATCACACCTGAACTCCTCTCACGTTAGACTACTTGTGTAATTTACCAGTTAGGTTCTGTTATGAGTTATCCCTCGGTGTGTTGTTAATGACAAGAAAAGCAGCTGACGAGGGAGCGTACTTGTGAGTACTCTTTAGAAGTGTACCTGAATATAACACAGCTGCGATAGAGGGGATGACCGTGTGACGTTGTTGCTGTGCAGCACGTGAGATCCTGTCTCGTTCGGCTGGTCGGGATTTGCTTGTCCGTCAACAGGTGAGGGATTATCTAAAAACTCTGCTCCAGGTGAGGCTCGAACTCACAACCTCGGCATTGCTCTGCTGAATACTGTCATATAAGTACCGCGCGCTAACCGATTGCGCCACTGGAGCTTCGGTTTAACTCACCGGGAAATCGGTTTAAGACGGACACGGGAGAAACCGACATTTTTCCGCAGACCGATTTATTTCTGTTTTCAGTCAGTGTGGCCATGGAAATAACGAAAACAGAGTGAGAACGGATGGGGTCGCGCAGAGTCCAGCAGACACTGCTTGTATACTGCCGACTCACATGCTGCGTTCAGGTACCTCTCAAACGGCTCCGATTTCCAAATTCTACAGCCGGATTTTTGTGTTCTGGTTTTCCTGTTCAAAAAAACGAACAAAACAAACAAACAACGTGACTTTTGTTCTAGAAAATCCAGACTAATGAAAAACCTCGCTTCTCATCATATTGGAAACAAAGAAAACAACCCAGCCGCATTGCTTGACTGTGGACATGTTTTTAAAGCTGCATGTTTTGACACTGAAAAACCTAAAGAGTGAAATACACCTTGAGGCAGGCAGTAAGCCTCCAAGAGCAGGATTTATATTCCGAGATCTCCCCCAATTCCTCACCGCTGTGTCAAATTGCCATATTTTGTGGGGGCACTGTACGACATCCTCGCACAGGCCTCATTGTGCATCAGGCCCATGTATTACACACCCCCTCCGGAGCAACACAAAGAAAGACATGAGCCAGAAAGATGGAGTACGCTGGGAGAGAGAGAGACAGGGCAGGCTGTCAAGCTTATAATGCCAGGAAATGACTCACTTAGACTGGACACCATGCATTGTGTTGCATTTTTTTTTTATTTTTATCATTATTATTATTATTCTCAGCATATTCATAATTCAACACAAGACATACAGGAAACACTAACATAAACATTCTGAATGAAAGAGAAGAAATCACATGACCCCATTGGTCAGTGGAGGCTCACACCTCAAAGACATGCGGTGGCGATGCCAGTTTTTAAAACTCATAATCAAACACGCCTAAAGGCTGGATGGCTGAACTGGCAACTTTTTGAGGCCCCCTGGCAATATTGTCATGCAGCAAGTTGAAAGAGAAAGAGAGAGAGCGAGAGACAGAGAGAGAGACAGAAAGGGGGAAACTTGACTGGCAGCTTTTAGAAACTAATGCAGTGAAGAAAATAGATGTTGCTGGCAAAGTTGCTCCTATTTTTGCCTCAAAATATTGCTGGTACATCACAGCCTTGAGTAAAATATGTCAGATCCATGCCCTTCTCTGCTGCAAAGGAAGTGCTTTAAGTACCCAAGTTAGGGCAAGGTAGGTACAGTCGCCCATAGAAATAGGATGAGTAGATTTACAGTGTTATAATGAGATATACATTATATTATACAGTGTTTCTTGAGGGAAGCTTCGCTCTATGCTCTGTTTCTTTGCAGTGTTATATTTCAACCTGCATGAATAGCTGACAGCTTTTTGGGTAGAGCTGAAGAGGTTTTGTTGAATAGTGTCTGCAGGTTGTCATTCTTCAACAATGCAGCCCCAGCTTTTTGTTTCAGAATTTGAGGTGAGCATGAAAAAACTGCAGCTTACACACAATTGAAATCAGCCATTAAATGAAAAGGCTGCTGGTTCAGTCACAGGTATAGTGCATTTTCTATTTTTTTAAAATGTCAGCATCAGACATTATCCTCCACTGTTAAAAGATATTCAGTCCTAACAAGTGAAAACCCATCCCTTCCCTTATCCAATCCCGTCAAATTCTATCCTAATCCCCCCCCCGCCCCACCCAACCTCAATTAACTTTATACAAACTGAGAAAACTTCACAATGATTCACCATCAACACAAAAGTCACACAAAGCTCTGTCATTATGTTCATCCAGAAAAACTAACAACAGCACACGTCAGCATCCCCCTCATTTTCTCACGTGTTCTCATGATCACATGATCACGCACACGCACACACACACACACACACACACACACACTGCCTCATTGTCACACATTCACATACAACCACACACATTCCTAAGGGATTAAACACAGGCAGCACTTGCAGTCGGGTCAGGGGTATGTCTCTATTGCATCACGGCTCATCACATCCTTCTGTTGCCAAACAGTTAGACAGCTTGTTTAAGTGTTGTCAAGGATTACAAAGATCATTTCAGGGCTAAAAGCAAAGGAGCGTTCGAGGTTTCAATGAGAGAACAGGAAGTGAGGATTTGTTAGTGTGTACACAGGTGGGGTGGGAGGTCAAAAAGGCGGCGTCTGGTCAGTCATGGATGACGATAGGGCCCCGCATCCTCAGACTGGGGTGAGGGTGCGGAGGGGCCAGGACAAGCCCCTGCGGAGGGCCCTGGGAGACCCTGCGTAAGGTGATCTGCTCGCAGGGTTGCCGACAGGCGTGCCTCAGCTGGGAGCGGGACAGCAGCCGCCTGGCCCTCCTGGGGGGCCGTGGAGACAAAGACAGGACATAAGTGTAGAAGAAGATACACTGCTGCAGAGCTAATATCAGAAAAAACTCCAGATTCAGATGCCAGATCCTGTGGTGCTAACAGTACATTTACTCAAGCAAGATTAATTACACAAAATAAAAACAACAAATAAATTATAATGTATTGGTATAGAAAAATTGCCCAGCAGCATATAAAGTAATTATCATTACCTTTACCACATGCAACATTAAAGTGATATATATATAATGCATTAATTATTATAATTTAATAATATACATTAACTTGAAATGGGGCATTCTACATAATAAGTGCTAATTTTGAAAGTTTTAAGGCACATCAGTTTGCAGTTACTGTTTCCTCAGTCAGACATAAACTTTCATATCTTCTGGACTTTTAGATGTGATTGTTTTTTAATGCATGTATTTATTTATTCTTTAAATACTCTCTTTAACAAAATATACAAGAAAAGCTCAGTGATTAAAAACACATCCTGTTTTTCACAAGATGTGGTTTGATTAAGTATTTGAGTGGCGTAGTATATAGTGGATATTTAAATAATACAGCTCGAAATTCAGTAGTGGCCAGTAATTGATGGTTGCATCTTTATGTTTCAGTAAGTAACTGTGGCTGAGCCTGCAGATGTTTTCCTGAATACATTATTCATACGTAGCTGACCACAAGCTTAATGCTTCTAGCTCAAGGTTATTTTCATTAATGTGGCCATTCTGCAATTTGGCTGCAGCAGCCTGTAGTAAAAAAAACTGATGAAACTGGATTTGGGTTGTGGGCTTTAAGAAACAGCTTATTTATCTTGGCTATTATTGGTCTGCCAAAAGTGCATCCTACTGAACTACTGGTAGTTAATCATTGCACAGTTGTAAAAATGTTGTTTTTACCATTTGGAAAACATTTAATTTTTTCAATAAGTAATATCTGAAAAATGTTTGTTTTCTGTGTTCAGCAGACCTAACAAGAGGCAGCTTCGCCCAAGCTGTAAAGTATAAAGACTCACCAGCAATAACATTTGACACTAAAGATGGAGCATCTAATAAAGAGAGAAGACTGTGAACTTTAAGTTGGCTCAATTGATTTAATGCAAGCAGAAAAGTTCAGTTTGAGGACACCAAGTTGAAGTTCCATGCCACTGAGAATGTAATTAGAAACAGACGCTTTTTCTCATTTCAGGAGAATTCACTGGAGCAGTGCTCACATGAATGGAGCATCAGTCTCTGTTGTAAAGAAAGAGAGAGGAACATCTCTGTAGGATTTTCAGGCTTATCAAAGGGGCTCAGTGGTCATTTTGATGCTGCAGTGGGGCTTTTTGTGTGAGGGGAAGGTTCTTTTGCCAAGACCATGAGACACACTCACCGCATTAGACACACCACTAATGGAATTCAGTGATGAAAAAACAAAATGTATTGGTGATTATTCATTGTTCCCTCCAGGCGGTCAAGAAAAACACAATGCACAGCAAAGCCCCTCTACATGTGCTCTCATTTTCTCCGTCTCTCACTGCTCTCTCTGCTGCACAGAGGACGATTTTTTTCTGGTGTTGTGAACAGAAAAACACATCAATTCCCTCCAGATCCCTGCTGTTGATAAAATGAGCAGTGGAGCACTCGTGGAGACTCCATGCACATCATGTGCCTGTACAGAGATGTATGATAGAAGTGCATGCAGCCGTCACAAACACACACATCTTTCAGTTTACACATCGGTATTGTGCACTAGCATGTCACTTAGAGTCAAAGCACACTACAAACCAGGACAGGAACAGAACAGATTTAGCTCCGGTAGCACATTATCTAAAGCTCTGCAGTTTGTCTGTTCAGCTGGCAGGGAGGAGAAGAGCAAACATGTAAATCCACTCTCAAACATATCAAGCTGTCACATTTACATTTCTGTTTGGCTTTATCTCATTCTTTTCCCATTTCTGATGCTCCCTATAAATGAGCATATAATGGAAATATTAACATAAATTACTAATGCATCAGATATGTACTTAGGTAGACCACTTTGGTCCAGACAGAAATATCTCAACAACTAGTGGATTAATCGCAACAGTATTTGTTACAGATATCCATGGTCCCCAGAGGTTGAACCTTACTGACCTTGATGACTTTCCCTCTAGTGCCACCATTAATTTATTTTTTGTCATACATTTCATAGTGAAGTATCTAAAAACTTGAGTATCACCATAAAGTTTGGCACAAACATTTTTTCCCAGAGAATGAACAAACCCTTGACTGTCCATGTTCTTATTTTCCTACTTCACTCCCATTTAATGTCTTGAATTGTTTTTTATACCCTGTTCATCATATGCTAAGAAAAGTGTCAATTTTCTGGTTCTATTTCTGTCTCTCTTAGCTCCTAGAATAAGTGGGAATGATCTCCCACTCCTTCTCTCTGCTCTGTGGCACGCTGCTTCTTCATCATGTTGAGAGAGAGAGAGAGGAGGGCGACGAGGAGATGGAAAGTGGGAGAAAATTAAACTTCCGATCGTCTCTCATCAGCAGCAGCCTTTCAGAGCAGATCTATTAATGTCTTTTATTCAGAAAGGCATTAATTGTCTCTACCAGGAGAGTGAATGGCAGTATCATATAACAGCATTCAGAGTGATGTTATCTCTGTCACGCACAAACACAGCCATGTTGTCTCAGCGGTAAGTCAGAGATCCATACGAGTGCAGCCATGGTTAATGTGGTAATGATATTTCGGCCCAGCGGTGCCCAGCTCCTTGCTGGTCCATCGGCACCAGTTAGCTGCTCTAATTTTAGCCCCGGCAGTCTGACGGTGGCTGTGAGAGCCGAGTGCCATGGCTCATTTAGACAGAGGCTTAATGGAAGAACATCTTTCTCGCTCACATACAGACATACAACTTGGTCTCATTATGTGTGTGTGTGTGTGTGTGTGCAAGAGAGAGATTAATCTGTTATTTGGGGTTCTGGGATTTTTAAAACTATACATATATAATATACATACATATATAATAATTATTATTTGTTATTCGCTGTTGGTCATAGATACAGGAGCTTAAAAATCGAGAAAAGCTCACTTTCTTAGTCTTAAACTACATCCTTGACACTGCTGCACAGATCCAAACCAATCTATGTGTGTATGGGTTGTGATGCATGGACAGGTACTGTATGTGAATGGTGGTTGTGTTGCTGTGTGGAATGTGCACAGGCTTTGCAAACAAATTAATTACAATGTGAAGACCGTGCTGGAGGAAACTCCAGGTGTCATCGAAGTTATTACAATTCAACAATCCAATCCAATCCAACACTTCAACCTGATGTTGGCACTGGAGGGAGAGTCCAGGGGTCACTACAATTTCATGGCAAACCATCCTGTGACTGTTGTGATATTTCAGTCTGGTGTAGATTAGCAAGCCAACCTACCAACACTGCTATTCTTGGAGCCATTTGGTTATCATAGCAAAAAAACCCAGCTGTACTGACCTCGGCAGCAATAACATAAACCTGTCAGTTACACTAGCTTAAAAATGTGATATATTTTGAAGGCTAAATTTCAGCCCCAAACATAAGCAGCTCAGCGCTCCTATCTTCAGAGCCATAGCTAATGATTTTTGAAAGGTCGACTCCATAGTTGTCTGCAGAAATCCTGCAGGAAAAAAGTGTTTCCCTTTCATTTCACAACATGAAGCTTTGAATGAAATGCTGTTTCAAAGCCCTTGGGAATTAAATTCAGCTTCTGCTTCTCTGTCAGGATTTTTTTCTCCCTCCAATCAAAAATATTTCATCTGTCAAAAGTGAGGCTTTTACACTGTTTCTCCAACAGCTGGTCGGTTGTGTTTTGATGAAAATAAACACTTATGCAAATCAATTTCAATTGATTTTATATTTTTAAAAGGATGCACTGATGTTTTTCACACATAAATGGTGCAAAATGAAAATAATACCACTCTGTTCGTACACAGTGGATCTGTGTGAATTCACGCACATTGTGTTGTATACACTTGTTTGTGTGTGCAGTACACATCTGTGTAAAGTCACCATGGGGCAGAATAAAAAGTGTCTGTGTTCTGTCTGTCACATATGAGTCCCTCTTATCTGCTGTCGCTTGTCTCTATGTTTCACTTGCTTTCCTTTTCACGCACGCACACACACATACACAGTCATCCAATCAGAGGTCAGAAAAGGGTCACCTTTGCTTACCTGGTCTCCCGGGTGACGAGGAAGAAACTATCATCAGGGGCATCAATCCAGTTTGGGCGTCTCTTGCGGATCATCACTCCACCTCGGGTGTTTCCACTGCTGCTGCTGCGGCCATTGTGCTGCAAAAAAAACAATTAAATGTTATTAAATGTAATTATTTAATACACAGTGATTCAGTGAAGTAGGATTTGTTCAAATAAAATAAGACACCTACCAGTAGGGGTCCACCTGTTGTACCTGGGTTCTCTGCAAAGAACAAAAAACAAAAAAGCAGAAAGATGCAAAGTATGCATGAGGAAATCTGCCAGTTGTGAATAGTATTGATCAGTTTATTCTATTCCTAGTTACAAGTGGTGCGACAAATGTGTTTCAATGTCAGTAAAAATAGTAAAGTTACCAATAAAAAACAAAGTGTCAGACTGAAGTTGAATCATCCAAATTATCCAAATGACCCCCATCTGCTGATTCGCTTTCATTAGAATTAGTTGTCATTCTCTCCAACGAGCTAGTTTAGATAAGAAATGGCAGAAAAGGTTATCAACTGGTGTATCTCCACTAATTTGATTTTAGCAAGCAAAATGAAGACAAGAACATTAGATATCAACACTGTTTGGTCCCCGAGGTTCATTCACATCAGAAGTAACTTAGTTAAAAGCAAGAGGGGATGCATTTTCCAATTTATTATAATTTCTTCTTTTGTTGTGGGGGTTAACAGAACAAGTAATGACTTTTGCTTCTGGGCAGGTTTAAGTTACCAATAACAGTCTTGTTGGAAAACAAGTCAGAATTACATTTGTGGAATTAGTTCTGCTGTATTGCTGTTGGGTTTTTTTTATAGAAATGTGTCTGTGTGCATCTACCTGAGCGCCTGTCTGGCTCAGCCCTGCTGTGGTGATGGTAGCTGCGTTTTCCCAGCATGCCATGGGGGCCGTGAGAGGGGAGAGAGGAGAGGAGCCGCCGAGGGGGAGGCGTCTGCAGGCCCGCGGTGCGGTGAGACCGAGGGGCGTGGGCCGCCGGACGAGACTCTGGAAGAGACAGATCACACTGGGGCTGCATCATCTGGCTCCTAACTGGATGTTTTCTGCTCATATTTCACTGATTTGACACTGTTACTGATTTACCTAGAAACTGCAGGACACTGGTCAGGGTGCTCCTTTGGGCAGCTCTGGTTTTGGGTAGGCGAGTCCCTTGCCCTTCTGACACCCTTAACATGTCTAAACCAAACACACACACACACACACACACACACACACACACACACGCACATTTTACAAACGAGTGCAGTGTTTCTCAGACTGCATAAACTCCCTCTACTCCTACACCGACTGACCAAGAGTACAAAATACTTCTTATGCAGAATCATGCAACTGAAAACATAACCAGTGTGTTAATTGAATTTGGTTGACAGAAGTTAATGATTGGAAAAATGATGTCTTATGCAGATGGAAGTGATCTCTTGTCATGTTTAAATGCAACATCACAAAACAGTCAGTTCGCATGAGCAAATCAGATATGACGACTTGCTTCACAAGTACATGCAGACATGCACACACATCCACACACCCACACAAACAACCACACTATAAACGCTCAAACATCAAAATATGAATGTGTCATAAGGGCAGGCACTGAAGGCTGAGTCCATGCTGGGGGAGGGGAGGGGGGGTGTGCCATTGTGGTTCCTCTGAGTGTGGTTGGGAGTTGATGGGACAGATAACATGGACACATGAAGCACAAGGACTCGGAAGAGATGCTTTCAGGTGTGACTTTATTGGAGGTCTACGCTCACATTCACACAGTGATGAAAGAAAAAAGAAGAGCAAAGAAGAGGTAGAAGATGGGATGACAATATTGCAACAGTTGTTAGAAAAATGCAGGGCGGGGGGGCAGAGCGGAGCGGTGGGAGGGGTGGGGGGGGGCTCTGAATGGCAAATCCTGGCCGCAGGATTTACAAGACAGTAGAGGCAATAGGATGGACTCTCATGAATATTGCATGGTTAGAGCACAGGAGAATAGCTAAGTGGATGGTATGGCAAGAGACCCTGGTCCAGTAAATGACTCCTTATGGCCTGAGCATAATCTACAGTAAGGGGTGGGGCATGAGGGGTGAGGGGGGTGGGTGGGGTTGCAGCCAGCAGCAAAAAAGTCAAGAGCAGCTAGTTATTCTCTGTACCAGAAAAACAAGCCTTTACTTTAACCTCCCTTCCTTCAAGTTTCATTAGGCCAATTCTGATTATCAATCCATTTGTTTTGTCTAATACACTCAAAGAAAACACATGATTAACAGCATGTGGAAGAAAATGCGTGCGCAAAAAAGAAAAGGAACAAAAATGGATTAAAAAAAATTGGTGATAGCAAACAAGAGGTTTCAGTATTTACATTAAACATTCGTGGCTGAGACAAGTCATTCAGCCATGACAGCACAGAGTGGGCACGCCTGTACCAGGCGGCGCCGTGCAAAATAGAGCTTCTCTTAGTAAAATACATTTTCTCTACACCTAAGTTCAGCAAATATACGGCTCAGACGAGAGTATGACTTCTATCGGATCCTATTACAGTCTACATGTTAATGATCAGTTATGTGTATATTTTCAAAGTGAGTGCTCGTGTGGAAGAGCCCTGTTTAACCAGTTAATCTTCGTGTATAATTCCACCAATGGCTTTCAGTTCACAGTGACTAAGAACCATAACAGATAAAAGAATAAAAATAAAAATAAAACCACGAATGAAAAGATGATCAAAACTCATAGTTATGAGGACAGGCAGTCTTTATTGGAAACAGGGGGTGGGAGAATACAAAAACCAAAATAATAATAATAACAATAATAAAAACAGAAAGAGAGACAGACGGGGAGGGGGGGCAGAGATGGGGTTTGATGGTTGGGCAATCAGGGTGAAAAGGGGTGGCGAATGTGTTGGTGTGCTTGTGTATCTGTATGTCTGCATATATTGTGTTCTGTCTGCATGTGTTTGTGTGTGTGTGTGTGTGTGTGTGTGTGTGTGTGTGTGTGTGTGTGTGTGGCAGAAGTTAGGAGGAATTGAAAGAGCTCTTACACTCTGCCTTTATGGCCCCACAGTTAATGGGGACAAAGGGCCGGCGCGCAGCACGGCGCAGCCTGATGATGTCACGGCACATGTGCCGGGCCAGCTTGGTGAGGCGGGTGGCCTGCAGCAGGAAAGCCTGCTTGGTCTTCATGGAGGACTTGGGGCTGCCGCTGTTTCGCATCGGCACCATGTGGTTGGACTGGCGCGGAGCGTGACCTCGTGAACGAGACTCCTGGGGAGAATGGGGGGAGAGGGCCGATGAGTACAGGTACTGATTAAAATAAACAAAAGCATTTTAGAAGCTTTAGAAACCCTGTACACTTCCAGGTTACTTTCTGTTCCATTTGCCTCTACGTCAACATTGTATTTTAAAGTACTCTAATGTCAAAGACTAACGGGAAGATGTAGTTTAAGGAATAAGTAGTCATTGTGTCACTATGCATTAGAATTTTACTACAGAAGTATTTTATTTTTTAAATACAAATTCATGAAGAAAAAGCAAATGTGCATGAACAATGTCCTCAGCTACCAGTTGAATATAGTCAAAAACAAATCAGCAATAAATCTTACCTTCATAAAGGTTAATTGAAGGTTGAAATAGGTTTTCATTAAACTTTATGGTCACACTGGAGGCTACAACGTTAGCCCCCCCGTTTATATCCACAAGGGCAACTGCAGCTTTCAAACTGCTCATTAAGTTGAATCAACATGTCTCTAAAACAGCTTCAGCAGAAAACAGATGATTATAATGTTTGTGAAAGTAGGATGAAGGTTATTTAATAAACCTGCATTAGATAAAGATTGTGTAGCGGCAGGAAAAGCACAAGTGTAATCAGTAACATCAATAATGGCTGCTCTGTTTGCATTAGCCTACACCAGGATTGTTGTGCATTATGCCTCACTGCGATGGCTTGGGAAGTGGCATTTCAATCAAAAAGGGCGATCATTTATGTGATCAGTTATAACTGTGCTTTCCCTCTTGAAAGGTGTGAAAATGGCTGTTCAGCCCAGAAAAAAGGAGGGAGTCTGAGTCTGAGTCCTGTGGAAACCAGTCTCTCACAGGAAAAAATCTGTGGTCAAAAAATGGACCTTGGTATATTGTCTCATTTCCTTACTACTATCATTCACCTCTCAACTTTTATATTACGATTATGTTTAACCTTGCATCAGCATGATACAAAATAAGGAAAAACTACAGTCACAGTGTCAACGCTAGTTATATACTGCAAACTGTCCACTGTTGTGGATGTATAGATAAAAAAAACAAATTCTTAACCAGCCAGTTTTCTCACTAGAAAAACAGATTCCTGCAGACAAAGTGGCAGGTGTGTGAATCTATTAACAACTAATAAGTGAGATAGTGTATGTGATGTTCTGAGCTTGCTGAATAATTAATGCAGAAAGCTCAAATCCTCACTTATATCATGTAGATCTTTTTTTTTTTTTTTTTTTTTTAAACAAAGCAGCGGTCTCAGACCACTGAAAATGGACAGAGGAATCAATATGCTTTCAGAATTGTGATCCTACAGAACCACGACGCAGGTCCTGGACCCCGGTTCACCCCTTCATGGCATCACATTTTCAGGCATGAGCTTACATTGCTTGCCGGACTCGGGGAGGTCCTCTCCTCCGGGGCCTCTGCTCTGCTCGGCATCTTCAGACCACCGTACTTCTTCCAGTACATCCAGCAGGAAACACACAGGCGGCACTGCATGTTTGGAGGCCCCCAGGAGTACCACTGGGCCGACTGCATGGCTGTTCGTATACAAAATGCATTAGTACAGTTAGAGGCAATCGCAGGAGAAAAACAGTCTCAAGGCACTCAGATCCTCAATCGCTTTGCCACCATCCCCAGCGAATTATTTTATCAATATCCATCCACATTGAGGAGTCACAGTGGTTGCTTTGTTATCGAGGGATGAGGTTAGTACCTATAGACTTAACGAAATGAAAGAAAAAAAGAAAATGAGAGGATATAGCAGTGCTCCTGTCATCTGCATTTTGTTGGTTTTGATTCTGCTGAATTATTCTATTTCCTATCAAATCCAGATTGTGCTTTTTAACATTTTATTTGAACAAGAAATTAGACCACAATGTGTTGAAGGCCACTGCTGCTTTAAAAAGCTTTGTACTTGCCAACCAGTGCAAGGCTTTTATTGTTAAGCAGCTTTGTTTCCCTGTGGCCAGAGTTAACAAAACAGGAGTTGTGCATTAAAAAGGTAGGCTACTAGTTGACTGATTAGTCCCTTGAAAAAAAATAAAAATAAAAACAAGGGTTATGAGAAAAGATTTACTTATGAAGCAAAAAACATCAAATGTTGTGTTTGCAGCTCCTCAATTGTGAGAATTGTAAAATGAATAGCTTTAGGTTTTTGGACTGTTGTTGGACAAAACAAGCAATGTAAAGACATCACTTTGTGACACTGTGATGAGCATTTTCAATACTATCTGACAAGTTATCATGAAAAAAAAAATTCATAAACTTGACTTGGAGCTACTAGTAGTACAATGTAGGTCCAGACTTCAGGAGCTAAAAGCGTCTTTTCACAGCACAACCCATTTTCATTACTTAACATCTTAATAAGAGTGTTGAGTGAAGGGAGATATTGATCACTGGAAAACTAACAGCTGTCAAGATAAATAAGCAGACAAGCAGTGATGGTGGAAATTAAAGGAACACATCTCTGCTGGACTGTTAGCTGCATCTGTCTCCCATTCATTTCTAAATTACCCATGTTCACTGCCCTTGTGGTTTAATTTCACACACAGACAACAAAACTCACTGTAGCAGCTCTCGCAGGCTCTGCCCCCGCCCGCTGCGTGGTAGGCCCCGGGGCCTGCTCCGTTCACTGTCGCCATCTTGCCATTGGTCATAGAGATCTGGTTGGGGTTGGGTTTGTTACTGTTGGATTTTAAAAAAAAAAAAAGAGGGAGATACGATTTAAGAAGACATTTAAGCTGCCTCTTGCAGTGCTTTATGTTTAAAAAAAAAAAAAATCAATATTTGCGCAAAAAATATAATAAAAGAAATTGCAGCAAGAAATACAGCAATCATGTTAACATCGACATCTGAAGGGACTTACTATGTGGGGATATAAACCTGCTTCAGTTTGCTCTCCGCCTCTGCTGCCTTCAGTCTCTTCTGCTCAGAGGAAAAGAGGAGGAAGGTACAGAAAAATCTTAAATTAACTTTAATAACCTGGAATTATAATGACAGAAGGTGAAAAAGAATTTTTCCATCAAATTACATTTATTTTTTGACAATTTAAAAAAAGGTACCCCATGAAGATTTTGAGTAGTGTTTTTATGAGTGGGTCCCACTTTTATTTTTCCTTGTGTAAAAAGCAGCTTTGGACCAAGGACAAGGGTTCCTTAGCGTTCATCAAATTAAATCCAAAACCTTTTAGAGACCTTTTTTTAATAAAACACAGAATATAATTCAATACTTTCTCATGGTCATAACAATCAAAGAAAACCAACTAGAGACAATAAGCTGACTTCAGTGCACAATTCACTTTGAGACTATTAGAGTGTCCATATCACAAAAGAGAGAAAAACTTAACTGACACATTCTCACCTGTTGCACGTATCTGTCTGTGGTCTTCCACATGTAGTAGTACTCTATGATACTGGTCAGAGACTTCCATGGCAGCTTCACAAGAGGAAAGAATAAAGGAGTGTGTGGGGAGGGGGGGTGGGGCAGACAGAGTACATTAATGATATTAATATATCATGGTCTTGCCATCTGGGTGCGAACGCCTTCGTGAATATTCATGAGCGTGAGGCATCATGACCGCAGAGGCTGCAAGCTACGGGCTTCACTCGGCTCTGAAAAAACACACTCTCGCATAGACACACACAGCAAGTCACGCATTTAATAAGTATTCATGAGCACCTGGTGTCACCGCGTGCACCCATATCCTGCCTTTATTGTACAGTATTGGTGGATGGGGAGAAGTAAAGTTCAGCAGAATCAAATAGTCCCCGCCCCCGCTCTCCCCCAGGCCAGAAAGGGGTCTGTTAAAATTGGTAATTTCATCTTTCACAGAGCAGCGGCCTTGAACAGTTTGAATTCATGCCTATTACAATGGAGCCTTATTGTGAGAAGTTTTTACTGTGGGGGAAACTTTTCAATGACTCCTGCAGCACAATCAAATGTCTCCATTCTCAAACTGGATGCTAAGTTAGTTTCATTAAAGTCATGGATTTCAACAAAAAACTAGCTTTCTCGGTGCGTTGGTCTCCTTTGGTCCACAGACTTAAATGTGATGCAGTGTGAAATCCCCAAATCAGCACTTTCAACTGCTTTGCTCCGCCCTCAGAGGGTGAACATTTTATGCTTGACAACAGAGCAACAGATACCTGACTTCCTCAGCTAAGGATAAATTGGATGTATAAAATGTTGCATGTTTTTTCTGCTCTTCTTTCATCCTCTAATGAGAGATAAAAAAAAAAATTAGGTTTGGACTCCAAAGGAAACAAAGGTGTAGGCACAGTTAGTGCTGCCTGAGACTGCTCAATCATGTAGAATCATAGTTATCATGGATAATAATGCAAAATTTAACATTAAAACATGCCTTGGAAAATACTAAAAAATGACTTCATGAAAACAAAAATTTTAAATAATGAGTTTTCTTTACTGGACATTTATTCAAATCACCTTCGTACTTATGTCAGTTTGCTGAGGCAGATGATGACATCCTACAAATTCCTGCTGATATGAATTAACAAGAGCCAACATGTGATCACGGCTATTAACAGACACTTACGAAGTCTTGTCGGATGTCGTTGAAGTCTTTTCCGTATTTCTCTAGGGCCTCTTCGAACATGGCGGCTTCCGATGCGCTCCACTCCTCCATCTCATCCCTGCAGAGCACCGGGCCGCCCGCCGGGACCAGTACACTCAGCGCACTGGACAGGTCGTAATTGTGACGATGCAGCGTGTCCATCGCGTGGAACTGCAGCCGAGGGACACGGGAAAGGAGTTATAATCTATCGCTTATAAGTCATAAGTATTGCACAATGAGTGTGTCCAACTCACCAGTGTGATGTCTCGTGAGGCTGCGGCCGCACTCATGTGTAAGCTTGGCTGTCTGACTGAGCTGCTGCAGTCCAATGCTCGAGCAAAGGTCCCAACCGCGCTGAAAACATATGCATGTGAACAACCACGTACAATATAGGTTCAATCAAAGTGATTTTTTTGCACATCAGTGAACAGCATCATTGTTTTCTTTTCTGGACTTTTACTGAAAAATAAGCAGAAACAGACGCACAGCTCAAAATATGCTTGTGGTGATGAGGGGTAAAAATGAGCTGTCCATACATTAAAGGCTACAATGGAAACAATTTAAACACGGTCTTTGTATTATTAATGCCATTTCCATCCATTTTTAATATCTGAAATAAACAGTGATACATTCACATAGTCTTTGAAGAATAAAAGTGAAAATAATGAGCCCTACTTACAGCATGAGTCATTCCTCAAACGACCAGAATGTGCATTTATTATTTTTGCAGCCATACTTTGCATTATCATACACAAACAAAAGAAAATAACGGAGCTGAATACTGTATCACTTCACAGCAGGAAGGGTCATAAAGCGTCAACACAAAGAATTGTTCCATCTGCACGTTAGTGAGAATTTAAGTAGCTGCAGCTGCAGACTGGAGGAGGCATCGGGTTCATAACATGCTGCTATCAGAGACTGGTCGGTTCGAGCGGGAGCGTGTCTGTGTAAATGTCGGAGGTGAAAGGTGCTTTACCGTGCAACCACGAGGAATTGGTCTATCTGTTTGTTGGTGAGCGGACACTCCGGATCCCACAGCTTCTCTTCTAGCTTTGACTGGTCCCTGTCATCTGCCTCACCTGCAGGGACACGGAGACAGCCGGTTATGGACAACAGCAGCTTCATCATCACAGGACGAAGGTGCAGAAACAGATTTATTATCCCCGGTCATCTGCTAGAAGTTCTGTTTCTCATAAACCTCAGGAATTTTTTTTTTTTTTCAAATCACATACACACACTAGAGATGTGGATAATGAGGCCACAGCACAACAACAAGCTTTGGCACAAATGTAAACAAAAAAAAAACAAAAACGAAAAAACCCTGTAGGTGTAATTAAACAAAGGCAAGTGAATCAGCTGGTGAGCAGCTCTGACTGACCCTCTTGTAGCATTTCAGGTACGTCTGCCTGAAAGCGCGGCCCCACTCGGATCTCGCCTTTGTCAGCCAGCAGGGTCTTCTGTGTCGGGTCGTACACCAGCGAGTAGAAGAAGGTATCCTGGAGGAAGCAACACGCAGATTAGCAAAACACCGACTCGAATGTCAAACTCGTCTTCTGACTCTTACATTTTAACCTGAACCTTGAAGCTGTTTGTGAACACGTAATCCCCAGCTGCTGTATTACAAAACAATCCTTATTATGATATCTACTGAACAGTTAGATGTTGGAATAAAAACAAGGTCAAAATCTGACTCTTTTGCTGAAACAAACAGAAAGGGAACAAGCAACGAAAATGTCAAATATTCTGCAGTCCCAGCTTCTTGAACAAGCAGATCTGCTGCTGTGATAATAAACTTAAGTGTTAGTGGTTGAGGTCTTGTTTGACATGATGATGACAAATCAATCAAGTCTTTCTCTTTGGCTTACCTCTTTGTCAAGGTATGAAAGAACCGCTTCAGTCTCATTCAATAATGCGACACTGCACTTCCCCCTAACAGAGAAAGAGAGAGTGTAAAACACACACACAGGAAGTGTTTGATGTTCACGGCTGGATGAGTGACCATGCAAGAGCACTGCCCGTAGAGACGTGTGTGTGTGTGTGTGTGTGTGTGTGTGTGTGTGTGTGTGTGTGTGTGTGTGTGTGTGTGTGTGTGTGTGTGTGTGTGTGTGTGTGTGCGCAGCACCTGATGTGTGTCGCAGGTAGGCTCTCATACTGCCGGGAGAGGAAGAGCTCTCTGTGGCGAAGCTGGTGTTTCTGTTTTTCCGTGAGCTCTGTCTCTGTCGGGTTCTCCTTCTCCTCTTCCAGCTCCTCTGCAAAAACGTGCACACGGAGCAGAAAATTATTTCGACTAACATATTAAAGAAGCACTGGTGTCATTAAAAGGCAGCAACGGTCGCGATGCACCATCACAACAGCGGCTAACTCGTGACAGATAAATTACTGAGCCATGGATGACTGAAGTCACAAATGGTTTCAGCTAACTTTATCCATTTATCTCTCCAATTTCATACAAGGACCTTTAATGATATTTCATAACTGCTGGTAAAACGTGGAGCTCGGGGACTTCACAATCGTTAACTATTCTGCTGCCGTCTATTAAAGACACCAAAGCTATTATGCTCAAGACTATTACCAGAAAAGTAATTGTAAGAACGCAGCATTCATCTATAAATACTGCACTGCAGCAGAGTCAGCACATAAACATTTTTAAAATCACTGCGCAGGCACATACTTAATACATTAATTATCTGCTATCAGCAACTCATTTATTATTACACCAGTTGTTTTTACTCATTCCTGTTTAAAATCCTGCAGAAACCAACACTCCCCAGTTCCACTGTTCTCACATTTCACGCTTTAAGTTGCGTCACCAGATCTGCTTGTCACAAGGTTGTTGAATACCCCCCCACACACACACACACTCCAGAATAAGGAGTATCCAACCATTTTTGTAATTTTCCAACCATCTGACATCCACGGTGACTTCATGCTGCGATCGGTCAGCTGTGTAGAAGTGAGAAATTAGCCGGGGTTTGAACTTTTTCCACATTTGTCACTTTTCCATGCGACCAATCAAGCGTGACACAATGAACGTCTTGTAGGAGACGCTGTCTGAAAATGTGTAACGTTATCCCAACTTTTATACAATAAACCAACCCTTGGCTATGCCTTGACAGGCTGCCAACATATGCATTTTAAGCTGCAGCGTCAGATGAAATGTGCAGATGGGGACAACTTTTCACTTTCAAAGAGATTGGTGGTGTTGCACTTGTATGCAAAGAAGTGAAAAGAGAGCTTGAGAGAGAGAAGTTCAAACCTTGCATACGGCTCTTTCTGACCTAAGCAACCTTTGCCAACTGCAGAGTGAAGTTAAAAGTTAAGAATGTGGAGTTAAAAATGGTTTTGAACGCTGCACAAACATCCATCAAGTACCATACGGCAAGGTGGGAAAGGTAGAGCGTGGCTTGGCTCATTTTGATCTTGGGCAAACAAAACACATGCAGATTTTGCTGACATGGCTCCAGAACAACCCTAATTCAGGATTAAACATTCATGGCAAGACCTTTTAATTTCCAATCTCGACCTGGATCAGTAGTTCGGTAACACGAACTGACATTTCAGTCTTGACTCCAATAAACTCTCCACATTCAGTTTTATTTCTTTAAGTGGAAAGTGTTTTTCTCCTGTACTACTCTCAGCCATAAATTCTGTGAACTCCTTTTTCTTCAACAGTCTGGTAGGCAGCGTTAAATTTTATTGTCTCCTCTGCTGACCAGCTGGTAGACGACCGACTCCGAAGAGCTTGTTGAACCGGCACCGCACTGCGATCAATGCGCATGGCCCTGCAGATTGTACGGTTTGGATTTTGTGCTTCAGTTTGCTTCCTATTTACAGAGTCGAGCCAAATCAGCAAAACTGGTTTTACACAAACTGTTCGACCCACACACAAACACACGCACACACATACAGGCAGAGAAGCGCATTTCGACACACAATATATTCCTGTCTTTCTTGTCGGTGCTGAGTCTCAGTCATGTGAATTTAATAAACCATTCTTCACTGGGTCTCCAGCTGCTGACTCCTCATCTCAATCACCCTACTCAAGAAAACTGTGAGATTGTTTTGGCACAGGGGAGTTTTTTTCCCTTTTAGTTTCAGAAAGCAACCGGTAATTGGTTTTATTGTGAGCAACAGACCAGGTGAAACATCACTGGAAACAGGTAGAGGGCTTCCCACGCAGAATGACTGTTATTGTGATAACACCACCACCTTCCTTTCCCTCCGTCTTCAAACAGCCACACTCATGCTGCAATTCTCCCTCTCGGCAATGAGCAATTGAGAAATTTATTTATAAATATGAAGACTGGCACTCATATTTTTTAAATCACACCGGAGCGCCAAGTTATGTTTCACTGGCACCCCTCTCGTGGTGAATAAATGGTTGCGCTGTAGACTTGTGGCTGACATGAAGGGAAAAAAACAACTTACTGACAGTAAATGTTACATTGTGAAAAGGACATGCTAAGTGGAAATGCTGCTGGAAATGTCTGCCTGAGTGACACACAGCAGAAGGCCCGTAATGATGTTTTCACTCAGTTTGGAGAGCTGAAAACCCTTCACTTTCACACTGCTGCTGAAATGTCCATTAATCACTTAATAATTCATCAACAATTTTAATAATAAATACATCTGTCATTTATCAAGTATGTATGTCAAGAATTGACTGATGAAAGGATCTGTAGTTTTCTTAGCGTTGAAAATGAATTTGAGTAGAGATGCAATTAACAATTATTTATTTATTTATTATTTATTAAATTCATTATTGGTTAATCTACCAATTATTTTCTGAAGCATTCGATTCATCATTTGGTCCATTCATATTTTTTTTAATCACTGAAGATGGTGTAGGATGGACTTCAAGACTAAAACTGTTAGAGAGCAAATAGCAGCAGTTATAAGCCTGGAGGCGTGATGATGACTCACTTGCATGTTTGTCTGCGAGTTGGATGAGGCTGTGGGAGATGTCTCTTCTTCTGTAGAAACAAACCACCTTGGCCTCCACGTTCCCACTGGCCGTCTGAAACACAAGAGAGAGCCAGAGATACAGGCTGACTGAAGGAGGAGGCAACACCTCCCTGAACAAACCCTTTAATTTCCCAGGAGACCCGGCTCCATTGTGCGTCCGTCAAGCTTTGCTGCTATGACAGGCTGACCAGGGCAGCAGCAGCACTTATGATCAGATGATTGATTGATTGTCTTGCTGTATAATTAAGCCGACAGGCTTAAAGATTCAGCTGGTATTAAATGCCGTGACTGATGGAGTGTGAATGGATGTGAGGGTACGAGGTTGGAGCAAACCGTTTCCGACTTTTGCTGCTTTTTGGGAAGTTGTAGGTACAGAGACAGCAGATGTATTTCACGACAGTGAAAGATACATGTCCAATCAACTGGCCTCGACAAAAAAAGAACATTTCAAGCTTCATACAGGCAGCATCTGCTGCAGTGACACCGCAGGGAGTCCCTCTTTATTTCACCCACTACCTTTAATCACTTATAATAATTAATAATAATCACAATCTCTCCTGTCTTTATATTATAACGTAGAGCCTCAGGAAGACGCACTGAGACAGCCACTGATGTGATTTGACATTTTCTCTCCCACATCACCTGCTGAGGCATTTATGTGAATGACTTATTGCAAATGCAACACAGGAAAAGCGTGCTTGTGTGGCATTTGAAGAATGTGAGGTAGTTCTGAATTGTTCTTAACTGACATATGTGACAGGCTTCTAATGAAATATGTTAACGCAAACAACTCCACAAATGATCACACGTTGGGGAAGTTACTTTTTAAAACCCACTATCAGTTGAGGCCCAGTCTAGCAATAAACATGTTGCATCTTTAGTTCTGAAACCCTGATCCACTGAAATGTTCATTACAATCATGCCCCACACCAACAGAAAAAACCCATACAGCAGCATTCATGGAATTTAGAAGACTGGAGAACATTTGACTCTTTTAAATCATATTATAAACACTTTCAGTCTCAAAATGCACAACACACACACACATCCACCACTGCAAATGGTAGACACATCAAGAACTATAAACATTTTTTTTTTTTTAAATATGACACACAAAACACTTCAGTACCTTGTTGAGTTCTTCTATCCGGCGGATCAGGTAAGGGTTACTGGAGGAGTTTTCAAAGAATACGTAATCTGCAAAAAAAAAAAAAAAAGAGAAAGAGACACACTGATCACGTCACTGTATCAGATAACTACAATGCCAAATAACATTGACAACATTTCGTATATGAACAGTATATGAACCTCTGACTGTTTAAACAATGCAAAGGAAAATACGCATGGAGTCCAAGGTTTCCAAAGCCTGTGAAACAGTTGCCATATTGTCGTGATTTTAAGACAGATAAATTAACAGAGGCAGAGCAAAGTCATAACAGTTGACTGTGCAATGCACCTCAACAAAATTTGGCCTGAGGAGACAAGAATGCAGCATAGTTCAAGCGTGCCTGTGCAGAATATATGGTAACTTTAGCAAACTTCCACCCATGACAAATGCTGCCTTCAAGTGCTGCCTGAAATCTTGCAATTCACTATGTTCCACACACATAAGCCAGTGGGGAAGTAAATATATCAGAGCTGTCTAAGATTGACTTTCAGTTACATTCAGTGCATATAAGTATAATTGTTGTCTGCCTCTGGATTCAGAAAACGTTTATCCTCGTAGATGTAAAATGATGAATTACAGCCCTGACAGGGAAATTCTGTTCTTTAGTTTGTCTATCTGGCAATAACATGACTTCAGCTGGATTTAATTGATTGATTAATCGACTGAGAAAATTATTGTTAGCTGAAGCCCTAAATAGGACTGGTTATGTATGAAAGGACAACCTTATAAAAATGTTTCATGACCGTTTTTTTTATTACTTCTGACAGAAGAAACACTTCGATGCAAAAAGAATTTAAAGTTTAAGGAGTTCGTATTTACGGGGAGCCCTTGAAGGCAGCAGGCGCAATGCACTCGAGGTGAACATATGGACACCAAACGGATGTACTGAAACAAAACTGATACGGCAGCGATTAAAGCGCTGCCAGTAATGTCACCTGATCCGAGATGCTCCTTGATAATGCCACATGTCAAACATAGATGCCATTCAAGCCAAATCGCGGGCTCGATATGGCGCCGAAACTCCAGTGCGTGTGTGTGTGTGTGTGTGTGTGTGAATAAAAAGGCGTAAAGGTTTAATCCTCCCGACGACGCGACGCCATGAAGCGAGACAATAATTTGATGTTGAATTCCAGGAGACTGCTAACGAGCTAGCTAGCCACTAAAGCCAAATTGCTAATTAGTCTCACATGTGGCGAATTTAGGCGAACAGTGCAGTAATACCGGGCATCTAGTGCTACCAGGGTGGTTAGATGCACTGTTAAAGTAGCGTGAAACGAGCGCCCGAGTTGCAATAATGCTAATCAGTGAAGCCGCTGCTGGTGCTAACGTTAGCTAAATAAGGACTCGTACTAATGGCTGCATGCCAGAAGAGGCAAATACAAAGGCAGCCTCAGACTGTCCGGGGTAACATTTAACACCGTTTGAAACGCCATGTCTGGCCAAGAAGTCCCACTGCGTGTCGGTTTCCACTTTCCCAGGACCAAATGCCCCAAAACCACGGCGCTACAAAGGTGCCGACAACTGAAAAATGTTTACATTGTGAGCTAGCCATTTAGCAAGCTGGCGGCTAGCTGCTGTGGCCACGACAGACGCGAGGCCTGACCCATTTTGGATCCCAAATATTTAGAATTTCTCACCTTCCTGTCCCGATTTAATGCATCTCTGTTGCCGTGACACAGCTGTACCTTGCTATTAAACGCAAACGATCTCAAATAACGCTGCATAATCCCCGAGGGGACGCAAAACGGGACGGGTTTCTGTTTGATAAAAAGATCCACATTGACATACATACCTCCGACCCGGTACATGTTGGCCGCCATTTCTGCCCTCCCGGAGTGTAAACCATAAACTAAGAGAAATTGAATAAATTAACAATAATAAAAAAAAACAATAAAACTCAGTTTCTTAAAAGATAAAAGGTGCGATAAATTATGATCGTCGAGACTCCAGATGTGCACCCGGTGGGGAGAATTTTGGCAATTCAAACCCCCCCCCTCCCCTTCCTGTTACGATTCACGGCACCCTTTTACAATACAGTGAACTCAACAGCAGCCAAAAGAAGTCGGATCAACCAGAAAAACCACTGACTGCTGACGTTGGGAGGGGGGCGCGCGCGCGCACACGCACACACACACACACACACACACACACACACACACACACACACACACACACACACACACACACACACACACACACACACACACACTTATCCAACCTTAAGTGTACTATGAGTACATTGTACTATGAGTGACCCTACAAACATCAGGTATAGCACTTTTGTATAAAAAGCTTCCATTTAACCAGACAACCTTATCGAATACTGGACATACATCAGACATCTTCTCATAATTATAATCGTCATCTAATATTAATTTAAACTTATTAATTCTGATTAAAGTCCTGGCTATAAAACTGCATTGACTATAACTGAACGATTATTGTACAAAATTATATTATAGTAATTTGGTTTTTGTTTGTCGATGCAAAAACTGTGAGAACCATCCAGAGGAACATTTGCACTATTTTGTATCACCCGAAACAGCATCTATTCTGGAGGGAAAGGTAAGCCTCGAGTGTTTCTATTTGTGCGTAGGTCCGTGAGTTCGTGCACGCGCATGTGACATCACAGATGGGACTGGCTCACCCTGACTGGGGTGGATAGTCTCCTCCACAGGCTGCAGAGGGAGAAGGAGACTGAGGGACGGAGGGAATAGTTTCCATCGGCGGCGGAGCTCAGCGCAGGGCCACCTCCACTCAGAGCGAACCACGCCCCGGGGTACAGGGGAGACTATGACCCTCCCCCACACACACACACACACACACGCACACACACCAACCTCCGCTAAGTGTCCAAACTCCTGTTATGGAAGGGGGTATGGACTGTAAAGAGGAGTTTTAGTCAGGTTACAGTTTGACGAAATGAAGTTTGGCAAGAGCATCTGCGTGCTCAACGTAGGGGGAACCCGGTACGCCTTCACCCGTGAGGTGATCAGGGACTTCCCTCTCCGGCGCGTCAGTCGCCTGCATGCCTGCGCAACCGAGAAAGAAGTCCTGGAACTGTGCGACGACTACGACCGGGACCGGAATGAGTTCTTCTTCGATCGCCACGCGCAGGCTTTCGTGTTCATCATGCTGTACGTGCGCTCAGGGAAACTCCGCTTTGTCCCCGGAGTGTGTGAGCTCTCCTTCTACACGGAGATGCTCTACTGGGGGCTGGAGAGCGCGCACTTGGACTCATGCTGCCAGAAACGCCTGGATGACAGGATGTCCGAGATCGGACTGGACAGTCTGTCAGAGGGGGACATTGTTGTACCGTCGGAGGAGTCCCAGAGCCCGGGCGACTCGGCGCAACGGATTGCGGTCACCGGTCGCGCCAGATGGCTTGAGAAGATGCGCAAGGCTTTCGAGGAGCCCAACTCCTCGCTTGCGGCGCAGCTTTTGGCTTCAGTGTCCGTGATCTTTGTGATCGTTTCTATGATAATGCTCTGTGCCAGCACCCTGCCGGACTGGGATACAGCCAAGAGAAATACTGTGGAGGAACACAGGTAGGCGATAGTCAAGGGTCAGTTAAGTTTTGAGGAATAGAAGGGGCCCTGACAGGATGCTGCTGCTGAATGTTTAGGCGCAATGTATGCAAGCAAATCTATATGTGAAACTGCGCTCTTCAGTCTTGCGCGTAAAAGTGAGCCCAACAGACTAAAGTGTCAAGGATGCATTCCTTTCACGATAAACAAGTCTATAAATAAATAAACGCACTCATAACCTCATAAGAATCTTATGCGAGCGCCGGCATGCATTAACGCAGCGGTCAAATTCATTGCGCACTCTTCAATTACCCTGAAGGCTGATGCATGGAGGCATATGCCACATCACAGCTTTCTAAATCCCATGATATAATAGTTTTTATTACAATAAAATCGTCAAAATCAGCAGTTGCTCTGAAGCTCTGCATTTAAAAACAGGTCGAAATTACGCATTAAATGCAGGATTTTTTTCCTCGCGTTTAGGGAAGTGACGGCCCTTAAGTCAGTACAGCATAATGATAGGTTTCAGGCAGAGCCATTAGGGGGATCCTCATATGTTAGACAAGTTCCCAGGGGAGCCAATCAATAAGCAATCCATATTATCTACCAAAAGTGTAGCGTTAATTATTACACAGAAAGCCTTTCTTTGATCTGTTGTCCTGCTGAGTCCCCCATCACCACCACCACTCTGAATATCTTTATTGGCTTTGTTGGTTTACATTGCACAGTACACAAGAAGGACAAACATAGATTAATGTCTGAACCATAATATAACAGTTGGTAATGAGTTGAAAGTAGAAGGTGTACCGAGGGATTATATATTAGAATAAACAAACAAAAAGGAATTAAAGCACTTACTGGACTCAACTTTCTAAGTCAGCTTTTGGACAGCTGTTTTGGCTTCAGTTTTTGGGTGCACAGTGAAAAAAGTGGACCTCTGTTTCCACATTATTGTGGTCACAGCCTGTCCTCCCTTTGAAGCCTGAGGCGGCCTCTCTATATAAGGCTGGGTTATGTTCACTCACGCTGGACATAGTTTTAGAGTTTTGGATCGGTTACAGTGGTTAGGTAATCAACTAAAAGTGTGGTCAAAGGGATTCCAATTTAGTTTCATGTGAGTGGATGATGCCATTCTCTCAGCTGTATAATTTGGTTTGGTCTAATTGTGCTGATGTAGTTATCCTTGGGCTCTGTGGTTGCTTGGCCTGACTGCTTCAATTTCAAATGCAAGCACCACCTCACTCTAATTCAGTTTGATTGCCTTTGCTGTGCTAATCAATGGGGTAATCGTGTGCTTTCTCGTGTCCCACTGTCTCTTTGAAGGTTTTTAATCACTCCCTCTGTGCAGTTTTCCACAATTTTTTCGTCCTCGTCCTTACTGTTTATCTCTCCTCTTGTCTTTGTTTACTCGTGTCATCCCAGAATTGCATCAGATTCCTTTCCCTTTTCCCATAATTTGTCTCACCCGTGCTTTGCTTCCTTCTTCCTCATATTTACTGATTGTCAAGCAGTGTCTCTTATCATTTATATCTCTCCGTAGCTCCTCTGTCATTTCCTGTTTACAGTCGGTTGCACTTATTTTTCTCCTGTCCTCTCTCCTCTGTAGGATAGTGGAGGCAGTGTGTATTGGCTGGTTTACAGCAGAGTGCATAGTGCGCTTTCTGGTAGCCAGAGACAAGTGGGATTTCCTCCGCCGGCCACTGAACATCATCGATGTGATTGCCATCACCCCCTATTATGTCACCATGGCAATGGCCCGGGCAGGGATGCCGGGCGCCGGGCTCGGAGTTGCTGGGGTAATACTGCGGGTGCTGAGGATGATGCGAGTGTTCTGGCTCATGAAGCTGGCCAGACACTTCCTGGGCCTGCAGACACTGGGGTTGACGCTCAGGCGCTGCTACCGGGAGATGGTCATGCTGATGGTGTTTGTCTGCGTTGCCATGGCAATATACAGTGCTCTGGCCCAGCTGCTGGAGCACGGCTTGGACTTGGGCACGCAGAACCACGATTACGCCAGCATCCCAGCCGCCGCCTGGTGGGTCATCATCTCCATGACGACGGTTGGTTACGGGGATGTATACCCAGTGACAGTTGGAGGACGGGTACTTGGGGGAATGTGTGTAGTAAGTGGCATTGTGCTCCTGGCACTGCCTATCACGTTCATCTACCACAGCTTCGTGCAGTGCTACCATGAACTTAAACTCCGTTCTGCAAGATATGCACGTGGCCTGTCAGGGGAGATACTGCAATAAACATGTATTTACACCAAACATCCATTGCCCTGCCAACTTCAGAGAGAAACTCAACAAACCAGTGAGCCTGCTGATTCCATTGTGAAATAATGATCAGCTCTGTGCCCGGCCCTGTTTCCTGCCTGAGCCACACCTGATTTTATTTGGCTTGTCTAGTTCCTGCTTGTTGTGTTGATGATCTCCAGTCATCCTCCTTAACTAGCATGCTCAGCACTTGTCTCCCTAACAACACCATTTGACCAGAAGAATAGGAATACGCAAATAATTGTTTATTAAACACACACAGTCAATCCAGTTTTGACCATAGCTGCTGTTTACACTGTATTCCCATGGTTACAACATTGGCAGAGATGGCTGCCTCTTTGTGTGCTGCATAGAGTGCTATGTGTGTGTGTGTGTGTGTGTGTGTGCGCAAGTGTGTTTGTTTGTCTTGCCGTCAGCCTTTCACTTTGTCTAAGCTTTGCACCCAGATGGTACGAGTTACACAAGATTGATGTGTGACCTAGATGCATTCTGTTAAACCTGTGAAATATAGTGAAGGAGTGAACAAGTGAGAGCGAAGTGGGGATGGAGAAGAGGTATACGGAGGGCTCAGGGGTGTAGGAGCGGCTTAAGCCAGTGATAATTAAATATGGAGACAGGTCAGCAAGGACTGCAAGGTGGCAGACAAATACAGGGGGGACAGATATGACAGATGGAGTGTGAAATGGAGGATAAAGGATTATGGGACAAAAATGACAGTAATGACAGAATGTGGAGCAAGCCTGAGCACAAAGAATGAATAGCTGAAGTGTGTATTGCTTCTTCATTGTGAGTGAATGTAAGGCATTTTGTATTTCTGTCTCCAAGGCAACCTCATCTTTCAACACGTCAGTCATCATGATGGTTGATTTGTGTGCACACAATTAGGCCACATCCTGGCACTCATCCTTGCTGGAACGCAGCTTTTTTCCCCTCTTTTTTGTCCTGTAATTATTGGAACTAAGACATTGGAAATTCCTCCAAAAAGAAGAAGAGTGGAAAAAATGAAGAGGCTGTCACAGATGATGGTTCTGACATTCGGGGTTCAGATATGTTTGCACTGCCCATGCTTTGCCAAGATGATATGATTTGTTGAAGAGACACATGATCCAAACAAACAAGTCGACACCTCTCCCACACAACAGTCTTTCTCTACATCTCCTCTACTCGTCCTCCTGTTGCCATCAATCATCCTCTTTTTACAAATACACACACACACCAAGATCCTTCTCTTCTCTTGCAAAGGAAATTAAACAATTAATGTGTCTGAGTCTATTCATTCTCTATCTGTCCTAAACTTAAGGTATTTCCTTATAAACCTTGCAGTCTTGTATGAGTTTACAATGTATTGTAGACAGTACATATCTGAGTATCTTTGTTGTTGTGTTATTAATGTGCTTTTACATAGCATTACAATCGCAAAAATGAAAGATAATCAATATTTTATTACCGAGCTGGCAGCACATAGTTTTCAACTCATGGGGCACAGAGCCCAGTGAATTCTGCCCAAGCCTGATTGAAACCATCTATCAAAACTTTTTCATCAGTAGACTATGGACTTGTAATTAATGTGATAAATGTTTCAGGTTTAATAATAAAATGACTCTGTGCGAAATGTCTATGAATGTGTAATTGCCTATTACAAATCAAAATGTATGATAAAATGTTTTTTAAAATGGCATAAAAAATTGAAAAAGTTTTATCAGACTCCCATCAGCTGCTTTCACAGTGTTGTACATTGATCTTGGCATTACCCTCAATTACTCTTCACTAAAATAAATCTCAATTAACTAAACTAATAGATGACACAGAATGACTTAATAATGTAATAAATGCACATATCTTTTGGGCAGATGATCATAAAATTCTTAATGTGATGACAAAGAATTTGCACAGGCAAAAGAACAGCACATTCAGTGAAGAACACCTGAGCCTGTTGGCAAGGACATTTAGTGCATTCATCAGATTTAGATCAGATTGTGCCAGTCTAGTTCACAAAGTACTGCTGAGAGACTTTTAATACCCAGGATCATGGGCTTCCATTTTTCTCTTTGTATCTTGGATTCATTCAAATGTGGTATCTACCGCCTGAGGATTTTTATAGAAGCTGTTACTAAATGCTGGCTACAGAGAAGCCTTCCCACCATGGACCTTTTTATAGGCGCTGTCAACTATCTACACTTCATGGAAGAGATGACTTACGCCCTCTGTGTGCAGAAAGACAAGGATGAAATGGAATTGTAACTTGTAGGAAACAGAGGCTGACTCTTTAAAAAAAAAAAAATCTCATATTTAACATCAGGCAGTACTGCTCAGACCCTTGCCATGTACTTTACCAAGTAGCTACCTCTGATGTTAGCTGACCTTGCCCAAGCTCTTGTTTTTGTCATATACTTCTGTTTATTCAGTATAAAGTGATATTAAATAAAAGTTTAAAATGGCAAATGGCAAGAAAACCAGTTATGTAAATAAATGTAGGCTGCAGAGCTTTGTTTCCTCTTCTTCTATCAGAATGCGCATATTTGGAGTGTCTAGTTTGTCCCCTTTTACAATCTTTAATTTTATCATTAGGATTTCTGCATTGCTCAATTGTGTACATAAAATGTATTGTATGTCTGCCTGTCCTCAAAAGACCTTTCCTCAGTTGCTCTTCCTAAGGTGTCTCCCCCTTTTTTTTTTTTTTTTACATTAAAGGTGGTTTGGGGTTTGTTTTTCCCATTTTGGAGGGTTGTGTACATGCTGTACAGATCATTAAACCCCTTAAGGCAAATTTGTGATTTGTGATAGTGGGCTATATAAATAAAACTTGACTTGTCTGCCCCTGACCCACTGAAATAAACTATCAAACTGTCACTTAATTTAATTAACACTTCAACCAGCATAAAATCCACTAATGAATTAGACTAGCTATATGATAATGTCTCAGTCACATGGTCAATTTTTCAAGGATGAAGAATTGTGATATTTCAAGTACATTTAGCTGATGATATTTCTGTGCTTTAATGTAATTAGCAGTTTAAAAGAAGTTTTTTATTTGCAACGGAGTACTTTTTACATCAGCGCCGGCTCGGAGTTCTACATCCACCACTGTACATGTCCAAGGAGGTCTCCTCCGGCCCGCCACTTGAATTTTAAACGGGCAGGGGGAAAGTCAGCTGCCGTCTACGTCACTTTCCGTCGACGGTCGCGGCAGTAAGACCCTTTACCGAGCGGTTTTGTTGTGGAGAACACCTTTCCACGTCCTTCAGCAGTAAAATGTACTACAAGTTCAGCGGTTTTACCCAAAAATTGACGGGATCCGCTCCTGCGGCCGCCTACAGCCCTCAGGTGAGACCCGGGAAGGCGAGAGAAACCGGTCCGGTAAAAACAAGGGATGACCTTCATATCACCGGGCTGGATAACGAACCGTTTTAATCTTCCCTGTACCTGCTGGGTCTTTAGAATTCACTTAAAGAGATTTATAGGTCTTTAAAAAGCAGGTAAATGTACTATTTAGGGTCTTAATGTTCAAACTTGTCGGTAAATAAGTAGAATAAGAGAGTAAATAAGTTACTTTTAGCGATCTTCCTCTCAACTTCTTTTTCATTATTTTTTCAGCCATTGCATTCTCCAGATATATCACCTGTATTTTTATAAACTAATTTAACGTTGGAAAACTTTCAGATAAGCTGCAAAGACAGAGGCTGTGGCCTTTATTTCTGTCATACTTATGTATCTTATGTAAATTTATTTCATCACTGCCTTATCAGAAAACCTTTATTTAACCTTTAGCCTAAAAAGCCATTTTCATTCTGTGGATCTTGCCTTTTATGTGGATTTTACAGCACAAAGCCTCTGCCAGATGTGACCTTTATTTTTGATCTTCTGTCCTTTATACCTATTATTTGCTGATAGTGGGTTAGAGCTCAGTCAAGCTTCTCAGTGCGTCAGTTTGAAAGCCACCAATTCATTTTTGAAGAAAATTGAGCCTCATAAATTCTCAAATTATTGATTGATTTTGGTGGAGTGTAACTGAAGTCCAACCTTGAGGTGCTGTTCATTCTTATGGCTGCTGTTGAATAATCTGCTGGTTATTTATTCGCTTGTTTGGTCTGTCCCAACATTTTAAAATCTGAAGGTATTTGGTTTAGAAAGATATAATTTAGAGAAAAAGAAAAAATATCTGTATGTTGGAGGCTGAGAAAAGGAATTAGTTTAATTTAGTTAAATTAAATTAGTTAACAGCTGCTGATACTAGCTGTTTCTCAGATTATGTTTTTGCACACAAACCGCAAACAGTCATAATTCATTACATAAGAAACACTGTTGAGATTAAACTACCTTGCAGTATATAGAAATTAGTTATGGATTATTTGTTAAGGAAGCCTCAATGAGCTAAGAGCTATGAGAACAAATTTAATTGATAAATTACAACAAGAGAGTTGCACACTCACACATGAGTTGCACATGAAGCAGTGGTTGTTCTCCATTAACATGCTGCTGATTACAGGCAAAGGAAACCTGGTTAAACTAGTGCATGTGGCACATAGGTTGTCACGTATGATGTTAAATCTCTGCTTTGTTTGTTTACAGTGCTGTTGGTACATTATGGTATTTTGTTTACTTTCAGCTCAGAGCTGTTTTGGCGCACGCCCAGTCATCGCACACACAAATATGATTTAGCAGTTACAGTGGAGAACTTTGAAGCCCCTTGAAGAAATAAAGTTCTAATTTGAGTTTGTGTTGCACTCATAGTGCGGTGTATGGTACTATACAGCAGTCCTCCCCAACTCGAAGCTAAGCACTTCTGTGTTTTTTGGGTTTTTTTGTCAAATACAGACTGTAAAATAGATTGCATGGCCTTAAAATTTAAAAACACAGGTAGGCTGATGCCTTCCAGATGCCAGTCATGTTCAGATAAGCTGCCCGTGGTGTCACATAGAAGCAAAAGCAACTCTTGCAATATTGAACATATTGATCGTACTGTTTGCCAATTCCTCCTCAGCATCCTGCACGACACAGCAAATGTTCTTTTTGCACTAACGTCACACAAAGATACAGGCAGGAATCTTCTTTTAGTCAAGGCTTCTCTTAAACGGCAAGTAAAAATAATCTGCTTTCAGTGCCCCTGCGTTTTCATATGTCACGTTTAATTTACTGGTTCCGACACCGTCTGCCTCCACACACTCTAACACGATAATGGGTCTCCCAGTAATTTTCGGAATGAAGGTGGGTGAGAAGCTTCCTCAGAGTGTGAGGATGTCAAGGGGGCATGCTTGCAGAGCAGAGCAGAAGTATAAAATTTGTGTAGTTAAACAGCTAAGGAACTTGTCCAAATCACAGTGGTCTTAAAAATGTTAAGATTTGTGTGTGGGAAATGATTACAAGCCAAAGGAATACAGCAGAAACACTCAGAAGAAAGAACTGTCTACCTTGGTTGACTATTTTTTGTGGCATAAAAGTCTGGCCACGTCAGACAAGGAGCCCATCACAATACTGTGTCATCGCTTATTGATATAACACTGAACAACATTATGTAAAAATAAGCCTTGATGTGAATACGCTGTAATTAGCAATTTAGAACTGCCACTTGAGTTCTCTTTAATAATCCAAACAGGCACTTAAACGGTCTCAAAAGCGGAGGGATCATTTACAAGACAAGATGAATTAAGCACTCATGCAGTCACTTGTGTTTATGCAGCGGCATTGAGCTCAGCACAGTCCCTACATATAATGTACACGGCTTTTGTTGAAGTTAAAGTACAGAAGCAGATCCTATGAAGACACTTGTTAATATTTAAGAGTCTTGATCAACACATCCTGGTATATTAATGTAGATCACATCATTGTGCAACCTTAAAGAAATTTGGATACAAGTCGGAGAACGTTTAGATCAACATCGGCTAGTTCTACCTCACTTTTATATCCAGGCCAGACACATGGAGTCGTTTAGATGGAATATCTTTTCTTGTTTTGGAATGTTAATTCAACAAAATGAGACATTTGAAAGGACTTGGGCTTTAGGGAATTGTGACAATAATCATAATCATTCTAGAAAATGGTAATGAATGATCATGAAATAAATAATAATGAAAATAATGGTTTATTGCAGCCCTAAATTCCTCTCACCATCTGGAAGCTGACAGAAATAAACATAAAATCCTTGATTGTGGTGCTGGATTCTGAGATTTACTTATCAATCTGAAGAGAACTGTTGTAACCAGGAGGCTGTTTCTGTTCAGGGGCTGAGGCCAGGTGTGCCGGCAGAGTCCCCATCCATGATCTTTGCCACACCCACCAAAGTGGTGTCAGAGGCAGGGGCAGTGGTGGAGTACATGGGAGCAAACAGGGTTCACGAGTACCAGAGGATATTTCAGGTAATGAAGAGCACAGACTGGAAAAAATGTCTCAGCCTTTTTTTTCCAACCACCTAACACTGATAAGGTTCTTACAGTGGGTCATCTTCTGTTAACTCAAAAAAGTCGTCAGAGGGAGGGTTCAGTCTTATCAATCAAAGCAGCAAAGACTCATCAGCATTAGGCAAGGATTGGTGTGCGTTTCACTCTCTGTCCTTAATGGCCATCCGGCTCCCCCTGAGTATCCATCACACAAGAGGCCACCAGGGAAATAATAAGAAACTCAGAGGCTGGACAGAGCAATCGCTCAGACAAATGGAAATCCCTTTAACTGCTGCAGAATATTTCATATTAAAGCTTTATTTTTAATAGTAGAAAATCTGACCTCCCAAATTACACATCAGATCACACTGTTATTTTAACTTTTCCAATCAAACTTTTTAATTTTGAAAATGATAATGGAAAAAAAAAACAGTTTGTCTTATTACAATATTGACAAAAATATTTTAAATGTATTCACTTAAAGAATTACAGGAAAAACAAAATAATTGTAAATGTTAAGGCCTGACTTAAAATACTTTGTACTATCTCTCAACAACATCTTGGTTTTGTTTCTTATTTTCTTCTCAACCCTCCCCCGCTTTTCCACACATCCATCCCATTTCGTCTCCTCCCAGGCGCCAGACGGCATCCCCGTTCATTTGAAGCGTGGCGTTCCCGACAGGCTGCTGTACCGCACCACCATGGCCCTCACTGTGGGAGGCGTTCTCTACTGTCTGGTGGCTCTTTACATGGCAGCCCAGCCCAGGAAGGGTTAGATGACCAACGCAAACCCGGGACCTTCACATAACACCTTCGACATGTCTCTACTGCAATACCTCCGCCCTGCATTCAGTCTCCGCCTGCCCTCGCCATGCCACCTCTTGGGACTCTTCGATGACAATTTATCACTTTTAGAACAACACCAATAATAATAACATCTACCTTCTTTGTAAAAAAAGATGTCTAAGTTAATAAATTTTAAGGGGAAACAAAAGGTAAAGACCAGTCTTTTTCCTTTCTGCTCCCCCTCAACTTCATGCCATCTGTTGTATGACACTGAAATAGCACTCACTGAAGTAGAAATGTCATTATTGCCAATCAACTGACAGATGCATGGACATCATGTATGAAGCCCTCTATAGGGTTTGGACCTGCATCATCTCTCAGCTCTTACAGATGCCAAAATAGAAGCGGACATGTGAAGTTTTTTTTTTTTTTTTTTTCATGCTCACAGCTTTCAAAAGGCACCCCGTCTGGAACATAGCTGCTGCTCACTTGGCCTAAGTACTGTCTCATACAGTATTTATACGTGTGGGCCCTGGTGTGATGTCACATGCTGCTTGCTGAGTTCGGAGTGGGGAGGGAGGTTGACATGTGGGAGTGCCGACATGTCTGTCTGGAGACAATCTAAAGTAATAAAAAAGCCTTCAGCAAAGGTGTGGCAGAGCATCACCAAAAGACACAAAGTGTCTGCCGATTGGACACACAATTTGCGACAAATATTAAGATATGATTATGACTATTTAAAAGGGAGGGCTGTGCAAAATCTTGATAAATTAGCATCAGTTGTGGCTGAAGACTATGAGTTTTAAAACTTAAAAGGTGTGGAGGTAAAGACAAGTGAGCTTAGCTAACCTCTGTAGTCTGCTCCTTAGTTAGCTGCAACCAATTTAATCTGATCAAACTGTTGGTGGTCAAGCTGCATAATGGGTATTGTAGGCACCACGTTTTGACAATGAAAAGGGATATGTGGACTAAATAAGACCCTGGCTCTGCAACAGTGATATCAATTAAAAAGATAGAGGGTGTTTATCTGAGACTGTAAGAACAAGATGGCTCATAAACAAATCTACAACTGCACTAGTGGCTCAGTGATGATGTTCTTAGTTGAAGCATTGTACTAAGCTAAATGCAGTTACTACACTGTACACTGCTATGAACACAAACACCCTTAAATTAATGTTGAGGTTCAGAACATTAACCTCATCGTTTCATTTCAAGTCCAGTTTGCACAGAGCCCATTAACTATAAATATCTCACTATCCATGTAATTTCTGCACCACTGTAGATTGAGGAAGGCTTTAATTGTATTCATACCATAACTCTGACATTCTTTGTTTCTAAAAGGCCCCCAGAAACCCTTGCAAGTAAGTTTTGTTTGTTTTTTTAAATAAATGGATATCCATAAAAGTGTATTAAGAAATGGCACCTTCATTTGTCAGTGTGACTCAGCTCTGGACCTCCCTTTGTCAAAGCATCGATACTTCACACCCTGAGGAGAACCTTATGATGGATAATTGATGATAAGTTTAAAAATGAATAATTTGACCTACTGGGGGAAAATAATGAGTACTGTTCATAAATAAAGATGCAGTGCATATTTCAGAGAGAGTCCTATACTCATGTAAACCTGTAAATCCTATTCTGCAAAGTAATGGTGCAGGATGGCCCAGAGGTACAGATGCAGGCGTGCGCCAGCTGTGAGCTTCTACAGTCTACATCATTTCTGCTGAAAAACACTCTAGGATGCTTTTTTAAAAAAATACAATTAATGAGTATGGCTGATGTGTTACATTTTTTGTAATGAGCTGGACCCAAATGCAGACCCAGACACAGGAGTCCAAGGAAGGCAGGCAGGCAAGGAGGTAAACAAAAAGTGATGAAATCCAAAAACCTCTGAAACAAGCAGAAAAAACAAATCACACTGGAGAGGAAACACACCAGACTCCAGCGATCTATAGGCAGACCATGACATAACATCTAATTAACAGTAGATAGATGTTTTTGTTTATTGGTTACACAAAGGTGTCGAATTTCTGACAGTAATAATTGCCATACAACGACAAACGTTCGCAAACAAGTTTTCCTCTTTAGTGTGCTTTCAGCCTCCGTTATCTATTGGTTACCATGGAGACACGGCTCAGGGACTCGGATGTTTACTTGTGGCCCTCATGTCACAGGTCGTGTGTGTCTATGGATTGCAAACACTTGAACAAAAAAGTGTTAATATTGTTTTCTCAATTTCTCCCTCGAATTGTTTCTCATTTCTCATTATTTTCACTGTCCAATAGAATTATATTGAAAGTGCCTGATTTCATTAGGTTGGAAGAAAATGAAATGTTTGGAGCCCAGATTGTTCCCAGGGAAAGGTCTGTATCTGATGAAGTGCCAGTCAGGGCTCCAAACATTTTCTTTCCAATTTAACAAATTTAACATTTTAAAGCCCCAGAGTACTTGGCTTTTGAATTTAAAGTGTTTCTGTATTACATTGCTTGAGTTCAATTTACATCCAAATAAAACCGAATTTAACTGAATACCCAGAAAACCACAATTTAATTTAATGTAGCTAATGAAGATAAAAAGATTTATCTTGTGACCCCATGGATGAGTCCTGAACCCCAGATTGAGAACCAATGCAACCACCTTGCAATTAAGCTGCAAAATATTTCATTTGTTTCAACAAGGAATACCCAGCTCCCGTCTCTTTTCATCTTATTTTCTGTCACTGCCCCCCCCCCCCCCCCAAAAAAAAAATAAACCACATACAAACACACACTGAAGCTTTTTCCTAAAAAAAATACATATATCATGTGCAGACATTAAGTTGTCAAGAGAGGCACCTTAGATCTTGTTTTGTTAAGAAATCCTTGACCTGCTTCAGCACCCCCTTAATTCCACCCCCACCCCTCCCCCCTTGTGTTATACAGCTCACTTGAGCATCCCTCAGAAACAATGGATTCTTTTGTCTGTCGTTGCTCTTCTGCTCGACACGAGAGACTCAAGAACTCTGCAGTAACTGCAGTAACATGTTTATCACTTAGTAACACAGCATTCAGACTGACTGATAATGAAGCACACATGTGGGGGGTGGGGGGGCGTGATTACAGGAAACTGGGGAAAAAGGAGAGACAACACACAGGAAGCAAGTCGGGTGTGAAGAGGGGGGAGGAGGGAGGGTGAGAGTGTGAGAAGAAGGTTGTCACATATGGAGGATGGGTGTGACTGGGTTTTTTTTCAACTCAAGCTCTTTTTTTCCAGGAAGGAATCTCTTCCTGTGAGGAAACGGTTTCCACCACATTCCCACCCCCCATCGTAACAGATCATTCTGTGGTTATTATGGCAGATATTAATGTGCCATATTGCAGAAAGATGACACAGGCTTGGTGAAAATTGGTAATGTTAAACTACTGTGAGAGTCAGAACCAAAAGATTTAAATTCAGAAGAATAAAATTTTTATACTGGATGCAGACATATTTGGGAATTTTCTGCCACAAATTAAACATTTGAAGTAGAAAGTGGTAAATGCCTTTTACTCATACTTCAGTAAGGTCAAAATATTTGCAATTTTTCTTTTAATTTTTATGCTGATGTAACTGAAATATGGAAACCAACATAAGAAAGAGCAATTTGTCTTTGTGAAACAAGGCCACATTCTTACTTGCCCAAAAAATGCAACAATTCTGGATAGAAGTTTTACCATGGAAGTCGCTGACCTTCAGGTTTTATTCTGTAAACAACTTGATATAGTAGGAGACTAAACTGAGGTGTTGTCTATTTCATGTTACTCGGTTAGGTTCTGGACTCAGATAGCAGTAACAGTTGGACAGAAAATTATTCAGACTGATCCACCGTGCTGGGAAAAGATGCTACACATCAAAGGATGTGCAACAGGACAGAAAAATGACTCCATCAGTGATGCATGTGTTTCTTTCAGAAATGGGTAAGTAAAAGGATGAGGTGGAGGCACGTTGATGACATTGATTTCTGCGTGGGAGCTGTTCTTTTGTTGTGTTTCAGATCTGTGTGGTTTGTTTCTTTTTTCTCTTTCCTATCTCTAATAAAGCCACGTTGTGTTTGTGTCTGTGTTTTACAGGGCAGATGTCAAATTAACAGTGATGTTTCTTCTTCTTATTGCATTGCTGATAAACTAACATTATTCAACAACAAACACAAACAAAAAGAACCTGCATGAAAGGAGACAACAACCTGTGACACTGCAGGTCACATTCATCTATTCACACACTCACATACACTGCTTCTCTAATGAAACACACACGTACACACATCCACACAGTGATGCAACACTGGGGGCAACATTAAGGTCAGAATGTTGTGTGGAGCCAAGGAGCTGAGAATCGAACCAGATCATTCAAAAGTCATTGTGGTCATGCTCTATATAGTCATAGAGACTCTATGATCCAAAAAAGTTAGCCCCGATTCAACTCCCATGCAATAAAATAAATATTGAACCAAAAAATGGAACCAAAAAAAACTAAATGAAAGAGTAGAGTAAAACAAAAGTAACAAGACAAAAAACACAATGCAGCCTGGACGGGTTTTGGGCAACACTATCAACCCCAGGGGGGCTGCTTCTTAATTCAGAGTGTGTGCGTTTGTGCGTCCTCACAGAAACATAACAGCCTATAGCAAACACACCTGCAACAACCGCCCTGCGGGAAAGGCTGGATGTGACAAATTACCTCTGCCCACAATGCCCTGCCACAATAGCGCAGTTTGAGAACAAATAATGAATAAATAAAGTTCTCTGGGCTTGAACAAGGACAGCATTTTGTGAAGCAGTAAGTTTTTGTGTGTGAACAAATGGCCCTGTGCTCGTCTCACAGATGAAACAGTGGGATTGAGCACATGAACAAAGCAGCTCCGTCTAAATTTATATCCACGAATTACATCAGTCACACATATGAAAACACCTCAGGGGACAAAAAGTGACACTTGAAAATCACCAGGAGCGACATGTATGAATCATCTTAGCTTTCCAAGATATGTACACTCACAATAGAGGGCAGGCAGAGGTGAAATCAGGGTGAGATGTAGCTCAGATCAGGTTGAAATCAGCTCGATCACACACTTTGCTCACTGAGGGGCCACTTCCTCTGCTCTCTACATTTAATGACATCCCAGAACCAATGGGAAAAAAGGCACAGAGATAAAAGGTAATGGAGGTAACAGCTTGAGGTCAGTAAGGATTTGATGAGAGAGATGGAGGTGTGAAAAGAGCGTGCTGATTGGTGTAAGTGTGTGCGCAGGCTACTTGAAAGGCTTTGAAACTCTCCCTATCCCTGGATGGTTTTACACTGTGTCTTTCTGTCTTTTCTGCTTTACCTCCAGGCTGTTTTTCCTGGCATCAACCTTATGTAAGAGTTCAAACACAGGTCAAAGTTACAGCTCTGTCCCCGGCTGCGATGAAGCTGTCCACCAATGCCAATACAAAACAACAAACTCAATACTGCAAAAATGACATTGCATTCATTCATTGGACATAATTATAGCATAGTATATAAATGTCTGCAAACAACATCCCTCATTTATTTTGCAACTTGACATTGTGACGCAGAAAGTGCGAGTTTCGTTGCGGTTACTGGACTGAGAGGGAGAACAAGGGATGTGGGCGGCATGAAAGCAGGAAAATTAATGTCCCCAAAATGAAAGTGAATCAATACGGTTGCCTGAGGATGTGAAAAGGTGGAATGAGAATGAGAGTGGGAGAGGGTGGAGGGTGCTGAAATAGAGTTGGAGCATGATTAATGGTCCTTTGAAAAGGAACAGTATTCATCAGTAGTCAGCTTCAGGTGCAGGAGAGTGTCCTATGTGTGTGTGTGTGTGTGTGTGTGCCAGAGTGGAAGTACATTTTGCACTAAGTACACTTTGTATACATTTAACTACCAAACTTCCCTCAATAAATGACCAAACTATAATATTGATTACTTTGTATTACTTGGCAAATGAGTGCAAGACTCAATTTCTTCTCTTCATTTAAACACTGTTGCCTTCACATAAAACAAACACAAATATACAGGTGGTGGTGCAACAGCACCACCTACAGCTCTAAGCATTTTTGTTTAAATCCCAACAAAAGAAAAATCACTGATACTAAGGAAAAGCAATACTTTATTCATGTCAATAATATTGAGGAGCAAGACACTAACCCTAACCCTTCATGAGTGCAAAATAACCAGAACTCTTGCATTATTACAAAATCATCTTTCTGCAAACACAATGAACATCCCCCATAAATAAGAAGTTAAAGGAAGTCAGCAGGAAAACAAGAGAAACCCTTGCCGTCACACTCACACCAGCACAGGCACACAGACAGGTGTCAGTTTCCATCACTTGCACTTATACGTGAGCTGTTTGCGATGATAGTGGATCCATGCTGGGGCAACGACAAGCCCGGTCAGGAAACCAATCATGGCACCCAGACTGCAGGAAACAGGCCAAACCTAGAAGAAGAAGAAGAAGACAAATGAGTCCGAGCATTATTACTTGGGTAATGTTCAGTTAATTTAGAGAGGAAATTCTAAAAGGAAAAATACAGCACCTCTATTTGCATTTTCCTCTAGTCATTTTACAGACAACTCCCTTTGCAATTATAGTTTCAGTCTTTTCCTTTTTGTCATCTAAAAACACTGCACTGATTAAATAAAAGAAAGATTTAACTGTCACTGTGTTTCTTCCCTATGGAGGTTGCATTTAATACCAATCAATGATGAATGGAAAAACATGGCTTCTTGTTAACAAAGCAAACTGTGGAGAGACTGTGCTTTATGCAAGAGCAGGCAAACAAGCTTGTATTACTGTAGAAGGCTGCGCACAAGTTACAGTAACTCAATAGTGGGGATATGCTTTAATCATTTAAGTGAGTGGTTTTATGTTTGAGTGGGTTCTTTCTTGTCAGATTGTTTTATTTGAATAATTTCAGAGGCCTGAAGAGGTATAATTTTCTAGTAAGTCACAAGAAAAGAAAAAAAAACATCTTCCAACATCTTTGCAGGGTCCTGACACCCAGGTTTAGCAGCCGTACTAAAAATGTCCACAAAATAGAGCTATCTACACTCTTAAAACACTGCACAGCAGCTTATTAGGGTGGTTAGTTTTCCAGGTAAATGCCCCCCTCTGTCAGCTGCCTCAGGGTTCTGTATTCAGATCTCTATCCAGTCTCATCCTCAGTGAAAAGCTCAGTCTTAAGTTCCTGTATGCTGCATTTTCTAACATCATTTCTCAGAGACTGTCACATCCACCTCTCTTATTAGTCACAGACCGCTTTGCTTTCAAAAAACTTTTTTGTTTTTACACATCTAACTGCTTGTTAGACCATTCCCTCTGTATTTCTGTCACAACCCTCGCCGCTCTGATGACATATCATGCAAAGATCCCACTGTATACATTTTGTGTATGAGAGGATTTCCAGTGAGTGCTGACCTGCCATGGCCTGTCCCAGTCTAGGGGTATAGGGAAGGCTCCCAGCCAGGCTCCTACTACTGTGCAGGCGACTGTAATCTGAAGACAAGTGTCCCACACAGACATAGCTCTGGAGACAGAGACAGAGCAAAGCAAGGTTGTTTACATTCAACTTAGATAAACACATGAAACACACAAGAGAAGGAATATAAAAATCTGATTTTGAGCTCACCCATGCCGACTGAACACTCGTATCCAGGCCTGGACGTTGGGCCCAAGGACACAGAGACACCTCAGTGTGGTTAGAGAGGTCAGCAGCACAGCAAGGGAGAATGTCTCGAAGGCCGATCTGGAGAAACCCAGAAATTAGAGAGTAGCATCCAAACTAACAGCAACAACTGTTTTTCTATTTTCCTGCTGTAATCTCTCTCTCTCTCTCTAACAACTACAATACATACATGCAGGTATATAACATGAGCATTGACATGTACTCACTCAATCAGCGGAGCTCCATAAAGAACCACCACAGTGTGAAAGAACAGGCACGACAGGAAGAAGTACAGACAGGAGCGAAACAGCTTAGATAACTGCAGAAGGAAAGTTCATAAGATTAGAGAAAGTAAAAACGAATGCCTTTGAGACTCAGGTATGAATGTTTCTTGGGTTTCAAAGAGACAAATGGTCTTGCTTGGATGGAGGTAGCTGGATATGCATGAGAGTTCCTTCAGGTTCAATAATTTCATTTCTGCACATTACTCTGTAACTCAAATTTTAAAACGGATCAGATGTGTCCAAAACATTTTCATGGTACTTTGATTAGTTATGTACCTGCTCAAAACATTTCATTTGCTAAGTTAGGTATCTAAACTGAACAGAAATTTGAATACATAATATATAATTTTGCACCCATTCCAATAAATCTGGTCACAGTTGAGGTTACAATGTTCAGCTTTTGCCAGAACTGTTTTAGAGACGTTTTGATTCAATTTCATAATCATTTGGAGAAGGGTGTTTCTATTATGTGTCCATAATTGTTTATATTGTATATAAATGAAGGTAAGAGCAGAAATAGCAAGCCCCTTTCAGTAACTGTCTATACAATTCAAGACCTAGCCAGTAAGTAATCATAAAACTTAGTAATGGCAATAAATAACTCCGACATTTACACAGCCAGTCTCCCTTTTCTTTCACAGTAATTATATTAAGTTATCATGGTTTTAAACTGCTGCCACCGGCAGTTACCTTGTATCCCACTGTGTGCTTCTTGGTGGGCGGTGTGATGCCGAGCAGCCAGAAGACGGCGACACTGACCGCGGTCACCGCACCGGACACCGAGTAGATCCACAGCAGGTGGGTCCCGTACACTGAGAAACCTGGCACGAACACCGCAGGTAGGACGGTCGCCATGAACACCGAAGAGGCGAGGATGGCGTGAGTGGACGCCATGGCTCTGATTTCATGGTCCCACATGACGGTTACTTTACAAGTTTATAAGGACAATGATGAGAAATTATTAATAAAACCCTTTTAAAATGCAAATTTTGCAGCCGAGGAATGAGCGGATCAGGTTAAACTCATGGACGGATATTCTTATCTTCCGTAAAGGAAGGAGTGACCCTGTTTCTGCTTGGACTTCACAATAAAAGTCCAGCGTTAGTACCTGTACAAAACAAAAAATTAACTCACCGATTCCCATTCACAAAACATACTGTACTGAATATATCTTGAACAAAACTCCAAGAGCTCTTTTATTTAATGACTGTTGTACTATATATATTTATTAATATAGTATAATATAGTATCTCCCACCTTCAGTGCACTTCTACTTTGAAACATACTACTTAACACTAGCTTGCAGCAAACAGGAGTTTTTATTTTGTAGGCGACTTTCTAGATAATGAGACCGTCCTTCCTTTAACCAATCAAAGTGATGATTTACAGGGAACGGTTAACCAATGAAATGTCATGAAGTCGTAGCTTTGACCAATCACGTTACCGTGAATACAAGCAAGCGGAATACACGACCGGAAGTTTACAAATATCCATCGAGCAAGCTAACGTTTAGCTGACATTTGTGTTTTATTTTGACCACCCGCCGTAAAGCATCGGTTATAACGAACAAAGCGGAAACATGGTTTGTGAAAAGTGTACGTACCACACCACTCAGATGTGTTTTGCTTCAAAGTTCAACCTATTTATTGCTCTTCGCGAAGGCTCGAGATCCTGCGAAAGCTCATGTTATGTGACTGCTAACTGTGACCGTGTTGGTTTATAAACACTGATATTATTTCTTTAATGGGTTTGTTTTTCCCTTTCTAAACTTAATGATACTTATTGTTTCAGGCGAGAAGAAGCTTGGTAAAGTCATTACCCCTGACACTTGGAAGGATGGAGCTCGGAATACAACAGGTGAATTCAGGGCCTTAACTCAAGTAAATTTGGAAAAATTACACAAAAACCTTCACACAATTTCCAATTTCTCTTTCACTTTTATTTGTGACACACTGTCATTTGATGTTAGTCAATGATGTTTAATGGGGTGTTTTCTGCTTCCTTCACTAAGAGAGTGGCGGGCGTAAGCTAAATGAAAACAAGATGTTGACTTCGAAGAAAGCTAGGTGAGTATCTCAATAAAGACTGGCTATAAATCAGAGTTTAATGTTATGTGCCTCATCATTTTGCTCATGAGGTAAAATATCACCATTGTAGGGTTTAATCTACTCATTGTAGTTGAATTATTTAAGCATTTAGGATGTTCATGGATTCCCTGGATCTGCGTTGCTAACAGGCTTTAATGTCCCTCCCTCTCAGGTTTGATCCTTACAGCAAGACAGGCTTCGCTACATGCAGGATCTGCAAGAGCTCAGTTCATCAGTCTGGGTCACACTACTGCCAAGGCTGTGCATACAAGAAAGGTATAAACTTACACACCCAGTGATTATTGTGCTGCACCAGTTTGTTGTTTCTGCACAGCTCAACTCCAACTCCTATTTGGATAAACTCTTCAACATCAGTGAACAACAATAAAAACTTTTAAAGAATTTGATGTTAAGAACTATCAGCCTGCAAACACACTGGTATAGTTAATTACCGACTACAAAATACAAGACTAGCAGCACCTGCTCTTCTCTCTACTGATGTTTTTTTCCTTTTCACTGCTTTACTCTCACCTCTTCCCCTTTCGTCTCTACAGGAATTTGTGCAATGTGTGGAAAGAAAGTTTTGGACACCAAAAACTACAAACAGACATCTGTGTGACACCGTCCCAATCAGAGAACAGATCTGCAACTGAATAACAGATGTGAAGAAGAGACTGAGAGGCACGACTGCCATCTTTTCAAGTTTTTAGTATTTTTCTGCAATTTCCATCAAAGACAGCTGTAACTCTTTTCTTTTATTCTTCTCACTTCAGTGAAAGAGAGATATTTGGAGATGGCTTTAACCTCTTACTACGAAATATGAAATAATGCTACTGGAACTAATACAGTGGCCATACACAGGGTAGCACAGTTGTCTCCAAATACAACACCAGTTATATCTTGTTTCGTAAGCCACGGCTTCTTGATTCTTTTGTATATTTTAAAATTAAATACTTTGATTCTTTGCGTTTTAAGAAAGCTTTGATTTCTGTGTTCAATATGTTAAGTGTTTTCTTAAACTGAATTAAAGCATCCAACATGATATTATTTGACAGGCTTATTTTGTACCTGACTCCCTAAGGAGGTATAATTTTAGCCTCTTACGCACAACATGCCCATATTTGTCCTGTGTGCCTCTAATAATTGGTTTACTTTGACGTAATCATATTTGGAAACAGCATGCTGCACTCCCAGGTGTGACCCCTCCCCCACTCCTCATTGCTGTCAGAGATGGAGGTTATAGTTCACAGGCTGCCTGATGACAGGCTCCTCTTTTGATATTTAAAGGCCTTGCTCACCCTCAGGGCCTTCGACCACATGTGCGCACACTTGTTTTTATGTCTGACGGTTGATTTATGCAGTTGTTCTGCAGCACAGAACAGCATCAGGTCTCAGCTGATACAGGTAATGTTTGGATGTTGAACACATGTCAACAGTGTAACCTGCTTACAAGCAACCACAACTAAAACTGATTAGATAATTCTGGATCCTCTCCCTGGCTTGTTGTATCACTGCCCTTCTGCTCCTGTTATTCTGTATTGCAGTGCACTCAGGGAAATCAGTAAAATATCCCAGTTCATACCTGTTGCAAACAAACCTACAGCTGTCAGTGCTGATATCATGTGATGTCTGAGGTTGAGTACTATATGCAACTATGTTCCACAGTGTTGTCATAGCAATACTGTTGGTATATAGCAATGGATATAACAGTTAAAACACCTACCTAATATTGTGTCACCCAAACAGCGCAGACCCCTCAACATATGGTATCTGACACCAAGACTTTGGCATCATATCCTTTGTAGCCTGTAAATTGTGAGGGGGGGGGGGCTCAATGGATCACTCAGACCCAGACCCAATGACCCAGTCATTGAGCCATCAGTTTGCCTCTCAGAGTCTTACACTTGTTCATTTTTCCAGCTTCCATCACATGAACTTCAAGAACTGGGTGTTCGCTTGCTGTCTGATATGTCCCACACCCTGACAGGTGCAACTTTAATGAGGTAATCAATGTTATTCACTTCACCTGTCAGTGGTTTTAAAGTGGCTGATCAGGCTGATAAGGAATTTGTGTACTTAACTCCATTATGAACAATCTGGGGATTGTGTTATATGTAATGTCACAGACAGTTACATTTCACAAAGAGAAAGCAATTTTGTTGTTTAGATTTCACTGCAGCTGTCACGTCACACTTTTTGCAGCTTTTTCTAGATCCATTATTTACTTTGTGAAGTTCATTGCTACGTTAGTGTTTGAGCTTCCTTAATGTCATTACTTTCCCATTGTGAACACACTGTACTCCAAATCCTGATGAACTCCTAATTGTGTGTAGTATGAAACCAAGACACAGTAAATTTCTTGTGAAATGCATAATCATTTGGTTTCATTTTTAAAAACAATGGAAAATTGTCCACTTTCATAATTACTTTATTTAAGCAAAGAATCTTCAAAATACCTGCTACAGTGGTACCTATTTAAAGCAAATATCTAGTTGGTACATCATTTATTCTTCTCTTTGGACTACAGATATAATAATTTGCCCCATAGCTTAAAAATGTCATATATTACAAATTCTTTATAAATGTATTCAGAATTGACATAGTTTTTTAAATTATTAAAATCAGTTGACTCAATACAATAATAAAGCAAGTAAGTTACAAGAGTATCTCTCTGCAAAAGCACCAATAAAATTCCCCATCAGGAAAAAAAATCTTAAGTATTGTCACATTAAAACATTGCACTCAGGTTTCATACCTTATAAAAACAATATTTGCCATTGAAGGCTTAAAAATATCAACCAAAGGCACCAAGACTGTGAGGCTTGTATTTCCTGTTTTGTTCACGTTGATTTCAAATGATGGTTTTCAGCTGCAGGACTGAAATCTGTCAGGTTTCAATGTATCCAGGCGAGCTCCAGAGTTGGCTTGGATCTCACAGCAAAAAGGAGCGTTATAATTCCTGCTATTTGTATGTCGTTTTATTAAAGTCAGATGCAGATCCATCGTGACACTGAAGTTTACCATGTTCTACTGTGAACGGAGGCTTGGAAGCGAATGGTGTCGTACGCCGTTAGGTGCACTGTGAAAGAGACAGGAACTCCTCCCGGGTTTTGGGATCCTCCAGGTAAACTCCCAACATGGCGCTCGTAACTGTGCGGCTGTTCATCTTCTGGACGCCACGCATTACCATGCACATGTGCCTGCAAATCCACATGAACGCACACGCACAGCTCAGATTTGCACCTGCAGCACTGGGCAGCCTGAACATGCTTTGAGGACCCACCTAACATGCGTTTATAAAGAGGACCACTACTGGTTTTACACATCAACTGTCATTGTATGAATTGCATTGTGGGAAATGTAGGTACCAGGTTTTTTTATTCGTAGAATAAAAACAGAAGATATTTGATTCTACTGCATCCACTCTGGTCCCATCAATTGTCACAGAGTCTGAGTAAGTTTTAGAGGTTCAATTTTTGTTGAAGGGACACTGAGGCCACGTGTGGCAATTACATGCTAAAATACCAAAATATATGTAACTAGCAAAAGTGGACAAGAGTCTGCGAACTTGCTAAATAATGTCCATTATTGGGCAATATCTAGCTGAAGATTGCTAACAACCATGAACTCCTGCTCATACTACTTATACCCATGAGGTTTAGAGCAACTGATACAAGTGATGATCATGAAGGTGGTGCACATGTGTGTACTTACGCAGCTTCAACAACCACAGCTACGCCTTTTGGCTGCAGAGCCTCATTTATTCCCATGGCAATCTGCTTGGTGAGACGCTCTTGAACTGAAAGAAACAAAATAAGCGGACATACAAAATTATGATAATACCAGATTGTATTCAAATCCAAATTTGAGCAAAATCCTTTGGTAAAATGGAAGAAAAGTGTCAATATCATATGTGAAGACTATCAAGCTTGCACAAATCTTTTGCTTGCTTACCCTGGAGCCTCCGACTGAAGATCTCCACGATCCTGTAGAAACCAAAGCACAAGCAAGGACTGATTACAGAAATAATAATGATTAATCTTATGATAAACATAGCCTGGCATCAGTCACTGACCCCTGGCCTCTAATCAAGTCATTCATCTGCACAGATCCTTTATCTGTGAATGATTCACCCTCCTCAATTCTCTGAATCTGTAGTGCAAGATTCAGCGTCCAAAAAACCCAGTGACTCTGTTACTGTTATTCTGGGTTTGTATATTCAGAGAGTGTGATATTTTAGGGAAGAGAGAGAAGGAGACAGACAGGCTGTGATAATAACTGGTGATTCCCACAGGTCTGAAGGGATTTTCTCATGGCTCGGGAGCAGAGAGAGTTTAGACTTGTGTCTGTGAGTGTGCCTGATGAGGGGACTAGATTCAGCCAGCAGGCTTAGACTCTAAGCCTCCAGGTCAATGCGCTGAGATAACAGAAGAACGCAGCCACCCGGCACTAACACCAGAAACAGAGAGTCACAGTGATGGCAGGTGTGTGTGTGTGTGTGTGTGTGTGTGTGTGTGTGTGTGTGAGAGAGAGAGAGGGAGAGAGAGAGTGTGCTGTGCCGTGTTACCTCGCCAGCTTGCTCAGTCCCACCACTTTTTTGTTGGGAATATACCCGATGTGAACCTGCAGAGAAATGACAGCCAATGAGAGCACAAGTGACATGATCGTAATAGAAAAAAAGTCAATTTTAGGAATTCAGTGTTAACATTTGGTTGGCAAACACACACACACACAGAAACTCACCTTGCCAAAAAAGGGCACCAGGTGATGCTCACACAGTGAAAACATGTCAATGTCCTTCACAATCACCATCTCATCATGATCTTCATCAAATATGGCATTATTTAAGATGTCTGGAGGCACAAACACACAGATAAACATCATGAAAAAGTACAAAAATTAAGAAAAGTGTTCTAAAAATGAAGGCTAGACTGGTGAGTGTATCAGTGCAACTGTGATATATGAATAGCATCATCATATCAAATGGGATGTAACTGTAATACTCGCTGGCTGTAGATGTAGGCTTTATCAACTGCAGCTAACAATTACTTGGATTGTTTGATGTATCAGTTGGTTGGAAATTGTGGTAAATGACGATCACAGTTTGACAGAGTCTGAAGATGACTTCATCAAATGTCTAGTCTTGTCCAACCAACTGTCCAAAGACAGAAAAACACCAAATACTGATATTTGTTAAAATAATTGATTCTTTAAATTTGTATGGAACAAATAGTCAACTAGCTTTTTCAGCGTTTAACTCATGACATATTTCTCGTAGTTTTGTAATCTAACAGTTTAAAGAAAATAACTTTACTCAATATCCCTGATAAAACAAAACCCACTGAACACTTTTCACTTTTGAGAAAATTAGTTGTCCGGCCCTTGTCAGTGCGACTTTTGCACCTGAAACTAAAACCTTTAAAAGGCGAATCACCTCCACCCTGATACTTATCAAGTAGATCTCATCGGTTTCACTTACACTGCATTAGAGAGTGAATGGGTTTCTGTTTTTCTAGTCGCTCAACAAATTTCCCATTTAATCCAAACGGAAGAATCGTATCACTTTATGCAGCGCAACAAACAGATATGCCGCATTAAAGCTGTTTTTTTCTCAGTAATGTGATAAGAAAATGCATTTTGTATGTTCGGTTAGTTTTCCATGGCTTCACTAATTGAAAACCACATCAATCTGCCACCGTGTTAAAAGCCCCGCCAGGAGGTGAGTGGATGCTCACCGTCGATGGTCTCGTGGTAGCCCTTGGTGAGGAACTGCATGGCCTTGGCGGCGCGCAGCGGCGTGCGCAGCAGCCCCTGCCGGTCGGTGTCCTCTCCGAGCTCCCGCAGGATGCAGGTGTACGCGGCCTCGAGCGCAGGTAAGCGGCACTTGTCCTCCGCCTCCTTGCGGGACTTCTCGTGCTTTCGGTGCACGGCGGACGTCTTAGTGTCTATGGTGAGGTTGCTGAAGCCATTGTTGCAGTGGAACTCCTCCACGGCGTCGCTGACCTTTCCGTTGCAGTGGCCGTTCATGTCGGAGCGTTTTTTCCCTCTTGGTTTTGGTTGCGGAAGGAAGAGAGTTCCTGAGGTTCTGTCACACTGCAGGTCTGCAAGGCAACTCCTGAACCCCGGTGCTCGCGCGGTTTATAAAGCCAAACCCCAGCTACCGCGTGCGCATCCGCCTCCCATTCGTCAGAATGCCACCTACGTCAAAACACAGAGTTTCGTCAGCAGGGCTAAATGTCAACACAGAGCACCAGTTACCAAATCAAGCACGGTGAGCAACCGATTCTCTCTGCATCTCCCATCACTTGACACTTACTGTATTGTCTTCCGTCCCTCATTAGTTCTGATTATGTTGCTCTCCCTGAGAGATCGGTCTCTCACAAGGGTCACCAGGCTCATGACTTCACGTGGAGCTCAAATGTGTTTTTTTATGCAGTCAAAGCCAGTGATGTCCCTTTGAATTGAATTTCCCTGTAAATCCAGTCTTACAGCTGTGCAAAAGGGCCAAACCTCCACATGAAACCCCCTTTTATAGTGAAAGTGAAAAACAATCAATGGCAGGTTTATGATGAAGATGGGGGGGGGCATGAATGTCTGAAGTTCAGGTTAGTCCATCTAATATAGCTGTTGAGATATTGTCATCGCTAAAATAATTAGGATACATTGTCTACAAACCATGAATGTCTGTCAAATTGTCATTTAGATATTTCAGTCTGGACCAAAGTGACAGACCTCTTATGGTAACAACTGTTACCTGGTCTAATCGTTTTTGATCTCTGGGGCAAAATTGACAGAAAAAATAATTAGAATTTTCAATGCAATCTTTGGCAGTGTATCTGAAGTTAAAGCATTAAGCTTAGGTTTTCACTGCAGTGAATCACAGCCACTAACTATTCTATATCCACATTCCTGGATGGCTGAGATTAAAAGTTCTTTCTGTATTTAAAAAAAAATCAAAAGGGAGGGTTATAATCATGTTTAGGAGAAACAAGTTTAAGCTGTTAAACTCATGATGTCTATGAGTAAATATGGACAATTGTGCTGCTCGGCTGATGGCCCCTCTGTGATGGTTCCGTGTTGCTGTCCTCCTGTGTGTGTGACCACTATGGTACTTTCCAGTTCTTAAATTGATGTAAAGAAATAATTTCAACTGTGTCTGCTGATCCTTAATATCCATAGGCAATTAGGATTAATACAGTTTTAAGGTTCACAGGCACGATTAATAAATGTGTCATGTTGATTAGAACATGCTTGTCGTCACTTCTAAATTATGATCAAAGAGATGTACTTTTTAATTCCAGAATTGGTCAGTTTGTTCCAGATGTTAAAAGTCTGGGTTTATAATAGCACAGTCAGTTGGTTGCCCCACCACTTTGGTTCAGACTGAAATGATTCAACAACTACAGACATTCATATTCTCCAGATGATAAAACATGCAGACTTTGATGACCCCATCATGTTTCTTCTTGTTGTCTTCTACAATATCGCTACATCTAATGTATGCACCAACTAAATCTGTTTCATTCATTGTTCCCAGATGATGCATCCTAATTAGTTTGGAGATTCCTAGTGTAATGACACCAAGTGTCATCAAAAGGATTTACATTTGTGAAATGTCTTGGTACTCAGACTTTGTACTCAGATTAATGGGGGGGAATAACAGGTTCAAGCAAATTAAACAAGGGTAGTACAATGAAAAGTACAACGAGTGGCCCTGACCTGAAACTCAACCTTTCTTTCTTAAGATCACCAGAGGTGGCTGAAGAAAGGACACTATTTATTTAATTTGCTTTGTACTGATATAATGCCATGATACATCATTTGACCAAGTTTATCTCTGAAACAACACTTTTTATACTCACACACACACACACGCACACACACCACACAGAGAAAGTTGACAATGGGAGAAGAAAGTATGATATAACATGTTTCATACCTAAGTACCATGGATGATGACGTTGGTCCTGCAGCTTTCTTGGAATTCCCTATCTTTCAGAAGCCCTGGAAAAGAGGAAGCAGATGTGTCACAAATTCTCACATGGGCTTGTAATTACCTTTACTTTTTCTCCTTTAGTTCCCAGAAAATGAGGACTTTCTTCTGAGCTGATGGATATTGTTTCTTAAAACACTATTCAAAGTACTGAAATCAATACCCAACCTTATGCAACTTGAATAAAAATGGGTGCAGTGGTTATCAATTTTATTTCTATTTTTTTCTTTTAAAGTAGGGATTGTAAAAGCAGTCAAATGGAATTTCAACGCTCTGTGATCAAGCAGTGAAAACCGGCAAAACTAAATAATTTAAACAGTCGTCTTTGTTTTCCAGTGCATGGGTAAAATAAATGTTATACCACAAATTGCTCTTCTTTTCTCCTTAAAATCATTCATTCCCCCCCTTGTTTGTAGCCCATTACAAGAAAATATATATCTCTCACGACATCAATCCAGTTCATTCAATATGAATATATCTGCGTCAAAATGCAACATGAAAACTAAAGATTAAAAGATATCCTTCAGTTTTTCCTCAGACTCAGCTGCTTGCTCAAACAAACCCTCACCGTTGCTAGTGCCCCGCATGTCATGTAAAAACAGCAATTCATCCACATTAACCTATTGTGTGCGTATATATATATATTCTCTCTCTACATGACGGCCCTGTTTCAGTTTCCATCGGAACTCGCGACGCTGACGTGACGCAATTTCCCGTTTCCCCGCGGCAGTGGCGGGAGATTCCAGCATGGCGGTGCAGCCGAAGCAGAACCTGTCCATGGACAGTGCAGCCGAGCACAGCTTCCTCAACTTCGTTTTCTCCATGCCGGAGAAACCGGACACCACTTTCAGAATATTCGATCGCAGCGACTACTACACCGTCCACGGGAAAGACGCAATATTCGCGGCGAAGGAAGTTTTCAAGACGAATGGCGTCATCAAGTATCTGGGCTCAGGTATCCTAGCATCTGTAGCTAGCCGAAGCCTCCAAACAGGAGGCGTTTGCTGTTGGCAAGCTGCGCGTTGTTGTTGGGCTTGCTCAAGCTAAGCTAACTGCTAATGCCTCCGCTGCACCAGCCGCAGCCCCGAGCTTTACAGGAACTGTCAGTCGACGGAGTCAAAATCTCCCAGTGAGAAGTTCGTTCATACAATGTCAACGAATAAACTTTTACTAATGCATAAGCAGCTTCAGCGTTTGATTCAAGCTTCTGTGAAATCAGGTCCACCATTAATCTACTGTTATTTTAATATGCAGAGATATGTAAGCAATAGTTTAATTTGCTGCTGCACATTACAGTTCTGTAGAAATCCTGCGGCTCTGTAACTTTTCATGTGCATCATAGTCATCTTGTTTCTTTAATGTTTTAAAAAGAGATGCATTTATGATGATTTCCGTCTGTGCACCACCGTCCCTGAAAGAAAAGGTTGTTCCCTGAAGTTGTCTCCGATATTAACGACAGGGAGTCGCAAGCTGGAGAGCGTGGTGCTGAGCAAGCTGAACTTCGAGTCCTTCGTCAAAGACTTGCTGCTGGTGAGGCAGTACAGAGTGGAAGTGTACAGGAACCACAGCAAGAGCAGCAAGGAGCACGACTGGAAGATCGAGTTCAAGGTGTTGTGTTATTGACGCAGGGGCAGTGTCAGCAGTGTGTGATTTCACACCCAAAATCACTCAATACAGTGGCCTTGTAAAAGGCCATTAAAAAGTCTAATATTTTTTGCACTGTAGCTGTTAGATATTTAAATATGAATGATGGATTCTTGCCTGTTGTTATCATCCATCTCAGGCCTCTCCAGGAAACCTGACTCAGTTTGAGGACATCCTGTTTGGCGGTGGGACCGGAGCAGAGGGCTGCGCGGGTGTCGTAGCCGTGCGCTTTGCCGCAGCAGCTGACGGGCAGCGCACAGTCGGGGTCGGCTACGTGGACGCGGCGCAGAGGAGGATGGGAGTGTGCGAGTTTCCGGACAACGAGATCTTCTCCAACCTGGAGTCCCTGCTCGTCCAGCTCAGCCCCAAAGAGTGTCTGCTGGTCCAGGGCGAAGGCAACACTGATGGCAATAAACTGAGAGAGGTATGCTGAATTAAGTTCAGCTCAGTGCAGTTTTACATCATGCCAGGACAACTGGGTGCATCATCTTTCCACCCAGGTCAAGAAAATACACAAGAAATATTTAGATACCCTTGAGCTACTGTTACAGTATGAGTAAGACATCAATACACTGTAATCTGTATTCACAAATACAGTTTGTGTCTGTGTAGGTGGTGGGGCGTGGCGGTGTGCTGGTCTCTGACAGGAAGAGGGCAGAGTTCAGCAGCAAGGACATGGTCCAGGATCTCAACCGGCTGCTGAGGGCCAAGAGAGGAGAGACGGTGGCCAGCAACACGCTGCCTGAGCTCGACAAACAGGTGAACAAAAGACAACGCTCCCTGACACGGACGCAAAGGCAAATTTGTGATTGGTGATGCTGGGCTGTATGAAAATCTAACTTGATTTGATTTGAAAACTACATTGTATGAAACGTTTGACCAGAATCTCTTTGTGTGTGTGTTTCATTCACAGGTGGCGATGTCATGCCTGTCAGCTGTGGTGCGTTTCCTTGAGCTGCTCTCTGATGAGTCCAACTTCAACTCCTTCAGTCTGACCACCCTGGACCTGGGTCAGTACATGAGGCTGGACAACGCTGCCCTCAGGGCTCTTAACCTCTTCCAGGTCAGTGATCGGGACGAAACCAGCCGTTGGAGCAGAATGTGTCGCTGAAGCCGTGTGAGCTGTTCCTCACGTAGCACGCTAAAGGCCGCTTGAACTGTGTCCTCCAGGGTTCACCAGATGATACGAGCGGAGCTCATTCATTGGCCGGTCTGTTGAACAAGTGTCGCACGCCACAGGGTCAGCGCCTTGTCAACCAGTGGATCAAACAACCACTCATGGACAAAACTAAAATAGAGGAGAGGTAATACAATGCTGGTCTGTAAAATAGCAAAAAACAAATGTCCTTCACATCCTCCCAGGCCCTGAGATGAACGGCCAACCCAAAAATCCTTGAATTGGATGAGAGAAATAAACCTTTTTTGGCATTTTGAATTTTATCAATCCAAAATTATGAGGATACAGTTGACATTTTGTGTGTGTCTGCATACATGCATGCGCAGGCTGGACCTGGTGGAGAGCTTCGTGTGCGACTCCGAGCTCAGGCAGACCTGTCAGGAGGACTTGCTGCGGCGGTTTCCTGATCTTCACCGCCTGGCCAAGAAGTTCCACCGTCACACCGCCACGCTGCAGGACTGCTACCGTGTCTACCAGGCCGTGAGCCAGATCCCTCCACTCATCACTGCGCTGGAGAGATACTCGGGTAAACGCAAACCTGCAGCGTTGGAGTCGGCATCTGCGTATACTGTGCACTGATCTCATTTTCAGCAATGGGGCCAGTTGTTAGGGCCAAAGTCAACAGGAAACAGTCCATGATTGATGTTCCTGAGCCGAAACACACTTTCTTGCTACACTTAACTTGCTCTTTGCTGAAAAACTTGTCACCTGACTTGGTCTCAAGCTGTTATAGCACACTCATAATCAATTAGCGAGGATTTCCAAGTTGACATTTTGCACGGCTTTGTTTCATTCACATGATGATTTTTCTGTTGATAGAATGTCTTGTGTTTCTTTGCACGAGTGTCACTGCCTGATGAGCAGGATCCAACACAGTTTGATTCGTTCTGCCTCCACTCAGTCTATATTCATCAATTATTGATTTGTGTGTGTGTACTGTAGGTAGTTACCAGGTCCTGCTGGATGCAGTGTTCCTGTCGCCTCTCAGAGACCTGCAGACCGACTTCACCAAGTATCAGGAGATGATTGAAACCACTCTGGACATGAATCAGGTCTCATCTTGCACGTTTCTGTACATGAGGAGGATCATACGTGTATCATTTGGTACTTTGTGTTTTTACACAGTATCAGTTCTACATGCCGTTCACTCAGTTCTCTGTTGTGTGCTCTGCGCAGATTGACCACCACGAATTCCTGGTGAAGGCGTCGTTTGATCCGGTGTTGAGTGAGCTGAGAGAAAAGATGGATGCACTGGAAAAGAGCATGCAGACAGTGCTGAGCAGTGCGGCCAGAGAACTAGGTGATTACGCACACACGTATACAGCAGACACTCAAAACAAGATGCATATCTGTTCCTTGCAAGGAACGCACAATGTGGTATTTTAGGGGGACAACTGCATGTGCGCATCTGCTGATGAGATTTTTTTTTTTTTTTTTTTTTGAAATGCGCTGTGACCAAAACTCCAGAGCAAGTCGATTACACCATGCATTCATCATGTGATGAAAAACAATTTTTCGGACGCGATCAGAAAGATTCAAAATCAGACTGAATGTCTGTTTTGTAGTTAATGTTTCAGCCTAATGTGTAAAACCAAAACCCTAAACATTATTGTCTTTTTACATTAACTGGAACAGAACAGAGCATTATTCATTACAAAAATAATAAAGACTTTAGTCTAACTTAGTTTGACCCAACTTTGTATCTGTGTTTGTAATTGTCATTAACCTTTTACACAATTATGACCTCCATAGTTTTTATTTTTTACTTTCATTCGCTTATAGTAATGACTTGGACAGCGAAATGCTTTTCATGACACTGGGCAGACTGAGGTGGAGGAAAGGAATAAATGGATAGTCAAAGTAGACAAATTTGTTTTCTTCCCATGCTTGGATGTTATTTGAGTTTCACTTTGAGCTCATCGCCGTTACTTCACGTTTCAGGTCTGGATGCTGGTAAGACTGTGAAGCTGGAGTCAAACGCCATGCTTGGTTTTTACCTGCGAGTCACCTGCAAGGAGGAGAAGAGTCTGAGGAACAACAAGAAGTTCACCACGCTGGACGTCCAGAAGAACGGCGTGCGTTTCACAAACAGGTCCGTCTGGCCGCGCCGCACACCTCGTGTCGACCTTCGCTAACCCTGCCCGTGCTGTCAGCTGACAGTGCGCGCTCTCACGTGTCCACAGTAAACTGAGCTCTCTGAACGAGGAGTACACCAAGAGCAGGGAGGAGTATGAGGACGCGCAGAATGCCATTGTTAAAGAGATCATCAGCATTGCCTCAGGTGAGGAACCTCATCACATGTTGCTCACCGTGTCCCACCGGCGTGGCATCGATTCGACAGACAAGAGATGACGATGTCGGAGCCACATGGGAATTATGAGCTCTTCATTACATGGAATTGGTCTTACGTGACCTTTTTGGTAATTGATTTCATTCACATTTCCTACAGATTCCAATAAATTGTGCTTTGAACTGTTAAAGTTATACTATGAAGCATTTGTTGGTTGCTGTTGGTAAACTATTAGGTTTACTATTCAGGGATAACCCCTCCTCCCTAGCTCGGCCAGAGAGAGAGAGAGAGAGAGAGAGAGACAGCAGCTGTAGTCGAGCGAAGTCCTCGGAGAAAAAAAAAGGACGAGCGCAAGTTAACACCCCCACACATCTGTGGGATGGTGACGCAGAAAATGTCCCGAAAACAGCAGAAGAAGAAGAAAATGCAGGCATCCTGCATCATAATTCTTTAAGACATAAGACTTAGTAATGTTAATTCCTGCGAAGCGTTGAACTGTTCGACGACACCCCCCAGGTTACGTGGACCCCCTCCAGACAATGAGCGACGTGATAGCGCAGCTCGATGCGGTGGCGAGTTTCGCCGTGGCATCCGTCTCTGCCCCCGTGCCGTACGTTCGGCCTCGCCTCTTAGCTGACGGATGCAGGCGCATGGAGCTGCTGCAGGCCAGGCATCCCTGCATGGAGACTGATGCAGACACCGCCTTCATACCCAACGATGTCACCTTCGTCCAGGGGGACAAGAGCTTCTATATCATAACAGGTGAAAAGAGCCACTGGGTTTCAGGAAACATCTACATCATATCGTACAGCATCCCTCTCGCTTAAACTCTGTTCCTCATTGGGATTCTGATTTTCCCCTCTCCTCGTCTCCAGGGCCAAACATGGGTGGCAAGTCCACGTTTATCCGGCAGGTGGGTGTGATCGCTCTAATGGCTCAGATCGGCTGCTTCGTGCCGTGTGAGAAGGCAGAGCTCAGCATCATCGACAGCGTCCTGGCCAGGGTGGGAGCAGGAGACAGCCAGGTGAAAGGCGTGTCCACCTTTATGTCCGAGATGCTGGAGACGGCCGCCATTCTGCGGTAAGAACACACAGGCTTGTTGTTTACGGTCTTAATTCAAGCGATTTGGAGCCCGGCCTCATCGTCTGCGCGTGTCCCTCCAGCTCGGCCACGCCAAACTCGCTCATCGTCATCGACGAGCTCGGCAGGGGCACGTCCACGTACGACGGCTTCGGCCTGGCGTGGGCCATCAGCGAGCACATCGCCTCCAAAATCGGTTGCTTCTGCCTGTTCGCCACGCATTTCCACGAGCTGACGGCGCTGACGGCACATCAGCCCAACGTCTGCAACCTGCACGTCACGGCCCTGACCTCCCACAACACGCTCACCATGCTGTACAGAGTCAAACCAGGTCTGACTGCACACAGTAATGTGGTTTCTCACATGAGTTAGCCAGGTTTTCCCCCACAGATAGACAGACGTAAATGGATGAGCATGATGGGAAGAGACATTTTTGCAATCAGTCACAATGCTTTTGCAGTATTTTGGAAGTTTAAACTAAGTGGGTTTTTTGCCTCTAACAGGCTGAAGTGCTTCTCTTGTGACTTTTTTCAATAAATACTCCATTTCATCATTTGATAAGACTGAAGTGGCCAGACTTCAGGGCATTTGTTTGATTCTGATTAAAGCAGGACTTTTGCTTATGCTCGTGGATGCAGATGATATAAGGAGTGAGACACCTGGTCTTTTTTAACCTCAAGGTGATTGCAGCCGTGACTTCTAAGTAAAAGTGACTTATTCAGGCATGAGATCACGGTGTTAAAACTAGATTTTTGATTTCATTATAGAAGCCAGCAGAAGTTCAGAGTCTGGGGAGGTTTCTTATAATTACTGTGCAGTTTTAATAAAATATAAATACGGAGAATGTGAGGATTAGTTTTGATTTAATTTCATTTGAATAAATTCTGCCTCAGGCCAGTTGCCTGTAGATAAGTGCTATAACTTCAGTTTGTGTATAGAAGGAATTACCTCACAGTCCAAAAACTTTCCAAAGTGATGTGGCCCAAACTGTGTTCAGGTGTGTGTGACCAGAGCTTCGGCATCCACGTCGCTGAGCTGGCTTGCTTCCCGCCATCGGTGGTTGCCGTGGCGAAGGAAAAGGCGGAGGAGCTGGAGGAATTCCAGGAACCCTCCGGGGAGAGATCGGCGCAGGAGGAAGAGCCTGAGGCCAAGAGACGACGGACAGACAAACAAGTAGGAATTGGTTTTACTATTCCGAGTATCCCCATTGTGGTCATCATCATCATCATCATCAGCCACGCATGATCAGCGTACACTCTCTGTCATAGAAGCAGAGATGCGAGACGAAGGGTAATTAAGGCAGCCGATTGTCACAATCAGTGTGCAAAGTCACACTGTTCCTCGGAATCATAACTCTGAACAGAGATGCGTATTTTAAGATTCAGGTTGGCTGGAGGGTCACCTCTAATTATCTCCAGTGAATGGGGAAGTACCACTGGAGATCATGTGGAGCCTTTGTAAAAGCAAAACCGTCCCTCTTCCTTCAGGTGGGGGAAAACCTGATCCAGGACTTCCTGGAGAAGGCCAAGTCCCTTCCTATCACAACCATGACCGAGGAGGAGGTAAAAGCAGAGCTCAGGAGAATGAAGCAGGAGCTGGTCGCCAAGAATAACGCTTACGTGACAGAAATCCTTGCACGTTGTGTTCCTGTTAAAACTGCTTGATATTTTTTTTTCAGACTGGCGTCTGTGCACTCAACACAAGTTCATTTCATGTACTGCAGACAAACATCCTGGAGCGCTTACATTGTATAGTTTTTCAATAAAGAGTTATGACAGCACGTGCTGTCAGTTTGTTTTCCTGTCCAAGTTACAAGATAAATGACACTGTTGTGCGTCACTGTGAAATGCCTGTTTTCCAAGGAACATCACATTTTTCCAGAATCCCGTCTGCGAGGAAAAAGCTTAGAACATAATGTTGCATGAAAAAAACTCAGTCCTGTCCTGAGAGGTGTTTCTAATATTTTGTCCACCCCATTTATATACATGAGAGGGCCAGAATATTAGGAACTACTGTCAGTATAATGCAAGGCAGTTTGATGTCACTATCCACTATGACCACAATAATAAAATAGAATCATTACCTTTTTGACAGTGCCATCAAGTGGCCAGTGAGCGCACAGCAACACTATGATTCCAAATACCAACATTGTCACGTGCATCACTTTAGGCACAATTCCCCAAAATTCAGCTTGACATGTCTGTAAGTACGTAAGTAAGACATCTCTGCAGTAAATATCTTATTCTGAAAACAGGAACACGCAGAATATGGAATATACAGGAGGAAGCCATTAGCTACTGAAGATTGACAGTTACCAATACTTACATTAATCCATAGGCAGCTTTTGAAGATTTAAGTTGGTTTGAGGTTGCTCGGGTCACCAGTTAGTTGCCTCCATGTATGACGATTATCAGTCACACTCAACGGGTTCACCTCCAAACACTTTAGGTTTCCTGAGTCATGAGGACGTGCAACACCTGGTGGACTCAGAGCAGCTGATCAAGAAAATGAGTCATTCACCTGCCAAACAACATCTCTTTAAGCTCTGCAGGTCACGAGCAAATTTACAAGACAGACACCTCTGATCTAATAAAGTTTTATTTTCTTAGAAATGGCCAGTTTCCTGTTTTCTTTTTTGTCTTTCTAAGAAAGTATACCCCTTTTTGAATTCCAACTAGCATCTACATAATGGTTATTGAATACTTCACAATATATTAAGTCTAGATGTAATGGTACATGCATACGATTCAGGCTGCATGAGGAGCCACAGTCACCACGATACACGGGGAGAGGAGGGGGTGGGGGGCGTGGACTGCAGATTGACTCATTAGTTCCAGTTCAAAGGAGCTCTGACATCTCCTACTCAAACCCTCTCCACAAAACACTGACTGCATCGACTTATAAACATTTACACACACACACACACACACACACAACTTTCACTGTACACAACACACATTTTTACACACACACACACACACACACACGCGCACATACACACCTTTATACAACTGTGGAGCCCCTCCACCTGCCATTTAAGCTAATATACTGGAGAGGGTTTTTAGTGTTTAAACGAGATTCTCTTTCACAGAAAGAACTTCACCACTGGGACGTCCTGAGTGTCTGCAGTTTGCCTGGGAGCTGGGGTGGGAGGAGAGACGCTAACCAAAGAAAAATAATAATAATTATAATAATATATAATAAAATAAAAGACATTCAAATACAGTCAGCTTTTTGCTTGAAAATACAAAACTACATGAGAAAGCATTGAAATAAAATCCATTGATCAGAACATATTTTTTTTAAAAAAAGCCCAAGTGCTCCATCACACACACAATCTTGCTCTTTATCCACACACAACAGAGCAACATCCTCCCATCCGTTGCCTAGTTACAACCACCTGGGCAGCCATTGGGAATGGCGGCTGCGAGGAAGCAGGAAGTCTCTTTGACAGCAGTTCTTGTGAAGAAGAAGTGGGCTGGGCGGGGGAAGGAGGGGAGGGTGTCTTCGTGCGCTGCCAAGGGGGGGCATTCCCCTCTGCATAGCCCTTCTCTTCCCATCTTCTCTCTGTCTACAGACTGAAATAAGAAATACTCAAGTGAGGAATCTCTTGTGGCCGTTCTGTGGGTTTACTCTCAGCTCCACTGCTCCCTCTAGTGGAGTCTTGCCTCTGCTGCAGCGAGTCCGACCGCAGCGGGCAGGAAGCTGCTTCCTCTGCAGCCTCTTCCTCCTCGATCCCGTCCGAGAGCGCCGCAATCATAGAGTCTCTCTGGGTACTTATGGCTGCAAGTGGATGTGTGTATGTGACTGTGTATGCGCGCGTGTGTGTGTGTGTGTGTGTTTAGGTGTGTTGAGTGTGCGTGGCTGTGTGCAATGTAATGTGTTTGTATGCTTATGTGAGAGAGAGTAACTGGGCCGGATGCGTTCAGTTATGTTGCAGCGTGTTGGACTCGATGGGCGGCGCTGAATCATACAGAGTGTCTGTGTCGTGTGTGGGCTCTCCGGCCAGCGTGCACGGGTTGGACAACGTTCCTGCTCCGCAGTCACAAAAAAACCTGGAAGGGAACATATACCAAATATAACATCCACTGGATTCCCCCCAGTTTCCCAGATACTGCTCCCATCGACAATGTGAAACTACTATTTAGGAAGGAGGTGAAAGACACTTACCGATCGTGCCGTATAAACTCTACATCGTGCCCTTGGTGGCATTTTTTGATGCAGTTAACACAGATTGCGTTCCTATCTGTTGTATTACAGGTGTGACACCTGCAAAGACAAAATAGATTCATTTACATAACAACTAAACAATGCAACTTCTGGAGCTTTTAAGGATTGCTGCCTTTTTTCCTTAGCAGCCAGCAGTTTCTCATAGGCTGGGCTGCAAAATACGATTATTTCCACTATTGACTGATCAGTTGATTATTTCCTCAATTAATGAGATTTTGGTTGACAAAGTGTTTGAAAACTTCTTGCTTGTCGTTAGTTGCATCCTTTGTATTTGACGCAGCTCACCTGTAGAAGTCGTGCATGGGGTAGCTGGTGTAGCTGGAGATCTTGTAGAGACACTGTCCTCTGCTCACGGCCTTCTCGATGGCGTCCTGGTTATTCAGGATCTTATTATCTAAACACAAAAATGAACCGATGAGAGCGGTTAGCGGACAGCGCATCACTAAACTGGAACCAATTTAAATCCCGCAAAAGCAGCTTTCTTACCTTTCATGGTGACGTTGACTCCAGAGGCCAGAAACAGCCCTCCAAAGCGATTGTTGAAGATCTGGTTTCCCTCCAGCGTGGCTGTGGCGTGGTTAGTGATTTCAATACCTGGGGCAGAAAAAGGAAGACGCAAAGTCTGCCATCAGCACCAAAAGGAGATATGAGGGGAGAGGTTATCAGCACCCATACGGTGGGTGGTTTTGGACGAAGAACACTCACCGGCAGCGAAGCCGTCGAAAATGCGGTTCTTGCGGAGAATTGGATGGCTGTTGGTGCTGATCAGCACGCCGGCCTGGGCGTTCCTGAAGATGTCGTTCTCTTCCAGCAGACCTGCAGAGAGAAACCGGTTTCACAATCAAACTCAAAAATCAACGACATCATTTTCATACATCACACTAAACAAACTATACCATTATGTATCTCCAGGAAACAGGAATTAATTTATTTTTCAAAGGATCCTGCTGTTTGCCTTGTACCTCTGCCTCCATTGAAAATGCAGATGCCTCCGTCTCGGCCGTCGTGAATCTTATTTCTTCTCAGCGTGGGGTTGCTGTCCGTCTTGATCCACACCCCGGCCATGGCGTTGTCAAAGATCTCATTGTCCTCGATGAAGCCCAGACCTGTTGCGTTCAACAGTGGGATAAGACACATTAGAGGTGCACATGCACTTTGTGTGAGGCAGACAAGGAGGTGCTGGAGTCAAATATGGACCTGAGTTGTAGACTAAAATTCCTCCGTTCTGGCCTCCCCATATCTTGTTGCGTCTGATCTTTGGGTTGCTCCCCGTCCTTTCAAGATTCAACCAGAACAATGTGAATCATTCAGGACAGAGTGTAAACAGAAAACTAGAAAGATTTGTAATGAGCAAAACCAGTTTGCGGACCTTATTTGTACACCAGAGTACATGTGATTGTAGATGTCATTGTCTTCCAACACACCGTGTCCATTGTCATAGAAATATACACCGACCTACAAAAGAAAAGTGATCAAAACATTGAATGAATAAAATATTTGGTTCTGGACACTGCAGCCTGAACATACTAATTTCTTTTTCCTTCAGAAGAAATCCTACGGCAGTAGAAGCAGTAGTAAAATGTGTGACAGTGTTTACACTAATTATCCTCCAGCTACGAGCTGACTGCGAGCGTTTTTATTAACAGTGACATCCTGCAATCTCGTCTCCTTGTTAACGATAATCACACACACACACACACACACACACACACACACACACACACGGAATCTGACAAAATGACTTGGAGCTTGTATGAGTCAAACCACAGCCTGATTCTTCAACATGATTTCTGAAGGGCTCACCAAGTTAGACTCTTCCAGATCTTTTTTTTTTTAGACCATATAGTGTAGAATGTAAGTTAACAGCCGTTTGACAGCGTGATGAAAACCTAGCAGGGATGATGTGGCTTCCTCCTGTGACACAAGCCACTGTGCAAACGATCCTGCGTTTACTTTATAGGTTTCACCTGTTTGCCGCTGTGGATGCGGTTCTTGCGGAGGACAGGAGTGCTGCCTGTGGTCACCCACACTCCGGCCAGTGTGTTGCTGTAAACCTCGTTCTCCTCGATCACCCCCTGGCCTTTCTCATGCTAAAACGGGAGGAACAGCTGTCAGAAAAACCTTGCTGGAAAAGGACACGCTGCCTTCTTGAACTCTCAGCTACATTTATCTACAGACGTTTCACACTGATGAGCGGATTTACCACGTAGATGCCCCCGTGCTGTCCATCGTGGATCTTGTTGTGCCGTACAATGGGGCAGCTGTTGGTTCGGATCTGGATTCCCGCCAAGGCGTTACCATAGATATCGTTACTCTCTATCAAACCCCGCCCATCTCCAAATATGTACACCCCTCCTTGGTTACCGTTGAATATAGCATTCCCCCTGGACATGAAAAGAAATACAAACAGTCACAACCTTGGAAGTATATATGCACATGGAGACAGAATGACTCGACCAAAGTTCCTACGTAGCCATCTTTGTTCAGGTCGTTTTCCACTCGCCACTGAAATTTGAATTTTTAACCCAAACAGAACCCAAATAGCCCGCGTCTCTCTTATGCTGTCGCTGTGCGAAGCGCGTGCTCTCACCGTATCGTCGGGTCACTGTTGGACGTGATCCACACACCAGCAAAGTTATTAGCATAGATTTTGTTCTCTATAAACTGCCCCCGCCCCTTCTCGTGGACGTAGATGCCTCCCGTTTGGCCGTGGTGGATCTCGCAGCGCACCACCGTGGGGTTGGCGTAGGCCTTCACCTCAAAGCCTGCTATACGGTTCCTGTGGATGTTACAGTTCTCAAAGTAACCCTAAAACACAAGAGGAGAACAAAGACAAATTAGATGGCCTGTGATGTTTCTTAGAGTCAAATGTGCGGCACTAAACAGCTGACATGCATTTACCATGCCGTGATCAAAGGTGAACACTCCAACATCGCGTCCGTGGTGGATGTGGTTACGTCTAATGATGGGATTACCGTGGTTTTTCACCCAAATTCCCGCTAGTGCGTTGTTGCTGATTTCATTGTCTTCATAAATCCCCTGGAAAGAAAACAAGACTCAGAGTCAGAAGCAAAGCCCGTATGAAGACTTCTGAGTGTATGTTGGTGCGTGCACGGCAAACAAAGAGTTACCTGTGCGTGGTCTGTAATGTACAGCCCCACGTTCTCACAGTCGCTGATGTTGCAGTGCTTGATGGTCGGACATGCTCCCTGGCCACTCACACATACAGCTGAACCCACTACACACAGGGGGAGAAGAGAGGGGTCACCCTACAGGTCACGACGATCACGATCACGCTCGCTGTCAATTAATCGACAGTCGGGAAATCCAATGAGTATTTCATTCGCAGTGATGTGAAAATCCTTACAACTGTGAAACTGAAACCAACAACTTTGGTATTTTTAGAAAGACTGGAATGAGTAATGAGCACGTCAAACACACATGTAACTACTATAATCAGGACTAGAAATTCCTAGAAACCAAAATTAAAAACAACTGGCTTTGCTGGGCAACACTTGGATAAAAATGAATACAGGTATCTCAGCGACAATCCCATACAGTTCTTGCTGCATGCTCCATCATAGTTTAATCAGGATGAATCACTTGATTGACTGACATGGGTTGATAAAAAACTAACCGTCCAGTCACGACAGGGATTGCTACACGGTGCAATGTTGGCACTGGGTTTCCAGATTTCCAACTTCTCAATACCAACAACCCAAAGTTTTTCATCAGAGAGCAGAAATGGCCGTGATAAAAATAGTTTCCAAGAAAAAAAAAAAAAAAAAAAAACACTGCTCCAAAGCTTCTTGATTTACAGTCCAAGACCCAAACAACCAATTATGTTTATTATTCTCGGACGCAGGCTCATAAGGAACACGCTGATCATCTGGTAATATTTAGAAAATTTAGTAATCCAATATTAGGGACACTGTGTGTTTTTCAAATAATAGAAAACCACAGCTCCACATTGTTCAGTAGCGAGCAGACACTAGAACATGTGCAATGTCATGTAAAGATAGTTTTAAGATGATGTGAGAAGTTGCTCAATCATGGCTGCGCAAGTGTGCATGACACTGTGGCCTCCCACAGTGATCAGTGTGTGTGTGTGTGTGTGTGTGTGTGTGGGGGGTCACCTGTGCATGTGGAGCGGATGATGCAGTGGTCGATGTTGGGGCTGCAGTTGACTGTGATCTCCAGACAGTGGTGGGCGTTGTGGTGCTGCGCAGACTTATCATCGGGATTAAACTGAGGAGAGAAGAGCAGCAGGGTCAGACAGAGGCTGCGTTGACCGACAGCACGTCTGCACTGGCCGCCTCCGACCGGAGACACGAGCCAAATGGCCACCGCCATTCATAGCTGGTTACAGGATGTAATCAGTGACAAGATAATCCGATTGAGGTGAAACTATTTTTTTTGGTTTTTTCCTACTAAAACAGCCAGTGTAAAAACAACACCTTTCACTCATCAATCAAAAAAATTAAATCTTGTAAATGTGTATATTGGTTTGGGTTACACTCTAATTAGATCATTACATTCACCTGTACACTGCCTGAAACACAGTTAATCGGGGATTAACAGATGATTGATGTGAAACATTCTTAATGGCAAAATAAAACATCTGGCGATGAAGCCGCTTTCAATCAAGTTGAATAAAGCAAGAGTCCCTCTCGAATGTTGAGGAGAGTGTCCTTACCCAATCCCCAAAAATCTTCACACACACATTTTTCTACCTGACCACACAGTTCGGTTTTGTCATCAGGAGGCCCATGAGCATCGTTACAAGGCCTGGGTTTGTTGTTCGACCCAATTCTGATTCTTGCTTATGGACAGCATGTTCTCTTCAAACCACAAAAACCCAGGAGTCTCCTTTAGGGACATAATAATAATTTTATCGTCAGCTAAATATATACTGATAAATTAGAGACTAGGCTGGACTTTCCCCACTGTAACTACACAGCTGAACAGTGTAAGGCCTGTGATGGGACTATAATCTTATACAATATAAAAGCATCATTCAAGTCTGGTTGAAAACGGACAAAACCGAGGGAAAGATGAGGTCTGTCTTTACCTTGATGGTCATGTATCCCACGTAGGCATCCTCCGATCCCTCCATGAAGACAAACGTGGAGTCTCTAGTGTTCTCTATCACCACCTTGTCGGCTACTTTACCGGGAGCTGAGAGGAAAGTGGAAAAACGCATATATATATATATATATATGGACATAAACACAGCTGAATGTGTATCCCAAACGTATGGGTGATGCTGATTGCATGAGGCAGAAGCATCGAGGTGATGTCTTCTGTAGTTTTGAGAAAAGGCAACATGCTTACCTGCACCGATCATGGTGATGGGGGACTCTATATAAATCCACTCGTCTGTGTAGATGCCAGAGTGAACAAAGATTAGACCATCAAAGTGGGCCTCTTGGACCCCGCCCAGTGCATCCTCAATGGTGTCATAGTACTGCAGGCGAGAGGCACAAACTCTTTCAGTTGGAATATAAACAACATCTCAATGCATCAGAAGGCAGTTTAGAAAAGCCAGAAGGTGTTTACATTGGCTGTGCAAAAATATCAGTACTGAAGGATTTCTCTTCAACAACGAGGTCTTAACTTACCAGCATGTTCTCTCTGCCTTTGTATCTGCCAGGGTTACTGTAGAAATGCTCAGCGAAGCCTGGTTTTACATGGGCGCCTTTGTACTGCAACACAGAAAACACCAAGGTCAATATACAAAGCTGCCGAACACCGTAACAAGAATAAGGTCCCCATACAACCCGGGCATCAAACTGTCCTTTTACAAGAGCTGCTACAACTAACGTCACTATTCTGCACTCACTCTGAATTTCCCCTTTATATTCTAATTAATAAAACAAATGTCTTTGTCTTCCACTAGCTTGAGGAGCTTAGAGGACGTTTAGTCTGAGAGAAGGTACTGGATTGACATAATCAAATAATGAGACACATCACTGTAATAAATTTTACACATTCTACTATTGACAGAGCCTTAGCACAACAGTGTGAGCAAACCAACAGATATTAAAACCGATCCATCTCTGGATGAACTGAAAACATTCACGGCGAGACTGAACTTCTGGCAAATACCGTGCACGGACGGAGTCAAAAAATAGAAGCAGGAGAGTTTTGACAGCTGCTTGTCATAAAAGTTTGACTAAAATTTTCCCCAGACAAAAGAGGCTAAGTTACTACTTTTGAGAAACACCAGTACAGGGGAAAAGAATAAGAGATTATACTCAAGCACGCAAGTAAAAAGAAACTTTAAGAGAACTCTATGTGACATGGAAAGTAAAAGGCAAATTCAAAATTGATTATATGGACATGGTTTAATACATACTGCATGTAAATTATATATATATGTACATATATGCCTAAATTGATTACTTTACACCTGTTACACCCCCGTTTCTCATTTAACTGCTTAATCAAGAATATTTTCAATTACTTCCATCCGTTATTGTACATATATACTTATACAAACACACACACACACACACACAAAATATGAAATAAATATGAGCACATCAATTTGCTTTCTCATGTCTCTGATGTGTGTGTGCAAAGTCTTTAACATTACAGACACTTCCTCCAGGCCACACACTATTACTCATGTGAGTGGCATGGATTTTATTGCAAAGATATATATTACTTTGCAGAACGACACGCTGTTTATCTTTAATATATATAGAGAGATAAGATCAGCAGGAAATAAAAATAAACCGGGTCTATGCAAAGACAGTGAAATGCCTCTGAGGGGCCTTTCTTCACGCAAAGACAACTCACCAGCTGTTGGAAGCTCTCCTTCCATGGGTTTGGGTGTTCGTGCTCCTCTGGGCTGACTTGGTAGAACCTGCCCGGCTCAGGGTGCATCATGGGACGCGTGTACTCAAACACCTCCATGTACAGACGCTTCCTATGATGTTAAATACCACATAAACAGAATTTCAATTGTCTATCTTGAAATGACTGTGATTTTAACACCAGGAACAGAGCAGTTTCCATCTCCTCAGTAGCACTGACCAAAGGATGGGGTCGTTGGCGAGCTGGCTGAACCTCTTGCAGACACAAGCTGCCTGACAGAGGTCCTGTTCCAGTAAGTAGGAGAAGATCTTCAAAACTACCTCATCTGGAAGCTTCTGCTGCAGATATTGCTCTGCCGGGGCTGCTAAAAGCACACAAATAGACACACAGACACACACACTCCCAACATAAGCTTTCATGGATTCATGTTATTTAATGGATTGCAAAATAACTAGATTTACCAGAACACAGAGGGAAAAAAAAAAAAATCAATAAAGACTCAAATAAAAGGTTTTTTTTTTTTTTAAAAAGAGCTAACTCTTTCCTTGCCCAGCTGCAGAGATTTAACACACACCTGGCAGGTCGTGGCTCTTACCGGACACTCGTGCCCGCTTGGCTCGATGGCCAAAGGCCTCTGTCGATGATGTGGAAGCTCCCTGTAAAAGAGAGCAAGTAAACTTTATACCAAAATTCAAGCACAATGCCATCAATGGAGAAATTCATTGCTCTGTCACAAAAAAATCATTGCTCCTTCAGAGACATGCACAAAAAAAAGCAGCTCACTTTCACTTATAGACACACACACGCCTGTACCCATGCAAACTGGACTGAACACACACAGATATTTCAGTCTCACCTCCATTGGGCTCTTGCTGGGGCAGGCAGAGGCGGTGGCAGAGGCAGCGGCGGTTCTCTTGGGAAGCAGGGTCTTGCGTCGAAGCTGGTAGGGACTGTTCTGAGCTCCTGGGCCGGATTCCTCAATAGCCATCTCTGCTGCAGCTGCTGCAGGAGCCTCCTCATCTGGACAGAGAAGCAAACATGTTCCCTATACATCAACCACTTCCCAAAGTGTCACTTCAGCGCACAAAGCTGCAGTATAGAACAAGTCCATGCAGTTTAGAAAGAAAAAAAAGGAATAGTATCTACTTGAAGGCCCATCCCTCTCTTTTGCTCAATTAAACACCTACAATTCCTCCTGCAATTGCAGCAAACACGATAAAGTACTGACACAATTATTCTCTTAGCCATTATTGACACAATGGTGTGCATTCAGCTCACATGCTGTATGCACACTGCGCAGGCTAACAGACAGGATAATACTTGGTAAGGCAGACAAAGGTTACTGATTGATAATGGCAGATGCACCCCCTGCAGCCACATTACCAGTCTTTCATGTGCAGTCCTACACAAGTGGTATCGGGCAGCGCGCATTTGTCTTCGGGTCCCATACGAGCAGGATCAGACTCATCTTTTATGGTGCTGTCAAATTAAGGGCCGCAGATGAGGTCGATCAGACGTGCGGCTAATGGCTAAAAACTGAACTGCGTAGCTGGCAAATCCGCGGTGTAAACAAATCGAGCTACGGCTAGCAGGCACCGAGAACAAGGAAGGGAGATATGGGTTCGATCTCGCTGGCTGCGCTAGCGTTAAACTACAGCCCCCGAGCACACAAAATGGACACAGTGAAATCATCCGAAATCCCACCGTATCATCTATCACAGCTGATCCGTGTGGCCTCTTGAAGCTGGGGACGCTAGCTAGCATTGCCCCCATTCGCTGCTAATGTTTTTGTTAACGTTACACCCCAAAAATGGCAGTCCAAAGACACCGCAGATTTACACCCTTAGAATCGTTAGTGACAGCTGGGAATGCAACAGCCGAGCACGCACAGAAGACCGTGGTCATAGCGTGCAAAATCGGCCACTTTGTCTCCAGTCGAGGTTACCGTATTATGAGCTATTAATGTTAACCGCACAGCTACATACGCATTACGTTAGGCGAAGACAACCCCCAACCTCCACCTAACCTGGTAAGCTAGCTAGCGGTGTTCGCTAGCCCCAATCACTCAAGCCAAACAAAGCGCGGCCTGGCCTAAGCCACAGAGCAAGAAGCCTCGGGTTTTCCTGCTGAACCCGACGCCTTTAAGCGCAGAGAACGGGCCGGTGAGGTATAGGCGGAGATTAAGTGAATACTGTTGCCCCCTGGCACCGCTTCGTCTTTTATCATTAGCCAACCGGGGTCTATCTTACCTCTATCCCCGTTGTTCCGTTCGGGCTGCACCGGGCGCGGCCTCGACACTCGCCTGGGTCTCCTGTTGGTGGCTCTGACGGAGTTCATCTGGGGAGTTGGTTGTTGAAAAATAGCCTGCTATCCTCGACCGCCCGCTTCTAAATTTAGCCTTCGACCCGAACTACCACCCAGACGGCCTTTTTCCCCGATACACCCAAAGAACTGCGATCAAAAACCCGCTGGTATTTGGGGTGTAATCGCTTTTTTTCCTCCTCCGTGGTGTTACAGCTCCCCCCGTATCGCCGCTCGGTGCCAGCTCCGTCTCAGTCTGTAGCAGGAGGAGCCATTAACCCACACGGGAAACAATCGCGAGAAAAAAAGAGCAGAGTGTCCGTTCGACCAATCACGTCTGGCGTTTTATGAGTTCCTCCTGCAACAACCAATCAGGGGCTTCGTATCGGACGACTTGACAAACCCTTTCTGTTGAGGTTTGGAATCGGTCAAGCGGCGATCTGATCAATGCATGGACTCGTCAGATAAATCAGCAGCCACAGAGGTCAGAAACAGGTGCATAAATGAATGAAATAGCTAGGGCTTCATGTTGGTGTAAGCGTTAACAGTGTGCCACACCGACCGCACTGACGTTACATGTTACAGCATTTCCACAAAACTGAAATTCATCATTACTACATTATTCACTGGAAGCAAATGACCCTGCGTTTGTCTAATTATTTTCCTTTCTAATCAGCCTGGATGATGAGGAAAATGAACCCCTGGACATGGACAAGCTAAAGGCCCCCCACCCTTCCTATGTAGGAGAGTGGGAGAGACACAAAATTAGGACAACTGGTAGAATTATTACAAAGTAGAAACTGAATTTGAAAGCAGGAAACATGAATTGTGGAATATGACAGGCACGCACATTAGTGTACGGGATAACAAAAAGTCTTTAGTCTTTTGAAGTTAATGATGCAATTCTATTTGAAGAGCTAATGATTATTCCATAGTTCAACGAGTTAATAAGGCGACATAATTATAATTATAATCATAATGTTGTAAAAAGTATCTCCATTTCTATTTTGACATTTTTGATATGAATTTATATCCATATTCTATTCTATTACTTTTTTGAATAGTCAATAGATCAAACACAGTAAGACAACAGAATTATTACCTGTGAAATGTAATTATTTCTTTGATTTGAGATTTTTTGTGTGTTGCATTCATATCCAAGTTTTATATTTGGCTTTTTTAAATGTAGCCATTTATTGGTTGGTGTCAATGGATGCATCCATTTTAAATCACGACTGCAGCCTCCATTCTCTGGGGAAACCAAACAATCAGCCGTCTTTTTACAGCCCGGCCACCTTTTAAGCTCACAGGAGGCGAGTTCTTGAGTCTGGAATATGATTATGGGTGGCCCCTCTTGTCAATTAACATCATTATGTGTAATTGTGCCACTAGAGGGCATTGTTTGGCTGCAAACGATGAAACGACAAAGCTGTGAACTCGAAGTACTCGAGGACAGGACTTGCTGCTCTGTTAACACTGTCGCAAGGTTTTATCTGGAGTCTTTTCTTTCCACACGTGTTTCGTCTGGTGAAGATTTGTCTAATTCAAAATATATAACATAGTTTATACTCCAAATAAACTCCTTTCTGCCAGTTTTGCTGGCTGGATTTTATATCGGGTTTTTTTTTGTTTTTTTTAAAAAGATTTTCTTATCTTTTCAGTGGAGAGTCAGGCAGTCATGGGGAAGGATTAGAACACAGCCCACAACAAGCCAGGGATGTTGCATGTCTGAAGCAGACAGTCAACAGGAAACCCTGAATATTCTTACTAAAATTTGTCGCTAGGATAAATGTTTGAATAGCACAAATCTGTACATTACAGCTGTTCTTCTGCAGCTGCTGCATTTGTCACATTATTCCACAGTGTTGTGTATAAGATCTTGAGCACTGCATGTACTCTGCAAGGCCAGGTAAGGAGTGGGAGAGGTTTTTTCAGTCTTGAAAGGATTGTTTGTCTTAACCTGTAGTCCCTCTTTCTTAGAAAAAATCATTATTCCATTTGCAGACAGTAATATGTTGATTTAACCTTGTGGGCAGCTGCTGTCTGCGATCAGTCTTTGTTTTGTTACAAAGGCATCTTTTATGAAGACATGTCACCAGCTGTGAACACAGAAAATAAGACGTTTCATTGTTATTGTTCTATTAGAATAGCCTTCCTGCTGATGTTATGTTTGTATAACGCTTCTCTGCTGTCACATTCAGTTGCTTGATGGAAAATTGACTTCATGTATGTTGTTCACAGCTGAATAGACCATAACATGAGCAGGGATCACAATAACTCCTGCATCAGTAGCATCACCTGCTGGTTAAAGAGAACAAATGCACCCACACGTTCAGTGTTGGCATGTAGGAGGCAGTGTATCCATATCAATGAGATGGACTCGGTCTTGCAGCTGCAGCCTTGAAACACTGACTTGCTTCTGTGTGTGTGCCTTATAAAGCTGCCATATCCCTCCTTCTGTAATAAGCCGAAAAAGCAGCTGTGTAGTCTCCCCTCCCACAACCACCCACCCACTCCGGCACACAGAGCAGAGGTTGGTAGGGTCACTTTGTCCTTGAAAAGCTTGGGATGCTCTGAAGGACAGCATTTCTAGATAAAGACAGCTCAATTTAATTTTGTGTGTGTGTTGCATGAGTTTTTCTTTTTGTCACGCTCACATTCACCGTGCAAAATCTATTCAAGCCGAGAAGATCTAATAAACATCTTTATAAAATGAACAATATAAAAACAAATATATGTTTTGTGCAAAAGACATAGATATAAAAAGGTGGAACTTAGTAGTATTGCCATTTACAATTAATAAACATAATTACATGTGCCTCTTTTAAACCAAATAGAGAACTTGAGGGGTAGAAGGGGATGCGGAGGCATGGAGAGCTACAGCAGATGGAGTGTATGAGGAGATTATTAATCAGCATGTCTCTGTGGTGTGTTTCTTAATGAATATCATTCAGTCTTAATGTTGAATGTTAAATGAATGCTGATTTCTTGACGTGCATGCTGATATCCCAGGCGTCAATATCTTGGTTAAACTGTTTCAAAGTACTTAAGTTTCATTATCTTGGGACGCCAGATGGACTGTGTTTGTTTCATGAGACTGTACATGAAAGAGAAGCCAGCTTACTACTTCTCCCACTCTTTCTACTTTTACTTATGATCTAAATAGTTATAGTGCAGTAAACTCCACCCATCTGGCACTGATTGAGTTAAAACAAACACAAGGAAATATCTAGGACAGTTATTTGACCTGGATTTGCTGCAGGTGTTTTGTAGCTATCTGTGCTTGTGTTGCTCTTTTGCACAGTACAGTTTACTCATGGGTCACAAGGTTTTGGAAGGACACTGACAGTTGTGCCCTGAGTTGTTGTGGAGTAGATGTTGAATATAACAATGTATGGCTGATGTTCTGACCAAAGATATAAGCAACATATTGCCAACGTGAGTTGGGGCCTCTGCAAAATCCAGCAAAACTTTGGATTTCTGAAGGTCATTCAGCATTCTTGTTTCACATCTAGACTCAAGGCATTGGCCAGGGAGTACAGCATCACGTGGCTGCTCTTTGGAGAAGTCCATGCCGGATGCTGACAGGATGAACTCTCTGTCCGGTAAATCTGTGCCCGGGTCTTGAACATGCCGAAGCGAGCTGCGAGGAGAAAGAAGTCCCGCCTGAAGGTGCGGGTAAAGAAGGCGTACAGGAAGGGGTTGGAGCACGAGTTGATCGGGTAGAAGAGGACCAGCAAGAGTTTGGATTCTGAGACGGTGATGAGAGGGAGCTTGAGAGCAGCTGAGACGGCAAAGAAGGAGATTGGAGCCATGCAGATGAAGTCAGTGAAGATGAGGATGGCCATGCGCTGGGCTACGCGGGTGTCGGCGTGGGCCGGCGCTGACGATGGGTTGCGGACAGTCAGGTAGATGCTGAGGTAGCAGCCACACACACAGATGAAGGCCAGGATGTTGAGGAGGAGGAGAGACACAACATAGACCTGGGACACCAGAGACTCCACGTCCATGGGCAGGCAGATACTCACCTGCACCATGACCACATACAAAACCATACTCAGTTTCCATATCATAGTCTAGGATAAAAGCCAAGTTGTGTGCTGCAGTGTTCCGTGAAGGGGAATGTGTGTGTCTGTGCACCCACCTTGCTGTAGCTGCTGACCCCGAGTGTGGGCAGCACAGCGGCCAGAGATGAGAAGATCCAGCCTGCCGTCATGACGATGCACGCGTGTCTCAGGCGGACTTTGCGGTCGAGCCGCAGAGCGTGTGTGATGGTGTGCCAGCGCTCCAGGGTGATCGCCATTAATGTGAACACCGACAACTCACTGGCAAACACCTGCAAATCACACACACACACACACACACACAACAACAACGAGTGTAGTCACTGATGTTGGACTTTCACATGTATGCAAAGGGAGCTTCATGCATATGTACACACTGTAAAGAAGCCCGCAGCGCTGCAGCCCAGGCCCATCTGCCAGTCGATGGCGTGGTTGTAGTACCGGCCTCGAGTGAGCATGTCTACGGTTGCTATGACTACCAGGTAGATACCCATGCAGAGGTCAGCAAAGGCCAAGTGGCACATGAGGAAACGAGGGACGGTCAGTTTGGAGCGGCTGCCTGACAACACAACAGTGAGAGCAGAGAAGGGAGAAAAATGTTTTCTGACAAGTAGAAAGCAGTCGTGGTATGTAAAAGTAGCCTAAAGCTAAACAAGTATATAAAACAAAATGAACATAGTTGAGAAAGTATAGGCATAAAGTATAAAATACAAATGTTAGGCTTTATGAAATAATGTGATTTCTGCCTGTTCTGTACCTAACAGCACAAGGAGTACCACCGCGTTCCCCAGCAGTGCGAGGACCGAGATGATCCAGATGAGGACCCGTAGGGGTACGGCGGACATGATGTCCTCACAGGGGTTGAACTCGTCAGGCAGTGGGCTGCAGGTGATGGAGGTGGAGTTGGAGCAGTGGTCTCTGTAGAAATGAAGGTTATCCTGAGCCCTGGGGTGGGAGCACAGCATGTTCCAACTCGATCTAACAGAAATGGAAACAAAATCTATGAGGCGTTTTTCCATAATATTTCTCTTTTTTTGATGCACGTTCTTCCAAAACTTTATGATAAGAAAACTTCAAGAAGTCGTCTCTGTGCTTATGACACATTAAGATGCTTATGTTGGATGATTTTCTGACCTGTTTTATTCTGATTTTTTTTTGTAGTCCCTGGTTTTGTGATTATCTGCCCCACGCTGATGTGTTGTACTGGTGCCACATTATCCCAGGTAAAGTGTAAAGATTGATCAGAAACCTCTTGACTAGGTCTACCTGTTCCTGTGTATGTTTTGGAAGGCGCAGCAGTGTGATGGGTAAGTCAGGTTGGCCTGGTGCAGTTTGGTGAAGAGCTGCAGGGGAGGAAGTTCTTTCAGGTGGAAGGCGGACTCTGCGATCAGCCTCTGGAGTCCGCCCAGGACGGAGTCCGGCAGCGAGCTGAGGGCTGTGTGAGAGACGTCTCTGCAGGAACAGGCACGTACAGGTGAGGATTTGGAAGGACAGTAACTGAAATCAAAATTTCACATTCCATGCCATTTTCAAAAGAAGTCTTCTTAGTTATGCTTTTTATAATAGGCATATGATTTGTTATCTGCTCGTAAAAGCTGTCGGTTTGTCTCAGGTTGATTTAGTTTGACTTTGGACGACTTTGTACGCATTAATTTCTATCTCTGTGTAGCATCTGTCTTTTTGAGTATTAAGCTTCCAGACACCAAAGATACATGAAAAATGAGACGGGCACCTACAACACTTTGGGCAGAATCACTAAAAATATATTTTTAGAACAGGCCCAAGTTGTAAAAACATATTGATTCATTATTTATTCACACAAATACAGCAGGAAAATGAACAATGAAGTCTATGTAAATGATGTTATTCCAGCTTGTTTCTGTGTCTACGTATGTCTGTAAATCACTCTAAATATTAAATATGTTATGGTCTACAGACAGGAATAATGTACTGTGATAAAGCCCCACATGGACACATTCAACTGGCTTTCTCAGACTATCTCTGCATGATATATAAATAAAGTTATGTTAAGGCAAATAAACATGCTCAGTGTATTCACTGAAGAATAGAAGGACTCCAGAGGGTTTAAGAAGTGATGCATGAATATTTATGCCAGCAAAAATCCACTTTCGCTAAGAATAAAACCCTGAAACTCAGAGTTCCTGATCTGAAAATTCATGGGAAGAGCTATGCTTCGATTGCCAAGTGATTGTTGGGACGTGGAGTGAAAAAACAAAACCATCACAGCACTGACTGACTGCCCCCTCCCAGCAAAAAAGCATTATTATTATTTTTTTATTGTTACCTCATTAGAAATAGGTCTCTCTTTGCTTTTGGGAATAAACAGGTCTCTGGTTAAATTTAACCTGCTCTTGGTTTATTTTTACCTTAAATTTGCCATGTCTCTAAGCTCTCGAAGCTCCACGCACGTCACATTATTTCTTTTTCTCTTTTCGTTTTGAGTCTTATAAGTGATGATGAGGAGGGTGAATAGTGTAGGCACGTGTTACTGTTAGATGTCATGCTTACAGTACCACCAACTCACTGGAACCCACAAAGGCGTTGGGACTGATGTGAGAAAGCTGTTGGTTGCTTCTTAGGAACCTTAGACAGAGGGAGGATAGGAGAGGGGAATTAAATATATGAGCTGACGAATTTTTTGTTGTTGTAAATATTCTTTTTGTAATTGTGTCTTCGCCTGTGACTCACAATCTGTGCATCTTTGTGCCGTTGAAGGCGTCGCTTGCCACCTCCTTGATGCCATTTCTGGTGAGCCGTCTGTCATCGGAAAGAGAAGCCAAATCACAGTCATGCGGCTCCAGCACAGAACGTTTCCAACGGCCAACTTATCTGAACTATTAAAGCTAATTTTAGTGTGTGCAGTTCTTTTGTTCACAGTGACTAAAGCTGTATGAATACACAGGAGTTTAGTCACTCAATACATTTTGTCTTTCTGCTGTCTGCTTTTGAACAGCCTGGACCTTGGAAGCTGTGGGCAGTGGTGGAAGACACATTTTTTTATTTCAGTAAAAGTCTAAAACTTTAAAAGTACTCTTACACAACAAAGCCTTGAATTTAAAATGTTAGTTCTTCACTTTAGTTTTGGAGTTTTTATGCTGCAGTATTGCATTTTTTGATTGATGCTGTACCATTTCATATGAATTATTATTTTCAAATTAATCAGAAAAATATAGAGGAGTAAAAAAATACAATATTCCCCTTTAAAATACAGTGGAGTAAAGGTAAATAAAGGAGCATAAGTAAAATACAACGGATATATTCAAATCAAGTGCAAAGATATCAAAACTGTCCTTGTGTAAATGTATAACTATTACTCTAAGTCTATGTCGCTGGGCCTGGTTGAGTGGGATGTATGATCTAATGTTGGATGTATATACATGTATGTTGGTAAAAATAGAGGTGATATACAGGAAACTGCAGCAGTGCGAGTGTTAGACAATGTGCAGAAAAAGGAGACAGGCAGGAGAAGATAGAGCTCTGTAAAGAGGGCAGAGAGCTTTTCAGGAACATTCATCACTGCGTATGTGGTGCCCACTCAGAGCTGTGTCAGGGTGACGTGTTTCTTAAAAAAAAAGATGAATCTTACATCTCTGTGATAGTTTGAGTGCAGAGGCCTCTGAAGGCATTGGCGGGGACTCTCACTATGTGGCTGTTCTCCTGCAGGTCACTAAGCAGCACAAAGATCAAAAACTCATGATTAACAACAAATGGAGAGAAGTAAAATGGCAAAAATGCATTTTCAAGAAAAACGACAGATATATGTACTCTTAAGATGTATGTGCTGCAATCAACTTCATATCCATAGAAGACTGGTAGATGTCAGATGGGAGAGAGTTGGAGGATGGATTTTTAATAGGCTGGAGACTGGGAACAGATGGTTTGCATCTCTGATATTCTGTTTTGAAAGGACCACTCAGTGCGTAGGTTTTCACTGCAGTGTTATATGTTTAATGGTGTGATTTCTTCTGGGCATATTTAATTCTGTGTGCATTCAATAGCCTATAGTATATAGGGGCATGTGGGAATATAGGGGAATATGTGGGAATATAGGTGTGGGGGTGTGTTTCTGAGCACGCATGCATTTGTAGTTTCATTAGTGTACTGTGCTGGAGACTCACAACAGAAAACCGTGGGCCGTGGAGTGGATCTTGGAGAAGTCTGGGAAAACGTTCAGTCCGGTGTTGGAGATGGTCCTGTAACGTGCAGATGAATGGCCTAATGTTACTACACTTACACCGTCACCTCTGAACAATGCACACTTTGTGCCCTCTTGAGTTACTGTGACAAAGTTGGACAATATAGTGGTCGTTCTAGTAACCAAAACAAAAATTTTACGCGTCAGAGAGATTCCAAGACAATTTAAAAACTCCAAAGAATGTACATGTACTGTATATATGGCATCATGAATAACTAAATTATGCATTTAGTTAGCACTGCATAATGATAATCATGCTAGCTGTTGTCAGTTTTAAGCAGCTTGCTTTCAGGTTTTTAAAAAATGATCCTCTGTTGTATTTAACCTCAAACGCAAAAAAAAAAACCTTTTTGGGGGGTACGTTGAGAATCATGAGATAAGATGAACTTCAAAATACAATGTTTTTGTGCTGACGTATTTTAAGAAATGTAATTTTATTCCCCATCTGACTTCTCTTTTTAGTTATGTGGCCCAGTTCGTACAAATTGGGACAAACAGTAACAGCTTTGATAATATCAGCGTGAGAGTACAGCATTATAAAGTAACTTATAAAGAGCTATTCTGAGACTGTTTCAAAAGATATTAACAATAAAGTTCCTTTTATAACAAATACGTTATCATGTTTGTAATGTTATAACTCATATAAAAAAACCTCATTGGGATGAAGTGACACTTCTCTTCCAGAGGATCCAGGCTAATTAAAAATTCATGTCTCTGGCCATGTGGGGGCCCATCAGAAGTAGGCCTGTCACCCATGACCCATTTTGGACTTACAATCAGTTTGAAAAGCCCAAGTGGAAGAAGTACACGTTCCTGTTTGCTGAAGTCTTGGTGAGTACTCACAGATACCGTAGTTTCCTGATGTTCCTGAATGCATCTGGATGGATGTAACTCAAGTGTTTTGACTTTGTTATGGTTCTGGAAGAGACACAAGCCATCACACAATCGTTAATCTAAATGACCGATGTCTTACAGTTGCAGGGTGATACTCACATCTCAATGAGCTCATGGAGATTGGAGAAAGCGTAGGCTCCAATATTTTTCAGGGCAACATTTTCAGAGATGAAGCTGGGAGGGGGGTACACGAGAAACATGACAGATATAAAAAAACAAATCCAGCTGACAGGTCTTCACTCACACTTTCTTCTGTGCCGAGCCCACTCCTCAGCTTTTTGGGTGACCGGCTTTCTCACAGCTTTGCAGCTCTCATTGTTCCACAACAGAGACTAAACACATGAGCACGCACGCTGGATAGAATATGTCACGTGCCACGGCTTTTGCAAAACTGCGTACTCACATATCAGTGAGCCGAGGGAGGTTGGCAAAGGCGGACGCACCGATACTCTCCAGAACATCGTTCTCCGATATGGTGCTGAGGTTAAAGGTAGCAGAGAGAAGAGGGAAGCAGGGTGGGGTGAGGAAGGGGGAAAGGAGAGGATATAAATGACACAGGTGATGTTTTCCAACTTCACTGAAGTTTTAGTCACAAACAAGAGAGGAGACATTTATCATTTTCTTGATCTTACTTTTGAAAAGATCACCACACTCAAATCAAAGAACAAGAAGTTCAAAAACCTAAATATGGAGAAAGGAAGGCCCGACACAGTTCGGTCCAGTGCAAGTGTTAAAAATAAAGCCAAGCTTTTGCTCACTATACAAAAGTCAACAAATCTGACAACAAATCAAACAGAACACACCTGTATGCTGCAAGTAGACATTTTCACAGTAAAAAGGCAAAGGTGTGAGGTGGCATAAACATTAATCTGATTTTTAAATATGCAATAGGTCACTTTGTGCACAGAAAGATATGTTCTCAATGTACATGGGTTATATTTGTATTATTCATGATTTATCTGCATGTTTTCCATTATCTGCATAAGTGCACAGTAATAACTGCATATCCTTTTAGCACAAATACTATTTATATTGTTGTTTTCTTATTTTCCATTATTTTCAAGGATTTCATGTATTATTTAAATTAATGTAAACATTATATGAATCCAGGAGAAGATGTGACAACTCTAGCTTTACAGATGCATGTATATATATAATCCCAGACCCAACTCCTCACTCACTTCTCTGTCTGGATGATCCATATCTCGAATGTTTTGACCTCCTCAGTTCATCATGTTCACACTCACACACACTCACATTTTCCTGAGCTGCTGCAAGCTGGAGAGGGCGTCCTGGGGAATCACTCTGATCCGTGTCTGCTTAACTTCCCTGTTGATGCACAAACAGCAACTCACATCAGCTCTCAGCGATGCGCTGATCACAGGCCAACAACGTTGTTGTGTGTCTTGGATGCAGGTTGGATCATTTTCTCATTCTCAGCTTTGTATTTTCATTGATCGCTGAAGGAGTTCGATGAGGCCTCGGCCATTTACTCACTCATGTTTGGGTATTTTCTCTTCGTGCAAGAACCAAACTGTTTTTGTGTACAGAATGTCTATGCATCTTATTTTGCATCTGGCTGTTGGAGATCACATCTGAAAAGGGCCATTCACTCCTGCATACTTGTAAATAGCCCAACTGTCCCTGAGCCTTGACCTTCGAGCAGAACAGAGCAGATGAGAACACACACATCGCCGCCTGGGAGTTCACAAAATGTCTTTCAGGAATAGTCGCTACTTTTGCCCCAAAGTATGTCCTCCTCTGTGTGTGGGTGTGTGCGCCTATTTGTTTGCGTGCCTTTTGTGAGTAACAGTATGTATATATGCACTCACATGTCAAGGTTGTGCAGAAGCTTCAGGCGATCCTAATCTTAACTCTGACCCCACCCCCCCACCCCCCGCTCCTGGCCTTGAGATTCCTTCAAAATGTTTCAGCGGCCAAAATAGCAGGTCAGTGTTTACTCGGAGTGGTAGTCACCCTGGCTCACCCACCCGCACCCTCATCCAGCTGTGTGTCATGGTGTCACACGTCTACACGTACACTACTTGCACCACCTTTGAGCAACACCTTTTGGAGGTCAGAGCCACACTGTGTAGCTTTCAAAGGAAGAAATAACACATATATTCCAAGACTTTGGGAATTGCAGAGCCAGGTTAGCTGCCTCCCCGTTTCTAGTCTTAAAATAAGTTAGCCAGCTGCTGGTTTATTCATTTATTCATGTTTACTGTTCAGCCACAAGAGTGGCATCAATCTTCTTCTAACGTTGCTATTTATGTCATAACTGCTGCTTCTGGACAATGGCACAAGTTCACTTTAAATGACGACAGCCACTGTAGAAAGCTGTGGTAACACACAGGGATGCACTGAAGATGAGCGTACATGCTTTGCATACAATCCCTGAGGAAATGATTTTTTAACTAGCATTGGCAAGTTTAGTGCAAAATTCAGCCAAAAGGAGACAAGCGAGGATTAGGGAGGCATGTCTAAATGAATATGCATGCTCACGAGATGGGATTTTGAATTGCAAACATTACATAGACCTTGAATCTGTGTTTGGTGTACTATGGTGAATGGAAATACTATTATGGGAAATATTCTCTATAATATTACCCTATTTCACCTGCTGCACTACAGGAGCTTTCAAAAGTTACAAACTGTAGATGTGGTATTTAACAGGCACGTAGTGTTCCAATAAAAGACCCATACAAGAGATTAAAAGTCACAATATCTTCAATCAATCAATATCTAGCCTCTGTTGCTTTGATTTCAACCTCTGTCCCAAACCTTTATGACAGTACACTACTTAATATCTGGAGTAGCACTTTAATGCCAGAATTGTTCACTGAAATTAATAAATACAAAAAATATCAACTTGACAATTGTATGTACTCACAGGCATTGGGTGTTGCTGGAGATGTTAGAAGGAATGTCCGTAGCCGCGGGTCTCAGCTGGCAGCAGAAGCACAGGGTTCGTTTGGCCAAACTGGCTTCACCTCCAGGTTTAATGCCCATCTCAGAGCCAGGCACCGAGGCTGTTGTTGTGTTTACCATCACAGTCGTTAACATTATGACACTCATCATCATCATCATCATCTTTGCAGTAGTTGTTTATGCTTTTCAGATCTCCCTGTTTGTCTTCTTTGTCTGTTTCCCACCTGGTGTTTACATGCATGCAGGCCTTTCATCAAAGCCCACACTCCTCAACGATATGAAAAATTTGTCTGTTTATCCACCCGGGAGTTCACCGCCAGGTCGACAAGAGAAGTATGAGGTGCCTTAGTGTTTCCTGCCATGCAGTGGTGAATGGTGGGGGCGTGTGAAAAGCTTTATGTGTGTTTGGGGAGGTAGGAGGTCTCTGCTGAACTGTGTTTGTGCGTGTGTTCAAAAATAACCACAGCAGAGCACAGATCATGATAGGATGCTGCGATAAAGACTCTATTTTACCCCAAAATTTTACCAACAACATTCTCAGAAAAGCGGAAACAAAAACTTGTTCTCGCTTTTTTCCACTTTAAATCACACACACAAGACACTGCGTTGTAGTCACTGAAAATTAGTATTGTGTTGGATGCAATGCAAACGAAGTTCAATATTTACATTAAAAAAAGAAATGATATACTCAATATTATATACCTTTAAAAAGTCATTCTAACCCTAAATATTTTAGCATTTATAGGAAAAAACACAAACTTAACACTTAACCTCACTGAACAAACTGTATGATATGAATGAACAAAAACAATAATTTTTTACTATATTTCTGAGCCCCAAAACTACTGTAATTTTATAAGAGGTTATCAGTCCCTGATGTTAGCAAGTTAACGCTAACAAGGTTAGCTGGCTAATGCTGCTTAGAAACTCGGATTTTTAATTCTATTTTTGATAGGCTTTACTCTTCCCTCTTCCTATTTCATGTCACTGTACCGAAATTAGCTACAATTCACTTCGAGGGCATGAGGGAGAATTTCTTTTTCCCCACAGGCTCACTGAACGCTAGCATTTAGCTAATGTATGCTAATTGGCAGGTTAAATATTAACGCCAGGGTTTAAGCTAGCAGCGGGGTAGCTAGCCAGTACTCCATGACGAAATCATACGTTGGGATTGTTTAAAACAAAAACTTACATGTGCTGTATCCGAAGCATTACATTTCAACTGGGTCCAAATGTGTCGTGGTCCATGGGGACTAAAAAGCTGCTGTGGTTTTCTTTTTGTATTTTTAACCCTATTAACGTAAGATTTTGGGGCTACTGCGCCATAGGCGCCAAGTGTCCCACGTGCACCCCCCGTCGGCCGGATGTACGGAAACCCGATTGCTTTGGAGCTTGAAGATATTTTATTTATATCCAGTATTATTCCTAGTAAATATTCTTGAATATCTTTTTTGTTTGTATGTCTCCTTTTGGTAAAGACACTGGTAGTGAAAATAAATGTAGGGAAAAGGTGTGTTTCATCTCCTCTCTCATACCGAAGTTAAAATATGAGTAGTTTGATGGACATACAGTGATATCATTTCTTCTACACTCTCCATACACCAGCAGCCAGCCAGACTGCGAGGACACTTTGCATTTACACATACATTTATGTAACAAGCAATCTCTTTTTCTTCATTTTAGTATTTCTGCATTTCCAGCTTCTTCTCTTTTCCTGTCATCTCTTGTATTGATAAAACAGTTACTGTGTGTGTGAGTGTGTGCTCTATGGGATCTTCATGTGTAGGACTGGAGCTCTTTGTGATTTATTGCAAAGCAGACAGAAAAACGCAGCCTTGAGCTCCTGACATGACCACACACATGCTCTCTCTCTCTCTCTCTCTACACACACACACACACACACACACACTCTCCCACAGTTTTGCATACACAAAACTCAAGAGAGAAACAGGGAGAGAGTGAGCAAGTTAGACAGATTGTGCACAAACACAGGTGCACAAAGGAGTGAAGATGTAGGACTGAAGAAGAGGAAGATCCATGGCATCCCGTGTGTGTGTGTGTAGACACACAATATGGACTTGTGGATTAATCTGTTGCTGATTTTTTTCTGCACATGTGCAGGGGAGGCGTGGATGAAAATATTGCAGAGAAAACACCCTTTTCACAGCAGATATGCAGACAGTCACAGGCGTAACTAATTTCATTAACACTGGATGAACTCAATTCAGGTGGTCAGGTTCAAGGGCCCTCTGACTGAACATTTTTATGAGGCTTAGGCCCCAGTCATCGTTAATGTTATTGGATCCAGCTGTTTTATTATTAGCCAGAATCTCCACAGTGCTGCCAACACACATCATCTGAGGGGAGGAGAGGAGCAATGTTGCCAGATTTTGGCTGACATAAAGCAGCCCAAAAGTTGTAGGACACTACCCATGGAGACAGCATAGTGCAATTTCCTGTAGCTGTTTCGTAATAAAAGCCTTCCTGATGTTTGCAGTCAGAGATATTTTGATGTGAAGAGACGGCAAGCGACCACGAAAACATTTATGAGTCTTTGTATTTGGAAACAGTCAGTTTGTTTCTCAGAATGCTTAAAGTGATTCTGTCTTGTTGCAGAGCATTTCATCAGATGAAGAGCGGTGCTGATGTAGCTCTGAATACATCATCCGTCCGTCCCAAACACGTCCCTGCTATACTTGACATGCTGTGGTTTATTGCTGCTTTGTGCTGTTTATTATAGTTTGACTGCACATTGTTCTCCAATGTTTACAGTTCCACAAAAATAGCCTTCACCTTTCTAGGAACATTCACCGAACTGGAACACTTGAACTAATCACAGCCATTGTTAACAGTTAATCAGCCACACCTGTGCATTTTCTACTATGACGTGAAAAAGTCTGCCATGGAAAAAACCCTATTTCCTGTCAAAACATTTGGTAATGTAATTACCGCCAAATGCACCAAACATCGCCAGGTTCAGTGTCACTGCTCTCTCTGAAGTTAAACAGTGATCCAGACTAATTCTGCTTGGAGAACTGATAAACAACAGAAGTGGTTCTGGAATGGTTATTTCTTAAATTTTCATCCATTTAACAGTTTCTGGGACCACTTACCTTTCTGTTAAGGTATGTGACATGAGGAAACTGATTGGCCACAGACGAGCACCATAAACATGGCAGAGCCGTGTCTTTATCTCTGTGCTGGCTGGCTGTGGTCAAGGGCAGCACTGCTGCAGATGGCGACAACCTAACACATGCCTTTTGTTGGGTACAGACTGTTCAGCAAAAGACAAAAAGTGAAAAAGAAAGAGAGACTGGGAGAGAACACGATAACAAGACTTTGGGAGGTGTTTGTTGAGACAGTGGGTCCTTGTAGATCCCCTCACCTGAGGACACAAACCCAACTCTGCAGTCTCAGTGATCTTTCATCTGGCAAACAGCAACTCTGCAGAGACTTTTACTGTTCTCTGCGTCATACTTCAAAGCCCCACTCGGTGAGTATTTATGTGCCTCTGCTGTCCCAGATAGGTGGAGTGGGACTTGTAAGAAAATGTGCTGCTTCCCTTACTTTGATGAAGCAAGAGGTGAAGGGAATAGTAGGAATGTGGAGGGAATCTGAAACTTGTAGATTGTTTGTTTGAAGCTGACAGTTAAAGGAATGTTTCGACATTTTGGGGGGAAAACAGTAATTCAGCATTCTACGAGCCGTTATGTTCAGAACTATTTAAAAAATTTACAGTAGTTGGGTACAACCTGTCATACAGCAAATTGAAATTTAGAAACTTGTGTTTTTGTACAGATGACACTAAGGATGTAACATGCTAACGGTGAGCTTTAGAGGTAACCAGACCCTTTCTGTCTTTGGATAGATCAGTGCTAGTTGTTTCCCCCCGTTTCCAGTCTTTGTGTTAAACTAAGCTGTCCGGTGTGCTTGATCTTTTAATGTAACTCTCTGCCAGAAAGCGATTAAGCATATTCCCCAAAATGTTTAACTACTCCTTTAGGATCTGCTTTCTAACACGTTGTAATTAGACACTGATCTGCTCTCATGGCTGAGGGAGATGTGACACAGACACAGCGCTGCCGTCTGCAGGCAGATGGGAGCAAAAACCAACACACAAAACGCACTCCAGGCTCACTTGGGTAATATTTTATTTACTCATTAATCTTCAAAACTATTTTTCATAATAAATTTCCACTTTATGTTCATCAAAGAACCGTAACAATAAAAATAAAAGTAAATACTGTAGAAAAATTGTACATATAGAAAATAAACATGGTTAATGAACACCAAGATGTAGAATCCCATTGGTTGAGACACCTCCTTTGTTTCAGATGGCAACACAACAGAGATGGAGGGAAAAGGAAGGCGACAGACACAGGGGAAACAAACAAGGGGAAAACAAGAGAAGGGAGGAAAATGAGGTCATAAAGGCCAGTTAAGGATGGAGAGAATAAGGGAATATGATCAGTTAATTTCGACATTATACTTTGAAATTTCACACACAGTCCTTTTCATGTCCTCTCTCGCCCTTGTCCATTTTGGCATGCATCTGAATGGTTGGTTATGTTGCTTGGAGGAACTTCTTGTTCATGTCATGGCACTGGTTGTATTGATGTATCGCGGGGCTACGATTCTTGAGCCGTGGAGGGCTCAGACACTGCGAGAGTTCATACACACATAATTATACTGCAGCCCAATCGGAAATCCATCTGTCTGCCCTGCATTAATCACATCATGTGTGTAGTCAACTGATAGCATGAAGACAAAAGGACGCAAAGAGAAAGATAGAAAAGGGGGAGCCAATGAAACCAAAGCAACTCAAGTTGTCATATAGCCAGTGGCATCATGACCTGGATTTTCTATCTATTAGCAACACATGGTAACATTTACTTTGTTCTGTTTTTGATTCTTTTTCCTCAGCTGGTTTTTGCTATAAAAGGTGGTTGGTTAGAGCAGGTAAAGTGGGCGTGGCCTATAAGACATCAGGCTAGAAAACAGGACATGGCCTGTGGTGGGCACACACATCCAGGTGTTGCACTGGAGTTACATTGCAACCCGCAACACCTTCTCCTCCTCCTCCTCCTCCTCCTCCTCCTCACCCTCCTCACCCTCCCCTCCCACAGACAAACCTACCACCTCCGGACTTAGTGGGACACGCCACCACTCCACAGCACAGCTCAGAGACTCAGGCATGCAGCACACTCGGGATGGTCACACTTTATCGATGAGGATTTGAACTGAGAGTCGATTTAGAGATTAAATCATTGTTGAATCCCTTGACACTGAAAACCATTTGAAGTGCGTGTTTAGAAATACTTCAAGCCAAGGTGGTAAGTTTATGATGGTGGTGTGTCACGGTGTAACCTCTGGAGTTTCAACGCGGTATAAATCACACGGAGTAAGATAATTCACGTGCAATAAGAGCCCCCCCTCCCATCCCCAAAGAGTCTATACTGCCCAAATGTTCTTCATATTCATCATTATCATTGCCATAACAGTTATCATAATGGTCTTTGTCTTTTTCACCACTGTCCTCTTGTACAGTCTTCAGAGTCAGTTATGAAGATATGGTGGGTTCTTTAGCATTGCAGGTACACGTATGTCTGCATGTGTAGATTGTTAATATTTTAGTGTGTGTGCATGTGTGTTGCATGTATGTGTGTGTGTGTGTGACACCACAGTCACTGCATGACTGGGGTCTGTAGGTAGCATCTGAAGTCTCAAGTATCCTGTCCAGGAAAATATCTCGCAGCTTTCTGCTGATTCCACCTTTGTGATTTACAGGCCGCCATAAAACACCAGCCCATCCGTTACATTAACAGCACCAGCCCGTTCGCTCGGAAATTCACTGCCCCTATGGCTACACCCTGATCTCCTGTCCTGTTGCTCGGGATTAGACTTGGACTGTTGGTGTGCTTGTTTCTTCGGCATCCTCAAGTGCTTCGGTGAGTCCTGTCCGCAAACAGGGAGGAAGGCCAAGAAGCTTGGAAGAGACACTTGGTGCTTGACTTGGTGCTTTTCACGTCGTCTTTGCTCTTGTGCTCTGCCTCTCGCTCGACACACTCAGTCTGACGTTTGCTTCACTCAAAGTCTTCTTTGACTCCACTGAGTCTGACCGGAGGGGTCCGACTGTGGCAGGGGAGTGACTGGTCTACTTTTCTGGCTGGCCCCGAAATGGTTCTTAACTGGGAGTTGAACTGGTGCTTTCTAAATCATTTGGAATGGTGTTATGTTCATAAAACAAGCCTCTCTCAGAGGCTCAGCTCATTGGTAAATACTGTACAACAAGGGTCCATGCCCTCAAACCAGTCTGTCTGTGTGTATGTGTATATGTGTTGTATGTGTGTATGTTTGTGCTTCAGTGTTAGTGTGTGTTTGTGCTTGAATGTGTAAATGTTTGTGCTTGCCAGCACATGTGCAGGTGTGATTATTGGAGAGTAAACATTAACATCAGCATGTCTATGTCGGTGTGCATGTGTGTATTTTTTTTTTTTTGAGAATATATCTATTTATGTACATATACCGTTATATATAAAGGTGTATGCGTATATGTCTGTGTGTCGAACGTCTTCTGCCTCAGACGTAGTACTCCTTGTCTTTGTTCTTCTTGTTCTTGGAGATCTTGGCAATGCCCAGCGGCTTGTCTTTGGCGCTGCCGTTGGGCTGAGTGGCGGAGTTGCTGATGTAGTTGCGGCTCTCGTCCACGTGGTAGGAGCCCTCGTCACGGTTGCGGTACTTGTACATGGCATAGAGGAGGATGAGGATGCAGAGGGCTGCGGCCGCCACGATGCCTACCACCATGCCCGTGGTGCTGCTGCTCTCTCGCACCACCTCGGAAGGATTCGTGAACACCTTCACCTCCGGCAGGGGAGGACGGGCTGTAAGACAGGAGAGGGGAGGCGTGTGATGTTACATCAGAGTTTATGGCATGCATTATTAATTTGGATTACATGTCAAGGTGGTGGGTGGAGAGCTGGAGCAAGAAGATACCATACATCATCATAATGAATTATTGGACATGCATTTTGCATAAGGCTACATGCTGGAAAGGGAAGGCTGCAGCTTGGAGCCAAAGCTGTTTCCATATTATCACATAATGTGTAAACAAATTACATTACACCATGCTGAGAGGAGGGCCAGAGCACAGGTGAACATTACATCAATTTTTATTACACACATTTGTCACTTTATGACATACACAGGCAACGAGGGCTGCAGTAAAATGATATATGACAGCATATTAAATGTTTATTGTCAAGAGAAATTGCACATGAACTCTTTGGACTGTGCAGAGATGGGGTGAAGGAAAGGAAAAGAAAAGGAAAAAAGAAAGGTAGAGAAATTGATATTAAAAATAAAAGATGAAAAATGAGGGACAAGGGAAGGTGAAGATTGGTAAATGAAAGTAAAGTAAAGGATGGAGCTGAAGATTGAGGAGTGGATGGAGAGTGTCCAGGAAGGGAAGGGAAGAAACCTAAGTGGATATGAAAGATTCATCGTGGCGAGTGACAAAGTGGTGGAAAAAAACCCTTGTGAGCGAGTGGATGCGGAGGACGTGTGGAAAATAACAACCCAAAAAGTGTGCTTTTGTGGACGGTTCTCACCTGAACTGGGGTCACAGGGATCAATGTCTTCATCATCGCTGGGACACTCAGCCGACGCCACCAGCAGGTCGTCTGCCGACTGTGGAGAGAGAGGACCCGAAAAAAAAAAATCAGCGCTGCAAACACACGCAGACAGACACAAACAAGAAATCTCTCCAAGAAGAAATAACACGCCTCCTGTTTATTTCCTGCATGTGTGAGCACACAGCACCAATCCGTCGCCCACCCATTTTCCAGTTTGCCACCAACACTTTTGCCTGTTAAAGCCCCCAGCGATGGCAGACTGCCAAAGCTCGAGCACCAGGCAGAGAAGAGAAATACTGAATCCTGCTTAAAACCACAAAGGGACAGTTGGGTATCATCTCCAGCTCTCCTGACCCACCCCCTCTCATTTCTCCTATGGCTTCTCTATCTTCCACACCTCCTTGCTTTCCTCTGTTTGGCTCTCTCCATCTGATACTGCCTAGTGTTCATGCATGTTGGAGAATGCGCAGTGTTGAACTGAAAAGAAGAATAAGACCATTTTTCATTAAATATTCCAGCAAAGCCCTCGACGGCTCATTTAAATCTCCTTTATTTAACACCTCTGCATAGGCAGCATGTAAATAACCCACTTACATTCAACCTCTAACCTTCACCAACCAAATAATATCTCAACAACCGCTCTATCTCTGTGGAAAAGGCCCCCTTCCTCTCCATCCCTGCTCCTCCTGTTGCCATGGAAACTCTAAGTTCAGGCTGTTAAAAATGATGAGGAATAAAAAAAAAAGGGAGTGTGCACCCACAATCGGGACCTGTGCAATGATTTGCCATTCCAGCCAGAGTGAGGAGAGGGGGGAGAAAGAGGGAGGGAGGGACAGACAGATGGATGGATAAAAGGAATCCTTGGAGGAGGCAATTTGGGAGAAAGAGAGAGAAAGGAAGAAGAAGGGATAGGAGGAGGAGGACTTCAAAGTGCTGCGGTCTTTACTTAACACTGTGCTAATGTGCTACGCATATTCATGAACTACTGTTAAACATCGCCTGCCTTGACGCTTTGGCATGAGAGATATTAGTATTAGTGTGTGTGTGTGCATTTTAACCACACTGGGCGCTCAGTGCCAGCACTAAATTAAAATTGGATTGTGATGCATTGCAGTAGATGTTAGTAGCCCAGAGAATAAAGGCGAGGGGAGAGAGTGGCAGAGCTACAGAGGAGAGGAGCTTTAGAGGTAGATTACAATCGGACCAGAACATAATATGAACTAAATCAAAGTACTAAATGATGGATGATGTCTTAGCCGAAACCCACGGGCATTATTTAAAACTGAAATTCATTAAGCTGCTTCTCGATCCTTGCACCCTCTATTTCTTTGCCTTGTTTTTTTTGTAAGAACACAGATTACATAAGGTCAGAGAAGAAACCATTTAGAGCATTCATCTGGAAACAAAAGCCAGTCTGGCCTTGCACGTTGTGGTCTAGCTTCTGACAACTCTACTGTAGTTTGGTTTGGCTTGAAATGTATATTAGTTTATTGATGCTTGACTCTGTCTCTTTCCTCCACTGCCTTTCCAATCAGTTCTGCCCACTGGGCTGTCAAACGCTGGTAGGGTGAGCTTAGCCTCTGGAATCCAGCCAGTCAATAAACCTCTGTGCCTTTGCCAGGAACCAAATAGCACGGGAACCAGTCAGCCAGTAGGAAACACATCACCCCTGACATCTGTCACCGATCAGCGTCACGCCACCATGCTTGATTATTGATCCAAAGACACCTATGTGCCCTACACAGCCGCCTGCTTTGAATCCTGATTTACGTTCAAACAAAGCAGGTAAGTGAATCTAACAAGACCCCTCCTCTCATCTGTGACATCACCCCATCAGCTGACCACTCCGTTCACACAGGAAGGTGTCAGTTGGGCTATTGATCCACATGGGAGGCAATGAACATGAGGAAAACTAGAGTCATGCTAAAACACAACTTAAATCACATGAATAAGCCACCAAAGTTTCCAGCAGATGTGATAAAAAAGATGGATGCCCAAGAGCCTCCGCCCCTCCAACCACCCGCCTTCTGTCCCTCCCTCTTTGTCCCCATGGTCTTATCAATACAACATGCTGACATAATCATGGAGATAAGGGATGCACAGTGAAAGGAGGGAGGACACAAAAGAGATACAGGAGGAGAGGGTGCGAGAGCAAGAAGAGAAGAACATCTGCATGCTGAAAGAGCAAAATCTCTACCTGAGCAGCCGAACAGTGCCAGCGGCCGTCCATGCCGCCCTGACTGCCTAGTTCACACATGGTAGCTGCACTCTGTCCTCACACACACACTCCTGCAGAAGATTCAACAGCTTGTCTGCCACTTTCACACCTGGAAATCACACACACACAACCCCTATAAAAGCCTAACATGCTCCATTGGCCTATTTGTACTTAGACACGTCCACGCAGACACACGAGCGTACACCAAATCAGGCTGAAGTTGGCGGGCTGATGAAGAGATCCTGACGAGAGAGGACAGAAGCTAGCTCCACTACTGCAGATGGTGAGATAGACTCATACTCTGCCTGCATTAACAGCCTATCAGTGGAGAGGGAGGGAAGGAGGGTGGGAGGGAGGGAGGCAGAGAAGGAGGGGGGGGGGTGTGATGGGTAAATATGGAAAGATAAAGAGGGAGAGAGAGCAAAGGAGAGGCGAGGAAAAGAGAAAAGTAAGCAGACGAGGACGAGGGAGGAAGTACCTCCACAAGATGGATGGGAAGTAGAGGGAAGAAAGGAGGGAGGGAGTAAAAGATGCGAAAGATATGGAGAGAGGAAAGAAGATAGGAAGGGAAAAAAAGACAGACAGGGAGGGACTGGGGAGGGAATGAGAGATAGATGTTCAGAGGGCTTGTGGAAGTGTCTTGGTCAGCTGATTCCTGACAGCCACTCTGAGCCTCCAGTTTCTTCAATCCGTCTTTCCATCAACCACAGGTACACACATACACATGAACAGAAACATGCACGCACACACACACACACAAACAAGGCACCAAACATCAAACTGAAGCTCTGCGACTCAGAGCAGCCTCTAGCATAAACACTCACACACTCTCACTGCTCAGCTGTCATGCATTATTAATCCATTCCACTTTTCAACATGCACATACACACACACACTTACACATACTCACACACAGACACACACGCACACACACACAGAAACACATACAATGAAAAAGATGGAGTCCAGGAGGAGGCACATAACACATTAGTGCACAAAGTACCAACGGTAGAAGTAAACTCATGGGGCAACTTAGGCAGATCCACTTTAACACACACACACACACGCACACAAACTTGGGGCGTGTGCGTGAAATCGATAAATTGCTTGGACCCGCAGCACCTTTCTCACTGCTCCTCCACTGATGCAATGTGCTGCAATTCAAGCCTAATGTTCCCAAACCACCTGAGTGCTCCTCTGTCTGTGTGTGTGTGTGCACTCAGTATTCATCCCTACATTGTATGTGTGCACTGGTTAAGGCCAGGTTGGTTGCTAGGCAACACTAGGCAGCCTCAATGGAGAAGCTGTAGATTCTTCTTAAACAAGACAAACACACTGAGTTTGGGGGCCAGCAGAAGTGATCTCGACTTGCACCGACGAGCAAACACACACTCACTCACAAACCCAAACTCATACACACACACACACTGCAGTATGCTGAGCATATATACCGGGTCTGACCCAGTTCCCATACAGTGATATTGACTCCAGTGCACAACTAGCATCCCAGATTTAGCGCCGACATCAGCACATCATAAGAGCAGGAATAGCTTGTTTAGAAAAACACACACACACACACAGATGGGGAGCGATTGAGAGGTGAGGTGTGAAAACAAGCCCCCGTGACAACGCTGTCACTCTGCAGCGCTATCCATCCACCTCTCATATCCATTATTGATGCCTGAGGCTTAGCTCACAGCGCTCTGCGTTCTATTATTTATGTCTGAAACAGCTGGCGGTTGATACACAGAGGAGCTATTCTCTATGGGAGTCTGGATGGGAGAGGGAAATAAAGCAGCGGGTAGTGGGGCTCGCTATCTCCATGGCAACTTGTATCACTGGGAAAAAAAAATCTCTCTTCAGTGCGGCAGGCAGGCACACAGTTTTATAACACAGAAGAACTGCAGCAGGCACACACAGATGCCCACAAAGAGCCTGACAACACCTCAGCAGTCATCACAACGTATCTGCCGACATCGCCATCGATTCTACAGTTGTGTCCGCTTTTAATATTCCTCACTAACAGTTATTTGGTTCTGTTCCCATTCAGTCCCATTTGCATCAGTTTACTAGACGCATATTATGAGAGAAGCCATTACAGCCTCCATTAATGCAACACATTTCTCCCCTCTGTGATCTAGTGGGCAGGGACTGCTTAGTCCTAAATGTACCATCTTATCCATTCATGTGAATGTGCTGTAGCAGAAGAAAATGTGCATGCATGTCAGCCTTGTATTGGTAAAATGTTTTCGGCTGTGTTTTCTTTTTTAAATAGTTTTTAAAAACTATTTAAGACTGAGATGAAAAAACCCAACAACCCACTTTTCATTTCTCTGCCTCTCTTGCCTTTGAGTGAATGTTCAGCATTCATCATTACCTGCCTTGCACTTAGTTCTGAAATACCTTCCATTTATTTCTCTTTCAATCTGTCTTCTAAAAGTTTAAAAATTGTTTCCAAAATTATAAAGTGTGCAATGTCTTGAGTTGCACTTCTTATTTCATGTTCGTGCTGCGTTATGTAAACAAGTTGAATCGCCTCTGTGTATGAAACCTGGGATATAAATAAACTCCCTTTGCCTTGAGTTGAGAGTATAAAACAATCCCATTCCTCCTGACATACAGTATCTTTCCATCCTCTGGTCCGTGATTAGTGGGCTGGGTGCTTGCTAATCCTCTTACTGAGCCTGAAAAAGCTTTATCAAGCAAATTAACACTTTTTAATTAGCCATTATCACACCACAGAATGATGGCAGCGGGGTTATTGGACATATACGGTAAGATATCGGAGGAGGCTTATGCTCTGACCTGCTGTGTGGCGCCCTGCTTCCGGTTGGTGGCAGTGGTGGTTGTGATGTCGCTTATGGAGGGGGCGGAGTCGGAGCGGTTGCCCCCAGCTGCGGCGCTGGACTGCGGGGTGATGGAGGAGGAGGGCATGTCGCCGACCAGCCGAGCGCTGCCCTCCACTTTGATGTGCGGGTGCCCCTCGGCCGCCATGTTGAGGATGCGGAGGCCGTTGTAGTAGAGGCCAGACAACTGGCCCTGAAACATACCCGCGCTCCGCTCGCCTCCACCAACGCGCACCGTCGTCTGGCTGTTGAAGATGGTCAGCTGGCGACCTACACGCGCCGGAGACACACACACGCACACCCGGGGAAGAAAGGTGGACAGACACACGCAAAATACAGTCACACACACATACATACCGGTGGTCACATACGTGCGTACATACACACACAAGAGTGTTTCAGTGTTACACAATCCACCACCCCCAAGCCATGGTAAGAGGATGGGATAGATTAAGCATGGCTGAGCAAATCGAAGCCGTGGAGAACCGTGGAGAGGTTTGAGACTGAGAGAGATAAGAGGGAAAACAGAAAGCAGAGAAGAAGAGGGGGAAGGAGGAGAGGATGGGGGGGTGAAGAGACTGAGAATTCGAGGAGGAGGATGAAAAGGCAAAGAACAGAAGGAGGAGGAAGAGGCAGCAGATGAGAGGAGTCAGAGGGCCCTGAGAAGACGGGGCTGACAGATGGTTGCTATGGTGATGGCTGTATGGCACGACACTGTATTTGAAGGAGCAACAGACAGGCAGACAGAGAGATAGAGATCTAGAGAACTGTTGTAACAGCCCTATGAAGCATGCACAGGTTATAAGCTCTAGCACTGCTCACTGTTAAAGGGACTAGAGGCTAATTTAAGGAACTCTGCTGAAGTTTAGGAGGAAAACTTTTACATTTTTTACAAAAAAAAAAGCATTGCTCTATTAGTCATTTCAAATTTACATAATTCTTACATGTCACAATACTTTGCATGTACTTTAATTTGATTACAAAAATTGTTTTTCAACATATAATCTTTAGTAAATGCTTTATCGTTTACAATTTGAGAATAAACAAATTTATTTACCAGTCTTAATAAAGCATCTTTTATCAGTACTTCTTTTCTATTTTCTGATTTATTCACATTTAAATCTCTCCATCGTCCCTTTAACCTGATATTATCAGATACACACTAACAAGATACGTTCACAGGCACTACAGTTTACACAGTATTACACACTACAGCTGCCCAACTTTTAAATACTTAGTTATGGATTTAGATTTTTAGATGTTAGTTGATGGTGCACAATATAGTATATTCAACTGTCTTCAAATTGTATTTTTTAAGCTCAAAGTTTTAAGGAATTTTAATCAGGGTTTTTACCTTTGTCGAGTAGCCAATCGTCAACTACTCGACCGAGCCGATAGGGGATTCGCTGTCTGGCGATGGCCAGGCGCTCGTTATCAATGTTGCCTTTAATTTAGAGATGAAAACACAGTAGTAATTACGCACATCCAAACGTGGTACAGGAGCTGGATACAAAAAGAACAGCAATGAAAAGAAAGTAATGGTCTGCTCATTGTTTGCATGTCACTGCGTTAAGGTAGGCTTGATGTGCTGAGAGAAGCGGGGCTGAATTCACTACGTTTCCAGTGAGCGGACTCTTACTCTCTGTTCATTGGGTTTAATTTAAAGAGACATTTCAGGGGTTAACATCTGCAAGAGCACAGGGAAATAAAGTTACAGCTGCCACATACTGTCTATATGACTGACTGAGTTTAGAGTTACATACAGGAAGAACCCTCACACACACCTCACAACAACTAGCATTTAGCATTTTAGCTATCAGCTACCTGGAGCCTGGACCTCATTGTGTTATAGACTTCTACCCTAGATTACCACTTTATATAAAAACCAACAAATATGAAAACAAAGACTATGTTCAACAAAATACACTTTTTTCTTTTTCTTATTTTTTCTCTCTAGTTATACATTTAACTCAAAATATGACATGTTTTTAAATTATTGTTTGTCCAAAATGCACCAACTGTTATTATTTTCTTTTATGGTGAGAAAAACAACTGACACCTGAATTGAATATTTTCATAAGTTACCTTTAACACTATTTAACAGGCCTAACATAACATAGCTGGCTAGTATACAACCTATTGTAATGACTACCTCATTTTATGGTTTAAAAAGTCATGTTTCATATCAGATCACACATATTTCATCTCAAACACAATAACATAAAACAAAGCTGCAATTATATTTCTCATCTTCAGTGTTTGCATATAAACAGTGATAGGATGTGGTTCATCAATCAGGAGCTGGGTGGATGTGGACTAAGATGTAATTAGCTCTGCCCCTGGTAGGGCAGTGCTTTGGTCAGTGGGCTTATGTGAGGGGGGAGGGGGGCACAGGGCCTACCTGAGGGATAGCGCTCTATGACCGGCAGGTCGTCCAACTGGAGGGTGGCATTGCCCCCGCTACGGGTGAACCGAATTATGTGGTACTTTCCGTCGTTGACAAACTTGGAGCTCTCCTCGATGTTGATGTCATCAGTGCCAACATTAAACACTACTCTAATGTTGCCCTTGTCCTGAGGAGGGAGACGAGGAGGAGAAAAACACTTCATGAGGAATGTAATTGTTTTAAAAAGGAATGGAAATCAATTCTTTCATTTCTTGGGGTGTTTTTTTTTAGGATTTCAGGTCTCTCTTGTAAAGGAGATAATGGGTCTGTCCAATTACACACACTTAGCTCAACAGTAAATCAAAAAGTAACCGAAACTGACATGTGTGAGTTCATTTCATATGCCCAGTTGACACTGTTCCACCAGCAGCTGAAAGAGAAACAGTGCCATAATTTTGCAGAAATGCAACTGTGGGGGTGTGTAGATAAGAAAGGCTGGCAGATTAAAAAGTTTAGCCTGCAGCAGTAAAGGATGCAACAGACTATCACACGGGTGTTAGAAAATAGAAAATAATATCAGGCCAATACGCTGCAACATGCAGCTGATGGAATGAAATAAGGGAAGCACACAAAATATTATTTCAATTTTTTCTGTCTGATCCCCACAAGACAATATGTTTAAATAACTTGTATGAAAGCGCGTGCACTTACGATCTGCAGCTGAAGGTAGTCTCCCAGGCCGGACGCGCTGTCCACCCTGAGCAGAATGGCGTGTTTCTGTTGGGTGCTGAACCCGAGGGCGAGCCGGTCTGCCCTGGTGCTGGGACGCTCATTCGGGGGCCACGTGTAAACCACCACGCCTCCGTCACGCCCAAAGATATAAGTGGTCCCAGCTGGTTCACACAGATAGAAATATTTAATAGCAAGCACGTCTACGTGGCATAAACAGTGCTATCTATCATCCGAGGTTCCAAATTGCAGATGGCACCTCTGCCTATTTAAAAAAAAGACGTTTAATACACAACGGGCATATCAGAAAATAATAATCAGAATTTTAAAATGTCACAGTTGTCTGGCCTCCTGCATTCTGCTTGTTCCACCTACAGGCTAAAAAAAAATCTGTATTTCCCAAAGTACTTCACAACATTACCGCAGGAGGCTGACGGTAATGACTGACTCATACAAATAACCACTCACACAATTGTTTGACTCACTGGGCGACTACAGAACAACCATGTGTCCTACTTGTGAGGCTGCTGAGGAGAATTTAGTGTCTGAAGCTACTATTAGTATTATATTATTAAACATCACAGAGAGTAGAACAAACTACACATTGAACAGGTACTGTAGGATTTTTTTGTGCCACTTCAGAATCAACAGTTGACAGTGCCCTCACGTGGTGGCTCGGACAAAATGCACACGAAAATGCTTCAGTTCAGTGACTGAAACCAAATAATCCAAGTACCACACAAGGGTTAAGTTAGCTCAACAGAGAGTGCATGAACAAGGAAATTGTGCACACAGTATCAACAAACGCATGTTTAAACCTGATACTCTATGATCCACATACCCTTACTCATATCTACTGGTATTTCGGTGTCACACATACTATAACAATAGCCTTTCATTGTATCTTTTAGACTTAAATATCTGAATATGTCCATCCTGCAATGTCAGTTGTCTACACCAGTCAAACCAAAATGAAATGTAATCCATCCAGGTCTGAGACCAAAATGAAAAGCCAAGCCTCACCGTCATTGCATAGTGGCCCGGCATACGAAGTCATGCTGCAGTCGCAGGTGAAGCCCTCCCATTGCTGCAAACAAACTCCCTGATTAGAGCAAGAGTCTTCTTGACAGGTAGTGCTGGGACCTGCAGTGAGAGATGTGGTGGGGTTGGAGGGTGCAAGAGTTAGGAGAAAAGTTAGGAGAAAATACACAGACACATTTTTTTTTTAAATTTTGTCTGGAGCCCAGTATGTTCACAATAGTATGCCAGCACAATCTGGTTATTTTTAGACCAGATTTCCTTTGCCGTTTTAAAATGGTTGGGAAGAATGTTATGCTACCATGGTATTTAGATTAGTAGTATTAGTAATAAATAATTGTGGGACTAGGATAATATGGATAGGCTCCGAATATTATGCTTTACAGAGGACACGATATTATCCATATAAAGTGAATTGGAATCTGTGTCACTAGGTGAAAAAGCCATATGTTGACAGCATGCAGGTGGTGAGGCTACATGAGTGGGGCAAGGACAGGAGGAGGAGTTAAACATAAGAGGTCAGAGTTATGTTTAAAAGCCTTCATCTCAATACTCTTCCTTCGGCAGCGTGTCACTGTTCTCTCCCTGCCTCGTGCCAAACCCACACACACAGGGCGAGAACGTCAAAGCTCCAAACTCAGCTCTCCTTCGCTGCACTTCTAACATGAGGCGCGGAGGAAAGGGTGTGAAGCGATTCACAAATAAGAGTATTGAAGTTTAGGGTGGGAGTACGTAAGAAGGGGGTTACAGAGCATGCTGCTAGGCAACCCGGGTGGTGGAGCTGTGGTCAACTCAAGTCAAGCGGTGGTGATGTTACTACAGTGATGAAGTCACTATGGTGGCTGAGAGAGGACAGGTCACCTCTGACCTTTGACTCTGGATCACTGGGGATCCACACAACACTGGACACAACTGGGTAGCTTCGACTAAGCACACACACACACACACACACACACACACACACACACACACACACACACACACACACACACACACACACACACACACACACACACACACACACACACACACGCACACATTTGCCCACCCTTACACACGTGTCTCACATGCTCACACAAAGCGATATACCTTGCAAGTCAGCTTTCATCAATGTAACTTTTGTCAGCCAAACAAAAAAGCAAACAAGCAAATTAAGTTAGATGGTTAGTCAATGCACACAGATGCCTGTGAGCTGCTCAAGGAGTGGACTAGAGAGAGAGACAGTGCAGAGACATTGAGGAGGAGATGAGGAGAAAAGAGTAAAATATACATCTAACAGACCAAGAGCTGGGTTAGTGGGTTATCCTATCAACAGAGAGCATGAGTTCAATGAAAACTAAAAGAAAAAAGCAGCAAGGACATGGGACCGGAGCATGTCGGCCGCTGTGATTTATGTGTGTTTGAACCTCACCTTCACAGCCTCTCTCCACTTGTCCCATGGTTGCCAAGGCATCAGCCAAAAGGTCAGGGAGCCGGCCGTTTAGATCGACTGTTGCTAGGCAACCCTGGAAACCCTCGTGTGAGTGAACGAGCTTAGGCAGATCTCGGTACATCTCTTTGGAGACGCCTCCAATGTACAGGTCACCTGTCGAGGAGCAACGCAATGAATAGCAGCTTCATTAACCAATTATAGTGTTTTATCTTTATCTGGTGGACTGCATCAGTAAGATGAATACAATGAATGGAAGTATTTTCGTTACCAGTTGATCTGTTGTTTTCAATTAAAAAATGTTTTCACTAGTTAGAGGCTAAGACTTTTCTCCATTTTAAAGCTGGAACTAGGAATTTTTTTCCACATTTTTACTTGGTAAATTATAAATGATCAATCAATTTTATAAATTTCTATCCATTGGTTCTCTGACTGACTAGCTGATTAAAAGAATAATCAATAGACTGAACTGAGCATAGCGAAAAGACTAGAAAAAGTGAAATACAGCTGGTCCGGCTCTGTACAAAGGAAACACATTCTCCCTCCCAGCATTTCTAAATTGTTTGCGAGTTATCACTGCTTGTGTTTTTGGTCATACCCTTTAGGTCCAGGTTCTTGGCGCCCATGGTGGTCTGCGTGGTGACTTTGGTGTCGATCTTGACTGTGTGGAGGTTGTTTGTGTCTCGGGATATGTGCACGTTGTGCCAGTGGTTGTCATTGAGAGGACTGTTGGAGTTGCCCTTGATTAGGTGTGCCCCATTGCCCAGGTCAGAAATGTAGTGAAGGTAGCTGGAAAGTGAACAAGGGAAGGAGAGAGAAGGCGGTTTAACGAGAGAGAGGAGAAAAGGCAAGTTAATAGTATTCATGATGAGGAACAACAGGGTCACACACTTCAGGGCATTGTAATCTGTCTTGCAAAAGCATAATTATGAGAACAGAAAAAGAGCTGCGTGACTTGGACATTTTTCATATTTGATATTTTAGCCTTATAGTCAAGAATGTTCCCGTCTCTCTGCCTTCACAAATTTCCGGAACACATTTACATATTAATTAATTTCCCTTTTGTTTGTTTACAGTTTGGTTTTTAAAAGCATGTCATTATACATTCAACATGAAGACATCGCACTCATCGCATACCACACTCTGTCCAGCTCACCCTTTAACCAGCTCTATCACTATGAAGTCATTGCCGTCTCCCCTGTTGAAGAGAATGAGGCCGTCGGGGGACGTTGTCTTGAACTGCATAAAGAGATGCATGGAGTAGTAGGCCTGCAGCGTGGGCAGCGTGACGAAGCTGGAGCGCGAGCGAAAGGTGACGGGGTCGGCCACGATGCTCTTGTAGCCGATGACGGCGTTGAGTTCGCAATAGTCGATGTCGCCGTTCTTGCACAGGTCGATGTAGGGCATACCATTCAGCGTCAGGCCCTGAAGGTGGCCGATGAAATTGGAGGGCACGGCAGGTATGAAGCGCTTCTCTGTCACAATACCCGTCTCCACGTTGTGGAACTCCAGCTGGGTGTGGTCGCCCGCCATCTGACCTGGTGGCGGGGGGTAAACTTCAAAGGTGAGGGCTATGGAAAGTTGAGTTTAAAGTTGACCTGTTTAAAACTAGTGCTAATCCTAATTCTTATTTCAACAGTGACAGACTGCTAGTAACAGAGCAATGGGCAATAATTAATATAATAATATAATTACTAATGTCAAAACTAGTGCATTGGCGTACAGTTCTAATCACTTCATAATTCAGAATGATTATTTTCACTAACACAGGAACAGATGTTCTCTAAAAAAGAAAAAAAACCTTAATGTCGGTCTAAGCAATAAATTAAAAAAAGAATTAACTGGCAACTTATCATATAAAACAAGACATAGAATAAAAGCAGACGTCTAGAGAACAACTCAAGACCTGTGTAGGGTGCAGAGTGTCATTTGTAGTGAATGTTTTTTAGATTAGGCTGCTGTGGTTACCTTCAACAGGCTGCAGGTCATCCACGGTGAGTTTGAGGCTCTTGCCACGCCGGACTACCCTCACCGTGTGCCACTCATTATCATTGAGAACCGACCCCGCAAAGATGGTCTCTGGGCCTTTACCTACACATAGCCCAGAGCACCATTAACATATGCAGAGAGAGGTGGAGAGAGAGAGACACACAGACAGATAGAGAGAGAGAGAGATGGAGAGAGACAGTGACAGAAAGAGAGAACCAGAAGAAGGAGCAGAAGCAGAGAGCCAGGCAGGTTGAATTAAAATTTTAGGACAGAGGGTGAGGAAATGGAGGGAAATAGCGGAGGGAAGGAGGAACCATACATACCATGGGGAGGCAAACACCTTAGTGTCAATACACATTCTCTCTACAGACAGACACACAAGTCCCTCTGCAGATATGGCAGCGAGACAGATGATGTGACACAGAAAGGCTGAAAGATTTACATAAATGGATGTTATGGGTGCATAAGATGGAGACTGTGAGTCACAAAGGGTCCCCGCTGAGTGAGACAATCCGTCTGTTGACAGATCCTGGCGCCATGATGACCACCTACTACTCACACATGCACACAAAGCGTACCCCCCCGACTCCTAAAGCCGCCTCCACAATCCTTGCGCCCCTGCATATAGAAAATATATTCGCCTGCTTGCCTGCATGCAGAGCCTTGATTTTTCACAGGAGCGCAGTACTGCAGGAAGCCTCACGGTGGCACTGGACACACAGAGGAGCGTCAGAGAGCTGTCCAAGGTGCTGATGTGCAGCAGAATGAGAGGAGCTGAGCTGTCCTCTCATCATGTCTCTGTCTCTGCCCGTCTACCAGCTCATATCCTCACATATGTGACTGCACACATTTGACAGACTGACTGCTCCCAAAACCTCCGCGTCCCCCTTCCTCCTACTCTCTCCAAGTGCCCCCCGCCAACCTTGAACACAACACCCACACCTCCCAACAAAACACACACACACACACACACACTGCCCTTCCTCCTCCAAGCCCAGTTGGTTTGAAGAGTGTGAGTGAGTCTGCCTACAGCGACCTATAGGAGGTAATGACGGGGGAGGTGGGAAGTAAACTGACCCGAACGGATTCCGCTGCAGAAAATGTCAAGCATGCCTGCATTACTCATGGAGGCACGCAGGCACACACACACACACACACACACACACACACACACAGGTAGAAAGGTAAAGGAAGAGAGAAACATACAGGCACACAGAAAAGCAGGCATAACTAATTATGAGAAGTCAATCAAAATGGATAAGGCGGCTTGAAATGCATGTCTGTGTGTGTGTGTGTGCACGGGTTCAAAGCCGAAAGAGTGTGTTGTGCGTTCAGAGAGGACACAGGGTTCCCCTGAGGAGACTCAGCTGTGCTCTAGGCATGAGCATCTCATCCTGTTACCATGGATCACTGCCTAGCACTGAGTGAAGGATGGAATATGTGTATGTATGTGAGTTTATGAGCGTGTGTTTCTGCATATGTGACTGAATATTCGCAGAATGAGCAGACTGATGTGTCAACCTGGGAACAGGGAGAGGCACACAAACACAAACAAGCGCACGCACCTATTTTAGGTCAGCGCTAACGGTGCTCTGAGCTTTGAGGTTGAGCTACTGTCGCTCAGCAGACAGTCTCCGCTCCACGCTGAGAAGATCCAAAGGGAAAGACAAGAGGGACCGTTTGTTGCAATGGAAATATGGTGCAATTCAAAGGACATAAGCTAGTGGAGATTATAAAAGCATGATAATGAAAAGCAAAATGACAAAAAGCATTTCATATTTCATTAGCTCCAAATAACAAATGGCTTTTCTGCTGCATAAGCCTCAAATCTCTCCCATGCTGAGGCTTTTATTTGACTGCTGAGTGGACTATTTCGGTGGCGCCTGGCTGTTAAATACATTTTTTTCTCCCCCACCCTCAAATATCAGATTTATAATTCATTGTATGCACACGGTGTGCCAGAAAAGTGGCTGCCTACTGAAATGTTCATTGAGACAACCGGTCTAAAATTGGCCAACAGACATGCTGGAGAGCAACGGTGCTGTGTGGCTAGTAGGGTTTCTATGGCAACTGCAGTCGTCCATTTCACCACCTCTTTGCCGTCACATAGCATTCGTCTCTCTCTCTCTCAGTGGTCGTGACAGAGAGAAACTCCACGTGAGGGAATTAAACTTCATCAGGGATTCAGCTCCACTCACAGCAGCATGAGCAGAAACACACACACGCTCACTCTCACACAGGACAACACACCCAGATAATACAAACACACACACGGATGGACAATAAAAAGAATACGGAATGCGCCGTCACGCACACACACACAGGAGGCACACACCAAACACACTGAATGAAACGCCACCCGAAAATCCCCCATGTACAGTTTAGAGAAGAACAACAGGCAAACAAAGAAAGCAACCAGACAGACGTTGAGAAGAAGGTGCAGCAGCAAAAAACACAGGGATAACACGTCTTTTGTCTCCGGCATGAAGGAGAAGTAATTAGCCTGCAGCTCTGAGTTGCATTCATCCACCAGCTCCAACTCTCCGCCTCTTTAGCTCACACTTCTCAGCACAGCTAATTTACCTGAACGCCTCATGCTCAGATATGTTTTACTCCCCCCCGTCCTCCCTCCCGTCTATCCTTCTTCACTAAAATGGCCGACATGGAAAACCCTGGCCCTCAGCAAAAAATCACACCACTCCCATGGTGTGGCTGAATGTGCAGACACTGACACGCATATGTGCATCTCCCCTGTCAACACACACACACACACACACACATATATGTACACAGACATGTAGTACAAAGATATGTTGAATGAGGGATTATGGTCAGATATGTTCGGATAAAGAGAGAAAGAGTGAAGGATGTTCAGACACATTAACATAAAACGCACACACACTCTCATAAACATTCATACCGAGGAGGAAGAGGGGGTTAGGTGAGATGGAGGATCACTTACTGGCTGTACAGTTTATCCTGATACAGTCTGGAGGGAGAGCAGAGCAGAGGGTTAATGCTGCACACACACACAGGCTCTCCACGCCCTGGGGACGCACACATCGACACACCCTGCACTCATATACACAAACATGCACGCACACGCGCTCGGCTGAGAAAAAACGCACACTCTCCTATGTCACAGGTCCTCAAACCTGGCCGTGTGAATTTTTAAGACTTTTGATTTTTTTTTTTGCCAATAAAGAGCAAAATCTGAAAGAGATCTCCAATTTGACTGGTGACATGTTAAGGAGAGCGGCGTGTCCCAGCACAAGCAGTGTGCTCATTGGCTGCTCTGGTCTGAGCGACAGGTTCAGTCACCAATCAAAAGCAGCAGGAGACTGAGCTGGGTCATGTGTGTCACATTTGTCTGATGACATCAAACACATCCCATAATTTTTGTCGCCCATCCAGAGCAAAAATCTCCGTTTACTGGAAGATTCAGTCCCCGTGTTATTATCATTACTTGCTGTATTTATTTAGTTTTGACCCATGATGCCTTGGTGTGTCGTGCGGCGTCAACCACAGAAAAGACGTGGCTGCAGACAACCAGAGACCAGCACATGCACCCCACTGTAAATCTGTGTGTGTAAGCGTGTGAATGTACTTAAATTCATGTGAAAGTGCGGGTGAACCGAGAAGAAAAAAATAGAGGGACTTTTTTCCTGCAGATATGTGTGGAGTGTACCATTTGTGTGTGTGTCTGTACAGCTTGTGAGTCTTTGTGTTGATTGTTGGAAGTGTTAGGGATGCACAGGTCCACTGGGAGTGAGCAGAGAATGCAGCTTGAGGCTCGACCCTCTGTTCAACACAAACAACAAATACCACTAACCTTCAGCTGTGTGTGATAGTGTGTGTGTGTGTATTCAAGGATAAGGTGTATATGCTATGAAGTCTGTCCAAATGCTGAAAGCTTCTTGTTATGTTGAGTAGAAACAGGGCAGCAGATTTATCAGGACAACATATTATTAATCAACATTTAATGCCATTCTTCTGCAAGAAATACCCAGGATGCCAGTATCAGCCGCATTCCCCTGACAGGTAATTAAAATAATGCTTGAGAATCTACATGTTTGCGTGTGTGTGTGTGTGTACCTAGGTTGACAGTGAGTCGGACACGGCCCCCATCCAGCTCCAGACGAAGGGTGTCGGCGGAGTTCCGGGACGTGGTTGCCATGAGAACGCCGTAGGCCCGCTGAGAGCGGAAGCGTAGCGAGACGTCCTCCGCCTCGGTGTGCATCACCACAGGCAACTGCACCTTCATAAACTTGCTGCCGTCGTACGACAGGATGGTTGCATCTGTGCAGGACACGCAGAGGCAGGGGGTGAATGATGGGGGACGGGAAGAAGCGAAGGTTGGGTGGAGGGAGATAGAGATGATGGTGGAGGAGAGGGAGGTGGGCAGAAACAGAACAAAAAAGAGACAGAAAAGATGATTGACAAGGAGAAAACAGATGAGGTGGGAGGCAATTTGAGTGAACCAGATTTGTACATGACAAAGTATGTTTCAGCGGTGGCTAAACTCCCTTGCCCCCCCCGCCGTCACGTCATGCTGAAACTCAAAACCCACTTCCAACAAAATTACCCCGTCACTTTCCTCCCTTAATTGATCCTCACTCCCTCAGCCTCACAAAAGTGGATGTAAAAATAGCCGCAGCTGGTTGGCTGGTCCTATTATCCGGTTAAATCAGAATGCATGGCGGTGAGTGTGTTAGCCACCGCCGCTGACATCCCAGACCCTGGAGTCATAATGTAACAAGCTCAGGTGATCCCGCTTTAATGTCTTTTGCATACTCATTTACATATTCATAATCTTCTCTCCCCGCTACCTGCTGGGGCCAATCCCCTACCGCTAAACTGTTTACCTCCGAGAACCCAGTTTTTTATTGGCCAATTACATACACAGCTAAACACACTCTCCGCGTCCCCGTGTCTTTATCTCCCCCCTCTCTCCCTTCGTCACCCCCTCTTATATCTCTCCCCTCCACTCCTCCTTCGCTTTCTCTCCCCCCTCGCTCTCCCTGTTTCCGTGGGAGACGTTTGGAGCCAAGGCAAAAACAAGAGAACAGGAAGAGAGGGAGTCCTCATGAATACTGATGAGCTGAGAAGGAGGGAAAGAGGGAGATAGTGTGTGTATGTGTGTGTGTGTGTGTGTGTGTGCATGTCAGAATAAGTGAGTGAATTTAAGTGTGAACAGAGGAGGGTTTAGTAAAGTGAGAGCAGGGGGAGAGAAAATAGGGACAGAGCAAGACAGAGGAAAGGGGGGAGGGGGGAGAAAAGCTCTTGGCTAAAATGCAAATGAACCCTCATTAACTTGAGGAAAAAAGAAGGTGGTTGGCCTTTTATATCTCAGATAACATAACTAACAGCCACACATGCGTGCACCCACCCAAGCACACTCGAACACACTTCTGATAAACGAGACAGCTGACTAAATTTCCCCCCACCACGGCACCTGACTCACCACCAGACGAGTCGAGGAGGGAGGGTTGGGGAGAGGCAAAGTATGAAAGCCCGTTTTTGCCAGGAAAAGAAAAACAAAATTGACTCAAGGGCAACACACACTGGCCGTTGCATCACTTTAAGCCTGTGGCAGACGCCAGACGGAGGATACAAACATAATAAGTAGTTAAAGACACTCTGGAACATCCCTGTGTTGGCTGTGGCACTCACACCCGAGCCCATAGGTTCTTTTTGAAGACATAAATTGTGAAAAAACGCAGATCACACATATCGTTTCATTTTTTTAAAAGGTCTCAAGCAGCTGGGCGCTGTGGCTTTTACCAAACATTGCTCCACCAGGAGTGAATAGTGCATTTGTTTGGGGACTTGCTGCACTAATGTGTATTTATGGCAGCAGAACTGTGTGTGTGTGTGTGTAACCGATTCAAAATAAACTACAGTGCCCGTGTTCATCTGAGGGAACCTGTCAGATGCAACAGTGTGGCTCACTTATGTGTTTTTAACATTTTACACAAGAGTGTAAAAAACCCCAACCCTATATCAAGTTTTGGCTTCATGCACAAAAACTCATTTCATGGGATTTGCTGAAAAGAAAAATAAAGAATATCACCAAATGGTTGTGTTCAGGTCTGATAGCTGGGATTTACCAGTCCACGTGAACATGATAAACATTTGCAGACAGCTGACAGACACTGATGATGGGAATTAGACTATGGCTTGTTTTGACATGTTGACACCTGCCACTGACGTGGGTGTTCTGAGGCATTGCTTTTTACTTTCTCATCATTTTTACTCATTAGATGAAAGCTCTGATACATCATCTACAACTCGTTCAGTTCATAATTGTGACTAATTTTGATTTTAATTTTGACTCACTGTCTCCTACTTCTGACTACGTGGGACCATTTTCTGACTAAGTTTTTGACTTCCTCATAATTTGGAATTAAAAGATTAAAAAATGTTGACAATAGGAATTATGGTTAAACAAAGGATGTGATAAGATCAACGAAATTTAGAAGTGTTTGCATTTTTAATATTAGTATTAATTGTTGCTTATACATGTAATACACACATATATACATTTCATTAGGTACAGCTCTGTCATGAATTTGACTCCTACAAAGTGTGTGTGTATATAAGCTTGAAAATATAAACTTTTTCAAGCGTGTGTTTACAAAATATACTTGAAAACAAGTACAGAACCTGCTCTTTTGAAAATGGAGATTCAATCTCAAGATGAACTCCTAACAATTCACCTTTTTTTCTTTTTCAGAAAAAGGCAGAAAAGGGACTTAGTAAGCAAAAATAGCTAAAAGATAGCAAAAAAACAAAAAATGAAAATGTTTTGCAAATGTGTCACTAGAAATATGTGTGTAACTGCTCTTTACAAAATAAAAATTCATCTTCGGGCCAGAGCGTGGCGAGCGGGAACAAAGCAGAGAGAGAGAGCGAGGAAGGGGAAAAAAAGGGAGGGAGAAACCGCAGGTAGAAGGCGTATACATGGCCAATCACTCTCTCCATCTGCTTCTCCATCTGTGCTTCCTTTAATCCACTGAACCACCAGTTAGTGACCCCTCAATGCACACAGAGAGGGATGAAGGAAGATATAGAGAGGAAGACACAGCCATGAGAGAGAGAGAGAGAGAGGGAGGGAGGGAGGGAGGGTGCATTGCCATGATAAACATACACTGCGGATGTTTGTCCTCCGAAATAAAACATCTTCATATCAACACCTTTCACAAAGTGTGTGTGTGTGTATATCTCCTGTTAGATAGTACAAACATCACTTGAGACGCATCAGCAGCTGTGGCACAAACAACATTTCTGCTCGTCTCCTTGTCTGACTCCATCTCGTTTCTTTCAGCAGGCCTGTATCAGTCCCTCTGCCAATCTCCCCCCGCTTTCCATTTCTCTCTCAGCCTGAAATCGTACCTGTTCTCATAACTTTTTGACTCCAGCCTCCCATTCCTCCTCATCTCCTCACCTGCTGTCGTGTGGCGGTTCCGGCCCGCCGGTCCCTCCCTCTGCCACCACTGCTCCCGCTCCCTGTTTTCTGCACGCTTCCCCTCCCATCGATTCCCAGTCTCTACAGCCATAGCGCGCCAATTCTTCTGTCTGCAGCTCTGCCTCCTCCCACCTCTTCTCTTTCACCTCTGTCGCTCCTCTCCTTTCCCTGCCTCCATCTTACTACTCTCTCTCATACACACACAAAATAACCTGGGTTATTCTGAAAATAAAAGAGATAGAAAAGCTGCGCTGTCCTTATTTTTGGTTGTGGAGCAAGCAGGCCCATTCTCTGCTTGTCCTTATTTTTTATTTGCACCTATCTCTGCCACGTGTCTGCCTGTAATCCTCTTCATTTCCTCCTGTCTCCTTTACATCACCAGGGATGCAGAGGAGGGTAAAACCTACCTAAACTCAATCTGCAGGATTTTATATTCAACTAATAGTTTAGTCACATATTTTATCTGCCATAAATCTTTATGAGGGAACCTTTTTAAGCACACATCAGAATAAGTACTATCAAACTCTAATCTGTTAGGGTGGACCTTTTAAAGCCAAAAAAATAAGGTGCATATCTTAAAGGTATAATGAATAAAAAATTTAGTACCCAATATAACGGATGATCGTAATACAATTTCAGCCCTTGATGGAGTTTAAAACTTCAGATTATCCACCTCATACCATCTGTCTTCTGTCACTCATCTATCTGTGCTTTGTTTAATGTTCTCAAGCCGAAAATCAAATGACAAAGTTGTCACTGTGACTGTGTTTTGCATTGTGGTATATTACTGAGTTTACAGAAACCGTTGCTGTTTATTGACCGTTATTAGACAGCTCTAACGTGAAACATGGATTTAGCACAGATACAAATTATTGTACAAGTTGCGAATACTCCAGTCGCAGTGTTATTCCCCTCTCTCCCACCCTGTCGTTCTCACCTCTCTCGCAGGAGCGTCCCAGGTAGCCCGTCCCCGAGCAGTCGCAGACGTAGCGATTCCAGCCCTCCCTGCAGATGCCGTTGTGCTGGCACGGGTTGGACAGGCACTGTTTGGGCGGCTCCCGAGAGCACGAGGGCTTCACCCCCACTGCCCTCTGGGCCTCGGCCAGCCGCCGGATGTCTTTGCTTTGCCCGTCCACGAACAGGTCCCTGATGCAGCCCACGTAACCGTAGTTCAGCAGCGCTGTCCACACCTGCAGAAGGAGTCACCAGTGCTGAGTGAGTTCACTGCAGTGATCATTTAATCCAGGAGGAATTTGTCAACATGTTGTCATAAGTGATCGCAAACTATATTCAAAATTAAAATTAGTTTTTTGGAACAGTTAATCACCATACCTGCTACATACTTTAATTAACCTTAAAGGATTTTTATGATTACTTTCTACATTACTTTGAAATTAGTTTCATTTTTTCAAATTAAAATTTTTAAATTAAAAACCAAAGGTGGTGATCGCCTTCATCAATCAGTGAAGATGTGGAGAAACCTGTGCTCACCTGTATTCCTTTCCTATATGATGTACTGTATATGTTGTATTTTAGAAATACATTATACTTTACATCTATTTTATGGTATTATCTATTCCAGTGTAACTATTGTAACTAACAAAAGTTCACAAAGAGACTGCAACTAAGATTTATTTCTATTATTGATTAATCATTCTATTACACTATCACTCCTCTAATTTGATCAGTACTGTAAAGCACAAGGTAAACATCCAATGTCTTGTTTTGTCCAACAAAGGATCCAAACCATAAAGATCTTCTGATTTGAAAAGATCGTATTGTCTACTAATTACTTTCATCGATTAATGGTATGGTCAATGAAAACGGTGGAAACACACAGGCAGACACACAAACCTCTGTAGGGAAGATCAGTCCAGCTCGGTCCTCAGGCAGTCCACCCAGGTACAAGGTGTCATCCAGGTCCAGGATCTCGCTGTCTCCTGGAGCCGTGTACGCCGTTCTCACACTGTTCACCGAGATGGTTCCTGTGTAAAGGCATCAAAACAACTTCAGTAATCATTATGACCTTCAATGTGAACATCCTCATCACGGTGATCACTGTCATCACCATCACCACCAATATGACCACCATCATCATCATCATCTTTGTCATCATCAGCAGTCCCCCTCTCCTTGTACTCCTCCTAATCATCATCCCTCTTCACTGCTGTAATCAGAAGCAGTGGAAATCCCAAACTGCACAGGCTTTAGTCATCACTTAGCACCTTGAAGTCTGAGCTGGTTTTAAAAGTGCTAAGTCGAAACACTCTGTCACCAATAAATCATTAATACATTTATTTTTAGACATTAGTTACAGTAAACAAACACTATTGAGGAGAAAAGCAGTCTCTATAGACTGTAGCTGACACTGACATGCAAACTATATTGGTACCAGGCTGAAACACATGAAAAGCTATGCACTGTATGCTTTCAGTCATTTGACTTCAGGCTTTGATTTTAGGGTGTAGTTGGTGCTCAAAGGAGGAGACAAAATGGAGACAAATCATTCCTGAAAGATCACAGGCGGCACTGTTTAAGGGTGTTTTATGTAACTATCAACGCTGTTTGTGGCAGGAAGCATGGGTTTATGGCAAATGTGGCCATAACTTCAAAAAACATTAACAGCATTACCAATTAGATGTGAAACAAGCCATAATTGCTTTAATTATAATTTCAGTGTTATGGTAATTATGCCAACATGTTACAATAAATGTGACAGTGCAATTGCATATCGATTCTGTTAAAAACGGTGTATACAGCAACCTTAAACTCAAGTTCAATAACCCTTGTTTAAATTAAATACAAGCAGCAGACAGATGGCAGCCAAATGGCCTTGCAAGGCTGGCGCTTACTATAAAATGTTGAAATACGGTCTTGCCTGCTCATTATCCTCCACCTTCTCCTAATCAGCCTCTGTGGTCAGGGTTAACTTCAGAGCTGTGAGTGTACCTGAGCGTCCGTCCCGCTGAAAGTCCACATGATACCACTCTCCATCGTTGACCTTCCTGTCGATGGCCTTGGTCTTGGTGGTTCCTGAGCCCATGTCCAGCAGCAAGTACAAGTGTCCGTCCAGCATCTCAATGGCAAAGAAATCCACCTGTAGTTCACACACACACACACACACACACACACACACACACACACACACACACACACACACACACACACACATACCACATCAGTATTCTGTGAAAAACAGGGACGTTGATGGCTGGCGATAAAAAAACCAAATTACAGCCATAAGCTATAATAAAGTGAATGGGCTCCAGACTAACCATTTATAATCAGGTTCCTTGTGCAATGCCAGTCACTTTTATTGGGGACTGTTTAACCGATATGTTTTTCTAATCTACACTGAACAGAAAACATGTTTTTCAATTCTCCCAATTGTGAACATGACGGTCAAATTGGGAAACAGATGAGTCATGATTACCAGATGACCAGAGTCCAGAATCCAAAGGTGCAAAAGACGGTACACGGGATTAAATGCAGGATTTGGATGGATTGCAATTAAAGTCTTTGCTAAACTAAGAAGGCAGACATGGTAAGCTTTCTACCTCCTGAACATTAGCATGTTAGCATTGTCATTGCAAACAATGTTGCTCAACCTGACACTGTGTCTAAGCCTCACAGAGCTGCTAGCATGGCTGTGCACGCTTAGCCTCGTTTCTTTTAGTTTCATAATTTCCTGTGTGTGTATGTGTTCATAATATTTTTCACCTTGACTGTGGGAGGTGTGCGTGGGTCCTTGCGCTGCTGCTGTCGGGGTTTTCCATGGCTGAAAAGCATCAACCCGTTGGGCTCTGTGGTCCTGAAGTCGAACGAGATGGATCCCGCCTTCTTCGCTGTCCACTTGCTCAGTGCCACATACGACTCCGGGGTGTCAAAGGTCACGGGGTCCAGCGTCGCCACACTCTCACACTTAAAGGACACGACCCCACTTACCTGGAGCAGGTGGAGGAAAAATGATTAGGGGATTTTAGCGTTTGAAAAATCAGGACTGGTACAATGATGTCCACTGAATATCATGACCAGAAAGGTTCCTTTGTTGTCTGGGACTGAAATAAAGCCAGCTGCTTCCAGGTGTGAACTGACTAAAAGACAAAAGCTTGTGGCTCTCTCTCCAAACTATAATCCTGCTTACTTAAAATCCCTACAGTGAAAACCTCCCAGGGTCTGACAGGAGGCAGACGTACAAAACATTTTCTGTGTTCTACAAGAGGATAATGTGTTGTGTGGATCGAGTTGTTCTTGCTATTGAAAGTTCATACCTTCATCTTTGGGTCTCCCTGTTTAGCCAGCCTAGACAGCTCCAACCGCACATCATTATTCTTGTACACCACCTTCGGGGGGAGGGTTCAGGGGAGAGAATAAAACATGAATTCACTTTCATATTAAATAAAAATAAGCATTTTCCTTTATTTATGTTGTCTCTCCTTGGATTCCTTTCAAATACTTCTGTTGTGGCACAGAATTGGACTGTTGTCATAATTCTTTATGTGACTTAGTGTTTTACTCCAATAAACAAAAAGAATACGATTGTTTAACCTTTTCCGTAGTCACAAAAGAAGAGACTGTTGAGGAGATGAAGAGGGAACAAGACATTTTAAATATGACAAAACATCCATTAATCTCTCAACTCAGGAAACTTTTTTTTTACTCAAGCGTTCTGGTATTTTTATATGAAAGTGACAGCCTTAAGACAGCAAGCCACTCCTGCCTCATCTTTTGATAAGTCCCATTTGTCCCTGCCACTTGCATGATCGCTTTTACTTTCTCTCCTCTTCCCTTTTCTGTTTCTCTTTCCTGACACAGTACGCTCTCTGACTGAGCCGTGCGAGTGTAAAGAGCATGCTTGTGCTGAGCATTTTGATGTCGAGAGAGACGAGCACACACAGGCTCGGCTTTATTAATCCCGACCTCTTTCTATGACCTGTGAGCAACTCTGCAACATCACAGACTTTCTCCCCTGCGTTGGCTTTTCGCCCCTGTTTTTGATTTCCTGTATGTCTTGTGCTTTTCGTGTCTGCATGCAGGGGCGATGAGGGTGATTCTTGAATACAATAAGAGCTGCAAGAGTGCAAAGTAGTGTTGGGGTGTGTGTGGAGGAGTGTGCTTGCGCCGCATAAAATGCACCAAATTGTTACAGCTGTGATCGTTCATGCGCGTGATTCACTGCATACATCTTAATTTGCTCACACGGATTATCATATCATCGTATTAAATATGTAAACGTGCCAGCGGAGGGTTCACTTTGACAGCGGCAGCCTCGTTTAGACACCATCAGTCTTAATGAAGCAACACAGAGCGCATTCACCACTGATACAGATAGCTCTCTGTTTGGCACATCATCTGTCAGCTTGTTTGGTTGTTTGTTTATGGCTCTGTGTGGGTCTGTGTGAACAAAGGGGAGACTCAGGGTGTGTATATAAAGGGTGTGAGGATGTATTTGGGAGTTGCATTGTGTCAAGTGCTGTGTCTGTACACGTATGCTTATTTGTGCTCGACCATTTTTGTCTACGTGCGTTTCGGTGGGTGTACACATGCAAAGATTGTGTTCATGTGCACATGCATATGTATTTGTGTGTTTTCATCAGTGTGTCATGAGAGTTTTTGTTGTTGCAGTGTTGTGGCCCATTTCAAGCACAGCGGATGGATGGAGCGTCTCTGTGGCGTAGCTAATTAGCATGTTAGTGCTTAGTGCTGTATCTACTCCCTCAACGACACTCATCACTGATTCTCTCTGATGCTGGTGAGTGTGTGTGTGGCTAAGACTGTTTGTGTGAGTCTGCCAAATGGAAGTATTTTAACGTGATGCACGACAGAAAGGGAGAAAGTGAGAAATAGAGGAAGATTGGTGTTTCTTAAACTTACACAAAAAAATGCGTGGCATGGGTTTATGAACTGGTTATTAATTAAATATTATCCTTCATCAACCCTCAGTGGAATCAAATTGTGAAGAAACGATCATGTGCCGATTGTAGCAGTTTAATTCATAATTTTGAGCAGACTGAGTTCAAAGACTAGAAAAAGGTGTTACGTATGGTACATGTGTTCAAAACTGAAAAAAATGAACAATACTGTGTTTTTTTCCCCAACCATATGTACACAAGTATGAGTACATCAAAGTGTTTTCTTTATGTACAGGCATACAATATATGTGCATATACATATCACACGCACAACCCACCTCTTTAAGACAGCCCATGAAGTTATTGCTGACTGGAGAACCGGGCAGGTCAGCGGTGCTGGGGCTCCCCCCCACGTAGAAGAAGTCGTCAGAGCCCAGCATGGTGTAGTCCTCCTGGGTGTAGCCCGTGGTGGTCAGGATGCCGTCCACAGAGATGGTCACCTACACAACAAAGCACAGGGAAAGGACACGCTATATACTCACACCAAAGGCAGCGCTAAGCGCTAGCTAGGCGCTGACCAGCCAAATTAGCCCCCGTTACTCTGGTAACCAATGTATATGCATTCTGGTGGGGAAAAAGGCCTGATTGGTTTTGGGAATTGGCCAGTTGTGCTGTTGGGACTCTGATTTGGTGTGATTGGATTAGGGCTAACTGTGTTGTGTAATTGAGTAGTGCTGCCTCTTGCTAGTATCACTGGCTTTTGGAATGTGTTGCTGTGCACTGCTGAAGGGCACTCACTCACTCACTCAGCCTACAATCAGTAATATACTCCGCAACTCCATCTACCATTTGCTGTCAACAGAAGTTGCACAGAATGACAACTACATCCTGTGTGTGATTAATAAAGATTTACTGATACCCAAAGCTTCAGGGCCACCATTCCTGACTCTCCACACCCAGACTTCAAACCCAGTCTGTTATTCTGTCACCGCATTGTACCGACTTCACAAAGTCTCCTCAGTCAACAGAATTCATGCAGCTTTGCATTAAAATAGCTAGCCCCATCTTCTGTGCATGGTAGCTCCACCTTTACATGAAGCGTTTTCCTCTTTACTTCTCTGCCGCAGACCCTGAGCTGCTTTACAATTAAGGTAGAAGATGCAGTTTGATTTATTCTTCATATGCTAACAACTTTTCTTAATGCTCCACCTAAAGCGACACTTGCACTGGTGTACTTTAACCAGCCCATTCTACTGTATAATAGACTGCACAGGGGCCCTCAGCTAGCACACATAGCTGACTCTATCACACGTAAATCACAGTTAGCGGTATGTTATCACCTTGATATTCTACAGTGCATTACTGTACATGTTTGACTGCCCATAAAGGCTCCCACTACAGTAACTTCCCTCTCACTCATGCTGGTGCTTATAGTTGCCGGGCAAACTCGCCCAGCACAGGCAGGTGTTAGTAAAGTATCCGCAGGCTTCGTCGTGCTATACAGTAGGTGTTAGTACTATTTACTTGTTAGTAGTTGTTAGTTGTTGCATTGCTGGCAGCCACAGTAGTGTTACTGGTGTCAGGCCAAGCTGCGTGGGGTTACTGAGGTTAGGGTTAATGATTTCAATGTTGTTAGTAGCTGTGATGATGTTATGTCATTGTGTTGTTGGGGTGAGTTGTGATGATGGTGTTAGTTAGTTAGTATGTGGTCTGGGGGGTTTGTTAGATCAGCGAGTCTGAATGAAATGACACAGGGACAAACAACACACAAATTGATGTACACGCACACACAGGTGTTAGATGGGTTATGGCTCATTCCACACACACACACACACACACACACACACTCACACTCACATAAATATATTAACATGCAGTCTGTTCCTCTCTCTGCATGCAACCACTGGCAAGGAGGACACAGTAGATTAAAAAAAAAAAAAAAAAAACGACAACAGAGGACAGAATGAATCATAGGCACAATGGAGAACATGCAGTGGCAGAGTGGAGGACAAAAAAAATCAAAAGAAGAAAAAAGAGGGGAAGGAGGGAACTCTATCCATTTTACGGACCAAAAGAGAAGGGAAGGGTTTCTGAATCACGCCATGCAGGAAGGAGGGGGGGAGGCTCGCCATTTGCGTGCAGGTGAGGGATGAGCCAATCAGTACACGCCTACATGTCAGTCACAGAGTGATGGGGTGTTAAAAAAAACGGTAGAGTATAAGGGGGATAGGATTTAAACAAAAAAAAGTGGTTGGCAAGGAGAGGGGGGCGGGGGCTTTTTAAGCGTAAAAGATTACCAACCGCATTTATCCTTTTATTGGTTTAGTTTTGATGTCTATGGTTCAAAAGGAAATAGACACGGGGCAAACCCAAACTAAGAAACAATTAGAATGATATCTACCGAACAATGGAGTTTGTTTACCATAGCGTGTCCAATGCCTGAGTGCTTTGTAGAAGAGGGGGAGAAAGGAAAGCAAAAAACTGTGAACAGAACAACTTCGGGAACAAAAAAAGGAAAGCTAGAAGGCCTCTGGTGAGGTTAGTAGGTTGGTTGGAGTGGTTTCGCTAGGAGAAGGGCACAGGTTAGGTTAGTAGAATGAATCATTCCATGGATGGTGGTTAGTTTCACTAGCAGGTTAGTAAAGTTAGTAGTCACGTTAGTAGTACAAACAGGCAAACGGTAGAGGCAGGGCACAGGTGGGCTACAAGCACATGAGTGCTAGTGGCCCGCAGTGTTCTCTGGTCCACTCTCTCTCTCTCATTCAATCACTCACACACACTTTCTCACTTATACACACGCACACACACACACACACACACACACACACACACACACACACACACACGATTGAAAAAGAACTCACCTAGAGCTGAAAGCAGTGCTGGTCTGGTGGTTAACCCACTGTAAACTAAGACCAAAACCTCAGGTATTTTCTTCCTACCACAGCATCACTGCAGTTGGACAACAGACCACTGACGGTAGCTTTTACATTGATTAGATTCTTGCTGTGGACTACAGGCTTTTCGCTGCCCCTGAAACATCTGCAGCAGTCACTGCGGTTCACCATCCGACTCAAATACACCTTTTGGCCATTTAAACAAGTCGCTGAACTTTGGGCTACAAATAGCAATTATCTTGTATTTTGAAATATTTGTCAATCAATTCTCAAGCTAATTAAATTTAAGTCTTGAGGTAAGATAAAAATTTGTCAAAAATGCTAATCACCATTTCCCAGAGTTTCAGAAGTCTTGCTTGGCCCGATCAACAGACTAAAACCCAAATATATTCACTTAAAACGATATAAAACAGATAAAAGCAACATATTCTCCCATTTTAGAAGCTGAAACAAGCAAATGTTGCATTTTTGGCTTGATGAATGACTAAAAGCATTAATCAAAATGGTCAAAATCCTTGTCAGTTAATTTTCGATTGTTCTATCCAAACACACTTACATTCATTACGCTGCCTATTTTTGTCCCTCCCTATGCCCCTTATTTTACATCTCCTCTCCTTTTTGCTCAGTCGCTCACTCGTCCATCTCCTGTTGTCTGGTTACCTGTCTCAGGTTGCGGGTGACCTTGACGTCGTGCCAGGCGTTGTCGTTGAACTTGCCGTTGACGGGCTCCACCAAGGCCTCGAAAGCCCCGGAGCCGAGGTTGATGACAAGCGACACGGCACCGTTCTTCAGTGCCAGGTTGACGTAGTCGGCTGACTTGCCGGTGTGCAGCATCAGGCCGTTGCGCTGCAGCGTCTTGAAGGTGAGCGTGATTTCATCACTGCTAGACTGGATGGGGTTGGGCGACAGGTCGTAGCAGAAATACTCGGAGCCCTTGAAGGTGGCGACATACTCCTCCCGAGCTGAAAGAGACCGGGTGGAAGAGGGAGAAGAGGGAGGAAGAGAAAAGAGGAGGGGAAACCTTTACAATCTTGCTGAACATTTTTGTGATTAGCACAATATCCAATCTATGTTGCTTCTTCCCACATTGCTCTTCACAATATGTTGAAAGATGAAAAAATGGTGGGTGTTCATCAGAGCAAACCGAGTAAAACAAAGCTCAGCTGGGCCTGGTTAAATTTGATTCGGATGTGCAGCACAAAACATACTGATGCAAAATGCAGAGAATGTTGTTATTGTCAAGCAAAGCCTCACTGATGCCAGCACTTGGAAGAAACACTTCCTTCTATACCTCTAATCGTACCATGGAGTGGTGTGTAAACAAGCTTTGATCACTCATGTGGGCTGGAGATTAAATAGTGTGGATGCGGCAGAGAGACGGTCGTGAGTCTGTAGCATTCCAAACACGTTATGAAACCTGCCATCCTCTCTTTTGTGGGAACAGCTGTGCTGGCAGTCAGAAGTGATGCGGTCTTGTTTGACAACACGGCTCATTTCGTGAAGTTCGTCAAAAGCCACAACTATGTGTGTGTGTGCGTGTGTGGTAGCAGTGGAGGTTGGAAAGGTTTTGAGAAGGATGGCTTAAAAACTGCTAATGCAGATGGCAGCCTGTTAGCATCATGGCGGCCAAAGCAGGCAGGATTTGGCCAATTAGAATTCAGAATAACAGCACGACAGTGTCGCCAATGGCAACTTACCTTGCACACTCTTAGTGACTCCCATGGACACGAGACCAAGGTTTTGCAATCCATCATCCCTAAGCTCGCACTCTGTTATCTACTCTCTCACACTTACTCATATACAGGTGCAAAGCCATATACATAAGCCAGCAGGGGAACAAACACACACACCTACACACACATCTGTGTGGAAAAAAAACCAACATTCATACTATTGCGCTGGCATACACAAGCAGGGGCAACGTTTGCTGTCTCCTTCACCCCCGCCCCCAAGAGCTTCACCCTTCCTCCGCAACCACTCTGGCGTTCCTAACACCTCACACCTCCACCACTCCTCTCCGCACGTTGTTGGCCTCTTTTCGCCCGCTCTGTGCAGCCTGTGGAGTAACCACCATCTTGTAGTTCACGATAATGATGAGAACGGAGGGAAATTTAACACACGCTAGGTCAGGCAGACACTTGGTGAGGAGCCGCTGCAGAGGAAGGGGTGGCGGCGGCAGCAGCGGGGAGGGGTTGCTACATAATGAACAGCTGAAGTGTAATAGGTTATTAAGGTACTGAGAGGCAGAGAGAAGAGCGTTGAAATGGAATCGGCTGCACTTGAGTGAATAGAACTCAGAGAGAATAATGAGAAGGGAAAAGTGAGTACATATCACAATTCAAAGAGCAATTGTGGCAAATTGTCTTTCTTTGCTTCTGTTGCATGAAAAAAAAACAAGTGTGAATGCCAATATATGAGTGAGAAACAACGTGTTGTTTGCCAGCATGTGTGAGTTCCCTCCAGTGTGTGGCTCCTTGCCTCCTGTTAATTAAGAGAGGGAAAGAGTGTGTGTTCGTGCCCCAAAAGGAGGGAGGGGTTTGCAGTTTTACGTCCAAGCATACGAATGTGTATGTGTGCGCGGGCAAGTATATGCTTTTTATGTGTGCATGAAATGTGCGGGGGTGTGGGTGGGTGCTGGTCTCTGTAAATATTGGTGTATTGCTGTCAGAAAAGCTATTACCAACTCGGGGCCCCGGGCTAGTCTTTACTGAGAGGAGCGGGAGCGAGGAGGAGGAGGCGGAGGCAGACACACACGCATGCACAGAAAGAACAGCTACAAATGCTAACACAGTAACGCGTACGCACTGACACACACATGCAGACAAATGTAGAAGGGGTGGCGGGGGGGGTGTTGCCAAGTTGTTCACAATGAGAACACACGCAGCCGTCCAACACCATTCTAGCGGTAATTTACAGAGGTGCCATTAGGTTTCAGTGTGCTGCTCCACCATTCTGTTGCTAATTTACAGACATGTCATTAGAGCAGACAGGAGCACATAAAGCATCTCTGCATCGATCTGGAAGCTGTGGCCTGCAAAACACTCACTGCTTGTTCTATTACACCGCACGCGCACGCACCCAAATCACACAGGAAAATGCATATTGGGTTGACACACACACAGCGACGGCGTGTGCGTGCGCGCGTATTTAGCGCATCGAAGACACCTAAAACACACAAACGCGCACGCTCTCGAGTGGGCAGGCTGGAGTGGATCTGTTGTAGCTCAGATAAATGGAGTGAGTCAGTATTAGCTCAGAGTAAACAGTGAGACAGACACTGACATACACACCACATGTCACACTTCATCCTGTGGAGAGCACTGTCGATCACAGCGAGCGAGCGGGAGGACGGAGGAAAACAGCGGAGGAGGGAGGAAGAGAACGAGGGGGAAGGGCACGAATGGAAATCTCCTCTGACAAATCTCTTCCTTTCATGCATGGACATCTTTTTACTGTTATTATCTCATGGTTTGCATGAATTTGTTTTGCAGTAGTAATGGGTTCTCATGGGTTGGTTGTGCGTTCCTATGTTAGGCCCAACTCTAAATGTTTTTCATCAGGTCTCCCCAAAAAGACCTTGATCTTAATGACAAGACCTGATCAAAGTTAATTAAGGAAAGTAAATCTCACTTAGTAAGTTATTTCATGAGCCGTGGAGATTTTAAAGCTTTATTATCTGATGGTTTTTATGTTGTTGCTTGATTGTTGGTTGTTTGACTCCTTTAACTGTGGCCATTTCATCATGCCAGTTTACTTGGTTGACTTTAAGCCCCTTTCCAGATAGATAAATAGACAGTTTATTGATCCTGAGAGAAATTTAAGACACAATTGAATAATTGAATTCCTGAAAAAGATCTTTACTTGATGTCAATAATTTCCCTCATTAAATGAAGTAAAAAGGGGGGGGGTGAAACAAAAAAAATCTTTGTGTTGGAGATTTTAAAGCTGTATAATCCGATTTCTTGTTATCACACTGTCGTTGCAGTGCTGATTATCTGATCAACTGATAAACATTTGTTGGCTCACGCCTCTGAAATATGAGGATTTACTCTTTTTCTCTGTTTATGTTTTATGTGAAGATGTTTCCTTTGGGTTCTGCAAAATTTGAATGGCAATTTAATTTGACATTTTACAACTTGAAAGATTAATCGACAACTCGTAAAAACTTATCAGCAGTTGAATTGATGCTAATGATAATAATCTTTGGTTGCAGCTTCATCTAACTGAAAATGTTTTTGGTTTCATTGTTTTCAGCTCTCCCTTGATAAACAGATCTCAATTTCACTAAGTTACTTGAGGAAAGGAAAGGAAAGGAGGAGTGAAGAAAGTCTGTCAGAAATAAGTAGGAAAGTATGCGATGAAATATTGCAGCAAAGACGTAAGAAACTAACAATGGAGGAGGAGTGGGAATAGGAAAATGTAAAGATGGGGGGTGATTGGCATTGTACTTTGAAGGCCATCATTAAACTACCACTGCAATGAATAAAGCATTCTGCAGGGAGGCGGGAGGCAGAGAGATTGAATAACTGATATGATGGCTGCTGCTTGGACCAGCTGCAACCGCACCGCCCCTCCGACGATCAAACACACATCGCTGGGATTTCACTGCGTGCACGTGGCAAGTGTGTGCGTGCGTCTCATACGTCTTTGTCTCTTCTCGCAGGTCGCCTCCTCAACATTTCACACACTAATTTGTCATTTCCATGGCAACCCCGTGTTGCAGGGAGCTACGGCAAATACGAATGTGCTCGTGCATGTGTGTTTCAGGGAGAGGGGCAGACAGGAAGAGAAATGGAGAAGGAGGGCGAGCGAGAGAAAGAGTGATTGAGTGAACAGTACATTATCATGGACAGCTGTACTGAATCAAAATGGCGGATGGAGGCTGGGAGCACATCAGGGGAGCCTACATTATACAGCACCTGATAGAGGGAGCAGGGTGGAGGGAAAAAAAGGGAAAGATGCACGAGGGGAAGAAGGAATAACAAAAAAGGGTAGATGGTGAGGCTCATTGAGATGGGGAGCACAAAATGCAAGAGTGAGAGGAGAGACAGAGGTGGAGGGATAGAAAGAGAGACAAGGCAAGGGAGTGGCAGAGAGCGAGGGATGGATGGCCAGAGAGAACGAAGGAGAGGAAAAAATGCTGGTGTATCTAAATCCTAGTGTAGCAAGCCTCAATCATGGCAGCCCTGTCATTCAGAAGATAGCACACTGCAATTCCCCTGCACCTCGTTTTTAGCCCACCATGCAGTTCTGCTATCAGCTTCTCTCAGACCGTCCATATGCGCAGCTGCGCACACACGCACACACACACACACACACACAACACAAACTGAAAACACCCTGCACGAAGCCACCCCTCCCTAATAACAGACAGGTGGATTAACTATATACTTATAAAGTATACAGATAGATGACCAGTGTGGAAAATGTATGTAAATGCATGCTAACATATGCATAGCTTCCATATTAAGTTAAAGTGTGAAAATCCATACACTCTGGTTCACCAAAGGATACGACTGTCGCTTCCATCTCTATTCAGTGATATACAGCATCTGGCTTCCGCACCGATCGGGCTATCGCATCACAGCCGAGGGAGCAATACTGTGGAGGAGGATATTACTGTCAGGATACAAGTGACAGATTGGCTGTCTGGGATGCTGAGCTCTTATTCTGCTTTTTGTTGTTGTTGTTCTTAAATTGAAGGCATTCATTCCCAACATGAGATATACGATGTAAACGCTGGTTCCGACAAAGCCAGCAGCGGCCCGAAAGTAAAAGTACCGCGGAAACGATTGATTAGCTGATCGACAGAAAGTGGCTCAACAGTTCTGATCGATATATAAATGTTCCTTTTCTTATTTTTTCTGCAAAATCATTGTGGATGGAATAACTTTCAGTTTTGAAGACGTCTAAGTGGAGGTGGAACTTGTGATGAATTCCTCATGATTTTAGGTCAGTTTATAGATCAATTCAGAACAATTTATTGACTATAGGGCTGTTATGAGCCAGTTATTTTTATAATAAATTAATGTGACGATCATTTTCTTGGTGAATTGATTAATTGTCCCAATTTACGAAGCCAACAGATGTCCTGTTTTGTGTGACAAACGCAACAATGTCCGAGACAAAATTGTTAAGACAAGAAAAAACAGAATAGTGCCACTTTTGAAGCTGAAGCTGACTATCAAGATATTTAGCTGACTGACTAATCATTGCAGCACTAATTTAAAAAAATCAACAAGTTAGTCTGCACTGAAAAGAATCCGCTCTAAAGTTTGATCTGGAAAGTGTTCATCATAATGTCCAGATCCCAGCATGATTCATTTAAAAGCTGAAGATATTACATTTACTGTGTAAAAAAGACAAAAGGAGCATTTGTGATTGATAAAAAGTTTGACGTATTAAATTGTGAAAGTGAATTTCCTTGAGACACAAATAGAATATAACTAAATTATAACTTGTATTGTTAATCTCTCTGAATTTCATTTTAAGAGAAAACAATAAAGAGCACTCTTCCTGCCATTATGTTCGATCTTTTATTTCTTGTCCCTTTTTGTTTCTTTTATCTTTCCTCACATCTTTCCCTCTCTCTCTTCCTCTGTAGCTTGAATTCTGCTTTCTCGCTGGTACCCAGGGAAACCGGCTTGTTTCCATGACAATGTCTGCAGGCAGAACAGCGTATTTGTCTTAAGCTAGATAAGATCAGAGTCAGTTTCATCCCTCTCAGACACACACAATCACCCACTCAGGCATGCACACACAAACACACCTACATGCATAAAGGCACATATGCACATAGGGGACGGTAGAGCACTGAAAACAGTGGGACATGGGCAATTGTGCATTCAGGCAGCCGAACTGATTTGAGGCCATAAAGTTAAATATACCAACACAGACAAATGATGATGCTCAGTTCTGCTTGTGTGCAGGTGCACACATATCCTGCAGTGTCACACACACACACAGGCTCACACCTAATGAAACCCTCTAACAGCAGGTTGTTAACAAATAGCATGAGCATAAAGACCTCTTTTCATAAAGGTAATGTGATGGGTTTTTAATGAAAACTCTGGCTCGTTCAGTTGTTGTAGTCGCGAGTGTTTGTGTGCGCACGCCTGTGAGTGTGCGCACGCTTCCTTGAGTGTTTGTTCTTGTCTTGGCAAACGGCGAAAAGATGGACTTCAAATGCCAGAAGGGTTACTGGTGTGAATCGCCAATTGGGGCACCACCCTCAGCACCCACCCAGACACAATGAAATTGCTCGAACAGGTAATAGACAACTGGAGCGGCGACTAGCCTGTTTCTTCCTCTGCCTCTCAAAACAGGGAGTGTGTTTGTTTGTGTGTGCATGTGTGCTGTGCGCTGGTTTTTGATGAGGTATTTGAATCGCTGATGAATACCATCCGGGCTGATGCCAGCCTGTGTCAAGTCGGGGAACCCAAGGAGAGACGCAGCGCCCCTGCCGAGAAAAGCTGCAGTCTTATCTGGCTTCCTGTCTACCCCAACGTGTCCGACCTTCTCTTTCCACCTCTCTTTTCTCACTTTCTGAATGCGCTCCTATCTTTCCTCACCATCACTTTTCTGCACTCCTTTACCCTATCCCGCCCACCCCTCCCTCATCCGCACACAGCCAGCCTCCGCTCTATCTTTCCCCTTCATCCTCTGTAAATGGGAAGTCCGTTTGATGTCTTTATTTTTAGGCGATTACGGGGTGCATCGGCTTTGTGTGTTCCCCATTAGCGTGGCACTGAATGCACAAAAATGTTAATGCGTGCGCTTGCTAACAGGATGGTAATTGCATACAATTACCAGCAAATGTATACATTTACCACTGGGATTGCTACCCATTTCCCATGGTGAATTTGGCAACTGTGTATCTCCCTGATAATGCGGGGGTATAGAGCTCTGTCTGTGGTGCTGTGACTTTCATTAGGAAGAACTGCATGGGTGTTAAGCATTAATGAGTGTTGTAGTACAGTAATGTAATGGGTGTTAGTCAAGGAGAGTAGAGGCAGAATTAGTCCCATTAGTGGTGAGGGTAGGTCTAAGAAAATCGTACATTTTGCAGTAAAAACTTTGCTGCAATTGCTTTATCGCTGCTGATAGCCGGGGGGTGGGGGCGCAACTTAGTTAGAACAGTTTTGGTTTTTGTCCTCTCAGAGCTCAAGCCGTCAGGACCCAGATTCGTGCCAGTCACTCAGGCAGGCAGCCAATCACAAGACACTTGCCTCTTAACACTGAAGTGGCTCTCTCTCACCTCCACTTGGGTGCTGCTCACTTGCCTGTCTTGCTAAATTATGCCAGCATTACAAACCACAGTGGCTAATGTGTGTATGACAAAATATATGGTGCATACTTCAAGCCTCAGATGGCTTTGCAGATTTTACGAGCAGGTAAAGAAAATTTGGGTAATGTGAACATTCGTGATACCGACATTTCTGTGATGTCTCGTGTGATGTCTCTTAAAAGGCACAGATTGAATCATGCCATAATCCTGTCTTCACTACAGCTGATTAAGGCAACTTTCATCCAAGCCAATGTTGGAATGTACCAAATATTTTGTGGGGTTTCGAATGATGGTCAGACAAAACAAGACATTTAAAGTGATCCGCTTTGGGCTGCAGGAAATTTTTCGCTATTTCCTGACATTCAATAAAGAAAATGAATCAGTTCATCAGGAAAATAACTGGCATATTATTTAATAATGAAACTAATCACTAGCTGCGTTCTATAAAAGAGGTTAGTGAATATTTGGTAGATAGTTTGCTTAATAGGAAAACGGTAATTTATCAGATGACACAACTGTTGATGATTCATTTTCAGATTGACTATTTCAATAAGTGACACGATCAGATAATTAATACAATAAAAAATATGTTTGTTTTTTTAAAATTTTAAATTTAGTTTATTTTCAGTGATCAAATTTTATGAAAGAATAACCAGTCTTCTGGTGATGTATTAGTGGGACTGTTAGATGGTGATGAGTAAGGAGACATGCTGTACTTTACTGACTGGTTCCTCTTGTCTTGGCGTCTGCTACCACTCCCAACCCCACATATGGTTGAGTCAGCACAGAGCTTGGCTGCTCTGTGTGTGTGTCTGTGTGTCTGTGTGAGTGTAAGCGTATGTATGTGTGTGTTGTGAGAAAAGTGTGCACATGTGTACGTCCGGGACAGCACAAGAGAGGTGGAGGGACAAAAAGAAAATGGGAAATCCAAAGAGTGTGACACTGAACATGTGTGTGTGTGTGTGTGTGTGTAGCCTGCGCCTGAGTGGAGTCCACACGTCCATCTGTGTGTTTTTGTCATAAGACAATGTGTTAAAATGAGCCGCTTTGATTGCCAACGCTTTATGAGTCACAAGTGATGACTCACAATCCACCTCCCCAGAACGCACACGCATGCAGCTCACACAAGACACACACACACACACACACACACACACACACACACACACCTCGATCTCTCTTCATCCACTGACCGTGAAGAATATGTGCAGGCAGCCTTACTCATGCATATTTACACTGAACACACATTCGCTCACCTACTCAGCGGGCACTTTCTAAAGGTTATTGTGCGTGAGTGTGTGTGCCTGTTTGTCCGCCCGTTCACGTACGTGCATGTGTAAAGGTCACTTCAAGCAAGGCTGACCACTTATATATGCCGTGCGCAGATTGTCGGATTGATATCGATAACACTTGGACGTGCAGACAAATAACCACTATTAACCGGACGGCCCGCCTCAAAGCTAAAATAAATAAATAAACATCATGAACGAGTGCTGCTGCCAATTACATACGAGAGCCATTCCTCAGTCCTATTCACAACCTACAATCAGTCATTCACCCACAACCCTTCACGTTCTATTCTTGGCCAGACATAGAGAAGAGAAAGGGCAAAATCTGCTACTTGGCTTTAAGCACATTTTCTATCCAGATTATTGCTGCTCAATACATTCAAAAAAAGAAAAAAAAAAACCATTTCCCACTCTTCCTTTGGCTGCTCGATACTTATGAAAATCCAATTTGGCTCTCTCTTTTCTTTCTTCCCTCCACAATTCGTGCATTTTCACCCACTCAAAGTGATTAGTGATCTGTGGGTATCGTTTCCAGAGAGAATGATAGCTGTGTTTTATGGAGGAGGGGAAAGGTCCGCGGTTCCCCATCAGGGCTGATGTCCCTTGGAGAATGACTGGGCTGGGAGGGCAGACGGGAGCAGCGCTGTCCCTTTGCAGATACAGCCAGTTGCTCTACATCACAGGAGAGAAGACGACTCACTTTATCTCTCCCTCGTCTCCTCTTTCCCTCCCTACTCCCTCTATCATTCATTCCTTTAGCTCTTCTCTCACAGGCGCAGTCTCTTTTTCTCAATTTCTCCTGCAAGCGCACACACACAAGCAGACACACATGCTATATATCTTTCCAAGACACCCCCTCCCCACACCCTATCCGCCCCCTCAAAGAAACTCATTTCAGCTTTGCGGGCTCCTCAAAAAGCCTCTTTACGCTGAGCTAACCTAAGCTAGGCTTCGTCTGCACCATTTGACAGCCTTTACATCTCAGTATGCTGAGCAAATACACACTCACACAAACACACAAACCGCTTTTTTCACGTGTACAGTTTCTGAAAGAGACTTCAAAAGGTTTAAAAAAAAAGAAAAGAAAAGAAAAAATCAGCCACAGTTCTACTTTCAGCCTAACACAATCCTAACATCCGTAATAGTGAGAGCCTCTACTATACACAAATACACCAAATACGTTGTGTAATAATGCTGGAAACATATGTTAATACATGTCAGTCCTTAAGTAGGTGATTTAAAATGCTGAGCATAAGCCAGATGAAGCAATTACATGTTCAATGCCACCTGCATGATTCATGGCAGACATTTTAGGGCTAAAACTGCAGCACAAGGAGCTTACATAGTGATCAAAACATTGAAAGATAGAAATATAGTTGATAGATCTGCCTGTGATAGACCTTGTGCTCTGTTCAAGATATTTCTATCCACCAGCATGGATGAACATTACATTACAAAGCACATTTCACTGAATATATGGCAGCCCTGTCGCAACGGGACACGGCCATCATCATGTCCCTTCTCGTCCAATCAAAGAGCACAATAGGCGCAGATCGGCCTGTCACAGTTGGACCTGCCTTCGTGTGGGCCAATCAGCGTATTTCATCAGCTTCCCGCAGAGCAGACCAATCGAGCAGGCACCTACCTTCGGGTTTTCAAGCGCGCCAGAAGGCCAGAGCTCCGCCTGCGCACACATGCTCATGCACACACACATGCATCAGCAGCTTACCTTACCACAAATTCAACGACAACCGCTAATAAGAATTTGAAGCCCAACACCTCTAAAGGTCTTCGTTACCACACATACAATAGCCTGTCCATATATTAAACTTCAAAACCAATCAGAAAAGCCCATTAGCGATACAAATGAAAAAATCATGGGGGGTGTACCTCTGGTTTTACCTAAATTCACAGAGAGTGGTGTTCCAAACAGTGAGAAAGAGGGAAGGGAAGGAAACAAAGAAGGAAAAAAGAGAAAGAGGGCAAGAAGACAGGGATGGCAATGTGAGTTTGGTTCATCAGTGAACATTTTTCAACAGGCAGAGCATTGGCACTTCTTTTTGGGCAGTGTTCAAAAACACCGGACAACTTGGGCATTGAAGTGTAACAGCATTGCTTTCATACACTGCAGGAACATCTGTTCAGAGTCACACGGGCTCGCCAATACATGAGCAGGAGCCGATGTGAGGCCTGGCGACGGCTGAGCAAGACATGCTGGAAGCCGAAGAGAAGCCATGGATGCATGTGGATGAATGTTCCTTTGAAAACTGCCACAGTCACTGGTTCAAACCGCAATGTAAAAGCACATATGCAAACATATGTTTTAATCATGAGCACACGTACACACACTCATCCTCCCTATCCCATCAGTCAAACTGTTACATACATAGGAAAGAAAATAAGATGAGGTGGAAAGTAAAGATCAAATCAAACCATCCATGGAGTCAGTCGGTCCTTAGCTCCATTTCCATGAGCTGGAGCCCTGCCAAGTCTAACCCCGCCCAGTGGCGTCAAGCTACAGCCGTCTACACACTCCCATTACCCCCTCCCACAACAGAAACCATGATCATAGTATATATCCATGCAGAAGTTACTCTCAGGCTCATCACTCTCTCCAAAAAAATGATCTTTAAAGTTATAATTCATACTAATTGTTCCATTGCAAATGCCAGTCATCTATTTCAATTCAATTTAAAGCTGGAATTTGATTGGAGAACAAGTGGGACCATTTAAAATGAAAGGAAAAAAACTGACCTTAGTTCAGTGCCTAGAGAGACAACTTCCTCCCGCGCCCGGTGGTGATGAAGTGGGGGAGGGATACAGGGAGTTGTGGGTGTGGGGGTGAGGAGGTGTAGGGGATGATGGTATAGCAGAGGACAACAGGAAGTGAGGTAAGAGGAGGCCATACCTTGGTCGCCAATCATCAGATGTGCCAGACCTTAAAGGAAGACAAGAGCACAGTCAGCACAGCAAAGGATCATGGGGGTGTGAAGTGTGTGTGTGCATACATATGTGTTTTTTGTGATGCGGGAGGTTGTCAGTGACATGCTGGTGAAGGCTATTGTTCTCGTTGTTTGCTAGTTTCTCTGTGTGTGTCTGAGTGTGAGTCCTCTGAATGATTCCAAATGTCTAATAAAAAAAACTTGCTTTGTAGACACTTACTCATCATAGATCCTATGCATCGGGTATGCACACAGTCATGAACTAGGTCAGATGCACTTACTATGCATGTATTTATGTGTCTCGTGTCTATGTAACCTTAAGGCAAGAGCTACTTCAGATGACTGCACATGGGATGTAGTACTTACCAGATGTCAGCAACCAACCCCTACATACCCACAAGGACCAATGTACATATATCCTGGCTACCTTGTACTGTATTTCCACAACAGAGGATGAAATGAAAACATGAGGGCCAGAGAGAATAATGGAAAGGAAAAGACTGGCGTGGAAAATATATAAAGGGCTACAGAGTGAGTGAAGAGGAATGGTGAAAGTGCGACGATGACGGAGCAAAATAAATGTGTACTTAAGAATTAAGGAAAGAACATGGAGAAGATGGACCCGGATAAAAAAAAGCAAAGAAAGAGACGTTTGAATAAAGAGCAGGAAGAGAAACTCAAATACAGACAGACACAGACGGAATTTACAGATAGATAGATAGGTAGGTAGCTAGATAGATAGATAGATAGATAGATAGATAGATAGAAGCGCTACCTACCTGGAGTGTAGCTGTGCTCTGGACAGGTTGTTGCAGCCGGGCGAGGAGAGAGAGAGACAGACATTCATTAACATGCATGCTCAGCCCTTGGGTTACCATGGCTACTTACTGTACATGCACACCCGTCCAGGGTTACCGTGGTAATATACATGCAAAGTCCACGCAAACGTCACAATGGATACCATGCTGCACTGGTAGCTAAATCTGAGGTTTGTCTATATTTACACACAGGAGCATTAAAAAAAGTCCACAGTCTCTCTGTGACTCCACATGTGTACAAATACAAAGACAAGTGCGCGCACACAGACACACACCCAACCACACTTTTAGATACTGAGGGTGGAGGGGGTGTGGGCATTTATATACATTCCTACCTGTACGTTTGGATTCAAGAGCCGTTTACCCCAGGACTTACCTTTCAGCTGCCTCCTCTCCCCCGAGCCCCCCGACAGAAAGCATGCAACACACACACACACACACACACACACACACACAGAATACACACGCACACGGTATCACAATCTCTCCCTCGCTCTCGCTGTCTTTGACACGTACACACACACACACACACACACACACACACACACACACACTAACATTGACTATGGCAGTAATTATGGTATGAATTAGCAGGGTAAACATGTAGGGATGGATTAGCAGTGCAGGAAGACAAGGGGCATGCATGGTTCAGTACTGCGACAGAATGTGCTTGTGTATGTTTGTGTGCATGTGACCATGTGTGAGTCTGTGTGTGTATTCTGAGCTGTGTGCTCATCTCAGTGTTTCCTTGCCTCTGCCCTTGTGCTAGTAGCATGGCACTAACAGGTGGAGCCATTAGCATGCTAACAGCGATTTGCCCTCAAGGACAATGCGAGCCAGGCCAGGCCTAACAAGCCAGGTTCACTCTGCCTTCACTGGGGGGGGGGCAGAATGGCTGACAGTAATTACTTTCATGCATAGCCCTTCTCAACCTCTCTTCTTTACTATTAGAGCACTTTCCTCACACTTGTATGAAAGAAGTAATATATTGTATTGCAGGGCAAAAATTCTAACAGTATATTATATTATATAACTTCACAAATGTTTCTAAGCTTGTCAAAAATCTGAGTGTGAATAAAAGTGGATCATTAGTGAGCCTTTAAGATATCTTATAATTGTAAATGCACTGCAACAGTCAAAGCGCCTATTTCTGCCTTTAAACGCTGTCCTAAAGGTTCATTTCTTTCCTCTGGCAGAACACATTCATTCTGTATAAAAGATTCATAACAGACTTTTTTTGTAATTTTCTGAGGGTTACCTTTTTCTCAAAGGTTTATTATGCAGATACAGTGAGGTTGCACTGGGTTCAAAATACCACAATAAATTCAAGGTACCTTATAAGAGATAAACCTTTTATGAAAACACTACACAGCCTGGACTCATATACTTGAAAATAATGATCACACTCATTTAAAAAAGGCCAACTATGGTTCCACCATATACAATCAACATTAAAAAAACTGTAGATGCTGTTAACATAATCTTTTTTCTTAAATTGAAGAAGGATTTTGACCTGGGCTTTTATTCCCTATTCCCTCCGCCATCCATTTAATTTCTCTCAGATACAGCCTGTGAATTTTCTTCTCCAGCCGTGCCTCAGTGCACCTGAAAGATTTCTTTTGACATACGATAAGTTGGTATGAGGTTCTCCCTGGTAGTGATATTGATGCATGGATATTAGCTCAGCCTGAGGAGCCTGTGGTCGGAGATATCCCACTGAGCCTGCATCTTGTCAGATCAAAATGAACGACCAGCCAGTCGGGCCAGTTTTAAAAAACACAGCACTACAAAAGAGTATATCACGTCTCAGACCGCTCTGTGTCTCTAATCTACTTTCAGAGAAAGACAATCACGTTCAGGAGAAGAACCAAACTTGGAAAGTACTCCTAAGATGTTATTGCTTTCTGTTGTCCATTGTTTATGTTTTTGTTAATTAGTCATAGTTGTAACTAACACGAAGCAACCTTTATATCATTAAGCTATTCTCAATATCCACTATCATCTAACATCATAAACCCTGCAGCAATGTCCAGCTAACATCTGAAATGTGACTTTGACGCCAGTCTGCAACAACATGCCAACATTCAGAACAGGAGCTAGAAGTCATCTTTGTACTTCAGACTCACAGCACAATCCAACCTGAGAACGACTCGCTATGCATTATCTAAAGCTGTTTTTTCATTTGGTACTGAACAGAAGAATTATTTGTTCTGGTAATAGTATACGATTTTGCATGATAGCAAATCTGCTGCAACCAACCTAAAGTACTGCCCTTTACATCCATCCAAGCAGACCTCCTAATTGGAACCATTTTACGAGACTACTATTGCTAATGCTGACTGCAACTGAGACAAAAAAAAAAAGATTTTAGCACTTGTCCTCTACAGTAACACTTGGCATTACTCACAACTGACAATGTGAATCCATCTCTAGGAATATAAAACAGCCCCTTAAAAGGTATAAGTAGTCTCATGTTGGGCAACAAAGTGCCGGTCCAGAGCAGGTATTATTATCTGGTGAGAGCCTTTATGTAAAATGTCTGCACCTCCCATTTAGCCTGTAGAGCCACGCTGCAGCACTGATGTGACTAATGGTGGTGGTACTCGAGACTGTACACAGTGTGAACGCGTCTCTCCGTGTATTCATTGTGTTTGTGCAGGTGTCTGTGTGTGTTTTAGTGGGTTCTGTGTCTCCCACTGTGCCCTAACCAGCAGCACAACAGCAGACTGGATTAGACTGGCTTTGGATCAGGTGTAAGTCTCAGCACAGCACCGAATTTCTGCAGAGATCATCGCTTCACCTGCCACTTACTGAACGTACGGACACCACACAAGCAGCAGCAAGCACTGTCATGGAAAACAGCGACTATTTTCATTATTGATCAACCTCTCAAGGATTTATTATTATCAACGCATAGTTTATGCTTTAAAATTTCAAAAAAGGGGAAAACACATAGCACCATTTCCCAGAGCACAACGTTAGGTCTCCAAATTGCTGTTTCATCTCATCAACAATCCAAAACCCCAAATGATTCAATTTACAATTATATAAAACTAATGAAAGCAGCAAATCCTCACATTCTGGAAAAGGGAATGCTATCAGGGGTATTTTTTGCTTTAACGTATCTTAAATATAAGACCAAACTAACCATTTTTTAAAACCTTAAGTCCAAAACCCAAAGATATTCCATTTACTATCTTGTCAAATGACAAAAAAAGACATTGAATTCCTATATTTTTGAAGTTGGAAGCAGCAGATGTTTGTCATGATTATCAATAGCTGCTGATTAACTTTCTGTCAAGCAGCTAATTGATTAATTGACTAACTGTTGCAGCTCTACTGAATTGAAAGACTATTTCTCTGTCAAATAAAAAATAATTTCGGCACGAGTGAGCAAACTGCACCATCTACCCTCCCCACCTTGGAAAATAAATCCCACTGGTCAAAACAACCATCATGGCATTAAGGATGCCTGCCATGTACAGTATAAACATTTACACATACACACTCACCACCACAAACATAAAAATGCTGTAAATTGGTTTGGCAGACATGATGTCTGAAGTCACTAAGAGGTGAGGTAAGGGTGAAGATGGCAACGGAGGTTGGAGCTAAGGAATGGGAGTGAGGAGGAATGGGGGAAGAGCGAGAATGGAGAAGCACTCTCAGCATGAGGTCTCCCTATTAGTCCTATCTCCATGGTAACGTAGGTCATCCCACTGTCCACTAAATGCTGGAGTGTGATATGGTGGGTGGCTGAAGGAAGGTGCGATGCTGACAGTGGTGCTGGGTGGGGTGTGAGGTCAGGCCGGTGACAAACGGTGGCCACGCAGCAAGGCCACTCTGCCGTTTTTGGCAGATGCATTTGTGTCATTAAAAAAAATCGATGGTTCAGGCAAGGCTGAGCGGTGTCTTTGGCATCGAAAAAAAAAAAAAAAAATACAATAGTTTAGAGAGCTATCGATTAAGAATGCAGATTTGCTCTGTGAATTAACTGAAGCAAATCTGGCAACACACACCAGTAAGCAGGGGGAAATGAAAGCATTTGCAGTACTGGCCATAACAAGGTAGCAGTAGCTGAGTTCATTAAGCAGCTGTTTCGTTTTTGTAATGGCCATCATTACATTGCCCTGTGTAGTGGCACTTGTATTGGCCAAAGCCCTGTTTGACAGTATTAGGGGACGGTGCTCTTGTAGAGCTGAGATTTTAAATCATTTGTGAGAAAAGGGTTTTTTTCTGTTGCCTCTTCGAAGAAGGCACATAAAAGTTTTATTTTTATATTTGATTTTTATGTTGTTTATCGTCATACTTCTTCATATTCATAAAGCACCACTGACAGGACACTATTTGCTCCTTTATGATGCATAAGAACACTGACACAAAAACACATACAATACACACTCGCACTTACACAAACAGAGCATCTTAACAGGCTGCAAGCTGTTCAAATTAATGGCAGGCAATTGATTGTACACACTTCATTTCAACACCCTATGTGTGGTACCTGTGAAGGCCATCTACAATCAATGCAAATCCATTAACACAGGCAGCCAGGTGTCAACCATGTAACAAACACTGATTTCCAGCCTCTTAGCCTAGTTCCAATTAAAGTCTCTCAACAAGAGCCAACAGCCACATCCATATTGGATCTATATGGTTATTGTGTTTTGCCAAACGCGCCAGCTAAGCCTTTCAAAGCTTTAACGCTGCCAGCCAGGTATGGCTTCTCGGCGAGTTTTCGGGAATTGGTTTCAAATCTCCAGACTCAAAAGCTTCACTGTCTGAATGCAGCACAGAACAGCTGTTCTCAAGCTCTCAGCTCCAGCGCCGCTAAATTGACTGCACTTCTTGGGAGGGGGCTTAGCTCTGGGTTCCTGGAGGTACATACTAAATTGGCAGCCATCAAAAATCAATTCCAAACATAATCAGTATGCGTGTCTTGCACAGTTTGTGAAGGCTGCTGGTCCATACACACCGACTGAAGGCGGCTGTGAAGGTGTGAATGGAAAATAGATGACTGTAACCAAGAGCCTGGTGTTTGGAATTGAAGGTATAAATTTGGAGGTATGTATCCACAAATGTATGTGCATGAGTGTATTTAAGTGCATGTGTGTATTTATGTTAAAGATGAGTTGTATATGATGGGTCAGCATGGTTCTGGGCCTTACCTTCGCTGCAGTCGTTTCCTTGGTAACCGGTGTTGGAGCAGTCGCAGACGGCCTGGTCGTTGACCACGCTGCACACCCCTCCGTTCTGGCACTGGTGGTCCGACCCACAGCCAGTCGTTACTGTTACGCCCTCTGAGCCATCCAACGTCACCAGTGAGCCGTTAATGCTCACTGCCGTGATCCAGCCACGGAAAGCGGGGTGTTCCCGCACCGAAGGTGAAGTGAGTCGCAAGGGTGAGGAGTGAAGGTCTGGCGTCACCCCGCCCATAAAGGTGTGGCTGAATACTGTCATGTCTCTTCTCTTGCTCTTCACTTCCGCCCATCCCTCCAGCCTCCCGTCCACCTCCAACGAGGTGTTCCTCCAGTCCCGCTTGACACGCACTGCGTGCCAACGCCCGTCACTCACCGCCACGCCTGACTGCAGCTCAGCTGGCTCAGCACAGAAGATGGAGAAACGCAGGCGGAGGTGGCCATGGAGAAGCAGCAGCTCCAAGAAGTCGCAGAAGCCCTCATCATCCAGGTAGAGCAGCAGGCCCTCCTGGCTGTGAGTCCGCAGGCTGAAGCTCAGCACACTCTCGCAGCAGGCGTTCCACACTGGGAACCGCCCCCACTGGCTGGACACACCTCCAAACTCCAGGACCTCCCCTTGGGCCTGGCCCCCCACGCTGCACAGGCACAGCCCCAGGAAGAGCAGGGGGGCTGCCGCCCAAACACACACTGCCATCACACTCATACACACACACTCTCGCACGCGCACACACACACACACACACACACACACACACACTGGAGAAGATAGAGGCTAGAGCTGGAGTGTTCCCTCTAGCCTACAGCTCATTGTGACAACTGTAGGGCACGTTGTACAACACTTTCTAGGTGTCTCAGGTGCACCCTGCTTTCTTAGTAGTGCTCTTCGCAAGGTGAGGCTCCTATATGATACAGCTCCAGTGGGGGAGGGGGTCAAACAGCAGCTCCCTCCGTCCGTTCAGCACACTTGGGGCATTTTCTTTGGTCTTGACCTGGTGCTTGTATCTTCTCTGAATGGTCAGTGTCTTCTCTCCATATAGTCTTTTATTCTTCACTTCTGACATAAGAGGTTTCAGGTGTGCGCATTTGTGTGTGCATCTGTGCCAGTGTTAGACATGTTTTGAACAGGATGTGAACTCCATTTTTGTGCCCTAGATAGGGCCTTATCCCCCATGCAGGCAACTCCCCACGGAGTATGAGTACGAGTGTGTGTGTGGCTCACACACTGGTAATGGAGAGAAATGACACCGTCATAGCAGAATTGCCCCCCCCCCAGTCTTAGTAGGGCAAGACTTAACGTGCGTGTGGGCAAATAAGTGTGTGTGTGTGTGAGAGTGAGGTGTGTGTGTGTCTCACTGCCTCGTCATCACTCTCTCCAGCGACCTACAGAGAGAACAGAGATGGCACAATCAACCAGGGTCACACACGTAAACACGCACAAACTCTCTCTCTCTCTCTCTCACACACACACACACACACACACACACACACACACACACACACACACACACACACAAAGCCCAGCCTGCTATTATTCTCAAATTACTCTCCCTCATGCATTTTGCGCGCGCACACACGAGCCCCATTGTCACATTGCATATGTAACAGGCCCAAATCATTAAGACTGTCTACGAACAAACGCCATAAAGCTTTTTGCCTTCGCACATTTCACACAACGACTTAAGCTAAACACATACAGTGCAGGCACGCGCGCACACATGCAAAACAGCAGTAGAGCTCCCATCATGCCGCAGATTTTTCTAAGGTGCCATACCTTAAAACATATATCTTAATCACTTCTGATACTTGACGTTATTCTGAACAAGGTCTGAGCCAACTATTTTTTTTAGTTTAGGGCTATAGGGTTTTTTAAACGAAATTCATAACAGTACGCGGTTTATAGGCACCTGGCGCCACCGTCAATGATTCATTTAGCTCCATCACAAAGAGCGAGAGCAGCACCGCGCGCTGCGGCGGATGACTCAAACCGCCTCGCGCTTCATCGAATTAACGGCTCCGGAGCTGATTTCAAACAAGCGAACACATTCACACACACATACACATACATACAACAGGCGTCAACACGCTGTGGATACACGGTGGGCTACACGTATGCTAGTTTCTCCTCGGCATCTCCAGTCTTTAAAAGGCGCAAAGCAGCGGCATCACAGTTATTGATAGACGGGGTGAATGAATGCGGTTGAAATATCGATTGTCGATTTGCGGCCATACCTCCTCTCCATTTTTTCTCCTACGCGCCCGCTGCTTCGCTACACCGGGGGTTCGGTCTCATCACCTGCGCCCTAGCACTTAACTACAGTTTAGCTAAGCGGTAACACGGCAAACACTTTTTACCTCTTAAATTGCCGCTCCAACCTGTAAAGGTGAAAGTCTCGCCCCGCTAAATAGAAAAACCCAACAAAAACCAAAAAACAAGCCAACAGCGGGTCTTCCTCACTGCCATATTCAGCCTGGAAAACCGACCTACCTCACGCACATACTGTGTTCCGTGGCAACGGTGCCGCGCGCGACTCATCGATTTCCCTTCCCATTTGAGGAGAATCTGAAACCCGCGAAAGAGGAGAGAGCAGCCGCGCGCCTGGTGGTAGACAGAGCCGGTCTACCGGACAGGAACAAAATTATCCCAGGCTCGCCTCCGGGCGACAAGGTGCTATTGCTCTCCTTCTCTCCTTCTCTCCTTCTTTCTCTCTCTCTCTCTCTCTCTCTCTCTCTCTCTCTCTCTTTCACGCACTCCTTCCCTTCCTCGCGCTTACTCTCTCTGTCTGACTCAATGTCTCTCTCTCTTCTCGCTCTCCGCTCTCTTGAGGAGGAAAAGGTGCAGTCTGATGCTCTCCGCGAGACTCGGGAGCGTCACGTGGTTGCCAGAGAGAGAGAGGGCAGAAAAAGTGTGTGTGTGTGTGTGTGTGTGTGTGGGAGCGAGAGAGGGTGAGCTCGAGAGGATGGGCGGGGCCGCGCGTTGCTGCAGCACCTTGGACAGCGCGCACCCACCGCTCGCACGAAACAGAAACGCAATTACCGGAGGCAGAAAATAAAGCGACGACCGAGGAAGATCCGAATGATTAAATCCGTGAGTGACAGCGGCGATGGCCTTTACCTCCGTCGTGCTACAGGAGTCGAGTGTAAGGAAGACAGCGTCTCAGTGAACTCTGGGGGGGGAGGACGGAATGAAAAGGAAACGGATAGAGAAAGAGAGAGAGAGAGAGAGAGAGGCCGACCGTCTCAATTTACAAATCTCACTCACTCTCTTTTTCTACCCCACACAGTTACACACACACACACACACACACACACACACACACACACACACACACACACACGTACAGTATACAGAACAAGACACTCAGACGAACCAAAATCATTCACGTTGGGGACAAAAGTATACAGGCACTGCACTTTTCCTGGTGACAGTACGATGGTCCTGCACCTACACAGCATTTACATAAAGCAAAACACAAGAATATAGGAAAAAAAAACACATTCAATAGGCTGCACATTAAACCGTTTAGATGGACATTTAAAAGTGATGAATACAGCAACATTAATTTCTATAAAATCTAAGTGTTTTTTGTTTTCTTAATGTTTTGCATGTGCTGTCAAATCGACGAGGTTTTCTTCATTCGTTTGTGTTTTGTCTCTTCGCATGTGTTATCCTAAATTGCAGTGCAATGAGCTCTCAGGGCCTCCCTAGTTTAGGCTATAGCCCCCTTGGTCCCAATTAAGGGGAAATCTTAATTTTACGACATACAGCCATATTTCAGACAAGGGTGTGTTGCTAACTTAGCAGCAGCATCCAAAGTTACTGATGTCAACACCATCCCACATCTTTGGGATGAAATCGAGAACCAACTGCGAGCCAGACCTTACCAACCACCATCAGACCTCACTAATGTTCTTGCGGTTCAATGGGACCAAATTCCTAAAGCCAGGTTCAAAAAGCCTGTTGACAACCTGAAGCTCTTATCGTTATATCTTAATGCTAATGTTTAAATGGGTGGAATGTTGGGGTGTCCATATGCTTTTGGCCATGTAGTTTATGCGATACCACTGATATTGTATATTACTTTATTTGATTGGGGTAAGGTAGCCTACATGTTGCTCACATATGGGTGTCCACATATTTTGAGCAGTTTCTCTTCTCGTCTTTACATTAATGGTACATGCGCAAATATTCTGAAATATACCCACAGTCCCTTATAAAATCATCAGCAAGCACACATACACACTCAAACAAAACATAGGGCTTTTCTTCAACTAGTCCCCGGCGAAGGACTACAGCTGTGTTGAACCCAGCTAAGAGGTGCTCTCCCTCGTCTCCCTGGGCCAGATGCTGCTCTTTTCCCCCTTCTCTCTGAATCTCTTTATGTCTGTCTTCGACACGCCAGCACGTTGGTTTACTTGTTTTCCTCTGCTTTCCAACTCACCTCCATTGCGTTGTTCGTGACGGCGCCACTGATCGTGTTTAGGTATTCGGTGGTAAACGGTGAGCAATTAACGAGGGCGAATTTCAACGTCGTTAAATCTCGCGAGGGTTGATGCATCCGAACGTTACAGCTTTGCAGTAAAAAAAGCTTTGCCAACCGCCAAAAAAAAACAAACCAGAAGGTGACGAACGTTTTACGGCGACACCCATGTATTTACGGCACCTGGCTACCATCAGGCATTAGCTAGTAATGTCAATTTAAAACTTCGCAGCTACCGGTACTTCTGAAGTCAGTTCCTATGGATATTTTAAGGACTTTTATGAAAAAGAAAATAATTACAGAGACCAACGGAGACCACTCCCCCCATATAGTTCTCGCTGGGTTTGCCACAAATGTGAAACGACGCGTCGAGTTGAGGCATCCGACCAGTCTCTAACAAAGGGTAAGTTCCTCCACAAACTCCATCTCACAGCATTTTGTAGCTTTGTTTCCCACCAACAAGTAGACAGTAATTATCTGTGGCTCTATACTAGTATACAGTCTTTCATTTACTTTGTGAAGTGTCATAGATAGGGTTCTGCGGATGAATAGGTAGGAGGGGGTTCTACTGAAAAAAGAATAGTTAAGTGTAGCTCAATTAATTTTTTTTTAAATGAACTGGAACTATTTTATTATATGGGACAGTGAACTTAGTTCAAAATTCAAAATCGTGACATACCGTATGAATCCAATCTAGTTCAGTTTAGTTTGTGAGAGCTGAACTTTGAGCTGTGGCTCTTGTGAAATGCAAACTTGTACAACACAGTTCATCGAGTGCTGAAGCTGAAGGAGGAGGCGTAGTGGAGCTGGAAAAAAGAAAAAAAGGCTGGGGTGTCCTGTGAAAAGGACAACCCTGACCTGATCGGAGATGCCAATTCAAGAACCACTTTGTAGAAAAGATGAATGGAGCCGCGTTAAGTATTTGTGCAGTAGCCATCAGTTGCACACAGATGCATTATTCCTGCTATTGTACATTAGTTGTCATCTTTATCTGTCTCTGTTTGCAGAGTTTTGCACAGTCTGTCTGGGATTTTGGTCAGAGATATTTGCTTATGTACATATTTACTCCAACAAAGCAGATGAGAGGCAGTGAGGCAGCTTTAATGGTTGAGCCATAGTATATAGTGGGATCACACAGCTAGAACATGAAGGCTCAAATTGACTTGAGCAAAAGATATTAAAGCAGAAGGGGTTGACCACAGAGACCAGTGCTGGGATGAAGAGGAGAGTTCTGTGCATGCATCGCTGCACATGTTTTTTTGTGCGTTCTTATGTGTGAGGGGAGTGTGAGAGAGGGAAGACACGGTAACGAGACAGGGAGAAGGAGGAGTTACTATGGAAACTATCTCAACATCAGCACCTGGTTTCCCATTGGACTGGACCCCCCCCCCCCAAACTCTACCTCTCCTTTCTCTCCCCATCCCTGGACAACGCTGACCTTTTGGACAAATGACATTATAAAATAATAACATTCTTACATCCCTTCCCAGTGAAACACATCACATAAAATGCCTGCAGAAACACGTTTTTACTTGAGAAAGACATTCACAAACAGTCAAATTCACATTCAGAAATGAGTTACTGCACATACAAAATTATAGTTGACATGAAATAAAGTATTGACCAAATATTTTACATTTAACAAAGCAAGAAGTTCTAAAGTAAAAAATATTGCATAATCTCAGTTTTAACAGTTCACCTTGTCTGATGAGGTGAAATGTGTTTTTTCCCTTAAAATTACAACAAAAGCAATTGTATTAAGGATTTTTAAGAATGCACGCCAGCATCTTGAAGAAATAAAAAACTCATCACAGAAGCAGCTTTTTCCTCCACTTGCTTTAAAAATGCATTGTTTTCACCACTCAGTAAATAATACACATTATATTAAAATTTGCCAAGAAAATCCATTCTGAGAAAGCAGTTGCTACATTAAACCTCAGTGGCAGGACATCCTTTTGTGGCCTTTGTAGGAGCATCGCTTTTGCTTGACAAAATTGCAACAGAGGGCATAATCATCTGCAATCATTCTTTAAAATGAGAAGGGAACTTGGGGTAACTTTTGTTTCTTAAATGGATTTTTGGAATAGAGCTTATTTGTAGCCCATTAAGATTAAAATGAGCCAAATGGTCAGGCATACTGGAGGCCCAATTCAGCATGTTATCTGTTTCTACAAGAGCCATCAAGGCGTGATGTGATGCATCATCAGTCTGTAGGAGGCACAGGGAAATGCATTATACCATGAGCATTTTAAACTGCTGCGACTCTATCAGCCGACATTAACCATGACAGATATGGGCTGCCTTTGATTGCATTAGTCTTTATTGAATGATGAGGCGGAGGAGCTCCATTCTGTACATTCCTCCAACCACGTCTGCTCTTCCTCTGCCTCTTTTTACTTCCCCTCTGCCTTCCCTTCCTCTCTATCTTGACAGGCTGACAGCAGGCAGTGACCCCTGACTCTTTGCCTACTCAGCAGAGAGAAGGTCACTGTATATGTGTGTGCGTATGTGCTTGGGTGTGGGTATACATATTTTCTTTAGATACAGTATGTGTGCGTGTGTGCAGGAGTGTTTGTGCACGGGTAATATGTGTCTGAACTGCCAGCAGAGAGAATATACAGCCAAAAATAAAAACTCATCTGTCAGCATCCAAGGGGTGTGTGTGTGTGTGTGTGTTTGTGTTTGTGCACCCATATTTCGTGCCTGCAGTCAGTTTGTGCTACAGTCTTTGGAGTTGAGCTTGAGACAGCAAGGTTTACCTAGTTTGTGTTATGAACGATGACAAACGGCGCAGAGGGGGTTGAGCAAAGGAAGGGGTGAGGTGCCCAATGTAGAAATCTCAGGTTTTAAATGTTGATGTGACATAAACACTAGGATTATATGTATGTAGAAGACTTTCTGTGTCATTTAAAAAACTGTACTTACACTGTGGTGAAAGCATGTGATTATAAGGGTATCATTTTCTGAGTCAGACAGACACCCCTGCTGTCATTCATACAGAGAGGGTGGTCTTTGTGTAAGCACAAAACGTGTGTGTGTGTGTGTGTCTGTGCATGTGCATAAGTGAGTTAGTGTGTGTATGTGAGTGTGTTTGACAGGCAACCACCCTTTTCTAAATGAGATTAAATGGGAGGTTTGTCTCTAATCGTGTTGTAATGAGTTTCTGTGTAGCACATACATTTACTAATTCCACTTGCCAATAGTGCAAACAGCCACGTGCGCATATGTGTATACGTGTGTGTATGTGTGTGTCCCTGTGTGTGAGGTAGGCGAGGTCACCTCCTTGCAATCTTACTCTCATTTATAACAATAGCACTGACCTGTCCTCATCAAAGGATTGCAGTTTCTAAACACAAATAGCATTAGCTCATGTGCGCAAACATGCATGGATGACCACACACATGCACAGGCCCACACAAACACACAAGCATGCACACACAACAAGATCAAATGGACAGTCCATCTGTGTATGGATCTGCGTGTCATTAGAACTCTCAACAGGCATTAGCATTGATCATCTGACCGGCAGATGGAGAGTGACCGACAAGGTCCAAACAAAGCCCATTGGATTGTGTGTGTGCGCGTGTGTGTGTGTGTGTGAACAGAAGTGGGTGAAGAGGTTGAGTGAGAGGAGGGGTTGAGGTGTGTTTTGAGTGGTGCTTACATGTGTGAACTGATTGAAAAAAAAACTCAAGATCCATAGTTCATTAGCCCTCACTCCACTGATTTGTGTGTGTGTGTGTGTAGTAACTTCTTGTGCGTCTTTGTGCATCAACGTGACCATAAATCTTGACCTATGAGCTGCTGTTGGTTGTCATGGCAATTCACTCTCACTCTCAGCCCGTGGCACTCCATGTCTTACAGTTAAGGGTCAGGGGTCAGAGCAGTTTGTGCAGTGGAATGGAGTTTCAAGGCAGATAATGAACAAGCAAACCAGTAACAAGGAACCCACTATCGCCTTTTACCTTTCACCCTTGACCTTTACCTTGCGACCTGGAAAATGTCATAATAGCTGCACAGCACACATGGAGAACGCTCCAGTTCCCTCCTGCCTGAAGCTACGTGCGCCTCACAGAGCAAAGGAAGAAATCAAATAAAGTGGATGCACCTGCATACCTCAGCAGATCACCAGCACTCAATTAACAAACAAATCCAGAGTAAACCACAATGGGATTTTAGTTAAAGAAATGTGGCCAGAATTATGGAGATACCCAAAACTGAACTGAAATGAACAAAGGCCAACTCTATGTAGCTGCTTCAGTTTTAGGGTCTTGATATTGTTACTGTCACACTGTAATGGATAACTGGGACACTTGAATAGAACTTATTCATTGCTAATGTGATTAGTAACACCTGGGCCATGTCAAAATATCTGCTGTGAAAATGGCCTGTTGTTGGAACATCTCATTGCGGAGCCACGGGCGTTAATCTGCTGCACAACAGCCTCCACTCTTCGGGGGAGGCTTTCCACAAGATTTCGAACCTGGCTGAAGGGATTTGCTCTGATACAGCCACAAGAGCATTAGCGAGGTAGAGAGCGGGTGTTGGGTGTAGGGTCTGGCTCGCAGTCATTGTTCCAGTTCATCCCAGAGGTGTTGGACGTGGTTGATGGCAGAATTCTGTACAAGGCAGTCAAGTTCTTTCTCACCAAACCTGGAAAACTTTATGGATTTTTGCTTTGTGCATGTTGCAAGAGGCAAAGGCCTTCCCCAAACATTCGCCACAAAGTTGGCCACACATTCTTGTCTGAAACTTTGCTGTGTGCTGCAACATTAAGAACTCCCTTCATGGAAAACAGCCCCAGACCAGACGTACACAAAATACAGATTTTATTCAGGATACACATGAAGTGGCCCATCTGTGTGTGTGCTTGTGTCTGTATGTGTGTATGCAGGTGCAAGTATGTGCCAGAGTGGAGAGGGGTAGCACAAATTAGGAAGTGAGCGGGGAGAGGAGGGTTACTATGACAACGGGGGAGAATGTTCCAGGTGACAGTGACATCGTTGAGATGCTAATTGTCCATTTTCAATCCTCCATAAAGTTTAACAGCCACTCTGCCTCCACATGTTATTCTAACTCAGTCACAGAGTATACCTCTGGGATGTACAGCTACCCCCCCTCTTTTTTCATTTGTAATGACACCCCATCCTCCCTTCATCTCCTCCTGCTTCCAGAGAGAGGGAGGCTGTGTAAATATCATAGACGATCTGGACCATATGCGTGCATTTCTCATGAGGCCAACCAACACCTGATCATCAGGCTCCCACTCCATCCATCTTTCCCTCGTCTCATTCCCCTCGTCCTTGCTCTCCTTCTTTACGCCCATCTCCCCTCTCCTCATTTCCTCCTGTCCAAATTCATCTCCCTCCAAGTTCCCTCTCCAACCCCCCGCCCTCTTCCTCCTCCCGCTCATTCCCCGCTGTTTATCTCTGCTGCCGCTCCCTCCCGATGCAGTGCGTTTAACCACTTTGTTCCCCTTTAAGATAAAGATAATTAAATCAGCAGCTAAATGAGAGAGTGTGTGCTGCTGGCGTCACCATGGTACTGCTTTGATGTTCTATTTCAGCGCGATAGCATCAACACCAACTCATCAGTCCCAAACTGCTGTGCGCACACACTCACACAATCACAGACATATGCACGATTCATGCATTCACACCCCGCTTGCCACCTACTCCCTCCCACCTCCTCACCCTGCTCTTACAGTACACACAAAGGCAGATTTGACACGCTAAGCTCGACTGTCTTAGGTCTTATTTCCTGTCATTCAGCCACTGCATTCTTTACTGTTGAGCTCACCCACTTCTCTTCCTTCTTTCCTTCCCTCTCCAGCCCTCTTCATCTCTCTCCTTTCTAATCTCACGCTGCTCTGTCTTTCTCTCTCTCTCTCACCCCCGCCTCCTGATCAGCAGGTTGCTAGGCAACTGTGCTCCCATAACTGTCATGAAAACACACACACACACACACACACACACACACACACACACGCACACACGTAGTTGTTGGAGATGTCTAGTAGCAACTTCAGAATGAAGGCGTCCTCGCTTATCTGATAAGGACAAGGAATGGGAGGAGAGAAGGAGGGACAGAGTGAAACAAATGACAGAAGAAGAGGTGGTGGTTGAGGAGCAGAGAATGACTCTTTATGTTGCTTACCTACTTATACCCCCCCCAGTCTTGATTCTCATTCCCTATTTCTTCCTTGAGCTTTCCCTGTAACCCCTGCCATCCATGGAAAACAATTACCTTCCATGGCGGCCTGGGTGAATTTCCAATTTGACCCATCACACAGTCACAGCCACCTCATCATCGCAAACTACAAAATGGTTCCATTCCATTTGTGCTTGTCACAATAACATTAAACAAAAGAAGAGATAGTGGTGAAGGAAAGGGAAGCCTGGTCTGTATGCTGTGGCGTAAAACAGATGACGTACAAATAATGCTAATGCCGAATGTATTCGAACAGCATCAAGAGGTGTTGAGAAAGTAGCAGATAAAAATACTATTGACAATTTCTTCTCTGGGGTGCAGATGCATTAAAAAGCCATTTTGCTATGCTGGTTCTATCTCACAGCTGGAAACTACAAATATGGCTGCTACATCTAAGGTGAAGTTTCAAAGCATCCGTGAAATCAGTGCAAACAAAGGAGCAGGTCATGCAACAAACCCACAGGTGTATGCTGTATGTACAGAACACACTAAGTCCTTGAATACTGTATACTAATCTATCATGCCTTTTGATTGAACAGAGAAAGAAACAATTGTGAATGAGGCTCCTCACAAGGCTGAGGCAGCGCGAGAAGAATGAGTCACTGAAGACCTTGAGGTGCATTAGTAAAGAGACAGACCTCTTCACCATGAAATAAAATAAAGTCAGAAGTAAATAAGCTTAACTGACTGTCAGTGAAGGACTTTAAGACATTCAGCTCAGTGAGATGGGGCTGGAAAAGAAACATTTTGTAAGATGCCGACGTTTAAGCTGCCATTCAGTATGCCCATGTGACTCAGATAAGAGATATCTTCAGGCACAGATAATCTTGATGATATTAAAACCAATGAGTAGCAGTAAGAATAATCACTGATTTGATCTGAAATAGTTGCTTAGTTTAAGGGCAGCATAAGGACTGTAAATGACCATTTTTTTCGCAGCAAGAAAAGAAAAGAAAATGTTATTTTCTGTGGGTACCAGCAGCAAGTCATTCATGTGTCCAGAGCAAAATGTTCTGTCTCCAGTCGGAGTGACAGACTCCCTTTCATCATGTCAAATCAGTCCTCTTCACCTGTCAAGCTCAACATACTCACTGACAGCACAATCTTTGTTCATCAGCCTCACACTGCTCTGCGCTTCTAAATTCAACACATTGTTAAGATCAGAAAAGGAATAAAATGGAAAGAGAGAAAACCTTCATGAAGCCCAAGTCCCCTACACCTCTCCACCTCAGCTCCCCTCCCCCACTCCAGCTCTCTGTCTGACTTCAGTACATACTCCAGTAGCTCTACGCTGGCTCTTCTCCAGCAATTATCTGCTTGGTTCCACTCTGACGCAACTCAGACTCCACTCACCGTCTTCTTCGTCATCAGCTCCTGCTTCTTCAGTGAAAGCGAGGCTCCCTCTCTGACATCAGCTCCTACTCATCTCCATACTGGGCACTGGCCCGAGCTTTGCTCAGATCTTTCTCTGGCATCAGCTCGGTCTCAGCTCCATCTCCTCTGTGGTTCTTCAGCCAGATTGGCACCAGCACCGGCTTTGCTCTGATATGGCTATGACTCCGCTTTGGCCCTGATTCCGTTTTGACTCCAGGCCAACTGTCCACCATCTTTGGCTTTGACTCATCTCTGCTCTTAAATGTCAGACCCAAGCCTGTCCTCTTTCCAGTCCAAAAGCTACGTCTGTACAGTGCTAAGATGTTATTTTTTAATCCAGAGTTATTCCTGAATAGTAAAGAGCCTATTCCAGGGTCAGTTTTTACCCACACTATATAATAATAGTGAGCCGCATACTTTTCATCTTGGTGAATGGCACCATCAGGTATAAATTTCACTTTGTCCAATGACATTCTCATCAGCCTCAGCTGCTTTTTGTGTTACATAGTTTGTTCACAAATGTTAGCATTCTAAGATGCATGAAGACAGCATGCTGACCTTAGCATTTAACCTAAAGCATTGCTCTGCATATAAGTACAGCCTCACAGGGCCAGTGGCCTGGCCATTGGCATTATATCCCAGGGCTCAGGATTAGGTGATCATTCCCAACAGCAATGAATGAAGCACTCATGTGTTCGCAAGCTTACAGTTACATAAACTTTGACACATGACTGGCTCTGCCGCCACTCAGTGAGCACGATATGGACGACCACCTGCTCCCGAGTGTTGGACTCTAATGCAAGCAATAACATGCCTGTAGACTCTTAGTCCTGTTCTAACCAAAGATCTGCTTCAATGGCTAGTTAACTGCAATATAACCTATTTTGGGTTCACTTTTATCTTCCTGGCTCGTCCTCCTTGAATACCACTCTGGAATAATTTTCATTGCCTCTTGAGGATTGCCATCACTCCAAACACTGCAGCATTAACTTGAGCTGATGTAATGCCTATTGAATAGCAATAGTCTTGAGAAAAAAAGGGGGCACAAGCATCTGCTCTTATTTTTAGAGCAGACTGGTTGTATTTTTTTCTTTTTTGAATTTATCGTCTGAGCAAATCCTACTTTTCATGGGGGAAAAACACATCCTTTCAAATATTTTGTAAGAAAATACGCCCATAAACAAAATACGTTTACATTTTTACATCCCACATGTCCCATAGTTCATTGCAGTTTGTGTCGTCGAGTCTGTCGAATATAGTCTGCTGTTCCCAAGAAAAATCATTTTAAAATAGCTAGCCCTGCAGCCAGAAAAACCAAAGGGAGTCCTGTCTGATCAGTCTCCTATAATACTTCATGGTTCTCACTCAAACATGCTGATAAATTTGTAGACTTTGGTTAAGCTCATGGAAGATTTAGAGTATTAGTTTCCATTGCTCTGACTGGACTTAAGCCTTATTTATATCAATTTTAGGGGGAAATATCTCAAATCCCTGTGATGTAGGTTCCAAGTGAGAAATATACATCTTTGTACTTACCACTAAGAGAAAAAATACAAGCTTGTTGATTGGACACTTGATTTTTTTAAAGGTTACAATTGTAGACATTTAATCCATCTAACTTAAAAATCAAATGAGGAAAAGAGAGGAATGACAGTCAGTGAAGAAAAGCAGCATGTGGTTTATTATTGTAATACAAATTAAGATCAGCAGTAATATAATTTAGGTGCATAAAAGCCTAATTTTTGTAAGAGGATGGATAATGTGAATATCGCTGGCTTGTTGGTGGTGCAGAAAAACATATATAGAAGAGTCCATATTGCCTCTGCTTCTTTTACTTTATTGTATGAATGTCAGTCCAAAGCTCTTTGTAAAGATAAGGGATGGGTTTTGTCTTGACAGGCTTTTTTTGGCATCAACTTTATAATCAAATTCAGATTATATGTTTGAACAGAAGCCTCTATCATCGCATGGATTCCAGATGTTTGGCTTTTTGGAGCTGATAAGGCACAGAGAGAACACAGCATTTATCATCTATGAAACTTTCCATTTTATCATCATTTGCGTTATTACAGCCACGTTCTTTGAAGATGGAGGAAGAATATCAGTCACGCCGAAGTGAACACGATTCTATAATTCTGTTATTCTCATTTGTCATAGCTTATGCTTGTCCTGCATTTTTTTTTTAACCGATGAGCTTTTTGCAGACTCTGTGTAAAAACTGAGTCAAAATAGATAATACTGACTTGCTAACAATGGCTTTCTTATCTTGCAGTCCTTCACATTATCATTATTATTTGTTAGACCCAGAATAGAATCACATCTTCAGACAAGTACAATAGTGGTGATAGATGTGGCTTCATTCACTGAGGCCTGTGCGTGAGCCTCCTGAGAGAAATCTCGGGAGTCACATGAGCCGATCAAACAGTCTGAGGCGTCACAGTCCACAATGGCCCATGCTGCTGTCTACATACAGTCTAGTGGACCTTTATGGCTCAGCTGGCCAATTCCTCTCCATGGCTGCTGCAATAGAGTCAAGAGGATCAAGAGCTTCTTTGTGTGCGTGGAACCACTGCTGCTTGAATGAGTCAATATGGAGGAGACATTTGGATGGGTTTTTTAGACCTCAAACACTACAGGTGAACAACTGAATAATAGAGGTTAGTTGATTCTGCAGATGGATGGTGAAAAAAATAACTCCACTAACTGAAGAAATCCCTTTTTCAAAGCTGGAGTGGAAAGAGCAGGTTAAAGAGATAGAGACCATGCCACCATTTTATTAGCACGGGCTGAAAGAAAGCAACAGCGGCAGTACATGTTGCTCACCGTGAGCAGTTAGAAGTAATGATTTGATTGAAGCTGGCCACCTTGGAACAGAGCATCTCACATAGACTTCAATCTCTGCTGGAACAAGCAAACTTCAAGAAGCCCTGGATGATGAAAGCTGCATTCAGCGATGCACAGCATAACTGGGTCCCTGGCATGAAATACAAAAGGCGCGTTCTCCTAGATTTTTAGTCTAAACAAGAAAATCCACTCAGAGCAGGGACAAACACTACATGAAAACCGACATTGGGGTGTGTAACCAATCTTAAAGGCACACTGCTGCAATTTAGTACTGCATTTCGATAAAGTCTGGGGAAATGGCAAATCACAGCTTTTGAGAAGAGTTTATTTTGTAGAGGTCGGTGTATCCTGATGTTAAGTCCCTATGGGTCAAACTAAAAATTCATTATAGAATTCAGTAGCACCTTTTCTCTGTGCTTAGTAAGTGCACAAATATTTTAAACAGTCAATAATGAACTGGAGCCTCCCATGATAAAGTCCAATATTTGTTGACTTCTTTGTGTAAATATTGCTAACTAACTATCTGGCAAATCCCAATAATGCTCATACTGAGTGTATTAGGAAAATGTATAATGTATATTGAATGTATTGAATTTGTTGTCTAACCAAATATCCAGTTATGCTAAGTCCCGTTGGCAGTGTCCCTTTTTCAAATGCAAGAAATACCGAGTGAGACGTTGAGTAAAATGTAGACTTTTATAAATGAAAGGGAGCCAGTACGATTAAGTAAACTAGAGAAGAAAATGGTGGAGGGAAGCTCTATCTTGGTCACCTCCCTAATGAATAAACAGAAGACTGCGCACAAGGAGAAGAAGAAGGTGTAGGAACAGCTCTGGAGTTGTTATTGTGTTGATAAGGCAACTCTTTTGATTACATCCAAAATGAAGCATCGATTACAGACTTTTTTTTCCTTATTGCTACAAATGCAGATAGAAGATTTGAGCATTTTCCACGTTCATTTCTCCTGAGTTAGCTTCATGTTTGCCATAATGTCTTTGTTTACCATCTCCTAAACAAGAGATTACAAATTAGTTCAAAAAGTTCACCTAGTGAAGGCATACGCTGCACGTAAAACAAGTAAGACCTTACAACATATTTTCCCAAATGTCCAAATTTGTCTTTTTTCTAAAATATATGCCAGAAAGAGCAGAAAGTGACGTAGTAACATACTTTCTGAGAAAAGCGTCCCTGTCAAAGACAAATAGTGCTGAGCAAGTTGGACAGCTTGTTTAAACTCTTTGTGGTGTTGATCCACACATAAATGAGAGAACACTTATGTGTTTATTAGGTTTAAGATATTCTGAGTAAGATTTAGCTTTGTTCCCCACATCAGTGATTGGACTGCACTTCAATGTAGCTCCGTAGAGGGTTATAGTTAATATAGATACTGTAGCTCAATGTTTTCACAGGAGGCGTCGTACATTATTGGGAGCTGTTGCCTTTAACAACCCTAAAAACCTGTAATTTAGACAATGCATAAGAGAGTAAAAGGCAGGAAGAACAGGATTTTACATTGGTGGCAGCTGGTTTCAAGAGCAGTAACGATGCCTCTTTTTGTATAGATATCAAACACACATGTAGGCACGCTCCCAACTGACACCTGACGTTTATTATTATATTGTTGGCCAGTGACCAGCTCCACTGCAGCAGCAGGTGACATTTGGGTTTCTTGAATGATGGTACCTTTATGGCAGATGTTTCCTCATTTTCCAGCTCAGCTGTGGATTTCAGACCACAGGTCTGCCTCTCCACGCTCGAGGCTGGTACGTTACATAACAGGTTTGCTTCTCTCAGAGGCGGAAAATTGAGCATGGCTGCTGTTCATCGAGCTGTTGTACTGGCCAGACTATTGAAGTCCACTTGATTTGGATCTAAAGCAGTGCCCACACACGAAGCGCATTATTATTTTGGGAGATACAATGATACTGTGGGAAACAGAAACTCAGCACCCCCTAGTGTCAAGATGGAAGCCCATATTCCCTGTGTCACCTGTCCCAGTTCATGTTTTAACAAACACAAATACAGTTCGACATTCACTGAAAGTCAATTTATGGCTAGACATCAAATAGCCAACATGAGGATATAGGATCTTAAGAAACAATAAAGAGTACATCATTTAGCTCACTAAACACATTGCTTCTGAGTCTTAAATGAGGCTTTCAGTCTCCTTTAAGTACCTTTTATGATTTGATGATTTCTTTTAAAGGAAACCCAAAATGTTAACATCTTTTAAAGTGGGAATTAATTTTTATATTATAAATTTAAAATTGTTTAAATCTTGTTTCCCCTTTTTATCTCTGGGAATGTACACTTTTCTGTACACTTGAGCGGGATGTTGTTGCTGCAACAAAAAACAATTTTCCCCTTGGGGATTAATAAAGTATTCTTATCTTATCTTACTTACATTCATGCTATGTCCTTTTCCGCCAGTAAATTGTATTGAGTAATGCACATTTTCTGTCAGTCCATATAGTTCTGTATTGCCTCCACATTGTATTGTACAATGTGTACGTAAATGAATGTATGATTATTAATAAATCTTAGTGCCGGAGGGGGTGGAGCAAAAAGTTTCATCAGTTGTGGTTTCCCTTTGCTTCCGAAATAAAAGCAGGAAGCTCTAAAAGAAAGTTTTAAAAGCGTCTGACGAAAAGACGTGGTTTTAGTGATACGGTATATGGCCACGTATGCGATGTGCCATGAAAGCAGCATAGGTTGGTTAATGTATTCTCTTTTACTGAATTCCCCACTTGCGTAGTTTCTATGATTTTCCGTTTATTCTGAAAATTGTAAAGCGGAAGTCATTGTACTTACGTAATCCCCATGACTTGTCGATAATGCGTACAATGAACTTGTATTTCTGCGATGATACACCCGCCCGCGTATGGGTGAACCCGCCAGTCCTTTTTAATGTGACGACTGTCGACGTGAGCTAGCTGTCGCTCCGCTCGGCTCTAACCGGCCTCGTTTCCGTCGCTGTACCGCTTTACCGTTTTCTGAGCGTCTCGTCATGTGGGTTTTCGGTTACGGGTCTCTGATATGGAAAGTGGACTTCCCTTACGAAGAAAAGAGAATCGGCTACATAAAAGGCTTCAGTCGGCGGTTCTGGCAGGGCAGCACCGACCACCGGGGAGTACCGGGCAAGGTGAGAACACGTTATTGCTCCGGGACCCAACAGCTAAACACCAAGAATAACTAACGCATTGTTGCCGTCCTGATCTTGATACTACGTGGAGCTCAGCGTGGTCTAAATATAGATTTAATGGAACAAGTTATTTAGAAAGACACGTTAAATTGAATTTGAAATTTAAATCTGTTGACGTTGTTAATTCATTGTAAAAAATGCACCACCGAGAGCTACAAATCACTATCCTTATCATTTAAATACAGTTTTCCCCCATACAGTAGGTCATTAATGATACTATTTTTTCACTACTATTATGGTGAAGTATACTCCTCATTACAGGTAACACATGATGCACATATATTAGTATTCCCATAATGTAATTCCCATAGTTAGTTTTGTTTATTTGTATAGTAGCCCTCCGTTTTAACTTCTGCTTGGTTGCCTTGGTGTATTTTTGCCACTGTTTCAAAGATGCTGTTCCTCTGGTCTTACAGCCTGGCCGGGTTGTGACGCTGGTGGAGGATCCTGAGGTAAGACATACCCCTAATGGTACCATCGATATGTTGTAATACTGCAGCTAATACCACTGGTTATTCTACTTTTGTAACTAATGAATTGTGTAGTCCATGCAATATCAGTAAATAATGACACAAATTCTGACAATTTGCTTAAAAAGTTTAAATTGACTAAAATCATTAACCTGTTATCAGAATCGTTGCTGAATAATTTCCCCTCAATTGACTAATCGATTTGTCATCTAATGGAGTGTGGTTTGTGTTAGAAGTTGAAAGATAAAGAAGATAAAAGGAACTTTGGTTTCACACCAGTCAGTGTTGAGTTCACCATTCCACAGTTCTTCCTAATGCTTTTCAGGGATGTGTTTGGGGCGTTGCCTACAAGTTGCCAATGGGCCGGGAGCAGGAAGTGAAGAGCTACCTCGACTACAGAGAAAAAGGCGGTTATCAGGTCATAACGGTGACCTTTCATCCCCGTCCACCTCTCGCTCCCCCTCCTGATCAGGCACTCCTCTACATCGGCTCTCAGGACAATCCAAACTACCTCGGCCCGGCTCCTCTGGATGAGATAGCCAGGCAGATCGTAAGTTCTACTGGACCAAGCGGGCAAAACAGAGAGTACCTTTTTCAGCTCGCTGACGCCGTGAGGACAATTTTGCCCGAAGACTTGGACGATCACCTGTTTTCGTTGGAGAGTTTAGTGAGAGAAAGACTACAAAATGCACAGAAACGCACACAGGTTAATGGTGACGAGATGAAGAATAAGCCTTGATCTGTGATATGTACCAGGCTGGATTTGCCAAATAATCTCAGGGTTTAAGATACTCATGTGGCCAATAGGGATATTTGTGGGCTTCATCCCTGTTAATGTCACTGCATAGATATGTAACCATTTCATCCCATGCAAAAAACCCACACTGCAAATACTATGTATTATTGATGTGCATTGAAAGCTGCTTCAAAATAGGACACATGACAAAGTAACTTGCATCCAGACTTCATGTGGATTGATCAGAAAATGTCTTGACTAAACATGCAACTTTACTTGTACAGTAGGACGAATTAATAAGTACTGTATATTCTCAGTAAATATACAGATACATTGGAATTCTCAGATACATTTGGTGTGTGTGTGTTTTTTTTTTTTCATTTTTAATGCCTGTACCGTACCATTTTTAATGCCAGCGGTCATGTAGCCGTACCGCTGTCTCAACTGTGGTGAAAAATGGAATCTGGAGCATCTTTGCCACATTTAAAGCCCCTGAAAACTTGGTTTCAAGTGTTGATTATTTCTGTACAACATTAAATATTCATGACTAAATAAGCAACAGTGAAGCAGATACATGGTGGTAACACGAGCAAACAACCTCACAACTGTCATCGCATTTTGATTCTCACGTTGCTCAAGCCTGATTGGTGCACAGAAGTGTGTCACATCACCCTTTTCTGTGCCGTCTGAGCCACGTCTGCTTCAAACCAGCGAGATGAGCTGAAAGAAAAACAGCAGAGGCAGAAGTGCCCTAATAACCAAAACTGTTCCAACTTTGACTGAAAGTGGTTTTCTTTGCGTAGGAGTTTATCAAACAACACCAAAAAAGTTTTGTTTTCAGGGCATCAAGAGTAAAACTCAACTTGGCCTTGATGCTGATGGTAGGATATCAAAAAACACAAATCCTATGCTTCACCTTGACTCACAATCTTCATAAAAAATATCTTATTAGTATGCAATTTTTCATTTTAACCATGTTGTTAATTAACCTGAAAACGCAGCTTTCGTAAATACCCTCAATCGCTCCTCCTAATATGAAAAGCAAATTCCAGGGACAGTATCGCCATCGTACCACTTAAATCATGCTGTCAAGCCCTCGAGTGCATCTTGTTTGTTCCAGACTGTACTTAACTTGTCTCAGTATCTGTACCTACAGGTGATCCAGCATCAGCTATCGGCTGCTTCTCATTCTGCCAGCACACGTCTCAGCACAGTGAACATATCAGCGTTTCAGCACAGTGAACATATCAAAGTCGAACAGTACTGCATCAGAAAAATATCAGCAATGCAGAATTTAAAAAAAAGGTGACGGGTCTATCTGTGATCTTGTCCTTCTCAAACACACAGACCGCTGCTCACATATGCACAGTTGGAACCAAATACCATTGTTTATTATCTGAAGTAGCATCTGTGCAACATCATAGGTTTGGCACAAAACTAATAACTATCACTGTGGAAAGAAACATCTTATCTATGTTTGATCTCTCTCTGTGCAAATCATAAACTTTTGTCATCAGTTATCACATGTGACGTGGATGCATGCAGATAAACTGTAGGTATTTGACATGATCATTCAGCCCTGGCAAATATGAAGCATTCAAACCTCTTTCGTCCACTCTAAAATGAAAAATCTCTCCCTTCAGAGATGAGTCAGTGAATTTATTTAGCTGGAAACAACAGTAAATTGTCAGTGCTGAGCTACTGTATAGTGCAACACAGTGGGTTGTATAGTTAAATGATATAATGTCATTATAGGATATTATATGTTTCATTACTTGTTATAGATGGATATATGTGTATATGTTATATAAACTCATCAACATTAAGTTAATTTTATTTTATCATAAACATCATCACATTGCACAGTAAGTGTTAGATTATGTTGTAACTGGAGAAATACCATTAGAGTTTGCAGTATTTAGTAATTAATGTCACTTTATATTAATTCTGCATGTTTAAATTGTTTTTCTTGTATTTTTTAAAAACTCTTACTATTGAAAAATCCTTTGAAAGTAGTTGCAGTACAATGAAACTCCTCGATCACAAATAGTGATATGAAAAGATTAAGAGGTATCTGGCAGGTGTGGGCAAATCAGTGGTTGACTGTAATCTACAAAAAACCCTACAAAAAACCCACACACACACACACACACACACACACACACACACACACACACACACACACACAGACAACAAATAAGTGAAATATTTGAAACCGTTTGCCCAGGACTGCTTTTTGATGGGTTTGTTGAAGGCCAACAGTGGCACATGAGGTTCCAGAGGCAGGGCTCTCAGCCACTGCAGCATTATCAGATATTATTTCAACAAGTCTGCACTGAGGACTTAGGTTCACAGCAGTGTTAAAATGTGTAATCATTTTCCCAGGTCCTGGCAAGACAGCTGGCTGTCTAGGCGTAGTAACAGGGTGACACCAGCAGGTCCGTGAGCACCAGCAGCTGATCGTCAGTGAAGCGCTGCCGATGCTCCTGCCAGTTATCGTGGTGAGTGCGCCTGAACTCTGACAGGGTCTTCTTCACTGTCATCTGTAGGACAAACAACATGATCATCAGTTAGATTTCATTCCTCCAATACACACAACAAACGCCACAAGATGATACAAGCCTGTTCCAGAATGGAGCACACACATTTTGGACAATTTTAGATACTTACTTACGTACTATAGTCCCCTACAACTGTAGTTACTAGTTGCTTTGTATATTATGATTTTACAAAGATTAACTGATGTAAAATAAGATTTTGATGAAATTAAAAAATAGTATATAAAGTAGCAGCTTTACCTCAACCATCCACAATTTTAAATCCTATTTACACATTGATGCATCATTAACAATGAGGCAATAATATGATTTTATAACACTCCTAGAGCAGCATCTGTTTTGTATAATGTGTATTTTTACTCTTGTGACTTTAAGCACAATCTGCATGCTTTTTTACTTCTGCTAAAGTCAAAAATATTTGAGTTTTTTTGCATATAAACAAAGTACCATAAATCACTGACAAAAACATTTACTCTTTAATAGTGGAGAAATCAGAGCAAGTACTAATTAAATAATCCATCTTGCCTTCTTTTCCAGGCCTTTGTCACAAAGTAAGCAAACTTATACAGATCAAAATTAAAGAGCCATTTGTCTGTACACCAAAATATTTCTGTGTTTTATTGGGTCATAAATCAGCGTTGAGCTTGTAAATGCTGTATAAATGCTGCTTTGAATACTTGTTTTCAACTGTACAACTGCAGATAGTTGGCTCTATATAAGCAGGATGTAACATATGATTCTGTTTAATATGTCTATGTGTCATTAATTGTGGTTTTGATTAGATATTTTCAAACCGTTTTTCCTCTAACTTAAATAACATCTTCTTGAATGGAGTTTTAGAGTTCTTTTGCTCATATATAATGAAAAATATTCCATCTTGGAATGAAAATGTACATCTACAAGCGACTTGTTTCTTTATTGAATTTAGGACTTTGAAATTAAATTGCAGTAAATCTCTTGCTTCCTTTGCTTTAAAAGAGCACATAACAGTTCTTGATAAGAGCCACTATCTATTCTTACAGTGAAAGCTACCCTTGAGGTCAATAGTAGAGGTAGAACAAGGCAGAATAGGACTTGCAAAGTAAATGGTTCCCGTTTTAAGCGGTAAAACAAAACCACTTATCTGGAGGCCCACAGTGTAAAATGCAGGCTAGAATCCAACAGCAGCCGACAGTCCCTTCCCGCAGTGGTCTCATTTGTTTACACTGATTAAAAGCTAATGAGGTCACAATCATTTATTGATGTTAAAATACCAAATACAACAATTTGAATGCGCACTCAGAGAAATTATTTAAAGTGAAGCAAGTTTGAAGAGAAAAGTTAGTGTGGTTCGTCAAGGACTCAGCAGCAGGGAATTAAACTGATGATCACTGTAACCAAGGATGTAATCATGACTTAAGCATCAAGCACATTAATTTTGCATTGTGGCCTTCAAACAAAACAATGAGATTATCTTTTAAGGAAGGAAGGGCCTCCAGCCAAATTTGAATTAGATTACAGATTATCCTTCATTGTTCTGCACAAAATCTGCTACTTCTGTCATTTCTATAGAGAATTTGTCCAACTAATCTTTCCAGAAGCCTTTGTAACAGAGGATAGTTCATCTACTTGCAAATATGTTTTTTTTAAGATGTATTCCATTGTATTCTTCTTTCTCATCTCTTTCACTTTGCAACAGGAGAAGCACTAAATTATCATCATCATTGGCTCCCCATCACTGTAATGTATTATTCAAACTCTGCACTACGGATTACATTGTATGTCTTCTTCATGCCTGAAGTGAGGCCAAAGACGCAATTTTCTCCTCAATTGGACAATGAAATTATATTCTTTCAGCTCACACCGTGTTGAGCTAGATGCTTGTATATGAGTATGTGTGTGTGTGTGTGTGTGTGTGTGTGTGTGTGTACCTCTATAGGCTGTGGGTCGTTGAGATGGACGCTCAGGTCCATCAGTATCTGAGGCATCCAGTCTGGGACATCGTAGGGGCTTGACAGGATGCACGCACTGAGACCAAGCACTCCAGCATGGCGCCGCACTAAGTCTGCACACACACATTTATGTGCATGTCACAATTACACAGTGAGGTAATCAGAGTAATACTTGCCCTACTACCCCTTTATATCTCAGTGGAATTGCAGACCTTGAAATGATTAGGCATTTTTAACCCTCCGTCTGTCGGTGTGTGTGTGCACGTGCATGTGTGAGTACCTGTGGAGGCCAGCTCTCCTCTGGCCTTGGGGAGGCAAGTCTGACTCAGCGTCTGGAGCTGTGTCTGCAGACTGGAGTCCAGAGGGAAGAACTGGCACTGCAGTAAACCACTGAGTGTGGTGGCTGCCATGTCCCTCACCTACAGGGAGAAGGGGGGGGGATGGTAAGGAGAGAGAAAGAGTCAGAATAAAAAAAAACACCTGGGAAGATCAGACCTAAGTAATAAAGGATGCGGTGGAGAGCACAAGGCAGTTTGAGGGCAAGAAACGCATACACAATTTATTAAAAGAGGTGAATGCAAGGAGATCGGGGAAAAGCAAGGTACATGGGACAGACGAGCAGACAGGGAGGAGGGAGGAGGAGGAGGAGCAGGAGAAAGGATAGATGCTGAGTTCAGCTGAGGTAGAATTCACTTGCAGAACATCAGTGCTTTCCTGCATCACTTTGCATAAATTATGAATAAGCACTGAGTGACGGCTGATGCATTGAAACAGACAATGATACAAAGACAACACACTTGCCAGCTGTACACTTGCACAGATCACAAAATATTAAGCATAGCAACTGTTCCTTGTTTTTGGACATCTTGGCTGAAGTGCAGTGCTTACTGATTTTTCACCTATTCATCCAGATCAATGGAAAGAGACAGGTTAGAGGAGGTTTACAAGAGGCAAGAGTGACATGGATTGTACAAAATTTGATGTAACTTACATTCAATAAACAGACTTTAATAATTAATTAACATAACAGCAGTTGGCCAAGACTAACAGACAAAACAAATGTGCTTTGCCGGTTTATGTTTTGGGGATTAGAGTTGTGCTGTTATTTTTTTTTAGATCTCTTTAAATTACAACCAGCGACAAAGCAGGGTGAGACAGCCATAGTGCACTAATAACAACCTTGGAACCACAGAAGAAGAGACAAGCAACAAAATAGGAAAATAAATTACGAAGCCGAGGAGCGAGGTAGAGGGTTATTTTTTAAGCAATAACCGTGAATAGAAACAAGGGATTAAGATTTAGTGAGGAGAGACTAGGGGGACAATAAGTGGCCATTTATAATCCCGTGACAATTACACAGTACAGAGAGGGGCGATGGCTTTATTAAACCAACGCTAGCCGCCCTTTCTTGCGCATACATTTACCTCAAGCTGGTCGTCAAGCAGCAGCTGCATCACCAGCTTTTGGATGCGGCACACCTCGATAGGCACACTGAGCAGGGTAAACAAGTTGTAGAAAACCATGATCTGGAGGTAGGTCAACACTGAGAAGCGTGCATGCCACGACCTGCTGCCCACCATCTGAGAGAGAGAGAGAGAATGGGTTAGTGAGAGATAGTTGTTTAGGTATAAAAGTCCAGACTAAACAGATTCTTGGTCCATGCTGATTTAGCAGATGCAGATTTTTTCATCTATGGGTCCATAGGTGTAGATGGATATTTATAAAGGCTGTAGGCTGCTACAGAAGCATTGGAGGTGCTGCTGTAAGAAGCCGTCCCAAATTGTTTGACATTTTGAGAGAATACCCCTTATTTTTACACAGCATGGTCAGCTGTTTTTTCTCTGCTTTTGTGCTAAGGGAAAATTTCTGCCTCTTGGCTGAAGCTTCATATTTAGCATGCAGATAAGAGAGAGCCTCACTGATGTCTCATTTAACTCTCAGCGAGATTTTGCATTTTCCCAAAATATCTATTCCTATTCCTTTAAATAACTTGCACACAACGTGATAGCCTGTTCCCACAAGATAACAAGACATAAAAATTTAGGTTTAAGTGTCAAGGTGAAACCAAAATATGTTGCCATGTTTTCTCATCCAGAATGAAACAGTAGCTGTGATGGTAAGATACTGTGACAGAAATTTCTCCACAGGAGCGCCGGTCGCATACAAAACTCACAGCAGAAATACTGTAAGCTTCACAGAGTAAGCAAATTAAAATAGCACAGGTTGTTTTTAGTCTAACAACACCGTGGGCAGCATTAGGCTCCAACCACTCACAGCAGGCAGGTGGGCCAGTGTGTGCGGGTCTATGTGTTTGTGCGTGTTACCTCCTCCAGCGCTGCCAGAACCAGAGGAATGTGCTCAGGATACAGCAGGCCCTGGGACATGAGAGAGAGACACGTGCGCGCATCCTGCTTCATCTCATCATAGCTCTCATCAATCTCCACCGGGGCAATCTGCAGGGAGAGAGCAACAGTGAGGGAGACGGAGAGAGGTAGGAAGACACACAGCCACGCACTTTGAGTAAATGAAGAGAGAAATTGAGTTTAATGGGCAAGTAAGATTGAGTGGGTAATAATGCTGTGCTGGGACCTGTGTGTGTGGGGGGCAGTGTTTGTGTGTGTGTGTGTGTGTGTTGTTACCTTGAAGAGTAGAGGCAGGAGCTGTAGTTGCTGCTGAACAGGAGTGGTAAAAGTTCGCCCTGCGCTCGCCATCAACCATTTCAACACTGCAAATGGCCCACATGTACACACACACACACACACACACACACACACACACACAGACAAAGATGAGATATTGAATTGAGGCCAAATAATAACAACAACAGACTTGGCGCCGTGACCTCACTGCATTGTTCTGGTAATACAGCACAATCCATCATGATTTAGTATCTAATGATTTGTATAATTTCATAACTAGATATTTATCTGTATCAAGGAGATTAGAGTAATAAGAGAACCCGAGAGAGCAACGACATGCAAATGTTATGACAGGCAATGAGATCTCAATTCCTTTTTACATGGGAGAAACAGTCATCTCACCACCTAAGTAGGTGCGAATACACAGTACATAAAAATAAAATGGTTTTTGACTTTTGATTTGAAATTATTCTTTACCCTTTGGAGACACACCTACCGCTTGGCCCATGTTATAATGTTATAATTATTACACATTTTGTAATATTCTATCTTTTCAGTTCCATGTTCAATGTTGGAGCACCAACAGTGAAACTCCACTTTCAAATCCCCATGTGCATGGCTACATACCACTGGAGGTAAGAGATGTCAAACATATGTTTTGGGTGGAATTTGGGGGAAATGACCCTTTAATTGAATATTTGGAGGAAGAAAAGAAAGGTTGCTGGAAAACAAAATGAACACTCCTTTGGGAGCCTTGCCTGTAACTGAGGAAAATAAAATCACTAACATAAAATCTAGTACAAATTTCTGCACTATGTGACCTGTGCAAATGTTAATATTAGAGGCGCCCTCCCAAATATCGAGTTTGACTCCTTTCCATAACTTCTCTTTGAAAGGCTTGAACGCACACCCTTGAAATTCCCTTTCATCTACACCTCGCTACCTTTTAAAGTAGATTTAAAGGGTGAAATCAATAAGGGATCACAGCTTTTAGTTCTTTTCATCTGGCTCCAGTGTGTCTCATCCATTTCATCGAGAGAACAAGCTGCCCTGGTATACACTGTCTCCCCCCTGGCCTACACCATGTCGGTCCACCATGCATTGCACAAGCTTGCATCCACATCCTGACCCGTCTTGAGCAGCTTGACAGCCTGGGTGCGCTCGTCCGTCTCCTGGGTGTTTTCCTCGTGGACGTGGTTGTGGATCTCCGGCTCCGAAGTGAGGGGCTTGAGCCGCTCCAGGACCCGAGTGACGAACTCTGCCACGTGGGGGGAGGAGGTGGGCCGGGTGTGGGGCAGGGCCACGTCTATCATGAAGATGTAGGTCAGGACACTAGAGAGAGAGAGAGAGAGAGAAGGTGGGGAGGGGGGGGGGCAGATGGAGGGAAGCAGAAAGGAAAGGAAATAAAATTGAGGATAAGACAAATACAGAATAGGAGCAGTTGCAACAGACAAGGAGATAAATAAAGAGGCTTAAACTGAACAGTCCAAACAGCACACACAAGATAATTAGATTAACCTATTTAAACATGATTATATAACCCAGAGGAGATAACCAGCCAAGTTAATTTGGTACCTGCCAATGCGCTCCCTGACATTCTTATACACCTGGGTGAGTTTGGGCTCCAGGTAAGTCAGCAGCCTGTGCAGCAGCTCAGAAACTCTCCACTGCTGCTGGGCCAGGCCTCCCTGAAGCACATACAGCAAACTGACAGAGAAAAAGAGAGACAGAGGGGGATGGGGCGGGGGTGGGGGCGGAAGGGGTCGCCGTGTTATTGCGGCACTTCAGCTCACCGTACGTCAGCTTGGGTTACTACAGCAGCCTGAAATCAGAAACCTCTGAAATACTGTGGATGACATAAACACAGATGTATTCATGCACACACACACACACACACACACACACGTACCTGGCATCCCTGAACGAGCCGCCCTCTCCACTGAGGGGGCTCTCCATCAGCAGCTCTAACAGCCAGTGGAGTTTCCTGGGGTCCCGGCCCTCCTATTGGATGGCAGCCAGTACAAAATAGGCTTATTTTTGGAACTATTATTTCAGGCTGGCAACACTGAGGTACAGTATGCACATATTCCCACACTCTTACTACCAGTGGAAGCAGAGAAAGCAGTTGAAAACTGTGGGCAATTTTTCTATTATATGATGGAATGGCAGATGACTTTAAGTCAGCTGTACAGTAGGTTGTTGACATAGGTATGTACTGTGTGTTTAATGATACATCTTCACTATTTTTTCTTTTAAAAAAATTAGCAAATCAATTTTTAATCATATTTTCTTCAGAAGTTATGTAGGTGTAGGTTTAGCAGGTGTTACCATTCTTACCATCTTAAGTTAGCATGTTAGCTGTCTAACATTTGCTAATTAGCATGAATTAAACACATAATGCATATATTTCATGGCAGTTCCCTTAAGTTGCTGGCACAGTCTTGGCATGCCACTACACAACTGAAAATAAGATTTTTTTAAAGAGTGTTTGAGCTGCAAATGTTTTTTCAAAATGCAATTTTCACCCAAATGTTTGTTTTATTGATTTTTAATCTTCTTAATCTGATCCTCAGCACTTTTTTTTTACATGGTAAAGAAATAGATCAAATTCCAGATTTCTTTAATCAGCCCCAAGCAATGCTGCGTAAGGAGTGTTTATTTGTATGCATGTGAGCAACTCACACAGGCAGTGGCGATGCAGGTGCCCCAGTCTGTGTAGGTTTCCACTGTGATGTTGCTTAGTGCTGTTCTGATCAGAGGACACAAAAGCTGCCATAACCTGTCCACCTGAGCGAACACACACACACACAGTAATGAAAGTTTTTATTAATATTGACTTTTCTTATCAAAAAGTAGCGCAGTGTGTATATTTGTTGCTGTGTGCGTCTGCGGTACCTTGCTGAAACTCCAGAGTTTGCTGCCTCTGATTAGTCCTGCAGTAATCTCACACACGCAGCGCTGGGAGCTCTCATGAGGGTCGCTGGCGAGCTGCTCTAGGTGAGGCCATAGTAACGGCAGGAATGCATCGCCATAGTTACGAAAGAGCCCCTGTCAATCAAATGTGAGCGTGATGATTTTGACGGACGTGGGAGAGAAACCAAGGCCTTTAATTTTTTTAGATTACAGCCATTCGTTTGACGCAAGTGAACTGTCATCAGAGGAACGGAGAACAATGAATCACATTGGTTGATGACACACATTCCACCTCCCGAGGAGTTAAAATCAGCCTTGGCTGGTGCTGGTATGCTGTGTCATTTCTTCGTTAAAGGTTTGCCAGATCGATTGAGGCAGAGAATTTTAAACTGTACCTTGAAGAGACAAAAGCGTCGGGGGTTGAAGCTGTCTTTGCCTTTCCGATCCTCCAGAGAGAGAAACTCTATAAGCTGGTCAATAAACTCCGGGTCGGAGAAATATTCAAAGATGATCTTTTCACCCTGGGTGACACACAAACATGCACCAAATGTAATAATAGTAATACTGAGGCTGATGGTGAGAGATTTTTGTGTGTTGCACTTTGTGAGCGCACACCTCACTCATCTCCTCATATGGCAGGTCATCTCTTGGCTTTTCAGAAGCTGCATAGATCATCATTTCTCTGAAAGGAGTGGGAGACAAAGAAGAGGCTGCTGTGATTTATGAGATAACAATGCACAGACTAAATGTGGATAGACGCAGATGGGCTTCAAATGAGCAGCAAGGATAAAATGAATGATTAAAAAGTCAGTTAGTCAGCAAGCCGTCCACATACCAAGACAGTTAGCCACCCCCCTCCACCTATACATCAATGATTCTATCTAGGCCAGGCAGTAAGTCGTTCAGTCAGCCTTATCTAGGCCAGGCCACGACAGGAAGTCAGCTCAACATCCTGCTGGTTATTCTGCCACTCGGATCAGTCAACCCAGCGGTTAGTCAGACATAAAGTTAGTCACAAAGACAAGTATCAAATCAACCCGACAGTTAAGTCAATCAGCCGTTTAGCTCCATCCCAACCAAGCAGTTAATCAGCCTTCCAGTTTCTAAATCCACTAGCTGAGGGCACCAAGCTTTTCTCAGTACCTCGGCCATGAGTAGTAGCCCCAGTGCGTTTTTTCCACATAATGCTGAGAGTCCCACTGTTCCTCAGTCAGAGGGAGGTTGTTGCTGTTGTACTGCAGCCAGCGATTCCCCTCGCGATCACCAACACATAAACCCTCTGGATCCTCTATACCACCTGAAAAAAACAGAAAAAAACATGAGAAGGGTCCACTTTGAAAAGTTGCTCCATTTCTAGAGAGCAGGAAAGATTTCTTTTCAATTTCGAGCTATTCATCTTTTAATGGAAAGCCAGCTAGACCTATATGCTATAGCTTACTTAATGGGAAATGACCAAAGAACTAGTCTGCAGGCTACATCATGATGTATTATTTCATTAACACTAGAAATGGTGCTTATGTTGGCAGCTGAATTGTGACAAGCCTTAAATAGCTGCTTTTTCCTACAAATTATACAAGAACTAAAAGTAACAGTTGTACATACAATTGTTTATTGTGTGTTTATGCGTGCATACTGACTGATGTCTGTCGGCTTCACCGCCACTTTCTCCCTTGGTCTTTTCAGCTGCTTTAGGACCCCGGCCACTGCTGAGATTGCCACCTAAGAGAGAGATGAGAGACGTTTGCCCTTTATCTTCCTCATCTCAACTCTTTAGAACTCTTTAGATGATGTGACCTGACAAGTGAGCTGCAGTTGGATCCAGATCTAAAGGTGGTTAGTTTAAAATGGTGTTTGTCAGGTTGATCCGGTCATATAACTCATTTAACAGAATTTAAATACTTGTGCATGTTACACACAGTGAACCAGAAAAAAGCTTTTAGTGATGTCTGTATCTGTCCTCTTAACCCACTGGAATACCAAAATACCATACCAGAATACCAAATACTTAAATCCATAAACCTTTTATCTGAACAAACACAAAATCAGAGACACGTGCACGAGCAGCAGCAGACCTTGCGTATGCTGATGGAGTCGTGTGTGAGGCTCTGTGTGAAGTAGAGGACAGCATCCGAGGGCAGTGGGTGATCCTCTCTCAGCAGGAGAGACAGTAGGTCTGTGGCCATGTGCTCAAACTTCCAGGGCCTTAAACACAAGCATATTAAGAACATTTGGATAATGTTGGTGATAAAACAACAGGTGACTAAAAATTCTGATTTTCATTATACAGGTATCTTCTCAATAACTTTATAGTTTTTTTTAAATGTGCATAACAAGTGCATGTACATATAATACATATACAGGTGTAGAGAAAACCTACAGGTCTCTGTCTTCAAGGCAGTCCAAAAGGTCATTGACCAACTTCTCATATTTCCTGTAAAGAAATATAATTCAGTAGTACTAATGTACTAATAATTAAAAAATCAATAAATGCTAACTCTCTAGTGCTTAAGTAACCTTGAGAAAACCTAAGAGGGTATTGAAATTGAAAGAGAGAAAAAGTAATAACTACTGTTAATTTAATTTCACTTTATATTCCTACCTTGCAGCAACCACGTTTTTGATGTACTGACGCTGAAGCCCCTCTTTCAGCTCCTCTATGGACGGTGCCTCTAAGCAAGGTGGGGGATTTTCAGACTGTGAGATCTGATTGGCTATCTCTACACAACCGTCTGATGCCTAGAAGTGGACAAAGCGGAGAGGTATGCAATTCCTTTTTTTCTTTTTTAAAAGATGGGGGTAGTGTATTGACTGTTAATGGACACGTTACTCACTGTGAAATAGATCCCGATGGTGTCATGCTGTCGGTGGATCCTGTCAGTGATGTCGTCGAGCAGTCGGCCGATGGAGGGCTTCTCCAGGGTCATTGAGGGCGACAGGCCACAGCGGACTAGAGCGGGCCACACCTCCCCGACGCAGTCCCAGTCCCTTGCACTGGCCTGGCATACACCACTCTGCACACCCAGCAGGCAGTACAGAGCACCCTGAACACACACACATAGCAAAAAGACATGTGAAAGACCCTATTAATATAATGAAGTCAGGAGATTGTGGTGGTATCGACGTGGACAGCTTGCAAAACCAGAGTTTGGGGCTGGCTTCTTCATCCTCCAACCTGCCAGGTGGATCTGAGATCATCAGTCCTGTTTCAAAGGTGCTTAAAAATGCATCAGAGAAATCTGGGCTGTTGATGCATTCCAAATGTCAGGAAATATCGTGACCACATTGTATGAAGAATGGAAATATTTTCCCTTGAACAACATTAATTAAAATTCCAGACACCAGAAACCAGGCACACATGTCACTGTAGCTGCATAGGAGTCATGTTAATCCAGCTTCATGATGTTACACCAGAAGTTACATGGATGCATTTACCATTAACCTTGTGCATCGTTTAATTTTTCATGCACTTATAAGCATTAGTATCATGATTTGATTTCCTAGTACTAAACTAAGAAGACATCACTTTGTGAGATCTTGAATCGACTCTTCCTGAGAAATCCTCCCTCGACATGTGCCTGTCAAATTTTTCCTGCTCTTATGGAGTCAGGCAAATTTTCTTCCTACCTATTTCTTTTTATTAAATGATTGACAACAGTCCACCATACAGACGTTTTGTAGAAAATTGGTTAGTGCTTGACTAATGTTTGACTTCCATGGACTTTGCTCCTGGCTAGTTGCACTCTCTAGCATTAAATATAAAGGCAACCTCTGTAATACAAGAACAATGCTGCCCCTTTTCCATGTGGATCATCACCTGGTGAGTATACTGATTGGTTGGGGGGGGTTTCCTGGGACATGTAAGCTCTGGCATTAGCATCTTTGTGTCAATATGGATGATGGTATGATGCTATCATGGATAATAATAGACTTCTCAAAAACAAGTTTAAAAAAGCTTAATAGATAAAACAATGAACAAGATGAATGACATCAAGCTAGATAAAAGTCAGTTAGTACCAAGAAAGTAAGTCTTCAGAGGAGTTTTAGAAGAGGACACTGATGTTGCTTATCTGATTTCTTTTTTTTTTCCTAGAGTTTCGCTGCTGTGGCAGTAGGCACCCTGTCACCCTCTGTCTCTGGTCTAGCCCTCGGGAAAGTCCACCTGAACTTGTCTGTAGCCCTCAGGCTACCAACAGAAGCGTAAAAGAGAGACAAGGGCAATCATGTTGGATAGAGCAAGACAGCACTAAAGGCCGCAGGTAAGCTGTGCAACTGAGATTCAGCACCACGGACAGTGACCAGTATGACCATCTGTGCTGTAAATGTGACTGTGTGTACGTGTGTGTGTATGTGGGTGGTACCTTGAACTGCTGTTGTGTGCCTGTGGTGTGCTGTGGCGAGAGCAGTTGTAGGATTCGGGGAATTAGGTCTCTGTAGGAGAAGCTATAGGTTCCCAGTGCAGCTGTCAGCACATTCTGGGCCCTGCATCGTACCTGCAAGGACACAGATGTACAAACATGCACTCTCAATTAATTTCTATTTCACATGAGATATTTATGTTAATGCCATCATAAAAACGGGAAACCAACAGATGTTCCAATTGTATTTTTCCCATTAAAATAAATGAGCGGATTAATTAATGTGTGTTTTGTCAGTTTTACCTGGCTGTAAGTGCTGGTGGAAAGCAGCAGCAGATCGCAGAGCAGCTTCTGATGAACCACTTTATATTCACTGCCCTCAACGACCAACTTCCTCATCTATTCATACAGAAAGGCAACATTCACATGTTATGAAAACAGCAGACAGCTTTGACTGAGAATTTATTTCTTGTGCATGTGATTATGGCTGCATCTGTGACTGTGCACAGAGCACGTGTGCTGCTCAAACTAACCTCATGCTGGAGTAAAACCCGGTCGATGAGAAGTGCCCTAATGTGCTGCTTTTTCCCATGAAGCTGCAAGAGGAAAGGCGACATAAATCTCCCGACAAGCAACTCATTGAAAATGACAACAATCAGCGCCCTTGTGCTTTCCCAGCTCACCCTGTTTTCCATGGACTTCTTGACAAGAGTGAAGCTTTTCCAGCGTGAGTCAAACTCCTTCTTGTGAATGCCTCGGAACAACATGAGGTCGTTGATGATCTGCAGTCGGACAGACACAGAAAGGGCACTGTGAGACCTTTGCGGGCCTAGAATAATAACATTTCATACATGAATAATAATTTTTAAAAAATCACTAGACACCTTAATGATGACAAACAGTGACTTTGTGTCATCCTCCGAGTGCTCCAAGATGTGATCTGGATGGGGGGAAAAGCAGATATAGATTAATTGCATGCGACAATCACATTGCGAACAGAGTGAGTTGTTCAGAGCTGGAGTCTGGCGGACTTAAAATCTTCGCTCACGTAGCAGCAGTCTCATGGTTTGGCAGATGGACTCTCTGTAGTTCTCCCGTGAATCATCTGGAGGGGAGGAAACAAACAGACGTCCCGTATGGACACAGAATACAGGATGAGCGAGCCTTATCTCCTGCTGAAACTGCTGGGAGAGAGACTACTTGTGTGTGTGTGCTGTGTGTTGCAGTTTCTTACCATAGTCGACACCTATATGCAGCTTGATCTCACCCAGATTCGCCATGGAGGGCACTCTGAGAAGGAGCAAAAATATAAGGAATAAAATGTGACAGGACTACGTAAAAACGTGTGTGTGTGTGTGTGTGTGTGTGTGTGTGTGTGTAGCTGCAGGTCTCACAGGTCAGATACGTGGGGTCCATCCAGAGGGGGCAGCATGCTCCCAGCTCCAAGGAGGCAGTGCTGCACAATAGCAAGACTCTGCAACAGCTCCTCCCTGTGAATCAGGCCACACATTACAGTGTTTCAACACTATGTGTATGTGTGTGTGTGTGTGTGTCAAGTTGTCATCAAGTTTATAATGGTGTTTCAACACTCTTGAGCAGCTGAACTCAACTTTTCCCTCTTGATTAGACCATCAAAAGCGTAATGAAAGATATTTAAAACAGACTTTCCACGTGAGGTTTCGTTTGTTTGGATGTGGACAAATCTCATTTATCAGTAATGAAAGCCCACGTGTGTGCCTGATTACATTAAAAATGGGAAACTAAGGAAAAAGAGGGACACCTGCTCATTGGCTGATCTCCAGAGACGTGGCCTGTGATTCGCTCCAGCTCAGGGCGCAGGAGGCGGGACAGCAGCTGGAAAACAAAGTTTTCCTCCTCCGTGCTTGGCACGTGCCAACACACACCCAGGGCTGCCACATCTCCAGCTCTGCCCCAGTCCTGGAGACAGAAAAAGATGTTTTTTTTGTCTAAGAGTTGCTGCCAGTTTTTTTTCACTGGAACAACTGGCAAGGAAACCAGCACAAAAAAGTTCACCTCTAAACCACAAACCGGTGTCATCTTCTGATGTTGAATAATCTGAAACACGTGTAAAGTAAGTAAGGACATGAAACAACGGAGAGAAGAAAACAAATGCATGCAGCACACTGATCTACAACACCACAATAATACAGAAAACAACAGGAACAAAATACAGTCATTGTTTGTGAACTGCAGGTGAAAAGAGGTCGGCGTTTGAAATTGTGGAAAGCAGCAGAGGGAATGTAGCTGTAATTACCGCCACCCAGACATCAAAACAGAAACACACTTTGCACTCATTTGGAAAAAAAACATGACAAAATATCATCAAGGTTGTGAAATAAAACTAGAAGCTTTTTTCTCTTGGCTGATTAGAGATATACTGCAGGGCAAGCAGTGCAGTTTGTCAAGTGCTGCTACAAAGTAAAACAAAAAAAATGTATTAACAAAAATTTTGCAGCCTTAAAGTGAGATTACATGAATTTTTAAAAAAAAAAGCTTTTTGTGCTTTTGCAACACAAATTATCTTAGTTTTTGTGCAAAGAAATCAACTTGACATTAAAACAGAAATATTATGATTGTGAGCAACAGAGACAGAGCAGTGTTAGCTAGGGCCAGCTGGGTGGCCATTTTCATTTCAGTGTGATAAATACTTTTTAATTGTCCTCATGGAAATGGACCAAACATGCAACGTCCTATTTAATTTAACTGCGAGAAAGAGCAGTTTAAAAGACTCATTTTGCGTTTCCAAGAAAAACTCATTGTTTCCCGTCACAGACTAGATACTGTAATAGCTGTTATAACGGCCAGTTTCTCCTCGAGGAGGTTCACAAATAATTGGAAACAAGGAGCAGGATTTAACTGAAGTATCAGTTTGAGATTTGAGATGAATTGTTAGTGGTCATTGTTTTGTCTCTTAAGGCAATCTCTTTTACGCAGTAAAGAGTTGCAGCGGTTTTATTAAGAGTCTGTGTTTTTGTGTTTACCCGTATAGGGAGGTCAGTGTCGAAGCCTCCGGAGGTGCTGCGGTACTCGGTGGGGTAGATGAGGGACAGCGACCGCAGCGTGTGCTCCAGCAGACTGCAGGCGAGCGTGTACGCAGGTTTGCAGCGCAGACGCACACACACGCACAGGATCTGCTCCAGGTCCCTGTGGTATTTTAACAGCTGTTCACCATCCACACGGGTTACCTAAAAACAACACACACACACAGACACACACGAGACGCAGGCAATTCAGTGGAGCACTGTGTCTTAAATATTGAGGTTCTGCAGTAAATCACAGCATCTGGCTCACTCCCTCTCACATTAAGCTCCCCGGAGCAATAAAACAAAAGAGAAAGGGTATCAATATGTTCTGGTTAACGACAAAGCTCTTTGATATTTATGACCATGCAGGGTGCACACTGCAAAAAATTACTTTTGGTCAAAATTTTTTTACTCATACACAATATCACAGTTGTAGTCTTATATTTCCAAACTCTGCATTTTAAGTATTTTGTTTGATTGTGAGGTTGTAGAAACATATAATATCACAAAAATATTGTAGAGATAATAACACAATTTGACCTGGAATGGAATCATGCAGATATTCTGACCCCACTGTAACATTTTCAATCCTTTTCAGGTCCAATAACATTTAAAGACATGTGCTGAGTGACATGAAGTTTGTAGGATTAACATTTTTTAGAGTGTTGAAGCCCTTGGGGATGCCATAGATCTTAGTCTCACCTCAGAGAGCAGCTGGAGATTCCACAGCAACTCCTTATCCAGCTCGTCTTCACTCTGCAACTCCTCGTCTACTCAACACACACGAGCACATAAAGAAGCTGAGTTATACTGTATGGCTCCCCTGAGACACTGAGCTGCTTTTGCTGAATTCTGGGGTCATTTCAAGTTTTTTTAGCCTGGGTAGTGGCATGTCTTCAGGGATGTTGGGTAGTTTGGTCCTGTCTAACATATCTTGACATCTGTTGGATGGATTGGCACTAAACTTTGTAAAGATATTAATGGCCCCCATGAGGATGAATCTAAATGATTTTGGTGAGCCCAGAGTTTTGTCTGATGCCTAAATTTGATGCAGATATTTGCGTTAGGAAAAAGTCTGCCAGTGCAAAATTACATTCCCATCAGCCTCAGCTGTATTCAGTTTGGTGCTTATTAGCATATCACCACATGTACTTGCTAAACCAAATAACATCAACGTGTTAGCATCTGGAAGTTAGCATTTATTTCAAAACAGAGCAGTCCCTAAGTACTGTATAGCCTCATGAGGCCTCTATCAACTCTGGTAGTTAATATGTCCTTGGCATAATATTTAATTCAAATGGGATGACCACTTATCTTTCTTCAATTAAGCCTCCAATTGTGCTAAGTGCTAAATGGCTGTTTTTGCTTATTTAATCAGCAAAAATCCTCACTGATTAAATGCACATAATTTTTTGTTTTGATTTTGAAAACCCTAATGACTTTATATGGCATCTCTTAATTGTTCTGAGATCACAGTGATCTTATAATGTGTTAAAAACCTGAAGAATGACAATTTATCTTCTCTGTGCAAACAGTCGCTTTCATTTGGCAGCGAATGAACTTGTGAATGAACTCAGTCAAACCTCATTAGATTCTAGAAGACTTGAACTGTCTTCACACACACTAGACTATTCTTTCTACACACACACACACACAATGTGGTACTGACTGTCAGTAATGTGGAAAATGACGCTGCAGCAGTGAGGGACGAACAGACGAAGAGACTCAGCAGGATGACACTGAAAATAGAAAGAAAAAATTAATACATGAACAAAATCACACACACGAAGAAGCACAACCCTGCAGAAAATGACTTCATTTCTCAGTTTCCTCAAAAATGATTAAGTAAAATAACCATGAACACTGAAAATTGGTGGAATGACACACAGTAAATGAGAATTTAACTATAGTAGAACACACAGTAACTGGAAGCATTTAATCAAATAAAAACACAAAGAGCATACCTTTGCTGCAGCTCGACACATGTCAGCCACCATCCTGCCTGATACACACGTCTCAAAAATGTTGGAAGTTGCAAAGTTGTACACCTTCTGCAATGCCACCTTACATACAGGCAAAGTTTGGGAGGATCAGATGATAGCTCATGGTTATGTATTAAAATTGGAACTGTTGTTGTTCACTCTTTTTCCACATACTATACATGTGTTTTTTGTTCTCAATTGGTAATTGCTGATAATATATGTTTGTTGTATTTTTTAATTGTAACAGTTCCACAAAATCAGCCTCAACCATACATCAACATTAATATGAGGGTAATACTGAGGAAATGATAGAAGATATTTGTGCTGATTATATTAAAGGGCTCAGCAAGACCATTCCCCATAGTAAGAATCTGACTGAGAAAATTAGTTGTCAGTGCCGTTTAAGGTTGGAAGTCCATATTAGAAACAAGAAGCTCAATACAGTTAGGGTCAGAGTACAGTGAGGGTTAAAGACAGAGTTTCAGATTAGAGAATTAATGGACTTAAGCAAAGAGAGTGGTGTTAGCTTTAAGGCAGGGAGGTAGCTGAGTGTGTGTTTGTCCACTACCTTGTACACTTCTGTGGAGCACTGCGTCAGGATGGTGCTGACGGTAGAGGACAGGCCCAGCTCCACCAGGCTCTCCAGATGAGTCTGGGTATCTGTCTCCATCTCGTCCCTCGTCTGTTCCAGGGTGCTGCTGTCTATCAGAGCAAAACACCTGCACGGGCACAGAGACACACTTCATAAGCACATACCTGTCAGCAGTGAAAATGTCAACAGCATTAAGGTGATAAAAAAAACAAAAAGGCTGTTTTAATGCGGCCGACATAGCGAGCGATGCAGACCGGCGCATTTCAAACAGAAAGAAGACACATTCGCACTCTGAATGTGACAGCGAGGCTTCACTAAGTGACAGTTTGACTTGTTAATTTGTGTCTACCTGTCCAGGAACTGAAGAACGAAGTCTTCAAACTCAGCCGAGGCAAAACACAGATCTTTCTCAATCTGAGAGGGAGAGACAGAGATGATTAGTTGATGTATTTGTAATGTGAATCAGCGTGCCTTCGCTTATGTCTGTCTGTATGAGAGCTGATTTTGCCCCAAAAAGTGATGAAACCATTTCAAAAGAGCGTGTTGACATTTGGCAAATACGCTCATTTGCGTTCTTGCCGAGAGTTAGATGAGAAGATCATACCAGTCTTGCATCTAAATATGAAGCAAGCTTAGCACAAAGGCTGGAGACAGGGGGAAACAGCTTGCAAGGCTTTGGCATGACAAGATGACAAGACTCCAGGAAAATCCACAACATGTTGTTTTTGTGAAACAAATGAGATACAACATGTTGGATAGTGAGCCTCAGAGGTACTGGTTGTCAGGCAGGCATGAGAGTGTTTTGATGTAACTCTCCCAAACTCTAAAACTGCTCCTTTAAGAAAATAGTTCTTGAAAGGTCTTGAAATGATTAATGCCAAACATTTTTGCATTAAATTTTATAGATATTATGCTTATTTAATTTCTTTTGTGGTTAAATTATTCATGCGTGTACCTCTGAGAGATCGCCGTGTCGAGAGGGAGCAGACGAACAATCCACTAAAGGCACCAAGGTGGTGAAGGTGGCGATGAACTGGAACGTTATCTGGACAGGGTGGGAAATGGATCAACTTTCATCCTCCAGATGCGATTGCGGCCAAAGTTAAATAACCTACCAGATGTTGGCAGAATAAGCTTTTTTTTTAAGTATTCATTTATTCTGGTGTGATGGATTAATGCAGTCTGGAGACAATGAGTACACCAAAAAGAGAAAGCCAATCCATTTTACAATCCAAGCAGAAAACTGAAGGGTGAGCTGCATTAATTGCGAGTTCTTCAAACTGAGATATTCATCCCACTTTCAGGAATTATTAATAGAACAGACCAGAAAACCGTAGAAGGGAATTTAATCAGCCGTCGTTGCATTGTCTTTTTGTCTTAACAATTCTTCTTCATTACTAATCAACATCTCCATTACTCACCATGCACTTGCTGAAGTCGTTGGGGTCCACCCCCGGCAGAGAGCCCATGAGCAGCGGGAGCACGTGCGCACGGCCCTCTGGGTAATGGTTGTTGGGGGAGACCAGGCTGCGAGCCATGCCGATCATGCAGCTGAGAGTGGCGGTGAGGGTGTGCGGCTCCGTCAGCGTCTCCATCGCTGCATAGGTCCTGTTATACAGAGGGAGAGTTAAGATGTCAAGATGCAGCATGAAGTGAAAGGTGCAGGTGCACATCACTGATCTGAAAGCAGCTGTAGGGTAATTGCTGTATTTTGGTTGCTGCTGTTGCCTGCTTATCAACACTATCAACAGTTGCAGCAGTTGAATGAAACACAACTCGTGGAGGCAATTAAGGCTCTTTAGGAAAGTCGGCACTCAATAGATGCAATTTGTCAAAATGCATACTCTTTCTCTGACTCATAACTCAGTCAAATCTCAGAACACAGATATGATAACACTTTTTTATTCCCTGTGACTCACGCTTTCCAAGGACATCATCATCTCTGATTTTCATTGCACATGAATGTCTATAAATCTGCTAAGAAAGCACAAAATCAAAGATGCTCCTTATAACTCCTGACCTTCCCTAAGAAATATCACATTTTTAAGTGTTTTTCAGTATAAAAGTAATCTGATGATACTTGTCTGTACATCCATGTATCCACTGCAAACAGGTACTGCTAATAGAAAATAGGAAACAATAGGAGACAACAACAATAACAAAAACAATAGGAGCAACCAAATGTGTTGTTATATGAATTCATACTAGTATTTTTTGACAGTGCAATGGCTCAGAAGATCAAATGAACATGGTTCATTGCAGATACCTCACACAGATACTTACTTCTCAAGTACAGGTGGTATGGCGAGTTCTGGTGTGAGGAGAGCCAGGTTCTGTAGAGCGTAGGCTGCGTCCGTGCTGCCGTTCTTACTGCACATCGCCAGAGGAGGTGCATGTGAACACACAAAGCACAGGCTGATAGCCACACATGGCCTGCCTTTCTCCAGATAAGGCCAATTGTGTGACTGCAGTCACTATTGAGACACAGCTGGATTTGGACTTGTTAGATAACTGGCTGGCAGTGATTCAAATGACATGCTTACACAGAAACAACCATCAGCAGGTGAATTCATAGTTTATAGGTCAAAACCTCTTCAAAGTCTATTTTAATGTGAAGCTGCTCCACTAAGACTAAAATAGTGACTGGAATCCTGTTGAAATAATGGTTGTATGTTCAGTTTTCAGCTGATTTTTACCCTTGGCGGTCACCAGTTAAGTGGGAGGGTTTGGGTAGCTGTGATGTGTCAAAAAGGATGTGAGAGATTAACACTGAGATTAACCCCCAAAACTGGAAGGCAGAAAACTAAATATGCAGCATGAATCTATTTGTGAACAAAGATTTTCTGGCTGAAAAGACGGCGCCCACAGAGAAATTATTGGTCATTAAACGGGGGTTAACAAGACCACTGCAACAGAAAGCTCACACCTACTCCCACAATGACACCTGTAGTTTCTATTTCTGCACAAGTAGAAATAGTTTCGATCGGCCTTCCCACATAGCATGAAGTCCTCTAGCACAGTCTTTGTTTTAAAATGTCATCTTGCAACCTATTTTTACAGAATGGCTTTACTTCATGTCCAATATCACCCTCATAGATTATTTTTTTGCACCCCTCTTCAGTCTCTCTTTTTGTGATTTTACTTTTTCACTAACAATTTTCCACAATGTTGCATTAATATTTCCTGTTCTTTTAAGGCCTTTTATATTATGTTATTATCTTGATTTTCGTAACACTTTGTACATCTTACTTTAAAGGACACAACATTCAATTTAAGCTAACTAGATATATTATCTTACGCATGTGCATGTGTACAGATGGTACAGGTTTTGCATGCTTATGTACAGAAGGCTATGTTGTCTGTATTGCAGTTATCACTGTCACTAACATCCACCAACAAAGTGTAGTACCTGAACATCGCCAGCAGGGTGGCTCCAATGAGGCTGCGGGTGAACTCTTGCAAGTCAGCGTCACTCAGCCTCTGACACTCAGGAACCACTGTGATCCAGCTGGGCGCAGCGTAACGTTCCCGGTGCACGCGGCGTACGACACTCGCCGGCAGACGCTGGAGCAGCCGCATCAGCCGAGACTGCAGCCAAACACACACACACACATTCAACGCTCGCCTTATCATCTGGATACACATTCACGCAGTCTGCTGTAAACAGATCTGCGATATCGGTCTTTTTCTCCGGCACTTGTGAATTTCATTATTGTGTTGTTAGTGCGAAGAGAGCCAGCCGAGTCCTGAAGGACAGGTTATAAATCAAAGGAGCGTGACAGCAAGCAGCTGAAAACACATTCACAACTTGCTCACAGTGTGTGTGTTTGTGTGTCTGTGTGTGTGTGTGTGTGTGTGGGTGAGAGAAAGAGAGACTTACCTGCCAGCGGCCATGATTGGATGGATGGTAGAAGGAGGCGATGCTGTTGAAGAGGCAGGTCAGCTCTTTCTGTGCAGGGTTTCCTGGTCCACCCTGCAGGGATTTAACATAAGAAGGTAAGTAGCTGCAGTAAAATATATATATATTTGTAAAGAATCCTCATGAGAAAAAGTCTTCACTGTGCGTACCAAAAGTGCTGTGATCCACAAAACCAAGTGTCCAATGTCGTAGGAGTTGATGAGATACCGCGGTGCCACCATCTGACTGACCCCAACTGGAAGGTTCAGACTGCGCAGGATCCTGGTGAATATCTACACACACGCACAATGGAGAGTTCCAACTCACACACGGCCCAGCAGTCCCCAAATAAAATACATTAACAGACACACGTGTATGGCCACATAATTCTGCTTATGACTCACAGTGGGAATATAAGGGGTCCAGTCCACATAGCCGATGTTGTCATTGGCAAGTCGAGCGAACAGGTTCACGAGGTGCTGTGAGGCAAAATCAGACAATTACGACGAGTACAAAGAACATTCCCAGAAGTGAAGCCTATCATTCTGAGAATTAAATATTGGCACTATAAAAAAGAAAAAAAGAGGATGTTCAAGAGGAGAGGAAGCATGCACAGCCAGAGTGTTCTGGGCCAAGAGGCGGGACGAAAGGGGAGCGGAGACACACATGGAAAAATCTTATCTGGAAACTCAAAACTTAAATACGATATTTCAATCATTATCATGAGGAAATGTAGGAAAGTGTGTCATTCCAAATGAAAATGATATATATATATATAGGCTCAGAAAAAGTGGGTGTGAGTGTGTGGGTGTCTCACCCCTTCCCAGCTTGGCTGATTTTGCACTGACGTCCAAAGGTTCATTAATTCATCAAACCACAACCTGAAAACATGTACACACAAACAAAAAAAAAATTATATTCACATCCACTGACACACACACACCTGAGGCTGATTTCCCCTCATCTATCTCTTATTCAGAAAAAATGAACTCGCTCCCACCCTTGTAGAATCTGGAGGGGAGTAAGAGAGGGAAACCGAAACGGAAAAATAGAGTGTTAAAGATGATGTATTGTGGAAACCACTGATGAAACTGAGACTACATCCAGAAAAATAGCTTGTGAGAAAGCAAATGCACCAAAGAATGCACTGAACGCTGTGAAGCTGGAACACCCCCATGGAGGTTGTGCAAGAAGAACATTATTTACTGAAGTTCCCAGGTGCAACGTTTATAGAGCCTGTAAATGTGCTTAGACGTGGCATGCGCTCTCAGGGCGATGAATTAAGATGCAAGGTTACAACCAAATCACTTTATAAAAATACTCAGATTTAACAGAAAACGTAAAGGTTTAGTTTCCATTTAAGGACTAAAAGTGCAACATATTTTACTGTTGTGCATGCACTGCATGTTCTTTCTAAAACTTTTTAGACCCTTTGTCTTAGCTCTGGATCTCACAACCTGTACTTGGCATCCGATCCAGACTCTGGACAGAGCTGTTCTAGTTGGCTCACTTACTGGAAGCCCTGGCCGTGTTCCTCAGGGGGCATGATGGTGGGCAGGAACAGCTCCATGTTACTGATGGCCTTCTGCATCACCACGTCAAACACGCACAGAAGGGGGCGCCACTCATCCAGCATCTCCCTGGTGGACGGAGCAGGAAAATACCTGGGAATGTAAGACACAGTACACACACACACACACACACACACACACACACACACGTATACACATACACAGTGAGGAGAGGCATGAGAACAAACAGTTGCAGACAAGCAAAGATGGGCTGTACAAATACACACACTGATCTACAGTACACAGCTCAACTGGAGATCAAAGCAATGCATTATCCGGTGCATAAATTACATGATCAGAGACAACGAGACTTACAGTCTGCAGCTTTTGATCAAAGCCTTCAAAATGTGGTCCACTGAGCTGCAAACAAGCAGAGAGAGGAGGTGTGTGTGTGAGTGTGAATGGGTTTGTGTAGGAATCCAGATCCACATGTCCTCACCAAGGATTTTTAAAAAACCCTTTAGCATTCAGGCTGCAACCAAAAATAATTTGGTTGTAGCCTATTGTTGGTTATTTTCAATTAATCTATGAAAATGTCAGGAAGCATTACCTGTAAAAATGTCCCAGTGCCAAAGGAAAAGTCTTAAAATGGCTTGCTTTGTCCAACCATCAGTCCAAAACTCAGGTAACCCTAACCCTAACCCTAACACTATAGTGTCAAGTGTTAGGTTGAAGTCTACTTCTCTGTTAACAAGGAGAGACTCCAGGAAGTACCTGGTTCTGAACAACGAATAGTCAACACATAACATTTTTAAAATGGAAATTTGTATATTTAATGACATTAAACAAAAAAGCTAATTATTGAGCTTTATAGATGCTGGTAGGTGAATTTTGTCACCTTTGGAGACATCCAGACTTGCTGTTTTCACCTGCTTCAAGTCTTTGTGCTAAGCTAAATTAGCCAGTGGCTGTTGGTAGCTACAGAAATGTATTGGATTTATATATTACATATATAAAATGTCAAACCTTTCCTTCAATGCACATGGGTTTTCAGGTTTTGAGTGTAAAACCAAGTACAAGCCAGTAGTGTTTCACCTTCTCACATGAGGTAAGTGGAAAGGTAAAACTACATACTTGGGGAACCAGATGAGTCCAAGGTGCTCAGTTTTGGAGTAGATGACCCTCTCGTACAGCTCATAGAGTGGTCTCCATGGCAACTGTAGGTCGTCCCTTGACAGCAGTTCCTTCTTTCTGTTTGAAAAAGTGGTCAATTATAGTCTGTCCAGTCTATTAATAAGGACTCAAGGAATTCAAGTCAAAGTCCCAGTTATAACAATAATAATGATATTATATTTATGTGAAAAAATTAAAGGGTGCCTTAAAGCGCCTGTAATGGTGGAAAAAACCTCATAGGCTGTACCAAACATGATGAATGCCAGCTTCCAGACACGTCTGCAAACACAACGCCGTGTTTCTTCCTTTTCAATAAAGTGTGGAAAGTCGTAACTGGGCTGACATAAGTAATTTGTAGGTGTAGACTCAGCTGGTATAAAAAAAAACAAGAAACACTCAACACAACTGACTTATGAGGGGCTTCACAAGAAAATGAAGAGGGTTTTTAGATATTAAAGTAGACATAAGTGTCTATTTGCAAGCTATCCAATATGCAAACACACAGCTTTTAACTGCATGGTAACTGGCGGGGCACTGATGAATGCTTTATAAGCTTTGAAGCAAACCAGGACTTTTTAAAATTTCTTTTAACTTTTTTTTAACTTTCACATTGCTTTCTGTATTACTTGTTTTTTTTCTGTAAAATATTTTTTTTATGGGAATATACCCCAAAGAAAGGTTGAGAGCCCCTGCACTGGAGAATATGCACAGTTTCCACAGCCTGAGATTCCCCTCATCTCCTCTCCTCCCATTCATCTAACAGCTATGGAACAGATCATTGGGGAGATTTGAAAAATGAGGGAAAGATGAACTGACGGTGAAAAGGCCTATTGAGACCCAACGCGTGATGTAGAGTATCAAATTCATCTCTCAGCTGTGAGACCTGGCACTTAATATATGGTTAGCCCAGATCTTTCTCTTCCCATCTAATGGAAAACACTCAGACAAATGACATCTACATCAAGATGTTGTTTCGTGATAGATGTGAAAATCCTGGAAACAACTGCAGACAAATGGGAAGCGATGAATGCGACTTGTCTCAGAGAATATCTTGCAGTCGCAAGGAGGAGTGACAGATCTGATTTGAAAGACTAAAGCAGGGAGTCACAAAATAGGTCAGGGCTTAAAAAGTAATAAATTTACGCAAGCATACTTTCCTTTTAGCTTACTAAGAGTGTGTCAGAATGCACGTGTGTGGGAATGTAACAAAGTACATTTATTCAAGTACAGTTCTTGTACCCCTTTTAGGTACTTTTACTCAACAGCTTTAATTTTGTGCTCAACTTTAAACTTCTACTCCACTATACTGTATATAAGTGAGAAAGGTTTTACTTTTTAGCCCTCACAACACATATTGGACAGATATAATTACCTCTTTCATTTCAGATTGAGTTTTTATATTTAAAAAACATATCAAGTTGATAAAAAAACAGCCGTTCTCAGCCTGTCTGGCAAGTTAGCACTTACAAAAGCCATTTCACTGCAGGAACCTTGTCTCTTTTCAGAAGATTATGAGTTGTCACCAGTTGACCAAAGAGAGATTTCTCAGAAGTATGACTCTGAGGGGTATTTCATGATTGCCACACTTTCTGTAACCACTACATGTGCAAGCTATATTGCTGTCTTCTGATTATATGCCTGTATTGCAATTTCATTTTCACTCGATCATCGCTGAAAAACCGAAAAAATGGGAGGGGCAGCTATTCAGAGGTCTGGAACTAGGCTAAAATTGTTGTTTTCCGGCAACTGGAAATCTATCAATACTTCAGTTTTGCCAGATGCATTTTGTATGTTTTTTGGAAATAACTCATACAGCATGGATGGGGAAATAACCATGGAGCCATCGCTGTGCCATGTCAAAATTACAGAAAAAAGATACAAGCCAAAACAAAGTAAAGAAAAGTCATAAAGTCCAAAGTTACTCAGTCTATGGTAATATTTATCTAACATCAGCTAACATTAGCCACCACAAGCTACTGGTCATTTCAGACCAAGTAAGGCTGTATCAACAAAAACCCTGATTGTGCTGAATTGAGTGTCGGTGCATTTTATTACTAATGAATTATTGTTTTCATTTTCAAAAACATAAATTGTGTAATTTCCTCTTTTATAAATTGCATAGTCTCACTTTAAGCCTACTCTAACTGAATGTTTGAGATACTTTCGCCAACTATATGCAGATTCACTTAAGTGGCCATTTTGGCTTCCTTGAATGAACAACAATCACTATTCATTTTGGTGCAGATCTCAGTATCCAGAGTCAGGTGCACATTTTCTATAATTAAATTCAAAGGTGTAGATGACTGCGTGGACTTAGTGGAGATATCTGCTCTCTGAATGCTTTCTGAATTGCTCTTCATTATTTCCCCCTCTCAACACTGCAGGTTGTTTAAATGGCAGCGCTCCAACTGGCAGAGGGGTAAGTGAAAAATCCACTTTAACACATCATGTGACATGACATCAGGATACCGCTTGTAGCACTGTGATGTTTACCACCGGTGCTGTTCTGTGATCTCATTATACTAAAGGATACCAAAGGGCAGGAGAGGCTGATGCTGGGTTATCCAGCTTCCTAAAGCCAAACACTGTATAAGAAAAATGTCAATATTCATCATACTGAGTTTTTCTGTCATGCTTTATTAGTCATACAGTTATTTTACTGTTCCGTAATGCAAAATATACTCCTTCCATCCTCTCAGCAGAAGGTTATCCAGACATCCCTCTCCCTAGCCACAGTCTTCTGGGGGATCCCGAGGCATTCTCAGGCCAGATGGGATATGTTATCCCTCCAGGAAGCCCCGGGCCTGCCCCAGGGTCCACAGGGAGGCATCCCGATCAGATGCCTGAACCATCTCGACTGACTTCTTTTATTAATGCATAGATGCTGCACTTCTACCAAGTTCCATCCAGATGTCTGAGTCCCTTACCCCTGTCCCCTAGGGTGGGGAGAGGGCTCAGGCACCCCCCATGAGTGTGTGTGGTGTTTGTGTCAGACCCACTTGAGAAGCTGAATGAGCAGCCTGGCGTAGCTCTGCATCATGTGGGGCTCCAGGTTCGGCAGCGTGACCAACTCATAGAGCAGCTTGATGAAGAGGATGTGGTCCTCTTTAGTGAACCTCCGGCCATACAGCTTCAGAAACCTGAGGGTGGGAGATGATCACCTGTGAGTGACTGATCCCCTTCCTGCTTCAAACTGCAGGAAATGCACAGCTTCATTGGCCCACTGGCTCAATGCGAAGCCTTCACTGACCTCACTCAATCTGCGCTGATGCCAAGTGGGCAAAGTGAATTACAAATCCAGTCTTTATTTAACGTTAAAGGGCAGAACACGATGTCCGGGTGCTCTCTTAACACACTCACAGTAGCTCAGGCAAGGTCAGTAACACCTTATGTCTGTTCTTTAAACTCTCTTTTGACACATATTTCTAGCACTTTATTTTCAAGTGCAACAGAGATGAATATCTAGTACTGAAAACTTGGATTGTGCCTTGTTGTAGTATTTATAACAGCTCTCACCACCTGAAACAGATACTTGACACAGTGCACACTGTATTCCAATATGATGACCATGCAACCAATACTGTAGCATACTTGGGAAGCTTTTTCATTTTTGTTACTGCACCACAGAGGTATTGATTTAACTGTGATCATTTGCTAGGATATATTTTGTGGTTTTGTTGCAAAGTGTATTACAGTGTTCCCAAAATGACCTTACAGTAGTGCTACCTTAATGAACCTCCATGTAGACTATTATTATAAATCCCAAAGAACTAATTATGGGGGTTTAACTTGTCGTTATACAGCCTGTATCCGGAGGACAAACTCGCTCCAGCACTTACGAGAAAAGTTTCCTGGACCAGAATGCGACCCCGGGCCACAGCTCTCTGAGGAGGACAGCCCTGGACAGGTTCGCCTTGATCTCAGCCAACAGCTTCGTGGCCTCCCGGTCCAACCGGTCGGAGTAAGGCAGCAGGCCGTTATACACGATCTCCTTCTGGGGGACAAACCCCGTATTATCAGCATCCACGGACATATCCCACTGATAAGTCAGACCACTTTTCTGCAGCACAGCGGAGAAAAAAGTTCCGTTCCTCTTTACTTAATGGATGTTGTTCCTCCTGGGAAGCGCGCTACCGAAGTTAGTGGGCATAATCCGCTGTGTCCAGCAAGCGGGCGGAAGGAGGGTTGATCACAAGGAGGAGAAAGTATGTCACGCTAATTGAGCTGTGCAAAGCCCCGAGCAAAGAGGGCCGGTTCCGCTCCGACCTGCGGTGTCAGTGGGGCGCTGCGTCACAGCTCGCTTCGTGCGCCGCGCAGACATTCACAGGCTGCGTGCGCACAAGCGTGACGGGTGGATGGGGAGCAGGGTTCGTGCCCTTGACGCAAGACAACAAGTAGTGGAAACACGACTGAAGGAGAGGGTGAAACGTCTTCAAGTAACTGCAACCAAGCCCAACTTCCCGGATACGAAGAAGAGACGAAGGATCTTCACATCTTCACCTGCCCACAGTCTTCAGTTTTCAGGGAAGGCCAGCCTTTGAATTCAGCATCACTAGAGACTGTTATGTATGGTATACTCGGTAGGAAGAGAGCAGGGGAAGGCGTCGTTCTGGACTACAAGACCCAGAGGCGTGCGTGAGTGCGTGCTGCGAGCTAATCTGCAGAATATAAGGATGATCTGATAACTGGATTAATGCCCCTCTCCTGTTCTACTGACCCTCAGTGGCTGTTGCTGGGATACGCAAAGGGTTGGATTCAGTGACTATCTATCTGTCTATGCACCACAGAAAAGTGTCAATAAATTTAAAAAATGACACTCTCCACCAACCACTCCTGCTCACGTTATCCATGGTTTATGACACCTTGACGCTGAGCCTCTCCATTCTTGCATTACTGTTCACCCTTCCATGTAAATCCTTTTACTTTAAGCCTATGTAATTCTCCGACTGCTGCATGCTTAAGGGCGATGTGGCCCTTGCAGGATATTGTCTGGCCTGCCATGCACTGATGATTGTGCTCATGACGAGGGCTTTGCCTTAGACCATAATGCAAAAGCCCTTTGACTTCTTTGGTCTGGTCACTTTTAGAGAAATGGGGCAATTACTGCTGCCCTCTCCACCTCAGCCTTTTCTTTAAGCTGCCTGATTGCATAAACTGCCCCCATTTCTCAACCCTGACTCAATCTCACCAGAGGTCTCCTGGTTGCTTTTGCAGGCTTGACTAGAGCCCCTGATAGCCCTGCACCTCTCAGTGAGTTTTCCCTTCACTGGGACATCAAGTGGAGTGCCCTCTGTAAAACTATTTTCTCTCTATAAACACGAGGGAAGGGACGGACAGACTTTGAGAGAGATCCCAGAACAGAATGTGCCTTCCACGAGGCGTATCAGTCCCAAAGTGTCAGGATGGGCTTCGCCAAGTAATCTCACCCAAGTCTTTACCTTTTATTTCCCCTCAGATCTTATTACTTGTGGGCTTTTCTGACTCCCAGGGACAGTGACAGCACCTGCTTTCACAGGCTCCAGTGCTGAACCACTTCCAGAAAGAGACATGGCATCTGTTCCTGTTTGTTCTTCATTGTGATGTTTTCAGTTATCTGGAAATAGAGAATTTGTTGGAATTTGTGTGAGTGTGTTTGTATGGGCACAGGCGCTTGCATGTGAGTGCATGCATGTGTGCACACATCTGTGAGATTCATTATTTCACAAGTGGAGTCTACAGATGGAAAATGTGATTCAGGACGATGATGATGCCTCTTTGACTCAGCAGGGAGAAGACCAAACAGAGAGAGAAAGAGAGAGAGAGGAAAGTGATGGAGGAAGAAGAGAGGTCGGAAAAGGAAAGAGAGATGACGATCCCAATGGAAGATGGAAGTAGATGTTTTCATATTCCATCAGCTTACTCATCACTAGCTCACAATCTTCTGCTGAAATCAAGAGTAGGTCCTCAGAACACAAACACACACACACACCAAACAAACATCAAGCTTTTCATCAGGGATTTTTTGGTGATGCCAGTTTTTTGCTCCTAAAATACTGGAAACCTCTGGTAGCCAATACATGCATGCGCATGTGTGTCTGTTTCAAAGTGTGAGAGCACGTTTGTGTGTGTCTGTCTAAATTTGGAGGTTGAAGAGTGTAAATGATTTGTCTGGGAAACCTGCATTGAGACGACAACACACACACACACACACACGCAAACTCAGAGTTCCTTCCATCCAGCTGGGGTTTCTCACTGGGAGATATGTAGCCCAGTTCATCGCCAGACAGACGGGTAATATATGGCCCCCACTCCTGCCTCACACACACACACACACGCACACGCACGCACATACAGACACACACTCTCAAACAAATACATAACCACATCAGAACTTTCTTACAGAACTAACAGAGCTGTCCGCATGTTCTCCACTTCAGATTCCTTTCTCACCAACGTCTTCTCCGTGTTTTATGGTTTGATGACAAAGTGCTGAGGTAGCTGCGTGGGTGAGAAGGAAGCGAGGAGACAAGGAAATAGGGAAGAGGAAAAAGGAAGACAGACATTCCATCACAGCCCCTGTGGAGCTGCAGCAGGGACGAGCCTACCAGCCGTGGCTTCTAATCCTGAGGAGAGGCAGAGCTGCGAGGAGTACGCAGGTATGCAAGGTTAATTCCCTCTTTATCTCCTTCATGTTTTATCTCCTCGGCAGCAGCCCTGCTTGTTTTGTGCACTAGTGTGGCAGCATGGTTGCTATATTTCATGATGGCTGCATATGTGATTTATGTGTGAACAGGAATGAGTCCGCTGAGAGGTTTCTCCTGGCTTTTGATATCCCTCTGTGCAGCAGCTGTGTGTGCAGGTACCACACACTGCTCTCACATGTGCATTTGCTCACAGAAACACGCCTTCTACCTTGCATTCAGATTTATGCAGAAACACTGTTTTCTCATCTCTCTCTCTTTATATCACTAATGCAGACGCGAGTTTAAAATCTAGCACAGACCACACACACACTTGTGCCTCCTCCGCAGACGCAGGTGGTGAGAAGGTCGACAATGTGTCGTCATATATCTGTCGTCATCCATGTGAGGAGCTGGTGGACTTGCTCACTGAGATCCACGGCCTGCGTATTGTGACGAGCAACCTGCTCGAGGATCTTGAGAGAGTAGTAAGATACACAAATCCATCCACATGTATGTGCATGTATTTTGGATATTTTCTTTGGACATGGCATGGGCAAGAAATTGGATTTTAGCAGCAGAAGAAAGAATGTTTGATATTGTTTGTTAATATGTTGAAAAAGAAAGTTGCTAAATGCAACACTGAAGAAATATACTTTACATTTTCATGATTATCAGAAATAATATGAGATAATTTCCAAGAGTATTGTTTAGGTATAACAGCCTTTTCAGTGCAGGTCACAATGTATGTGACAGGGTTGAGTTATGTGGGAAGTTTGTGTGTTAAAACCAACCTGGAGTGGCCCTTCTTCCAATACAAATGGAACAAGTGGCAACATTTTCTGGCAGGAAGCACTGTGGTTTGTGGTGAATGTGGTGGTAGCTCTGGAAAAACAAATATTCAACAAGAATACCATCAGTGTTCAAATGTTGGCACATCCCTGCCGACAGGTCCCTGTGTGCGAATTCAGGGAAAATTTTGAGAAAATAAACGTTTTTTTCTTACAATCATTTTAAAGTTTTGAAGGTGCTTCATCTATGTTTTTGTATTCTCAGGCAAAAGAAAATGAAGAGATATTCATATCTTTGACCGAGCTGAGCAACAGCAGCAGTAGCAAAAACAGTAGCAGCAGTAACACAAACAGCAGCAGCAGTAACACAGACAACAGCAGCAGTAACACCAACAGCGGCAGCAGCAGCAGCAGAGGTGGTGGCGGCGATGATGACAATGGTCTTGACAGAGACAGAGACGGGGAGGCCTGGTGCGTGCAGGATGGACGACTGTACGAGCAGGGGGAGGACTGGGAGGTTGACAGCTGCACCTCCTGTACTTGCCAGGTCTGTGCTGAACTACAAGCAGGAACCACAGTCTAACATATGAGCAGTGAGGTGTTCCCAGGGAGAGCCCCACGCAAGATCTGTCATAGATAGACAGCAGGCTGTAACATCATTTTATCTTACTGTCACACACAGCTATTTTTTAATGTGTCATCTTAAGTCATTTTACAATTTGATTTCATGTCTCACAGTCAAAGACTGAAGTTTTTTTGTCAATTTTTGTCATTGCCTTAATACTTGATTGACTTGGCATTTGATTCTCTATGTTTAAGTCTCAGGTCTCAATCCTTAGTCTGCAGCTCTGATGCAGCCCTCTACCCCCAGAGAAATCATTTGTAAATTTGGGAAATGTGCTTATATCTTCTTTTGCTATGACACAGATGAGAATCTCAGTACCAGTCTCACATCTGCCACATGAACGTACTTGTCACAGCTCATTCAGTTTCTCATTCATTCTCTGTCTGCCTTTGCCAAGTATCACGAACCCAACCTTTTCCCAACCTTTTCCCCACCTACTCACCTGTTCATCACCCCCATTTACTGCTGGGTACATGGGCTAATACCAGTTCAGTTCCACCTTCCTGCCAGTGTGTCAGTTGTGCCATCCCAGCTGTAGCTTTCCATTCTACCTGTTTTGACCTCCGTGCTTTGGGAGATTTGCCTGGTGCTCCTGCCCGCCTGTTGCCAACCACTGCCCACTCCCTGACTTCGCCCCCATTTATCCTTTCTTGCATTTGTCTGCCGCGCCTAAATAAAGATGAATCTTTTTTGACTTCTTACAATTCTGAGACCTTTACCTTAACTTAGCAGAAACAGTGGAAACAGCTGGCCTGGCTCTCTTGAAAGCTGAAAACAATCCACCTACACAAAAGCCAATCCAAAGTTCATTTTATACTGTTTTTTTATTTGTTTAATCCACACGAAAACCTTGAAAACAACTTGTGGGTTATATGGGGATGTTATGTGCCAGACTATTTCTTGGCTAAGAGCGGTAAAATCCATTGGACGGAGCCAGGCTAGAGGTTTTCTCTCACTTCCAGTCTTTGTGCTAAGCTAATGGTCTCTTGGCTGTCGCTTCATATTTAACAGACACTCATGAGAGTGGTATCACTCTTCTTGTGACAAGAAAGCAAATATAACGCATCTCCCAAAATGTCAAACGATTCCTTTCAACCATATTTACCAGCTGGGAAAGTTTCAATTGTATCCAATGTGGTTTCATTTATTTCCAGGGCTGCCTTTGTTAGCCTCCATCTATATTTTGAGCTTGTGCTTCATCCTCCTCCCTGAGTCTGTTTCTCTTTATGAAATATGATTAGTTTTGTCAAAGATGGATTGAGTGGGTAAGCAAACCTATGAGTCATAACAGCATACCATTCCTCTGCGAGGACTAGCGTCGAGCAAAAACATCTGGCTCAAATAACAGGGTATGACAAGTAGTCTTATATATGTAAATATATGAACACTGGTCTGTCTTTCCTTTACCTTGTTCAGGATGGAAAGGTGGTGTGTCAGCAGGTGTCCTGCCCTCCTGTATCCTGTCTCAATCCAACCTTTACTGATGGAGAGTGCTGCCCTGTCTGTCTCAGTAAGTTTGATTGGCCAGCAACTAGGATGCAGTGCAGAAAACGTGTGACCACAAAATGTGATAGAGGTATACCCACAGTGTATGTGTGTCTGTCTAAAGACAACGAAGACGGCTGGTCCCCCTGGTCTGAGTGGACCCACTGTTCAGCCACCTGTGGACGTGGAGGGCAGCAAAGGGGCCGATCCTGCAACAGCATCAGGCCATCCTGTGCCGGCCCATCGGTTCAAACGCGCAGCTGCATGCTGGTGAAGTGTGACCGCAAGGGTAGGATGTCACATGTCCTGGCTCATTTTATTTTTGTGATTGATTTGAGCTCAACCAAACCAAGGAAATTAAGTAAATGTTCCTCAAAGGGCTGAAATACGGAACTTCTGACAAATGGATTTCAGACTTTGTAATCGTAATTGGAAACATGTTGCTTTAGTTCTGGAGCTGTGTTTGTGTTCTGTGTTGAGACTGCTCAGAGACATTTCCAGGCTGCTACACACAAAAAACTGGAATTTTTTTTTTTTACAATCTATAAATGCATGTTCCATGTCTAGTGCACCGTGATGGGAACTGGGGCCTTTGGTCTCCTTGGTCTTCATGTACAACCACATGTGGAGAAGGTGACATCACACGAGTGCGTCTGTGCAACAGCCCTCCACCGCAGAAGGGGAGCAGAGGGTGCTCAGGCAGTGCCAGGGAGACACGATCGTGCAACAACACACTCTGCCCCAGTAAGTACAACAGCGCACACACAGGCTGCACTGTGGTGCTTAACTCCCTTACAGGTGAATGATTTGTTTGTGTGTAGTCACTGGAGGCTGGACAATCTGGACGGAATGGTCACCGTGCTCAGAGTCGTGCAGAGGAGGCCTTTCAAGTCGCCGGAGAAAGTGTTCGAACCCTGCCCCTCAGAATGGTGGGAGACCTTGTGCTGGAGACGCTGTGGACTATGAAGCTTGCAATAAACAACCATGTCCTATAGGTAAACAGACTCAGGTTATAGATACATCTGTCAGCAGATATTATTCTTTAAGTAGGCTCAACTTCAAATTCATGGATAAACTCAAGCCTTATTCAATTATCGAGGTTTAGGCCAGAATAAATTATTCAAATATGAATTTCCGCTGACCCAACGTTGGATTAATTGCTTTGCAGCTGCATGTAAAAAACAACTTATTGCCTGAATTTGCATGTACACGTGTGATGCTTTTCAGACACATGTTTGCTGTCAAATCCATGTTTTCCTGGGGTGGAGTGCACATCATATAGTGATGGATCATGGGAATGCGGACACTGTCCATTGGGGTTACATGGCAACGGCACTCACTGTGAAGATGAGAATGAGGTGATAACTGCATGTTTTAGCAAAATCCTGGTTATCAACAGATGAATTCTAATGACATCCCCTCATTTTTCAGCAAAATGTCAAAAACTATTGACGCAGAAGTTTATATTGCTATTCATGGTCCCCAGAGTAGGATCAAATAATATATGGAAAGTTCAACTTTTAGTCAATAACTTAAGACACTGTGATCATCCAGGACATAAGTATTCTGTAATCTGATTGTCATGCAGTTGTACAAGCAGTTCATGTTTGATATGCTGAACATGATTAATCACTCCTATCCCTTCAGTGTGCAGTGGAGGGCGTATGTGTTACAGAGTGTGTAAACACAGATCCTGGGTTCTATTGTCTGCCCTGTCCTCCTCGCTATAAAGGCACACAGCCGTATGGCCTCGGACTGCAGGAAGCCCAGAAAACCAGGCAGGCATGTGTTTTACTATTTGAGACTATTTATATTTCTTTGTATGAGCTACTTTTATTTCCTTTGAACTACAAGCGTGAGCCACTTTTGTATTCTCAAGTGCTTGCTTTTGTTGCAGGTGTGTGAACCGTACAATCCTTGCAAAGACAACACGCACACCTGCCACAAGTATGCTGAATGTTTTTACCTGGGCCTGGCATCTGAGGTCTTGTACAAGTGCGTGTGCGCAGTTGGGTTTGCTGGCGATGGCTTTTTGTGTGGTGAAGACTCTGATCTGGATGGCTGGCCCAACAACAGACTGACCTGCAAGCAAAACGCAACCTATCATTGTCAAAAGGTTAAAGAAATACACCAACGCTGAAACATTAAAGAAGCTTCATCTGATTCGCTGGAGCTGTGTTCTGTTTGGCTAAACTGGCTTGTGTTTGGCTGCAGGACAATTGCCCCATGCTACCAAACTCTGGGCAGGAAGACCTGGACAAGGACGGACAGGGAGATGCCTGTGATCCTGACGATGACAATGATGACATCATTGATGAGAGGGTGGGATTGTCGGTTGAGGATTATAACTTCAAGGATATTGTGTCAGAAAACAGATGTATATTCACATCTCCTGTGTGTGTGTGTGTGTGTGTGTGTGTGTGTATGCATGCATGTGTGACTGTTTGACACAGGACAATTGCCCGCTGGTGTACAATCCTCGGCAGTACGACTCCGACAGAGACGGAATAGGGGACCGCTGTGACAACTGTCCGTTTGATAGCAACCCGCTGCAGACTGACACTGATGACAACGGAGAGGGAGACGCCTGCAGCATAGACATAGATGGAGACGGTAGGAGCTACTCATCTCATCCAATGTTTTCATCTCCTTTTCCTCTTTTTGTCTTTGCAGAATTTCTCTTTAAATATGAATTGCATTTACCCAAACACGACAGCGATTAAGTTTGGTTGGTGTGTCTTGTTTTTATGTGTAATAGAAGAGTGAAAACAACAAGAAATACATTTTATCTTCAGTGTGTGTGTGCATCTCTCTGTCTCCAGAGGTTCTGAATGACCGTGACAACTGTCCCTTAGTCTACAACACTGACCAGAGGGACACTGACCTGGACGGAGTTGGAGACCAGTGTGACAACTGTCCCCTTCTACACAACCCACTGCAGGTTCCTGAAAAAAAATACACAATGCTTAAGAAGTGCTCACATAACTGTGGATGTACTGAAAAAAATAAACTACAGTTAATGATGGTTGTGCTGCCTCACAGAACATCTGGTCTGGGGTGCACATTCAAATGTAGGGACCCAGCTAAGCCATTCTAACAATTTACTAGCGGCAGTTAATCAGAGATGGATGGATATTTTTATAACATGGGGGATATATATTACAAGAAAATCTTGGAAGTCCACCCAGGGAGTGGGTGTGTGGGTTAACAGAAATCTGAGCATGGAGACTTGTGAATTAACACTACTCAAATATACACAGTATATTTCATGTATGCATGTGTGTGTTTGCAGATGGACTCTGACAGTGATCTGGTGGGGGACATGTGCGATGACAACGAAGACATCGACGAGGACGGCCTCCAAAACTCTCTTGACAACTGTCCCTACATCGCCAACAGCAACCAGGCAGACCACGATAAGGACGGGAAGGGGGACGCTTGTGACCACGACGATGACAACGACGGTATCCCTGATGACCGGGACAACTGCCAACTGGTGCCCAACAGGGACCAGTTAGACTCTGATGGTCAGTTTTGTGGTTTTTCACCATTTTTGGGCGGCAGTATTAGGTCTTTAAACCTCAGAACAAACAAGTGGGTTACTTCAAGAAACTCCAACCTAATCCACTGAAACAACAGAACTAAGACTATATCATAACACAGATGTGAAAAAATGCTGGTTAATGTGGTGTCACACAGGGAAAATATTTGTTTTGCAGTGCAGTATGTTTCCAGATACGTTTCCATGTTAACGTTGGACATCAGCGTAAACAGTTTATGGCTCTCAGTAGTCTGATTAATCGTACTTAAAAGATTGTTTAATCTGTCCACCAGCGCACAGGACTTTCTCACCACATTTGCATGTTTTCATTTGTTCCCCCCTTATAGAAAGTTATATCCTTACACTGATTTTAATCCTCTCTCTCACTGTCTCAGGTGATGGCAGCGGAGAGGCATGTTTTGATGACTTTGACAATGACAGTATTCCAGATGCGCTGGATCCCTGTCCGCTGAACCAGGATATTGGGTCTACAGACTTCAGGAAGTTTCAGGTTGTTTTGTTGGACCCAAAAGGCACAACGCAATCTGACCCCCTCTGGGTGATCCGCAGCCATGGCACGGAGCTGCTGCAGACGGCCAACTCGGACCCCGGCATCGCTTTAGGTCAGGCTGTTCGTTAACTCCAGAAAAATCAGAACCTGTTCTGAGCCTAATGAAAATTGTCGTTACGGTGTAAAAAGATAAATTTCCCCCGTTTAAACAGGATACGACAAGTTCAGTGCAGTAGACTTCAGTGTGACGTTTTATGTGAACACCAACCGAGATGACGACTACGCAGGCATTGTGTTCGCCTACCAGTCCAGTCAACGCTTCTATGTCATTATGTGGAAACAGGTGAGGCTTTAAATGCTGACTTTCACAATGACGATGACGCCCATTGGTTTCAATTTTCCATAGGAGCCAAGTTATATCCATCTTTATGCAAGTCCATGACCATAACCTCCTTTTTTTTTTTAAATTTCTACATATAATACATTTTATATTGGAGCTCACACTAGCAAAAATGGAAAAGTGCATAAAATAAAATGAAGAGACCTGATTCATCAAGCATAACATTTTGTACTCTCAGATGTCTACAAATATACATACATCAGATTAACCCTCAAGATCTTTTATTCTCAATTTACTCACTGTGAGAGCAGGTGTCTCAGGCCTACTGGGAGAAAAAGCCATCCAAAGCCTATGGCACAGCGGGAGTCTCCATCAAAGTGGTCAACTCCAGCACGGGACCAGGGGAGTATCTACGCAACGCCCTCTGGCACACCGGAAACACCAGAAACCAGGCATGACTCACTGACTTTGTCTTTTTATTTTTACAGTGTATTCTGCTTGTCATAAACACACAAACACACAAACCTTCCCCACCATGACCTTGAACATGCCATCCTTTTGTTAGGCTGACACAGTAAAGATCAGACACTTAAGCACATTATTCTTGCTCCCCACCCCCCACCACCCCGACGTCTGCCCCCGTGTGTTTGTTTCAGGTCAGAACATTGTGGCACGACCCCAATAAAATTGGCTGGAAGGACTACACGGCGTACCGCATGCACCTCATCCACAGACCCAAGACTGGGTTCATCAGGTACAAAGACATCATATGCAGTAACTTCATCATGCCGCACAAGGTGTCATTTTTATCACTGGATGATCAGCAGCCGTTAGATTTATTCAAGCCAAGAGTCTTGAATGAGATTGACCCCAGAATACCCAGGGTGTGTGTGTGAGGACATGACTCTTTCCATCTGTTTGCTCCCTTGTGTCTGAAAATACTGCTTTGCTAAAAAGTTTTGGTTATTTCTAGAGGCAAGGATAGTCCTAAACAAGATGGCTGATATGTGAACCTGTACATGTATCGATTTAAAGGGTTCACTGCTCGACTGGTTTTCCTCTCGCAAAGCTGAATGAATATTTTCATGTTGCACTGTCATGAGCTACGGTTGGGTTACGATCATGGAATTGAATCAGCTTTCAAAGCTAGAACAACAAAAGATTAGTGGGCTTCCTCCTGGAAGCAACAGATTTTTCCAGGTGGAAAGACTTCTGTATTAGCAGTAGCCTTTAGCTTTTAATTTACAGTCAAAGCATTTGGTATTATTAGCTTGGCTTTTCAAGGGCCATACTGATGTTTAAGCCCTTTCACTACAAAAGGGAAATGCATCATAATCCAAAACACGCTGCATTGTTTTAATAGTTTGAACATGTCTTTCCACCTTATTTTCAAGGAGCCACTGGTTCCCATCAATTTCTGCATGCAGGGACTTGCAGGGATTAATGTCAGATTTAAATGAGATTAGTGCCCATCATGTATTTAATTTTGAAAAAAAATCACCTGTGAAACATTACTGATGCATAGAAATGCAATGCAGACTTTTTCAGATCAATCAGTATTTACAACTAGACAAGCTGCTTAGTGGAGATCATCAATTTAAAGCAGGTTTTACTGGAAGTGTCTGCAAGTGGATTTCCATATTTTAATGAAGTGAATGGAAATAAATTGCAAAACGAATGGAAAAAGCAAGTACATTCAACTGTATAACAGTAAAACATGTCTTAAAATGGTCAGCAATGCTGCAAAGTAAATGTGATTTGTACAAAATTAAGAAAATCATACAAAACAGTGGCATGTTTCTTTAAATTGCACATTTTGGGGCTCCGTTCATGTAGGTTTTAGTGGAGCAGTAATCTGTAGAATGGCTCCTTAAATGTGTGAAAATCACATTCAGTGTCACCCTTGAAAGAATAATTCACCCTCAGATGTTCTTACACTCGAGGATATCATCAATCTCCAAGAGTTATTTTATGATAAGAGTGTAATTCACTTTCTTTGTTGTACCCAGTCCCCCTCAACCTGCCACATCTGCTTCTTCTTAGCTGTACTTCTTACCAATGGACTTTCAAAAAACAAAAAAACAACCTGCAGGCAACAAGTTTTCTGTGCTTTGTGTTTAAATGCAGATTTAGAAAACATCATTGGTTCTATAAGGATGTTTGAAAACTGAGAAAAAGATAAGGAGAGTGACAAAAAAAAACTGTCATGTTCCAAACCCAGTTGTTCAAGTCGTCTCAATTCTCAAAACTATGTGTACAGAAGCAAGCATAGGCTATGCTGCATTCTGGGTACTGAACAATTTTACTGTAGAGCAAATGTACGCTTATTGAATTTGAGACTGAAAAGAAGCTCTCGCTTTACAATTGTGAAGGACAGAGGGATGTTGATATTTTTGATGGCTGCTACAAAGCTTCATCATAACTGGTTTAAATATAACTCCATTTGACGTCATGTCCTCAGTATTATCCACTGGAATAAATAACAAGTATGGGAATAGTAATGGCAATACGCATTTAAACCACAAACTTAACCAAGGAATGCATTGTACCTGCCAATAACTATTCATTTTCAACTGACCACTGATGTTAACATGAATGCACCTTTGCTCTATTGTACTCACAGTGGTAGTTGATACTGTATCTCCTATCGAATATAATGTCATTTATTGAATAGCGCTGGGTTAACTGTGCTGTGTTTCCCTTTGCAGGGTGGTGGTGTATGAGGGCAGGGAGATCTTGTCTGACTCGGGGGCGGTGTACGACCACACCCTGGCCGGAGGCCGACTGGGACTGTTTGTCTTCTCTCAGGAGCATGTCCTCTTCTCAGACCTCAGATATGAGTGCAGAGGTGAGACACCATGACAAAACATGTGCCCTGACCATTGGTGGAAGAAAGTACACGTATCCTGTACCTAAAATACTTTCCCTCCATGTTTCATAAAAGTTCAGCAGTTACAATCCTACTCAAGTAGAAATATTAGTGAAGATAGTTTTAATGAGAAATGGTTATCAACCTATAGGGGGACACAAGATAAATCAGAAAAAAGCATTTACAAATTCATTCCTTTTCAAAAAGGTGTGTGTATCTGTAACCTCTTTGTCGTTATATATTTCTTTCTCTCAGATAACTGAATTATTTTGCTGGGATATTCAGGAAACTCTACAGCAACCCACCAGAGATGCACATTAATTACACAAAGTCTCAATACAACTGAGAGAGAGGGAGGATGCACCAGACCTGGGCCTTTATCCAGCCAATCAGTTAGTGACCATCATCTATCAGCTTTTTATGCCACAGTATTGATCTCAGACTGTCTCACTAGCTGTGTGTTACTGTAGAACTCTGACAGCAATTCTAATTATAGTAATGTCTTGCTTTTCATTTGCGCTTTCCTAATGGTTGTAAATAATTATTTATTGCTGGATACTAAATATGAAAGTAAGAGATGTGGGGATGGATGGATGATTGAGTAAGGAGAGCAGATGTCTGGTTTATTATCAATAAAATACTTTTTTCCTTTAGTTTTTTGTTGTTTCTTTTTTGTCTTTTCTTTTCTGATGACGCCAATAGACTAGAGTGCACACGTGCCGTGGAAACGTGGTCTCTATCGCCCTCTGGCGGTGAAAGTAATAACTCGAAATGATAAATTGGAAAGAAGGAACGACCAGGGAAAAAAGATTATTTGAGGCTGGGTAAAGCCAGCGAAGAAGTATTGAAGTATTGAAGAAGCATTTAAAATAATTTACTTATATAAAATACACAATAACATAAAAATGAGTGCGTTCAAAATGTGATTTAATGAACACTTGATGTGCTTCTCTATAATTACACAATAGTCACTGTCAGTGTGTTTTAAAATTGTAGTTGGTGGAGTGGGAGCTCATTTTAACTACCTCATATTGTTCGATATCTGTTCATCGTATTATAACCTGAGCGTATCTCTTGTAAAATGGAAATACGCGAGTAAAGCGAACGTGCCAACTTTACGCCACTTGTTCAAAGTAAATAAGAATGGAATTGATGGTTCTTAAACATAACACTAGATTAATGATTAAACACCGTGAAAGAAACAACAACAAAAATAATTAAGTTCCCTAATGATAGAGGGAAATATCTCGCCAACATTCCAACATTTCTTTTTTATAGTTTACAGAAATAAATCTGTGTCTCCAAAGAAACCTGACCTTGTGTTTGGAGGAAAATAAATCCTATGTACTCAAAACACAAAACCTGTTGAACCGGTTGGAGATGGAAGCGCACAAAGGGACAGAAACAATACACACGCAGACACTCTCCACCTGCGAGGCGAATGCGTGACGTCACTACCCGCCTCCAACGAGATGAAGAATGAGGAAGACGAGTCCATGGGTAGAGAGAACAGAAGTCATTACCAAGTTAGTTCAAAGTCTTTTTACTATATTTTACTGACGACTGAAGTGTCATTCATCTGTGGAAACAGGAGCGATGGTGCGAGGATACAGTCCTGACGGCTGGTGCCTCCGGTTCGTGGAGCGACACCAACCAGCGCTGAATTTTGCGCTGCTGGTCGTCGGCTACATCCTTTACCTCATCGTCGGCGCCGGAATCTTCTCCGCCATCGAGCTGCCCTACGAGGACGAGCTGCGGCGGGAGCTGAGGGCGGCCCGGCAGGACTTCCTGAGCAACAACACCTGCGTGTCCGACGCGCGCCTGGAGGAGCTCCTGGCCCGAGCGCTGCAGGCCAATAACTATGGCGTCTCGGTGCTGGGCAACGACACCAAACGCAACTGGGACTTTGTGTCCTCGCTGTTCTTCACCAGCACCGTGCTGACCACGACAGGTGAGGCCCGGGACAGGTGTGTGCGTGTGCTCACACTGAAACTGAAAGTCAAGCTTTCACTGTAAAAAAATACGGTAAAAAGACAGTATAGTTAAAGATCCCTTCAACACAATGAAAGAAAAATACTCATCTCTGAATAATAGTTTAAGTCTAATATGTTTTTACAACAAAAAGTATAAAAAATTCTTAAAATGACACCTTTCCTGTCTCCAGAATCTCTATATTCTTGGTTTGAAAAGTTTAACTGAGATGTCTCCTACTTCACTGGAAATGTGTGTGTGCACAGGAAGTTTCACATTTCAAACTATTTTGCACAGTGGAAAAACAACAGTTTGTGGGTTGGGTAAGGTTATGATAAAAAAAACCATAATGTTCATAATGATAACTGGGTTCATCCTGTCTAGTAAACCATCAAAACTGCAGTTATACATGTAAACAAGTTTTTAAACAGATTTTAGTCCAGATTCTCCACAGCTTTTTCCTGTGATGGTCCATGGCTCTATATGAAAACTTTTTGAGGCTGGTGAACCACATGTTCTCCATAAATAGATTTAGAAATGTTTTTCTGGGGGAATTATTGTGGGTTCTAATGAGAATTCACAACCCCGAAGCTCCATCAACACATGCGGCTGTTTAACTGTTAGTTCTGCTAAAAGGAGCAAATTAAAATCCACGGAGAACCCAGCAGCCCTGCAGTCCCCTGCAGTGCAAACATGCATGGGTTATGAGGAGGTTAACTTAAAAAAAACCATTAAAACTGCTGAATATAAATGAATGGATGAATAATTCACTGATTTATTCAGCCTTTTACTTATTTATAGTTATTTAGTCATGATAGAACTTTCACAGGATGACAAGCTGCTGTTGAATGGCTTCTGTAATTCTTTCTTTCCTTCCTTTATCTAATTATTATATGCGTCAAGAATAAGAGGCTCCTGCTGGAATCCCACCTCTAATTATACTACTTTAATTAAGGCTGTGCTGCATGTTTGTGTGTGTTTCTTCAGGTTATGGCCACACGGTTCCTCTATCAGATGAAGGCAAGGCCTTCTGCATCTTCTACTCCCTCTTTGGCATCCCCGTCACCCTCTTCTTCCTCTCCGCTGTGGTGCAGAGGATCATGGTCCTGGTGACCCAGCATCCAGTGTCCTACTTCCACCGTCGATGGGGCATGTCTAAATCCAAGTTCGCCGCCATCCATGCCACCTGCCTCACCATCTTCATGACCCTTCTGCTCCTCATCATCCCTGCGTGGGTCTTTGTTAATCTGGAGAAGGAATGGAACTTTCTGGAGTCTCTGTATTTCTGTTTCATCTCTCTGACAACCATCGGTCTTGGGGATTACGTCCCAGGGGAGACCCACAATAAAGAGGCCAACCCACACCCACAGCTCTACAGGCTGAGCATCACAGGTGAATACAGTAAGCCTGTAAATTACACCAAAGAGGGATTTTTCCTTGACATATTTGTGCATGGGGACTTTAAAAGCCCACAGGTGAAAGACTGCAGACATGTGCTGTACTTGCACAGTGGAGCTTTGAGCTAAATGCTAACATGCTGATGTTTATCAGGTAGTGTTTTATAATGCGGGCTCTCTTAGTTTAACATGCACGTTTTGGATTAGTTTGAAATGGTGGCTCTAGATGACAAGACAGGGGATCACAAAAGTCATCAGGAATTGTTTTAAGAAAAAAATTAACTCTGAAATATTGCATCTCAACTTCCTTGCACGGGAACTACTGCTGCAGAAGACCATGTGATCCTTTGGCAGACTAAAAAATAAAGGTCATTAAAAAAAACAGATAATATGTTTATAACCAGTTCATCCTGTTTTTACCATTTAACCATTTTGGCTTTCTGCTTGACATGGTTAAACAAAGCCATGACTGTCAGCCACTACACCCATTATTTGTCAACTAAACCTTGATACTATCTTATTAGTCACACTGTACTGGTCTTTGTTCCTTCATGCTGTTTTTGTGGGTGTGTTTGCTCTCCCAGTCTACTTGCTGCTGGGCTTGGTGTGTGTCCTGGTGGTGCTGGAGACGTGCTGCGAGCTCCCCCAGATGAGGCGCCTCCGGCAGATGTTCTACAAAGAAAACGTGCGGGAGCTGGACTCCGAGACTACCAACATCATTGACCGGGAGCACGTGAGTGACCAGCTGCATGACCTCTCGGATCACGTGACAGATAACCTACCGGTCATCCCGTCCGTGTCAGAGCAGGCTGCGTCCTTGCGGCAAGACAGCAAGTCAGCATCCTACACCCCAGCATCCGGATCAGGTGTAAACAGAAACCTGAGATGACAGATTGTCTGCTTCATAATGTTTTTACGCGACTGGACTATGAACTTTTGCCCCGTACGTGGCTGCTCAGGACGCACTGGCAGTGTACATATATGAGCCTGCCCATGCCTGTGTGTACATCCACACCTTAAGCTGAGTCGCTTAATTGCTCAGAAAGTGATTGCTTTCTGCTGTTGCCAACATCAACACACATTTGTGACGTAAAAGCAGGAACCACCCACAGACATTCAGGATGGCTTTGTTTTCTTTCTCCCCTGTTGCTCCATTCCCTGCAGATAAGGGTTAGTTCTGTGACACAGAGGAAGGGCCGGGCGCGCAAACGGAGGGAAGCCCCACAACTTTCCACTTCCTGCCAAAGTCTTGAAGCTATAATTCAAACATGGCACAATTTGCTGGAGAGGATTTCACACTCCCTTTCAGTGCATTCTATAATCTGCAGTGGTATTTGCATCAGAAATTTGCCTTCTTGGAAGTTGTAAAACAGCACCTGGGGAATAACTTTGCATTTTGAACATCATGTGGGAGAATTCCAGGTCACAGATCGAATAAGGGAAAGAATTGGACATTTTTTCCGGCCTGGTTGCTCACAGGTGATGATTGCCCTTGAGCCCCTAGTGGCATGTTTACAAGGTTCGTTGCAGTAATGATACTGCAATGTGCGTTCTTTTGCCACTAGAGGGCAGCACTTTCATTTTATATACAAAAGATAGGTTTGTTTTAAACTATAATTAAGGTGCAAGGATATGCCATTGTTACAACTATGAGTAAGAGAGGACCTTGTAGAACAAAGTAGTTTTTAACATCCATTTAATTTTCCAATGTAATCTGAGTTTACATGAGTGCTAAAAACTGAATGTGCAGTATATGTTAGCAGATGTTTTGTGTCAAGTTTTTTTATTCACTTGCAAGACAACTTAGAAAAACTGCTGAAAATCACAATAAGAAGGATATGACTTGTCTTACGATGATCATGTTGCTGTTGCTTTCAGTGTAATCTTCTCATTTATGGGTTTTAATGAAGAGCAGAATTTTATCACAGTGGTTTGCATAGAAGTTCAATTATCTATCTGGAAAGAGTGTTAATAAATCATGCAACAATTAAACATTACATACTTGATTATGTTTTCTTTCTCAAATCTACAAATGACAAGCAAATCCATATTTTATATAAACACGGATTACTTTATTTATACATTATCACATTCACATCAAAATTTGAGACACATACAGTACATGCAGACAAATGTGGATACACGCTTTCAACCAACCATTCAAACTCAAACATGCACACTCACACACAAATGCAGCAAATGCCCTTCGACCGTTGAAGCAGAACTCACGCCCCCGGTGAGAAAAAACATTTGTCCTCCAGAAATGTCCTTGAGTCCGTATGAGCTGCAGGACTGTTGTTGTGCAGCAGACATTGACCTTTGACATCCTCAGAAAAGGCTGGAAAGTGAAAAGTTATTCACAAACAATCCCAAGCCCTCAGAAACACACAGTCCCCACCACCACTATCACTCACTCAAATGGGTGTGTGTTTATATGATCTGTGGCTGTTTGGAGCAGCGGGGCCAGAGAGGACGCAGGCTGAGGACGAAGAGGACAAAGAGCAGCGTTGCGATGACGGTGACGATGGAGACGTAGCCAGCGTGGGGCAGAGGGGGGGTGTCGGGAGCCTCGGCCGGGATCATGTTGGTCAGATTCAGCATGTAGCCCAGCGTCCAGCCTGCGTCGCTGCCTTTTATCTGGAAGCAACACAAGAAGAGGGAAAACCATCACTGTCATTCACTGGGCTGGTACAATTTATAATTATTCACACTGTACCTGATTACAGACAGGTGACAAAATTACAAGAAAGGCCACAGAGGCTTCTATACACACAAGGGTTTAATTATTTCATGAGAATAAAAATCATCAAGTGAACTACATGTCATGGCCTTTACTGTCACAACTGAAAACCTGTGGGAGGTTTGTTTTCATTGAACAAAACACCAAATGAAAAAACAGATTTTGGAAAAATGGTGTTCATGCTTCCAGCTCTGGTTTTAGACACCTGGTAAGAAGTGATGAAAAGCTGTTGTGAAAGCCTGCTAAGATGCTTCTGGTTGTTTTTTCTCCTATGATAATTAATTACTTAATCCATGCAAAGTGCCGTTTACCCACACGGCATTTTAAAAGAAATATAGTCCTCACAATCAATACATAGAATTTTTAATCTGAAAAAAATTACGTGACACATTGCAGTGCTTCTCAAAGTTTGGCAGCGGCTTAGCTACCACCTGACTAGTACAGTCCAATCATATTCGTGCATGCCATTACACAGGTATGTGACATTACAATCACTGCTCTGTGCTAGTGTCAGTGCTTCTTGTCACCAGACAAGGTGACAAGGTGCTCGCCGGGACACTGCATTTAAGGTAAGTGATTAATGCTTATCTCATATACTCACTGGTGACATTGTGCTGCTGTAACGATGTGTATTTGCATTGTTGATAACAAAAAATGACTGTTGCAGAGGAGCTTGTTTGTGTTTTACATGCTTTGAGTATTGTTATTGGCTGCGTTTTTGGTTATATTTTTCCATGATGGTGTTGCCATGTTTTGATTGGGGGGTCTCAATATTGGACATTGGTTGTATTGCTTACTATAGGTGCAGTGATCACTCGATCAATGGATTGACAGAAAATTAATCGGCAACTATTTTGGCGATTGAGTAATCATTTCAGTTTAATTTCTTTAACATTAAGATGTTGTTTTAAACTTCTCATCATCCCCTGGTGAGTCCTTGAGCAAGATACCAATTGCCATGCATGTTTGCACACTTGGGTGCAATGGTGTGTGGGTGTGAGAATGGATGCATGATGGGCAAAGTGCTCTGTGAGCCAAGGTTAATAAGTAAATAAGTCCATTACTCAATTTCACTCAGTGTACTTAGTAAAGTTACAGCTCCCGCAAAAAAGACTGACACCATTCAAGGGAAATTGCAGCAGGACTGTTGCTTCATATTGGTTATGTGTCATCAGCCTATTACCTTGGAATCAGGATACTGTAGTGTATTTAAGCTACATTTCACATGTGAAAGGCTATGGCAACATTTAGAGGAGCTGTTCTTTGTTGCTTCACATAGATGAGGGGATTTCAGTGTAGCATATTTCCCTTCTACTACCCTAATGACGTCTTCGTGGTTTATTTCTGATGAGACGAGCTTTGTTGCCGTCCATGTGACTGCTACATGCTTTATGCATTGATTTCAGCTGGTGGTTGGTGTAGGTTGTATTGGTTGGGGGTGGGGGGCTGCCTCCTGGGCTGCTGAGGACCAATCATTTGTTGTCGGTTCTTTGAGAAGTCCCTTGAAAAACAAGAGCCTTTTCTGATATATCTATCTGCATAACCATTTATTATCATGTTCAATTCCCTGACACGTGTTTATTGAGTGAACTGAGGAAATGTGTATCAGATGTCTTGAAATTGTTTAACATTACCTGCTAAGATTGTTTTGAAAAGGTCTTCACAAAGATAGGAAAACAAGACCACACACACACGGTGTTAATGGTCAATAGGATATGACTTAAATCAGACTGGGGGGGGCTCTGGGGTGTGTGAGATAGGAAAGGAGTGGACTGTGACCTACTGACCTTCTTGATGAATTTTATGTTTGGGTAGTTCTCTGAGGTGAAGTTGTATCCTTGCGTCAGCAGGGTGAAGATGTACGTGCCAGAGAAGCAGTACTCAGCCAGGTACTTTAATTTGACATCTGGATACCGCTGTCGTATCTGTTAAAGAAGTTAAAATGCAGTGATATCATCATCATCATCATCATCATCATCATCGTTGTGTAGGACAGGCAGTTTGAGGAAAAAAGATAAGTCATAGAATAAGTAAATATGGCAGAATTTTGCTGTGTGTAACTGATACATAAATTAATATGCACCCAACCTGACTCCAAGGGGTAGAGCAGTAGCGTGTCAGCTTTTCCTTGACATCTTCCAGAGGCATTGATGTGTCAGTTAGGTTGAGGAAGTTCATCACATAGTAGTAAGCAGAGAAAGCCTGAGGGGAGAGAGGGGAGGGGAGAGGAAGAGATGAGGCAAAAGGAAATGAACTTGTCTTGGTAACTTGGCTCATACCACTTTTCTGTCCTTGCTGACAGATGTAATTTGTCTTTGCAAATAGTCCCAAAGAAAATTGTTAACACAGTGAGGTATGGAGAGAAACCGATTTCACTTATAAGTTCAAAATGCCATTTTCCAACATTAGAAATCAAAGAGAGACATAAAATAAAAACAAGAGTATCTACATAGGAGAAAAAACATATGTTCTGTTTTTTTAGGTTGAAATTTCGGTCAGTTGACACTTAAAGCAGTAACTCTACCAGTCAATTTCAAGGGGTTGGTATCTTCTAATGCAGATGGTGAACATTTTGGTTAACAAGCAGCACTCGCTGCGTCAGCTATCGCTGATCGGAAAAGTTCACCACAGTTAGATCTGTGTGTTGTGTAACCCCTCTGAGTGTCCGAACGACACACGGGGCCTCATCGGTCGCTGATGTGTGCTGATGAATGAACACTGACAACTGTGTTACCCTACCCCAAATTGCCCCTGCAAAAGTGGCTGGTAGACCCCATTGAAAGAGCAACGACTGTATTTGCAGGAGGTTAAGTTGAAGAGACTTTTGACAGTGGCCAGGCATTGTGAGAAATTTCCTTTCCCCGTGTGAGTAAAGGTTGGAGGAGCTCTCTGGGGTTTCCTGTCTGACACGCAGGGGCTGTCGTAGAGGGCAGAATATTCCTTTGTTTCAGTGAAGCCAGGGTTGAAACAGGGATCTACTATTGTTCCTGGACCCGACTAGAAGAGAAATTGAGATAAAGACACAGAGAGGAAACTAATTGAATTTCATATCAGTATTGTTGTATATTAAGTCTCACATGTAAATCTTGAATCTTTGCAGATTAGATGAACATTAATGTTGATAGAGAAACGCAAATGAGAAGTTTACTTGGGTCTGTTGTGCCAGGGACAGTCGTTGCGCTTGGTCTTTCCCATAACACAGGAAACTGTGAGTGTACAGGTTGTAGTCATTTCCATAGAGTCGAAAGGTCACCCCATTCTCAGGCGACTCCGAACCATCATAATTATCGGATACAAAGCTGATCTGAGTGGAGGCCCCACCAAGGTCGAGTGCGCCTGTGGTTTCCAAGCCCTGCAGGAGAGACAAAAGGCAGAAGTGCGCTGACTGACACGCACACCAACAAAAGTGCACATTCAAATTACATACACTACATTCTGCATGTGCACAAACCTGTTCGAGGCGATCGTCCAAGTAGTTGACCGTGACCCAACCATAGGCGCCCTCTTCCCGGCCGCTTAGGATTCTTGCTCCCTGAAAGGAGAAGGGGGACTTTTGCAGGGTTTCTCCCACAGCCTGAAAGACCTTGTCTGATGCCGAGCTGTTCTGCGCACTGCACGCACAGACACAACACAAATTCATTAGATGGATTCACATACATAATTCAAATCCGTAAGGCAGAACATAAATAATAGACTGCGTCGTATATAATGGATTTGACAGTAACGTATTCGCTGCTCTGGCAGTCAAGTCCGTGTAGCGATAAATCACAAATAGACGGCTGTTAAAGGCTACAGAGCAGCACTTTGACTTAACAGATATGGAGATGAGGCTTATGACATGAAAAGGCTATTATGGGGTTCTTTGGAGATGCATGTTATATGATTGATTACAGAGATGTGCGTTGACGTGCACCGTACTTGAGCAATCTCATTCCTGCAGTAGCCCCCAGATACAGAGGGGTCTCGTGTTGTCTTTTTGCGGGGACTCGCTGCTTGGCATCCTGTATGCACTCATTCAGAGATTCCCCTGCCTTCCATGGAGCCGATGCGTAGCTGGAGATACCTGGACCTGAGGGACGTAATGTCAACAGGAGGGCAGGGTGAAGTCTTTCAACCTAAAATGAGTTACCATGAAACCTAATGGGATGCTTCATGTTCAGAGATGCTAGCCTGCTTGGGAACTGAAGTTCATCTGTAGAAATTCATGATCTGGTGAGGAAAAGGAGCTTGGTGATGATATTTACCAAGATTTGTGCTTTCATGTAGCAAGTATTTAATTCTGGAATAGCTCCATTCGAGTTTAGGCTATGACTGGTGTGAGTTTTTTGGGGGGGTTTTGGCTGAGAGATGAAAACCAGGAGTGCTCTTGCTCATCCTACAATACTTTGTGTGTTGAGCTCATCTCTGAGACGAGATGCTTCTCAAGACACAAATCTTCGGCTCACAAATGTATAGTTTCTTTCTTTTCTTTTTTTGTTTTTTCAAATAAGGCTCAGTAACACCTTACTGTAGTTTACGGTGATCTCCTGTGTGATGCCTATGAAAGTGTTCTGCTTTAAGCTTTGATAAGTGATGTAAATTACACGACGGGGGAGGCCATCACACCCTGACGGTGGTTTGATAGATAAAAAGCAGCAGTTAAATCCGCTTACAGAAGGTAAGCTAACGGCAGTGTGACAGACCTGTCTGTTATGTTGTGCGCTTTAATAATTTAGTAAAAAGGAAGTTTTCTCTTCCCAGACATTTCAATAGTTGTACTAGTTCCAACAAAAATGAGAACATGATTTTATATATTATGGTATGGTATGGTGTGTATTAACATGTTATATGTCTTTGTACAAAAACAGCAATGTCAGTCATAAAACAATGATTTGTGGTTCTCTATTTGTTGGAAGAGTTTGTTTTTTTTTGTGTGGGTGTAGTGACTTCCTTGAGTCTTGTTGTCAGTGTGAGGTTGCCATGCATGGCAAAGCTAAACCAGGCTAATCGCCAGCTGGCTTCATGTTTAGGAAAACTGTGGGTTGCCATGTTGTTGAAACTTGTTTGTTTGGTGTCTATTCATATCCAGTATAATTAGCTTCATGTCATTAGCTAGTGCTTTAGTTTGTTGTGAAGGACTATCAAAGGGATTTTTGATCACTTATCTCCTGTAACCAAGAAAAAAAACAAACCTACGGAACATTTAGACCAAATTTCATCTATTATGAATTTATTCCTATTTACAGCTGCAGACAGCAAGTTATCACTAGGCTGGCATGGTTTATAAAGAGCCATTGCATCTGAAAATATACATGTAGGTTAATCATTAATAACAATGTCTTCCAATGCACTAATCCATCAGGTGAGGAGTTATAAATGTAAATGAATTTTTGATAAGCAGGGTTTGGCTGCAGCTGCCCTGCACGTCTTATACAGAAGGTAAATAGTTTAGAGCCAAATGAATGGCCAATTAATCAACATTCATTCAGCAACTGTTTTGACAGGTGATTAAATGATCATCCTTTTTCAAGCTGTCCATTAGATTAGTCAACAGAGCAAATGACACTGCATTCCATTTGACTGTGGCAACTTAATGCCTAATTACTCATCTATGAAGCATGAATGAATGAGTTATTGACCATTAATCAATCCATTATTTACAACCAACCATTCATAAGGTATGCATGGAGAAGGTGATATGAATATATTTTCAAAGTTAAAGGATTATTCTATTGTTACAGAATTGACATGTTTACTAAAAGTGAAGTGAAATATATAAACGTTTGCAAATTCACATAAGCTTATAATCGTGTTCTTTTAAATATTTGCATTAGTGTGCATTAGTGAGGTCATCCACTTGACTGCAAGGGATAATTATAGCGTACTGTACCTTTGATTTTACAGGAGTGTGTCTGCTCAACCCTGCCGGTGTTGTTATCTTTCTCCGCCGGCCACTGGTAGATATACAGAGCTGTGTGGGAGGATCCAGCATCCAGCACAATCCCATACTGTAGTGGAGACGGAGGGCGGAATTCCAGCTTAGCTAGACACAGTGACATTAACGCTGGATGGCTTCAATCCAGACATACAGTTCTGAACACTCACTGTAAATGCAATGGAGGTTATCCTCCATCTCACTGTATATGTCGTGCTACATGTGCTTTAATGTTTGTGCAACATTGGCCTGAAGTTCATGGAATTCAGCCGTGTTACATAAACCATGAGATGGATGATAAGCTTCATCACTAATAATAGCTCCACTGACAAACTTTCCACAGCTACTGTAGATCAGAGATATGATTATCAGTGCAAACACAAAATTACTGGTTCAGTGCTATTTAGTAAAACAGCAGCACCCTAGAGACTGTAATGAATAATTGCTGTGAGCCAAACTCGTCCTGTATTTGTGACAGATAGGGATGATGATTTAATATCCTTATCGGCAGCCCCTGGCCATATTTGGTGATGGGTTTCTAGAACCAGTACTTCAGGTTGAGGTCACACTGACAGGAGCCCATATTTGGCTTGTGGACCTTGGACTGGGATCCACTGTAGTGTAGTGGGCTCCCACACATGGAGCAGGCTACAGCATTTCAGTGTTTTCCTCTGCCATACCTTGTACTTTTGGGGGAGAGGCCTGTTCTGCAAAACGGCTACCGTCACCAAGGCAACAATCGCTATGACACCAATCACAGTGATGATGATGGTCACAGGCGTGTGCCAGGGGTTCTTCTCTTTCATCTCTGCGAGCGTGGGCAGAAAGACAGCAGACAGACAGGAAGGAGAGGCGGGAGGGTTGCCGTCGGGTAGGAAGGGAAAGATGGGGACACGTTGGAAAGAGAAACGGGGGAGGGGTTGTCCATTAGCCAAGTCTTGCATCCAGATGTGAGTGAAGTCACAGAATGTGTGTTTTTAAGTATGAGGCAGGGTCTGTTTGGGGGCTGCAGGGAGTGTTTGACTCTATTATTTTGTAACCAATGACTACAGATGGGTTTCTGATTTGGTGTGTCTGAACTCACACCACTCATTGATTCTTGGGATGTTGTTATTTCAGCCACAGCACATTTTGGAAGGGGCTTCCCTTCCAGCAACACTGAAAGAACATTGCTTACGCCAAAAGATCAACAAGATTTCCACTTTGAAAAATTATTAAAAGCAACCCAGCTGAGCTGTTTTATACAAAACATGAGAACAGTTGGCTTCAGTCACTTAGATAACTTTAAGATGTGGGACTGACCTGTTACTAATAAAAATACAGCACTGAGTCGGAGTCTGCAAACAGTAATTAATAATTTCAACATCCTGTTATTGGAATTAAATGTAATCCTGAATATACTTGCCCTGAGTTTGCCAATACTTTGTTTGATTCCCATTCCTTCCTAAGAGCTCACTGAGTTTCCAGTGTTTACTAATGGGATTTAAACACACACACACACACACACACACACACACACACACACACACACAGACTGATGCTATTGTCAGTAATGCGTCCTTATATACACAGTTTTAGGGACAAAAATGGGTGTAGCAGGCTGCCTGTAATCACAAGGTTATTGTGGTGGAAAAAATAGATGAACAAGATACCAGCCCGAATTGTAAAGTAAATGCACACACACACACACACACCCATACACATACACAGGGCTGTTTGATTATTGTCAATTGAGTAAACTGGCAGACGCTGTGTAGGACCACATGACCGCTGGCAAAGCAAACACACGCACACTGTAGAAACTGACCTGATAGTAGAGTGCAGTACACAATTCAGGAGGACACACACACACACATATACACACACAGAACTGTGTGTCTGCTGCGCTGCATCAGCAGGACTTGCAGCAGTGACAACAAACCTGACCTTTGTCTACTGTGGGAACACACAGAAAAATCTACAGCACAGTAAAGCAGCTACAATCAGCGGTGAACGGAGCAGCAAAGAGAGCACTTACCTCTGTTGTCTCCTTCAATGAACTTACCACTGACAGGAGAGGAAGGGAGAGCGGGCGAGCAATAGTGGGGCGGGGGTGGGGGGTGGAAGGGAGAGAGGGAAAATATGGGAGAGCAAGACGAAGAGAGAATTCACAGAGGGGAGGTATCGGTGTGATAAGATGAGGAGAGGTTTTTTCCGTTCTGGCCCAGACAAAGGATTATAGTCGAGCTCTGTGTGTGTGTGTGTGTGTGTGTGTGTGTGTGCGCGTGCGATCGTGTATTTCTGGTGGAGCACCTCTGAAGCACTGAGTTTGGCATTTCCTCCTAAAGCTGGGGAGGTCGCTATGGAGACGCAGCTAAAGCATGTTTGTGCGTGTGTCCATGCGCTCTTGTGTGCATGTGAGTCCTTTAAAAGGGTCTCTCTCTCTCTCTCCCTCTCTCTCTCTCTCTCTGTATCTGTGAACTAGAGAGAGTTGCTCGCCCCAGCACTCCTCTCTGTTCATTCTGTGGGGTGTGTAGGAGGGAGGGGAGGTGGGGACTCCCTTGTTTAGCTGTTTTTTATTACTGGCAGGCTGTGATGTCATTCCTGTGACGGATTGGGATCCCCTGCTCTTTCTCTGAGGCTGTGTCTGTGAGAAGAATAGAGGCTGCTGTCTGTGACAGAGAGCTTGTGTGTCTGTGTATGTATGTGTGCAGACCCAAAAACATGACCCGCCTGTAGATTTGTTGATCCCTGTTAACTTATTATTTATCACTTACCTTTCCTTAACCTCTCCATTGGGAGAGAAGTGTATGACTCGAAGCCCCCCCCCACCATCACAACCACTAGAAAGCATTCTATAACTGTTTAACCATGACTGTTGTATTTTTAAAGCAAACAACCAAAGTTCATGGCTATTATTTTTCCTGCGGGACTGTCTAAAGCAGAAGAGGTCTGGTTGTTTATTTATCCACCATGTATTCTCTAAGTGAGCATACTTTTGTCTCCCATCAGTTTTCTTCAGAACCAGTGTAGCATATTAAATTCCTTTAAATAAATGACACAAAATGTAATTCTAAGAAAAAAAATTGTGACACACCACCAGACCAAAATGAACTAACTGGAAGTACAAAAGAGCGATAGAAACATGTTCATATGCATGTGACAGGCTGCTGACTGCTTCAGGCACAAATGACCCTTGGATCCCTCCAGGTACAAACCATAGATCTACAACAATATGTTAACATGTATGACATGTGAAGTTGAATCCCTGGCTTCTAAATGGATGTTGTGTAACTGGTTCATTGATTGACTCCAGGCTTGCCACATAATGGAATTAGATTTGGGCAACGTAGAGGGAAACCACAGGGTGTAGCTGAGGTAGCACAAACAAGAATGCAGCTGCGAGGGCTGACGAGTGTCTGGGACACCCCCCCCAGTCCTGACCCCACATTCAACATTCTTATTTATAAGTCTCAAACTTGTTAAGGCACATCCATTTTGGATTCAGCTTTTAGTACTGCTTAGATGTTCCTCTCTGATAGCAGTTACATAAAAAGGTCAAACTTTCCATTCATCTAAAAGCGCTTTCAGAAGCTCTTCTAAACTAACAAACGTTTTGATGGAAAAGTAAGTAAGTCGACCTTGAGATTCATTTTTGAGGCACACAAAAGTTTTTCCAGCTTATAAACTTTCCAGATAATTTGCTTTTCATCTTGAAAAGTCTGAGTTGAAGAACAGTTTATTTTACAAATATGACTATTAACTAAACACGCTGTTACATCATCATATTTAGACTTACAAAACTGAGCTGCAACTCAGACTTTAAATTACTTGTAAGGAGAAGAAGTACATTATTGAAAGAAATATTGGTATGACAGTTTTTTCGTTTGTTCAAAATTATAAGTTTAAATTGGACTAAAATTCTTAATGTAGCTGAAATTTTGTGAAAATGTTTTATGTTGAATTGAGATTATCCCCATGTGCTGAAAAAAATAATCCCAAAACCTCAAAACAGGCATGAAGATAAAAAATTTCATAGATAACTTTAATATAAAAGTTGCCACATCGGTGTAATCCAAAGCTTGTACAGTGCCAACTTTAGTGGAGGTCCAACCACTAACCCTGACTGCATTACTGTTAGATCATGCAAAATCAGCATCTCGCTTCAGTGGGCTAATGGGATTCATCAGGCATTTCCTCAAAGACATGCAGCTGCAATGAAACTAGAATGAAACCATGTGGTTGCCACATATTGTTTGCACAGTGGTAATGCAGCATCTTCACATGCTGTTTGTTGTATTGCACATGCAAAATGTACGAGAACATCTGCAATGTGCCTGATGGTTATAGTAAACCCCCAGCCTTACAAATAATAAATGACTTGATTTATGACAGCTGACTCCAGTTACAAAACAGCTGCTTTTTTTAATAGCCCAAATCAAAGGCATTGAGGAGGTGGGTACATTAGAACTGTCGGGACACCCTGGTTTGACCTGACTGTCAAGCCTGAGAAGAGATTAGCAACAGATGGAAAATTTACTTTCCAGGCAATTTTTTAAAATTTGCTTTCAGACAGCTCTGTTTCATCGTGAGTAATCACTCAGTAATGGCGGCGTTGTTGGCAGCAGGCTAAACAGATACAGACATGCCACCACAAACACACGTTGAGACAGAAAAACAGGGCTTACCTGAGAGTCAAATTATGTGCATGAAATCATGGAGGAACTCTTTTGGAACGTCAACAGTGCGGAATGCCGGCTTTCAGGGCCGCACAAACGCGAAGGCTTGTACATCTGTGCTCGTTGGGAATTTTAATGACATAACACTTCCCCCTCCTAATGATCACAGCTACACAGTCTGATCCTAACCCTAAAACCAAGTCGTACACTTCTAACAGCCATGTGACGAAGGGAAAGCAGGAAAGCCAGCCAAAATGTCCTCACTTTCCAAGGCTGTCATCAGTACACAAACGCAATCTTTTGTTCACATGGATTCGCCGACGCACAAATACAGGATCGGCGTGCACAGCAGACTTTCCATCTCAGTTCCTTGTGTAAACACGAATGTATTGTTAAGGTGAGGCCAGGATTGTTCAGAATGTGACATGAGGAAGGACGGAGTGGTGGGGGAAAAGGAAGAAGAGAGCACAGAGGAATAGAAGTGGAAAACATGACATCTGCTATCACTCAGTGTAGACATTTTTTGTTTATAACTAATTATTTTAATAAGAATTTTAAAAGATTTTTTTAGTAAGCCAACCAAATAAAAGCATTAGTTTTTGATTTTAGTCTTAGTTACCAGGGAGCAGGAAGTTAAAAAAAAACACTGCAGGAGAGATGCAGAAGACATTTAACATTGGCTTCTGTTGTGTGCAGATGAATGAGCGTTGTTTAGACAAACAGCATTCATCATCGTGTACCATGTACAACTCTGACACATGTAATAACACTCATAGTACTAGGACAATTTTGATTGCCTACAGCACACATTCTTCATGCCTGCTTTAATTCCCTAATCCTCAAACTTTAATCTAATCCTCACTGATGGTAATGTTTACCTAAATCTAACCCTGAACTTAATCTTTAAACTCATGTCTTGACTCCTAAACTATCCCTAGGTAAGACAGGAGACCAGCCAAGTTTAAAGTTCAAACTTTTTTTACAAGTTTAAAAGTACAGTACATAAAAGTAATTATACAAACAAATGTTTGCTTGCTCACTTGTATATAAAAGTCAGAACATACCGTGGGGTCCAAAAGTCTGAGAGTGGTCTCAGACTTTTGGACAGTTTATAGTTTAGCCTAATGATTTGTCCTTATACAAAGTGGTACACAACCAGAGTTTATTCTGGAAGTATGGTGAAGCCACGTCAGATCCTTGTTTAAGTTTTACGACCTATGATATGACGGAGTCTCCACCCCTGTTAATCTCAAACTTTTTGCTCGTAAACCTGAGCTAAGGAGACACAAATACAAAAAGGAAGAAGAGAGTGGGAGAAGCACTTTAGGCAGAAGTTACTTTGCGCTCAGCGATGAGTCAAAGGGTGACACAGTCGGGGGGGATCAGCTGTGTGGTTTCATAATGACAGGAGGACGAGACACCGACGTACCTGGGAGGCTGCTCTCGATCTGCTGTGCTGCTCTGGTGGTTTGACTCAAGCTAATCATAGTTTGTGAACACACGAACATGGACGCTGTGGACTTCATGCATGTGTTACTTAGGCGTAGTCACCGCAACTGGCCTAACACCATGGTGAAACAAGCATTTAAATCCTTTAGTTAATGTGTAAAATTAGCATGACCATAGTGGCAGAATACTTGGTTACAGGTAGTGGTAAGTAAAAGTAAACTAGTATCAGTTTTAAAATTTAGTCAAGTAACCAAAGCTACACTACTCATTGATTCCAGATCATGCTTTTAGCGCAGTTTAAGTGAAAGATACTTAAAGGCAAGCAAAGCACAAACTACAGAAACACTGAATCCTATAACTTAATTATGTACATGACAGTAAATGGACTATGTTATTTTCCTCCTTAACTTAAAGTAAACACCCACAAAAATCTACGTAATGCCCCTACAGTAATAAACACATGCAACATTCCCACAAACATACACCCATGTGTCTTAGAACACCCTGTCCTTAACTGTCAGCGTGCTTCTTGCATCAACATCTCTCCATTAATCAGACTGGCTTGTCCTACACTGCTGTCACCCCTTTATAAATACTCTTCCTCAGGGTGTTGTGAAATGGCAGAGTGAAAGGTCACTTCCTGTAAAAAGGGAACCTCTGGCGGCGCCATATGATGAGAAAGGAAGCATTTTTACTTGCCACAGGGAAGTGGTCTGTTCTTATTGGTGTTCAGTTTGGTCTGAACTCCCGTACGGGGCCAGACTGACACGAACCTGGGCTGGTCTACCCCCTGACCTGACCAAATTGTGTTGCTAAACATCTCTAGCTGTGATTAATTGACAGATTTTTGATCTGATTCCCACGTGTTTACTTTCAACTGCATCGAGAGCCAGTTTCTTTATCTTGACAGTTTAGATAAGATATCAGTCACTTCATGTAAGCAAATCAGGCCTTTGTATAAACTTTGTATATGGATTGTCCAAACATTCTTCATGTTTCGCTAGTAACTAAGAGCTCTTAAGCAAACCTTTAGGGTGCACACAATGTTGGGCTCAGTTGATAAAGGGTCAAGTCCCCAGATTACAAAAAGAAAAGCCAGACAATAGGTGTAGCCAGTCAGACAGTTTTCTCCAGGTTCTCAGATATCAATAGGATTCCTTCTCAGCAGTTAGCAGAGGTGAATGGAAATGGAAATTAATTGGTGGTGTTCACAGCATTGAATTAAATGTGAAATTTCATTCACCTTTATTTGAAATAAAATGCCACACAAAATTAAGATGTAATCACTGGCACTCACAAAGGCCAGGTATCTTATTGTGAAAGTACAGGTAGGCATCAGTCAACAAACATAAGCAACGTTTAAACATTCTTGAATGAGCCGATACCTTAGTAGCTTTAAAAAAGCTTTTTCAGATGCAAACAATGTTAGGGCTCATTTGAAAGCCCAGCATTTACTGTATGCATTAGACTTGTCAACAAATGCAGCAGCCAGTGCAGTTCATACATGAAATATGATTGCTGAAACAGCAATCAGCTAATTGCTTTAGGGAGCAATCAATACAAATACTGGGTCATATTGTCAGATATATTGACTATTAAACTGCAACCATATCCCGACAAATGCATTGAGTCAATAAGATAATGCTGCACAGTTGCCCTCAGTCACATGCACTTTGCCTGATAAAACCACCAAAAACCTGCCTATGTGTTTATCCTCCATGAAATAATGAAGCAGACCCTTAACCCGCCCGCCAAATCCCACGTGCAAAACACACACGCACACGGGCACCTGCTTGCACTACACGCTCCGTACGCACACTCCACACTGTGGAAAAGTCACACACCTGCCCCACGCTGCTAACACAGCTGCGACATGCGGTAAAGCAAGTCACACAGTTGGAAGAGAACACACACTCACCTGATACTCAGCATTTAATGCACAGATGTCCGGTACATCCTACTGCTGGATACACTGGGTGATGAGGGTTTCCTCTGTGTGTGTGTGTGTGTGTGTGTGTGTGTGTGCGTATCACTCATCGCAGTACACCTACCTCTTTGTGCAGACATGGGTTCTTTATCAGCAGCAGCACAATGCTCTTTCTATTCTTTGCCCCTCTCTTTCTCACCCTCTCCCTCACTCTTTCACTCTCTCTGTAACCCTCTCTCTTCCCCTTTCTCGCTCTCTCTCTGTCTCTGGTAACGCAGCTCTCTGCCCAGTGTAACGTTTGCAGCACCTCCTTTCACATGCACTCGCTTTATTAGGAGAAGCAGAGCTTCCCTCCTCCCTACTGCTCAGCCCACTCCCCTCCTTCCCAGGCGCCTTTAGCTGTGCCTTCTGTTTACCCCCCTTCTCTCTTTCTCTCTCTCTTCCTCTCTCCCTCTTTCTCTACACCTCTGTCACTTTCTCTGCCACTGTCACTCTTGCTCACACGTCCTGAGCTTTCTCCTTTCCCCACTTTCTGCATCTCTATTATTCTGCCTTAACTCTCCCGCTCTTCTCTCCTCCACTGGTGTCTTTGTGTCATTTTCCTTCTGCCTCACTTTCTCCCTGTCATTGTCTCTGTCTTGTAAAGTGGGTCAAACATGAAAGCGCTGTTAGATCTGGATGGGAGCTGGAGCTGATGCTGGAGGGATATTAGAGGAAAAAGCAGCAGGCAAATTCGGTCTCCTGCTTAAAACCTCGGCACCCTTGTTTTAACAGATGTAATCTTAACTCTGTGGGAAAAAAACAAAATTGGTCCCCTAATGGCTTTAAGAGACATTATGTAAGGCTTCTACATGCCGAACAGCAGGAAGCTTTCAGTTCGGAATGATAGAGAAACCTTGAGTCCAGGGCCATGACACTGTCACCTGTGTGCTTTGTGTGTTGTTGTTGCACACACTTACCAAGGCTGAAAAACAAAGCCCTGTCTGTTTTTTAAGTCATGGTCACGGGGGGGTACAATTCAGATTCACACACCAGGTTGCACTTTAACCATGAGAGTAAACCTCCGCTCCCCAACACTGCTGCTTCTGCCACCATCAGCAAAAAACAGTTAATATATGGGTGTGATCAGTATGCATGGTAATATGTATAGTGCAATCAGTGCAAGTGGTGTTGTGGAATACTTTTTTTTAGTGGAACCACATACTGAGGTATTACTTTGCTTGGAGCAATCCCAGAGTTTTGTGCAGTGCTGTAGGAAAAACACACATTATTATGACAACGATGATCCTCACTGATTGATATTCTAAATTAGATGCAGACTATCTACTTCACGATGGCAGCAATGTCCTGTTGCTCTGCTTGAATCTGCAAACGCTCCGTCAGACTGTCACTAAATATGAAAATCATCATTAGTCATAGTAAATATCCATCTATCCAGTGGTGTACACAGTGAGCGGGCACTGGGGTTACTGCCTCTGCTGCTCATGCTCCAAGGGCCTGAGCCTAAGTACCCCTACATACCCCTCTATTTGGTCTTAGCCTTCCAATGCTTAGTACAAGTGCATTTCCTGTTAGTCCAGGTGTCTCCTAAGTGCAGATCAGGTTGGTCCAAATGCAATCTGGTTGAGTCCTGGAGTTCTTCTAGCCTTCACAATTGCCTCTGGATTTTTTTAAAGTGCTGTTGATTGGTCCAAGTAGCTCCCAAGCACCCATCTGGTTGCTTCAAAGAAAAGTTGGATGCACTTATTCTCCCCCCTGCTTGAGAGATAGATGAGAGGATAAATTCCACTCAAATATCAGTAATGTAAATATATAGCTAGTAATGTTCAGAAGAATTTTGGCTGGCAAACTGGCAGGCCAATCCTCAGATTTGTTGTCATTAGTAAGTAAATCAGCAACTTTTTGCAAATTTGGAAAACAGCCTCTTCTTTGTTGGTAATTGTGCCCATCCAGCATTTCCAGGGTGTAGAACTAAAAGGATTTGGTGTACAGTCCCCTGCGCAATCAAATCATTTTTCACATTCACACACTTGTGTCACACACTTCTGTCACTATTGTGTGCAATGCAAAAAAATGCATCAGAACAATATCAAAGAACAGTGTTTTATGAACACTCCATAGCATAATAGGTGCTTAAAAATGCCAAAAGGTCATAGAATAGCATGTCATGAAAACTGGAAAATCGTCAAAATGGAAAAATGGTATATGGACCAAAAAAGTCAAAAAATGGAAAAAATTAAAAATGTCAAAAACTGCCAAAAAATGCATCAGAACATCAAAGAACAGTGTTTTATGAACACTCCATAGCATAATAGGTGTTAAAATGCCAAAAAAGGTCATAGAATAGCATGTCATGAAAACTGAAAAATCATCAACTGCGGTATGGTAAAAAAGTCAAAAAAATGGAAAAAATTAAAATGTCTAAAACTGCCAAAAAAATGCATCAGAACATCAAAGAACAGTGTTTTATGAACACTCCATAGCATAATAGGTGCTAAAAATGCCAAAAAGGTCATAGAATAGCATGTCATGAAAACTGAAAAATTGCCAACCTGCGGTATGCAAAAAAAGTCAAAAAATGGAAAAAATTAAAAATGTCTAAAACTGCCAAAAAATGCATCGGAACATCAAAGAACAGTGTTTTATGAACACTCCATAGCATAATAGGTGCTAAAAATGCCAAAAAGGTCATAGAAAAGCATATCATGAAAACTGAAAAATCGTCAACCTGCGGTATGGCAAAAAAAAGTCAAAAAATGGAAAAAATAAAAATGTCTAAAACTGCCAAAAAATGCATCAGAACATCAAAGAACCGTGTTTTATGAACACTCCATAGCATAATAGGTGCTAAAATGCCAAAAAGGTCATAGAATAGCATGTCATGAAAACTGAAAAATCGCCAAACCTGCGGTATGGCAAAAAAAGTCAAAAAATGGAAAAAATTAAAATGTCTAAAAACTGCCAAAAATGCATCAGAACATCAAAGAACAGTGTTTTATGAACACTCCATAGCATAATAGGTGCTAAAATGCCAAAAAGGTCATAGAATAGCATGTCATGAAAACTGGAAAAATCGTCAACCTGCATGTATGGCAAAAAAAGTCAAAAAATCAAAAAAAAAATAAAAATGTCTAAAACTGCCAAAAAAATGCATCAGAACATCAAAGAACAGTGTTTATGAACACTCCATAGCATAATAGGTGCTAAAAATGCCAAAAAGGTCATAGAATAGCATGTCATGAAAACTGGAAAAATTGTCAACCATGGTATGGTAAAAAAAAGTCAAAAATGGAAAAAATTAAAAATGTCTAAAACTGCCAAAAAATGCATCAGAACATCAAAGAACAGTGTTTTATGAACACTCCATAGCATAATAGGTGCTAAAAATGCCAAAAAGGTCATAGAATAGCATGTCATGAAAACTGGAAAAATCGTCAACCTGCAAATCAAAAAATGGAAAAAATTAAAAATGTCTAAAACTGCCAAAAAATGCATCAGAACATCAAAGAACAGTGTTTTATGAACACTCCATAGCATAATAGGTGCTAAAAATGCCAAAAAGGTCATAGAATAGCATGTCATGAAAACTGGAAAAATCGTTAAACCAGCGGTATGGCGAAATGTCAAAAATGGAAAAAAATAAAAATGTCTAAAACTGCCAAAAAATGCATCAGAACATCAAAGAACAGTGTTTTATGAACACTCCATAGCATAATAGGTGCTAAAAATGCCAAAAAGGTCATAGAATAGCATGTCATGAAAACTGGAAAAATCGTCAAACCGCGGTATGCAAAAAAAGTCAAAAATGGAAAAATTAAAAATGTCTAAAAGTGCAAAAAATGCATCAGAACATCAAAGAACAGTGTTTTATGAACACTCCATAGCATAATAGGTGCTAAAAATGCCAAAAAGGTCATAGAATAGCATGTCATGAAAACTGAAAAAAAACCTGCGGTATGGCGAAAAAGTCAAAAAATGGAAAAAATTAAAAATGTCTAAAACTGCCAAAAAATGCATCAGAACATCAAAGAACAGTGTTTTATGAACACTCCATAGCATAATAGGTGCTAAAAATGCCAAAAAGGTCATAGAATAGCATGTCATGAAAACTGGAAAAATCGTTAACCCGCGGTATGGCGAAAAAAGTCAAAAAATGGAAAAAATTAAAAATGTCTAAAAGTGCAAAAAAATGCATCAGAACATCAAAGAACAGTGTTTTATGAACACTCCATAGCATAATAGGTGCTAAAAATGCCAAAAAGGTCATAGAATAGCATGTCATGAAAACTGAAAAATTGTAAACCAGCGGTATGGCAAAAAAAAGTCAAAAAAATGTAAAAATTAAAAAATGTCTAAAACTGCCAAAACATGCATCACAACATCAAAGAACAGTGTTTTATGAACACTCCATAGCATAATAGGTGCAAAAAATGCCAAAAAGGTCATAGAATAGCATGTCATGAAAACTGGAAAAAATTTCACCCATGGTATGGTAAAAAAATTCAAAAAATGGAAAAAAATGAAAATGTCTAAAACTGCCAAAAAATGCATCAGAACATCAAAGAACAGTGTTTTATGAACACTCCATAGCATAATAGGTGCTAAAATGCCAAAAAGGTCATAGAATAGCATGTCATGAAAACTGGAAAAATCGTTAACCAGCATGCGGTATGGCAAAAAAAGTCAAAAAATGGAAAAATTAAAAAAAATGTCTAAAACTGTCAAAAAATGCATCAGAACATCAAAGAACAGTGTTTTATGAACACTCCATAGCATAATAGGTGCTAAAAATGCCAAAAAGGTCATAGAATAGCATGTCATGAAAACTGGAAAAATCGTTAACCCGCGGTATGGCAAAAAATTCAAAAAATGGAAAAAATAAAAATGTCTAAAACTGCCAAAAAATGCATCAGAACATCAAAGAACAGTGTTTTATGAACACTCCATAGCATAATAGGTGCTAAAAATGCCAAAAAGGTCATAGAATAGCATGTCATGAAAACTGGAAAAATCGTTAACCCGCGGTATGGCAAAAAATGGAAAAAATTAAAAATGTCTAAAAGTGCAAAAAAATGCATCAGAACATCAAAGAACAGTGTTTTATGAACACTCCATAGCATAATAGGTGCTAAAAATGCCAAAAAGGTCATAGAATAGCATGTCATGAAAACTGGAAAAATCGTTAACCCGCGGTATGGCAAAAAAGTCAAAAAATGGAAAAAATTAAAAATGTCTAAAACTGCCAAAAAATGCATCAGAACATCAAAGAACAGTGTTTTATGAACACTCCATAGCATAATAGGTGCTAAAAATGCCAAAAAGGTCATAGAATAGCATGTCATGAAAACTGGAAAAAAATGTTAACCATGTATGGTATGGCAAAAAAAGTCAAAAAATCAAAAAAAAAATAAAAATGTCTAAAACTGCCAAAAAATGCATCAGAACATCAAAGAACAGTGTTTTATGAACACTCCATAGCATAATAGGTGCTAAAATGCCAAAAAGGTCATAGAATAGCATGTCATGAAAACTGGAAAATCGTTAAACCCATGGTAAAAAAAGTCAAAAAAATGGAAAAAAATTAAAATGTCTAAAACTGCCAAAAAATGCATCAGAACATCAAAGAACAGTGTTTTATGAACACTCCATAGCATAATAGGTGCTAAAAATGCCAAAAAGGTCATAGAATAGCATGTCATGAAAACTGGAAAAATCGTCAACCCATGGTATGGCGTCAAAAAAAGTCAAAAATGGAAAAAATTAAAAATGTCTAAAACTGCCAAAAAATGCATCAGAACATCAAAGAACAGTGTTTTATGAACACTCCATAGCATAATAGGTGCTAAAAATGCCAAAAAGGTGATAGAATAGCATGTCATGAAAAACTGAAAAATTGTTAACCCATGCATGTATGGAAAAAAAAAGTCAAAAAATGGAAAAAATTAAAATGTCTAAAACTGCCAAAAAATGCATCAGAACATCAAAGAACAGTGTTTTATGAACACTCCATAGCATAATAGGTGCTAAAAATGCCAAAAAGGTCATAGAAAACCATGTCATGAAAACTGGAAAAATCGTCAACAAAAAAGGCAAACAAGTCAAAAAATGGAAAAAATTAAAAATGTCTAAAACTGCCAAAAAATGCATCAGAACATCAAAGAACAGTGTTTTATGAACACTCCATAGCATAATAGGTGCTAAAATGCCAAAAAGGTCATAGAAAAGCATGTCATGAAAACTGGAAAAATCAACCTGCATGTATGGCGAAAAAAAGTCAAAAAATGGAAAAAATTAAAATGTCTAAAACTGCCAAAAATGCATCAGAACATCAAAGAACAGTGTTTTATGAACACTCCATAGCATAATAGGTGCTGCTAAAATGCCAAAAAAAAGGTCATAGAATAGCATGTCATGAAAACTGGAAAAATGTTAACCCATGTAAAAAAAAAAAGTCAAAAATGAAAAAAATTAAAATGTCTAAAACTGCCAAAAAATGCATCAGAACATCAAAGAACAGTGTTTTATGAACACTCCATAGCATAATAGGTGCTAAAAATGCCAAAAAGGTCATAGAATAGCATGTCATGAAAACTGGAAAAATCGTCAACCGCGGTATGGGCAAAAAAAAAAAAAAAATGGAAAAAATAAAAATGTCTAAAAGTGCAAAAAAAATGCATCAGAACATCAAAGAACAGTGTTTTATGAACACTCCATAGCATAATAGGTGCTAAAAATGCCAAAAAGGTCATAGAATAGCATGTCATGAAAACTGAAAAATCAAAAAAACCATCAAATGTATGTCAAAAAAAAAGTCAAAAAATGGAAAAAATGGAAAAAAAAAATGTCTAAAACTGCCAAAAAATGCATCAGAACATCAAAGAACAGTGTTTTATGAACACTCCATAGCATAATAGGTGCTAAAAATGCCAAAAAAGGTCATAGAATAGCATGTCATGAAAACTGAAAAATCGTCAACCCGCGGTATGGCTAAAAAAAGTCAAAAAATGGAAAAATTAAAAATGTCTAAAACTGCCAAAAAAATGCATCAGAACATCAAAGAACAGTGTTTTATGAACACCCATAGCATAATAGGTGCTAAAAATGCCAAAAAGGTCATAGAATAGCATGTCATGAAAACTGGAAAAATCGTTAACCCGCGGTATGGCGAAAAAAGTCAAAAAATGGAAAAAATAAAAATGTCTAAAACTGCCAAAAAATGCATCAGAACATCAAAGAACAGTGTTTTATGAACACTCCATAGCATAATAGGTGCTAAAAATGCCAAAAAGGTCATAGAATAGCATGTCATGAAAACTGGAAAAATCGTTAACCCGCGGTATGGCGAAGGAAAAAAAGTCAAAAAATGGAAAAAATAAAAATGTCTAAAACTGCCAAAAAATGCATCAGAACATCAAAGAACAGTGTTTATTTATGAACACTCCATAGCATAATAGGTGCTAAAAATGCCAAAAAGGTCATAGAATAGCATGTCATGAAAACTGAAAAATCGTGCAAAAACCATCGGTATGGTTTTATGAACACTCCATAAAAAAGTCAAAAATGGAAAAAATGAAAAAAATGTCTAAAATGTGCCAAAAAATGCATCAGAACATCAAAGAACAGTGTTTTATGAACACTCCATAGCATAATAGGTGCTAAAAATGCCAAAAAAGGTCATAGAATAGCATGTCATGAAAACTGAAAAATCGTCAACCCGCGGTATGGTAAAAAAAAAGTCAAAAATGAAAAAATTAAAAATGTCTAAAAACTGCCAAAAAATGCATCAGAACATCAAAGAACAGTGTTTTATGAACACTCCATAGCATAATAGGTGCTAAAAATGCCAAAAAGGTCATAGAATAGCATGTCATGAAAACTGAAAAAATCGCAACCCGCCGGTATGGTAAAAAAAAAAAAAAATGGAAAAAAAATAAAAATGTCTAAAACTGCCAAAAAAAATGCATCAGAACATCAAAGAACAGTGTTTTATGAACACTCCATAGCATAATAGGTGCTAAAAATGCAAAAAGGTCATAGAATAGCATGTCATGAAAACTGAAAAATTGCCAACCATGTATGGCATGAAAAAAAAAGTCAAAAATGGAAAAAAAAAAAATGGAAAAAATTAAAATGTCTAAAACTGCCAAAAAAATGCATCAGAACATCAAAGAACAGTGTTTTATGAACACTCCATAGCATAATAGGTGCTAAAAATGCCAAAAAAGGTCATAGAATAGCATGTCATGAAAACTGAAAAATCGTCAACCTGCATGTATAAAAAAAAAAAAAAAAAAAAAAAAAAAAATTAAAATGTCTAAAAACTGCCAAAAAATGCATCAGAACATCAAAGAACAGTGTTTTATGAACACTCCATAGCATAATAGGTGCTAAAAATGCAAAAAAAAGGTCATAGAATAGCATGTCATGAAAACTGAAAAATTGGCAAACCATGGTATGGAAAAAAAAAGTCAAAAAATGTCAAAAAAAAAAAATAAAAATGTCTAAAACTGCCAAAAAATGCATCAGAACATCAAAGAACAGTGTTTTATGAACACTCCATAGCATAATAGGTGCTAAAATGCCAAAAAGGTCATAGAATAGCATGTCATGAAAACTGGAAAAATTGTCAACCATGGTATGGAAAAAAAAAGTGGAAAAAAAAATGGAAAAAATTAAAATGTCTAAAAACTGCCAAAAAATGCATCAGAACATCAAAGAACAGTGTTTTATGAACACTCCATAGCATAATAGGTGCTAAAATGCCAAAAAGGTCATAGAATAGCATGTCATGAAAACTGGAAAAATCGTTAACCTGCGGTATGGTAAAAAAAAGTCAAAAAATGGAAAAAATTAAAAATGTCTAAAAAACTGCCAAAAAATGCATCAGAACATCAAAGAACAGTGTTTTATGAACACCCATAGCATAATAGGTGCTAAAAATGCCAAAAAAGGTCATAGAATAGCATGTCATGAAAACTGGAAAATTGCAAACTGCGGTATGTAAAAAAAAAAAAAAAAATGGAAAAAATTAAAATGTCTAAAACTGCAAAAAATGCATCAGAACATCAAAGAACAGTGTTTTATGAACACCCATAGCATAATAGTGCTAAAAAATGCCAAAAAGGTCATAGAATAGCATGTCATGAAAAACTGAAAAATCGTTAACCCGCGGTATGTAAAAAAAAAGTCAAAAAAATGGAAAAAATTAAAATGTCTAAAACTGCCAAAAAAATGCATCAGAACATCAAAGAACAGTGTTTTATGAACACTCCATAGCATAATAGGTGCTAAAATGCCAAAAAGGTCATAGAATAGCATGTCATGAAAACTGAAAAATCGTTAAAAACCATGTATGGCAAAAAAAGTCAAAAAATGAAAAAATTAAAAATGTCTAAAACTGCCAAAAAATGCATCAGAACATCAAAGAACAGTGTTTTATGAACACTCCATAGCATAATAGGTGCTAAAAATGCCAAAAAGGTCATAGAATAGCATGTCATGAAAACTGGAAAATCGTCAACCATGCATGTAAAAAAAAAAAGTCAAAAAATCAAAAAAAAAATTAAAATGTCTAAAACTGCCAAAAAATGCATCAGAACATCAAAGAACAGTGTTTTTTTATGAACACTCCATAGCATAATAGGTGCTAAAAATGCCAAAAAGGTCATAGAATAGCATGTCATGAAAACTGAAAAATCAACAATGGTATGGCGAAAAAAATCAAAAAATGTATGTCAAAAAAGTCAAAAATGGAAAAAAAAAAAATGTCTAAAACTGCAAAAAAAATGCATCAGAACATCAAAGAACAGTGTTTTATGAACACTCCATAGCATAATAGGTGCTAAAAATGCAAAAAAAAGGTCATAGAATAGCATGTCATGAAAACTGAAAAAATCGTCAACCCAAGGCGGTATATGTCGAAAAAAGTCAAAAAAAAAAAAAAAAAAATAAAAATGTCTAAAACTGCCAAAAAATGCATCAGAACATCAAAGAACAGTGTTTTATGAACACTCCATAGCATAATAGGTGCTAAAAATGCCAAAAAGGTCATAGAATAGCATGTCATGAAAACTGGAAAAATCGTCAAACTGCATGTATGGTAAAAAAAAAAAGTCAAAAATGGAAAAATTTAAAATGTCTAAAACTGCCAAAAAAATGCATCAGAACATCAAAGAACAGTGTTTTATGAACACCCATAGCATAATAGGTGCTAAAAATGCCAAAAAAAAAGGTCATAGAATAGCATGTCATGAAAACTGAAAAAATCGTCAACCATGCATGTATGTAAAAAAAAAAGTCAAAAAATGGAAAAAAATTTAAAATGTCTAAAACTGCCAAAAAATGCATCAGAACATCAAAGAACAGTGTTTTATGAACACTCCATAGTATAATAGGTGCTAAAAATGCCAAAAAGGTCATAGAATAGCATGTCATGAAAACTGGAAAAATCGTCAACCTGCGGTATGGCGAAAAAAGTCAAAAAATGGAAAAAATTAAAAATGTCTAAAACTGCCAAAAAATGCATCAGAACATCAAAGAACAGTGTTTTATGAACACTCCATAGCATAATAGGTGCTAAAATGCCAAAAAGGTCATAGAACAGCATGTCATGAAAACTGAAAAATCGTTAACCCGCGGTATGTATGAAAAAAAAAGTCAAAAAATGGAAAAATTAAAAATGTCTAAAACTGCCAAAAAAATGCATCAGAACATCAAAGAACAGTGTTTATGAACACTCCATAGCATAATAGGTGCTAAAAATGCCAAAAGGTCATAGAATAGCATGTCATGAAAACTGGAAAAATCGTCAACCCTGCGGTATGGCAAAAAAAAGTCAAAAATGGAAAAAATTAAAAATGTCTAAAACTGCCAAAAAATGCATCAGAACATCAAAGAACAGTGTTTTATGAACACTCCATAGCATAATAGGTGCTAAAAATGCAAAAAAAAGGTCATAGAATAGCATGTCATGAAAACTGGAAAAAAATTGTCAACAACCATGCATGGTATGAAAAATAAAAAAGTCAAAAAAAAAAATGGAAAAAATAAAAATGTCTAAAAGTGCAAAAAAATGCATCAGAACATCAAAGAACAGTGTTTTATGAACACTCCATAGCATAATAGGTGCTAAAAATGCCAAAAAGGTCATAGAATAGCATGTCATGAAAACTGGAAAAATTGTTAACCTGCGGTATGGTAAAAAAAGTCAAAAAAAAATGGAAAAAAAATAAAAATGTCTAAAACTGCAAAAAATGCATCAGAACATCAAAGAACAGTGTTTTATGAACACTCCATAGCATAATAGGTGCTAAAAATGCAAAAAGGTCATAGAATAGCATGTCATGAAAACTGAAAAATCGTCAACCCAGCGGTATGGCAAAAAGTCAAAAATGGAAAAAAATTAAAAATGTCTAAAACTGCCAAAAAATGCATCAGAACATCAAAGAACAGTGTTTTATGAACACTCCATAGCATAATAGGTGCTAAAAATGCCAAAAAGGTCATAGAATAGCATGTCATGAAAACTGGAAAAATCGTTAACCCGCGGTATGGCAAAAAATTCAAAAAAGGGAAAAAAATGAAAATGTCTAAAACTGCCAAAAAAATGCATCAAAACATCAAAGAACAGTGTTTTATGAACACTCCATAGCATAATAGGTGCTAAAACTGCTCAAAAGATCATAGAATAGCATGTCATGAAAACTGGAAAATTCGTCAACCCGCGGTATGGTATGGCAAAAAAGTCTCAAAAATGGAAAAAATTAAAATGTCTAAAACTGCCAAAAAATGCATCAGAACATCAAAGAACAGTGTTTTATGAACACTCCATAGCATAATAGGTGCTAAAAATGCCAAAAAGGTCATAGAATAGCATGTCATGAAAACTGGAAAAATCGTGTCAAAAATCAAAAAATGGAAAAAAATTAAAAATGTCTAAAAGTGCAAAAAAATGCATCAGAACATCAAAGAACAGTGTTTTATGAACACTCCATAGCATAATAGGTGCTAAAAATGCCAAAAAGGTCATAGAATAGCATGTCATGAAAACTGGAAAAATCGTTAACCCGCGGTATGGCAAAAAATTCAAAAAATGGAAAAAAATGAAAATGTCTAAAACTGCCAAAAAATGCATCAAAACATCAAAGAACAGTGTTTTATGAACACTCCATAGCATAATCGGTGCTAAAAATGCCAAAAAGGTCATAGAATAGCATGTCATGAAAACTGGAAAAATCGTTAACCCGCGGTATGGCAAAAAAGTCAAAAAATGGAAAAAAATTAAAAATGTCTAAAACTGCCAAAAAATGCATCAGAACATCAAAGAACAGTGTTTTATGAACACTCCATAGCATAATAGGTGCTAAAAATGCCAAAAAGGTCATAGAATAGCATGTCATGAAAACTGGAAAAATCGTTAACCCGCGGTATGGTAAAAAAAAAGTCAAAAAATGAAAAAATTAAAATGTCTAAAACTGCAAAAAATGCATCAGAACATCAAAGAACAGTGTTTTATGAACACTCCATAGCATAATAGGTGCTAAAATGCCAAAAAGGTCATAGAATAGCATGTCATGAAAACTGAAAAATCGTTAAACCAGCGGTATGTAAAAAAAAAATTCAAAAATGGAAAAAATTAAAATGTCTAAAAACTGCAAAAAATGCATCAGAACATCAAAGAACAGTGTTTTATGAACACTCCATAGCATAATAGGTGCTAAAATGCCAAAAAGGTCATAGAATAGCATGTCATGAAAACTGAAAAATCGTTTAAACCAGCGGGTAAAAAAAAATCAAAAAATGGAAAAAAATTAAAAATGTCTAAAAGTGCAAAAAAATGCATCAGAACATCAAAGAACAGTGTTTTATGAACACTCCATAGCATAATAGGTGCTAAAAATGCCAAAAAGGTCATAGAATAGCATGTCATAAAAACTGGAAAAATCGTTAACCCGCGGTATGGCAAAAAATTCAAAAACTGGAAAAAAATTAAAATGTCTAAAACTGCCAAAAAATGCATCAGAACATCAAAGAACAGTGTTTTATGAACACTCCATAGCATAATAGGTGCTAAAAATGCCAAAAAGGTCATAGAATAGCATGTCATGAAAACTGGAAAAATCGTTAACCCATGTATAAAAAAAAGTCAAAAATGGAAAAAAATAAAAATGTCTAAAACTGCCAAAAAATGCATCAGAACATCAAAGAACAGTGTTTTATGAACACTCCATAGCATAATAGGTGCTAAAAATGCCAAAAAGGTCATAGAATAGCATGTCATGAAAACTGGAAAAATCGTTAACCCGCGGTATGGCAAAAAATTCAAAAATGGAAAAAATAAAAATGTCTAAAACTGCCAAAAAATGCATCAGAACATCAAATAACGAGAAATACATCAAAACACAGTATAATACATCATTAAAGACCAAAAATGTCAAAATATAATATGTAAAAATGACAAAAACCACAAAATCATGAACACATGTATCAGTAGTGTCAAAATTTGACACGGCCTTAAAACAATTCAAAACATCAAAGAATACTGTTTTATAATAAACTCCATCACATAACAGGCCTTTAAAATGCAAAAGAAGGTCATAACAAGGGATGTCACAAAGACTCAAATAAACGCCATTCTATACTGTGTCGAAAAATGTCAAAATTTTAAATTGCCTGAAAAAGCATCAAAACATCAAACAATGGTGTTTTATAAACACTCCATAGCATAACAGGCGTAAAAAGGCAAAAGAAGTCAAAAACTGGTCTGTCATGAAAACTAAAAAAGACGCCATTCTATACTATGTCAAAAAATTTCAAAAATTAAGATGGCCTAAAAACTCCACAAAAGATGAAAGAATAGTTTTTTAGAGACCCTCCAAAGCATAAAGTGTGTTTAAAATGCAAAAGGTCACGTGTAGTATGTCACAAAAATGGGAAAATAAATGCCATTATATATAAATGTCCTAAAAATGTGAAAAATGTCAAAATATAAAATGGCCTTAAAAATACCCAATACTCATGCACGGTATGTCACAAAAACAGGAAAGAAACTGCAAATGCAACAAAACATCAAGGAATAGTGTTTTAATGAAGTGATTGATCCAAACAAGTGAGAAGACATTCAGTGTAGTTAGAAAATAGTTTCCCAGCCACACATGAAAGCGTTTCGTCAGAGGGTCACAGCTCAGGTCACACTGCAAATAAATCGCTCATGTTTCATAATATACTGGAAAGAAAATGGGAAACTTTGTGAATGACAAAATAGAACTAGTTCGAGGTCAGTCAAAATGAGGAAGCCAGTTAGGGTTAATACATAATTCATATGACCTCTTCACTCAGACTGACCATTTTGTGGGCTCAAGCCCCTCCCACTGAGTGTGTTACCATGGCACCGGGTCTCTGAGGAAGTGGAAATTGTCAACAAAGAGATGTTTTGTCACTTGGATTTTTCTGCAAGATAAGAAACATGATTGTTTGACAAAAATAGCTCAAATTCACCCCTCCCTGTTATTGACTTGCAGCAAGCACATGGTTGAAGGCCTTAAATCAGAACACTTTCAGCCACATCATCACAGCAACTCTTATGCTTGGGTCATCATCTTAAGGATACGGCTCACTGAGAAACCTCAGTAATCAGTTGCAACTCTTAATGTAGGTTAATAATAAGTGGAATCATATTCTTTAATATCATGACACTGATGAAAATTCTGATCCAGCTGATGGTCTCATCCGCACTCCATGTTCACATATCTTTTTCTCGATATTCAGCATAGACAGATTTGGTGTGGTTAGGAGCTGTCTGTTCAAGTCCCACTTTATATACTTCAATTTGTGCTGAAACTATTATTTAATTTTGTGTTGATGGATTAAATCAACAAATAGAGTGGCAACTATTCCAATCGTTCATTAACTGTTTGGCATTATATATATATATATATATATCAAACTTTAGCAGACTATCTGAAGAAAACTTTCACTTACCCAGAAGGCATTTTCAGATGAATTTAATATTGCAACTTGCATTTCAAGAATGAGAATCCAAAAAGGGATAGTACACCAACAGAGAGAGAGACAGAAAGAGCAAAGGCAAAGAGGTGTAGTCTAAACAGACCTTCTTCCCCAATCTTCTTCAAAGACATTAGAGAAGCAATGGGAAAATAGGCTTGGGTTGTTTTGTTTAGTCTCAGTTCTGTCATTTGCTGCACATCCCACAGACAGATAGCACAGATAGTATGTCCAATTACTTGTCAGTTCCTTGCTGTTCAGTGGAGTTCACAATGTTAGCACTTACTCATATAGTATTTACATATGCCATAAAAAAATTACATATTTCACTGAGGACTAAAGCCCAGCGGTTCAAATTATTCCAGATATTTGGCTTAATGTTGAGTACCAAATGAATGGGAATTAGAAAGAGAACTGTTTCACATTCAGATGCTTTCCTGAACCCATGTAACTGAAGACATTGTTAGTATGGGATGTTTTTTTGTTACTCTGGCATTAAGCTATTTTTTGCCATTACTTTCAACACAGTTCGTCATGAAGTTGTACTGTATTGAATTAGTCACACATTTACACACAGTCGACACATTTACATTTTTCTAGGGTCACCCATCAATGATCGGACTTTAATTTAGGGTCTACTTTTCCATGTCTTAAAAATGGTACATTGGCACTGATTTGTGAAAAATCTCGGATCTATAATATAAATACAGCAATAAATACTGCAGGTTTTTGGCTAAAGTTTTGGTTATATGCATGTGCTTTTATATGTGCAGTCATACTAGAATATGTTTTGCTGTCTACAGACAAAAGGCAGACTGTCTTCGCATTACTCACACATGACCCACAGATGTGTCTAACTGTGAAACCTCTGCCTGAAACTATATTGGAATTTGAGCCCAGTATTGTCTCGTCAGCTTATGTTGCATAAATTTGTTTTCTGCATTATGGCTGATGTCATTCATTCTTTTTCTGACATTATTCCCATTAGAAAAGTAGCACATTCGCATTGGGCATGAGGATGAAAAATTGTTTCAGCAACGCCTCTAAATCGAAGTCATTGATAAATGAAAGAATGTATGTGTTTTAAAATAACCCCCCCCCCCCGAATTTTAACATTCCTGCTGTGTTCTCCAAACGCAAGACTGGAATGTCATTGTCAATACATAAATACATTTACAATAGCTACAACGTTTAAAAATATTACGTGGTCAATCCAAAATAACACTTAGATAAACATTTAAAGTACAATATAATACAACAAAACTGAAATAGGAGACCATGTTTGAAACACTTCATGACAAAATAATTTTCATATATAATGTGAAATATACATTATTAATCTAACTTTTTCATTTACAATTTTCATTCACTGACATACACTATATTACAGCGAGGATGGAGTTTTGAGTTAATGGTGGGACAAGTGCATAGCAAAATAGAATTTGACCAAGTTAAAGAAACACATAAAACTGACAAACCAGCTTTAGAAAACACAATTAAAAACCATGTTTAAGGCAAATTTCATCATTTAAAATTGGCATAGTCTGAGAAAATGTCAACAAAGTCTTGTACCACCCTGTAGCAGAAGTCATACTGTTCCTATGGGGGAGAAGGGGAGAACAGAGAAGTTAGATTAGGCGTTGGCCCGTAAACTTGTTTCCAGTCAAGGTGAAGCAAAAAAAACAAACATTTTTAGCACTTAAGATAATTTAGGATCCACCTCCGCTGATGCTTACCACAGTTTGGACCATATGAGGCCTCTGCATGCGTAAACTCTTCACAGTTTGGAACACGTCCAGCAGGCCTTCTGCCTTGACTCGCTCCAAGATATTACTCAGTGCAATGAATGTACCTGTTCGCCCTGCACCAGCACTGTGGCACAAACAGAATGTTAAGAAGTTATTTCATGCAGGAACATTTTGTCTGCAAACACCAAATTGTTTGGTTTTAAGTTGTGTTGTCTGCAGCATTTTTCAGAGAAAAGGTCTAAATGTGGGCCTAAAAGTGGAATTGGGCACTACCTGCAGTGTACAACGATGGGATGGTTCCCAGACTGCTGTTGCTGTCTCTGCACTGAAGCGATGATGTCGATCATGCCTTTCCCCTCGGACGGAATGCCGATCTCCGGCCAACCGTGGAAGTGGAAGTGCCTGATCACCCTAGTCTGCTTCTCCTTTTAGAGGGAATGCACAGGCAGATGAAAGACCATAGTACCTTTCAAATGTGATTTATTAGCAGTATACAAAAGCATAATGGCAGGTGCAATGTCAGTGTAGGTTAAGTGTGCAGTAGATGAGTGACGGGCTGATGAGTGCTGCTCTTGGAGGCAGTAATGTACCCCCGGGACCCTGAGAGGTGATATGGGTCGAATTTAATGAAATATATAAGATGGGAGGCACCAACCCAAAAATCTCAAAAACTTCCTGCCCACCACATTTCCTCTGGCAGCCAAAAGATTTCCTATGCTCTTGTGGTTTTGTTCCGCTGCAAAACAATTATGTCAGATCCTGTGTAGCTTTACAAAGTGAGATACAAAAAAATGGTCTCCACATCACTGTTAATTTGTTGATCTTAATATTTAGCTAGAATTACAGTGTAAACTGAATTATTTTAAATTGCTTGAGAAAGAAGTAATATACTCCATAGAACGACATCAAGAGGGCCAGGAAATGCTTTTTTTATTTGACAGACAAATGTAATACAGTGTTAGTGCCTTGTTAACAGTTGTGATAGACTGCAAGGCTTAGGCCTAGACTGCTTACCGGGACAAAGGTGAGTACCAAGTCTCGTAGACTGAAGGTGTCACACAGAGAGTCTCCCTTCAGCTCTACTGTGTAATCTCCGTAGGTGATGGAGTCCTCTGTGGGCCAATACTGGCAACATTTGTCCTAAATAAATAAATAAATAGATAGGAAATAATGGTTTGTTTTACCTTTGAAAAGTAAAACTCAAACTGCAGCTTAATGTATAAAACATAAATACTATAAAGAAGTTTTAGCTCAGAATATTAAAAACTGCACAAATGTGAACTGACATAAGAGTGCAGTTTTGTGACAGAAGCTGGAAATTCGAACAGAAATGGTTTATGTTGCGCTGCTGTAGTGAATATTGAAGCTATCCATCACAGCTTGCTCATGGTCACTGGCTACTGCAGCTCACCTGCTCCCTCTCCTGGAGCTCAGTCAGCATGACAATGGAGTGACACTTCCATTCCCACACCATTCTCCAGAAATCCTCTACTGTGTGTGGCAGAGGGCCCTGGGTGGCAATGAAATAGTCCTTCTGTCTGTAGCCCTGTGTCACAGCAAAAAAAAAAAAATACACGCACAATTCAGCTTTTTAAGTACAGTTATGGACATTAAGAGCAATACCTGTGAAGAATGGGAAGGATATTCATGCATGACAGAAAGTAATACAATCCGCTTACATCTATGAAAGATGCATTGACGTAATCGGTGAACTCCTGACCTCTTCTCATGGAGAGAATAACTCTGTTGAAGTCATCTGAAATGAGAGTAGAACAGTTAACTCATAACTATTTTGAATAGGGCAGCTCACAGATTATCAGGTATACAAAGCCTGAGTGGTTCTCTGAGAAAAATATCAGTAACTGAATGAGTCTGAGATGGGGGTGTGAGGGTGTGCGTGCGTGTGTGTGTTATGTACTACTGTTCTCCTTCTTTTCTTACATGGAATTATTTGCAGGACTCTGTTCTTCTTCATGTTGGCAGGAAGGTTGCCTGTTCTCATGTTCTCCTTCATTATCCGCATGTTGGTCAGTTTCTGGGCAACAGATTAAGAAACAAATCATTTATATTAGCTGGGTCAGAGCCAGAGTGGTGTGGTTCTAAAACACTTGCTCAGCTTCTGTTCATCCAACACAGCAAGTTTCTTGTATTGGTGAGAACAGTGATCATTATTTGTGATTCACATATGTTCTGAGCAGCTATTCAAAGCTCAAGAGACATGGACTGATGTCTGGATCAGAGCAAAGAAAATGTGAAGTTATCTGTCTGTGGAATCCAAATGTCAATTTTAAAGAGTTTCTATGCCTTACAATACAATGACTTGTCCATGACTTACTAAACTATGACATTTTTCATGACATTTTTAAAACCTTACTTTACTATGGCATGTTTTTGTGATTTTTTTCTCCTCTATAATCAGCAATCACTGTGTTTTGGGAGATTATGGAATGTTACTTGAAAAATTTGAATTGTAGCTCATTTGTATTTGGGTTTTTGCCAGACCATGTGGTCTACATTCTGCATGAAAGAAAAATGCAGTCGTTCAAAAAGTTTCTGTCTTAAAGTGCTCCTCCAGTATTTGGTATTTAATGAAGTTAGATTTTTAGCCAACCTTAATGATAATTTCTCAGTTTGTAGCAGTTCAGCAGGCCTGATACTTTATTTAAACAAACATGACATTTTAAGGGCCAGAATGTGACATAAGATGTCTTACTTTAAACTCCTCCTCGAGGCCGACCCGGTCACCGTCCGCAAAGGTGTTGTGCAGTTTGTGCAGATGTCCTTCCAGAGATGACACGTCCAGCTCCGTGTCTCCATAGAGGTAGTATTCAAGCAGGGCCTGGTAGATGAACGAGTACTGCATCTGGGGTAAGAACACACACAAAGAGATAAACACACGTGCTATGCAAAGACACATCTGAACATTGATTCACTTGTAAAGGAACATTATAATGATAATGTGACGTCTTCTATCCAAAATGATAGAAAAGTGGGAACTTCCATCTCTGACTCACATCTGTCTGTATGAGCTGTGAGCGCTGCTCCCGTATCTTAGAGACAAACCCAAACACATCGACCTTCTGCTCTGCGTACATCATGTCAATCATGGCATCTATTACGATGAAGGTTCCCGTCCTCCCAACACCAGCGCTGCAGGGTCACAAAGAAAACCACAGTCTGAACCACAGTCCTCAGCTGATATATGCATGTTAAATGGACAAAAGGAGGGAAACAAAATCATGTGTGCTTGTAAACTCAAAATGTTTCCAGCCGTAGCCAGCAGTTTGTTTACCCGCAGACACACAAACAGGATATTCAAGCCTAAATACATTAATCTCCATAGGAACAAATTGGATAATTAAAATCATTCATTCTAAGGGACTGAAATGTTTGGATTCAACTCAACAGCAAAACAATGGACAACATAGCTCTTTCTTGTACCTGCAGTGTACCACAATAGGCCCAGAGAAGGGTGGATTCACTGCTTTGACCTTTTTGAGGAATTTGAGCATGCCAATGGGCGAGAAGGGAACGCCAAAGTCAGGCCAGCTGGTGAAGTGCAGCTGAGTCACCAGCCGTGGAGTCTTGGCGACATCGCTGGCTTGCTAAATAGACATGCAAACACAGTTAGCACAATGCATTTGAAGACCCATCAGACCTAGTCTGGCCCTGGGGCAACGTTGTCATACATCTGTGTCAAAGTAGCACCAGTTTTTTTTTTCAGTGATCTTTTTGTACCCTAAAGCAAGTTAATCAGTTCAAAGATACAAGGAATGCAGAAATTATCTAGTTGGATTACTGTGGAAAAGCAAGTGAACTGCAAACAATACAGCATGCATACATACAATGTCTATGAAGCACAATGATGACAGAAGCACTGCTCAAAACTTACATATTGTACACAGAACTTGCGTATGGTGTAGTCCACCAGGACAGTGAAGTCTTCCACTGCCACCCTCACATTCCCATAGGTCCAACAGCCCTGATCTGGCCAGTACTGGCAACACTTGTCCTGGGGAGGAATCACAGCCATGATCCAGTCAATGAAATACTTAGCGCAGTCCATGTGGAAAGTATTCAAGGACTTTCCTTTGATGAGACAAAGTAGTTCACATGCATGACACACATGCTTCAATTTCACAGCCAGTCAGTCCAGATTAATACAAGAGAAAGGGGTGAAACCATTCAATACTGTTCGGGGTGATTATGATACTGCTGTAGAGGATTTTATTACACATTATATTGCTATTGACTTCAACCCGTCCACACAAGTGATTTAAATTTTGGCCAATTCTCTTCTTATTGATCTTTTGAGCCTTTCTCCCGCCCTCCTCATTTAGAGCCAGAGTTTGGGTTCATACTGAAGACTGTGCAGTTACAGCAGATAAGCAAATGTCAAAAAGGGAGATAACAGCTGTGAAAATCATAGTTTACATTGAACACCTCAGTAACACCTTTGACCATGACCAGTGAATTCTATTTTAAGCAATTTTGTTCTGAAATCTTTTTGTGATGCTCTAATAATCCTTGCAGAGAAATCTGTCTCCTCACTTGTCCCCTTTACAGGAAAGGGGACTTGGCTGGAGAAACAGAAGGCGTGGAGCCCGTGGGAAGGCATCGTCTCATTCACAGTCACTTCAGCAGGGGAGCTGAGTCACAGTTAAGACATAAACCAGAGTAAAAATCACTTACTTCTTTCCTTTCTTTCAAATTTGTCAGCATCACAACAGTCGCTACTTTCTGCTCCCATATCATCCTCCAGAAATCTGCTACAGTGTCTTCTTTGGGGCCTGATGGACACAAATGTTAAGATTACTGATTTAGTTAAATATGAAATTAAAAAAATAAAAAAGGTACACAACACCACATGCCATTTCCAAGTGCATTTTATTTTACCTTGTGCTGCTATGAATTTGTTCTTTTCCGTGTAACCCTGTTAGAAAAGACTATTAGTTTGGTTCAGAACATGAATATGAATCTCCAGGGGGCCACTGATGGAGCTTTTTGGGAGTTTGTTGCATCTGCTGCCATATTCAAGATCAAAAATTAACTGAATCTTAACTTTAGCTTTAGCCTACCATACAACAGGTCCTTAGACTGCTAATACAAAATGGAAATTTACATGAAAAAAGGAGCTGAACATTCATAAGAAATACACAATAACTGTTATTTTGGTATAATCAGTGTTGCCATTTTACATGTTAATGAACAATAACATCATCAGATTGATGGAAAAAAGAAATATGATCCAACTCACATCTATGTAAGAAGCATTCACATAGTCTGAACAGGGATTTCCATCCAGCTGAGTCAACATCACTCTTGAATGATCATCTGTTGAAGATGGAAAGGTTTAGATGGCTGCAGTGGAAAAATACACAAGTCTTTTACTGCTACACGATTTAACACTAATATCATGCAGGTAGATTATTTAAGCATTAAAGGAATAGTATTTAAAATTACAAAAACTAAAATTTTAAGGTCAAAGACACTCAATCTGCTACCTAAATTCATTATTCACTGTGAGTGTTGAGCTGTTGGGGAGGATCTACTGTATCTGACTGAAAAAAAACCTCATCAAGACACAATGGCACGTGCACACACTTACAGGAAACTGAGCTCTGGGTGTAAATCAAATGAAATCCTCCTACAGAACAGAAAGTACACTCACAGGGAAGGATGTTGGGGTATCGGTTCTTCTCCTTGTTGTCATCCTTGTTGGCGTCCTCGTACGTCCCGTGGGCATTGCCCCCCGGCAAGGACTGGAGAGCAGAATGACAAATCAGTTTTTACCTAGCGCACATACTGAAAAATACTCTTTCAGCGGCTTGCATTGTGTTCTGCTGTGCACTGCGCTTTGTTTAGGCCTCGAAGTAGGAACTTCCTCTGCTACCTACAGTAAACAGTCCTCCATTAACTTCAGCTTCCTCTGTCTGTGCTGACAAACTGTCTGAATGGAATCATACTTTTATGTGTGACACGAACCATGAGTCACATGCGTTATTTTGACCCAGATCCTCAATCATGCTCACAAATAGGTACAAGGGTATTTTTCATGCGTTACATGTTCAGGAATGCGGCATAGTCAGTGTGACACGTAACTATAAGTAGTTTTCCTTAATAAAAGATACACACACGAGTTATGGTTTGAATCTGCTGCCATCTCATGAAGACGCAGCAGATTGGAATTGCTGTGGGAAAAGCCTTTCTCCAGTTCTGGTAGGTGTTTTTAGTTGCCACAGTTGAAGGCAAAATACAGATCATTTTAAAAGTTATGATTTCAGTAAAAAATAGCTGCTTTTGAATTTTGGAGACAAGTAATACTTAAGGTATTTTACTGGTTATAGTAACTGTTACTTAAAGTTAACAATCTCTTGACTTTGTGTTTAAATAATTCCAAATGAACACAGTCCAAAATAATAATAAAAAAAAAATAAACTGCTTAACAGAACTTAGTCGACCAATATTTGAGTAACCCCAAAAAACTATCGTATGTGAATGCACTGCAGTGACTCAGTCCTTTAACCACAGTCGCCTGCTGTAAACACTACTTTATGCAGTTGCACATAGACGGCTGTGTCTGCTACTCTAACCTCCACGAGGAGCGGGGGGGGGCTTACATTGTACTCCTCTCTGAAGAGCTTGCCATCGTCAGCAGAGCGGAGCCTGTACTCCTCCTCGAGGTGGTCCACCAGGATGGGAAAGAAGGTTTTGGAGGCCGAGGGGGATCTGGGCAGAAGGACCACCGTTTGTTGCTCTGTGGAGAGAACAGTCCGTTATCGTCCCTGCTGGACTGATAGAGATTAAACTTTGTAAATCAGCTTAGTATTTTACAGTTGTACTGATAAATTAATGTCACAGTGATGTTTTGCTGGGTTAAATGGCTGGTTCAGAGACACTGATTATACCACAGGATTGGGTTTAATTAGACTAGTGGTTCCTAACCTTTTATCTACACAGCCCTGTCAGTATTAGCTCTCTTTTCATGCACTCTCAACTGTAACACGGGGTGTTAAGGTGACTCATTATATGGATATATGATAAACCATAATAATACTATTTAATTTAGCCTCTGTATACCACCTGGGAACTGCACACCATGGCACAATTTCCTCTGGTTGGGAATCAGTCAGTTAGACAATCATCTTGTTAAACTACTCTGCAGAGGTTTTTAAAAAACAGTTTAGCAAAGACCATAATGATTACCAAACTCATTTCAAATTTATGACATGATGGCGTATGTTTTCCAGTACCTCAGTGATTGAATTAAAAAGGAGAATTCAATGATCACCAAACCTCAACAGGTTTTAGAGAACCCAAGGACCCCAGGGAAAAGCCACTTAAAAAGCACACTGTAGGCAGGTTTTTCCAATGGAGACCTCTCTTTAGCACCCGAAGAAGCGTTCTGTTAGCGCTCACAATTTGGGAAAACGTGGGTTACTGACAGAGTACTGACAGAGTTGTTAGTAACACGAGGTTCCTGATACCGCCACCCTGTATACCTGACCTGGGGGTACAATGGTGTATAACGACTCAGTACTGTATCCAAACTCTAAAAACACAACACACACCAAATCACATACAGCACACATACACATGTACAGTCAGAGAACAAAAAATAGCATTTGATTCACTTTTGACACCGAGCAGCTCAGCTTTACCGATTACAGATGATTAGGTGCCTTCAATATAACAGTGTCAAGATGTGTATTTTTTAAAATAATTTATTTATAGTGAAGAGTGATCTTGTGGCAAATTTCCTTCTGAACTGATTCAAAATTTAATCTGGATATTTACTAAAACGTTTTCCCAGTGTAAATCAATACAGTGGAAATTAAATATACATTGTGTGAAATTGTGTTGTGATTACAGAGCAAGCATTGTTGGATGTGCTGTGCTGTTTCCCTCAGCTATATTCTCAGTTTATATTTACTATCTGTGAGAACACAACTTGCTCTGCACATTACTTTGAAATGTCAGATAAGAAAACACTTCCTAGAGAATGCTCACAGCTCCTCAAGACATGTTGTTTCTGGTAGAGGCCAACAACATGCTTCACACAAATCAGCTCTTCATTAAATGAATGCAGCTCGAAGCTCAACGACAGCTGCAACGGTCTTTGCACCAGTCATGTATATTGATTTTACATGCAGTGTCAAAAAACTGTAAGAGGTGTTGTTTATAAGTAACTTTGTACTTCATTCTAACCACAGGAAGACTAGGGCAACCACAAGGCAATGGTGGAACCACATACAGTTTCGATATAAAACTCCTGCCTCCTTTTTGCCTCCTACTTTCTGTCTTAACCTCCTTTCTTTTTTGCTTTGCCTCATGTTCTCTCTACAGTTATCTGCTCACCATGTGCTTTCTTCAGACTGCCGGCCTGTCGCTCTCACAAGCTACAGTCTGACCCACTCACTCTAATAATGTTCAGTTCACAACTGCGTTACCTTGTTCCTCCAGGATGCCATTTGGTATCTTCTTGTCAACTGTTGTGACAACTGGTTTTTTCTGGTTTTTTAACCTGTCAGAAAACGACACAATAAAAACGGAAAAGACCCCACAAAACACAGTGTTACATAGTGAGATTAAATTATGTAAATTCATATTTTTAACTGTAGTTTAACAGGAACTCTTACATTATTTCAATATCTCTTAAATAATCTAGGTAGAAATGAACAAGAATCTATCCATCTTACCATCTGAAGCTTGACAGGCTATTCTTTCTCATTAGCTGATGTCTTGGCACTCTAATCCAAATGGGAATTTGTTCTGTTCCTCAATCTTGTCACTCTTGCCTGTCTACGTCCACTGTCATAGCCTGTTCCCTTCTTACTAAGCATGAAAGGGAGGCTGCTAGCAGAGCTTCCTGACCGGGCTCCGCCTCAGTGACTAAAGGAGGAAGTGTTCGTAGCCCTGAGCTCTGCCTCCGAGCCTGGCTCGCAGCCAGTCAGTGAGGGCGTGGGAGGGAGTGGGCGAGGTTAGGCGGGGTGGGGATTTTTTTACCTGAGGAAGTACCAGGCTAGCAGTGCGATGATGAGCAGCAGTAGGGACAGGACCAGCACGGTGGGGAGGATGTGTTGGCTTGGGGATGAAACGTCTTCTGAGGAAGGAGAGGTAGAGCCCGGGGGTCAGGGAGCAACAGAAGCAGGAAAGGGGGTGGGGGCATACATTTGTGTGTACAAATGCTTGGCTGCATTCATGGGTTTGAGCCATGTGTATATTGCATAGGGTGATAAAAACTGAATCAATACTTGGCACAGCAACACACCTTCCCTGTTCTCTTTGGCCACAGAACTGATTTAATAACTGCCTTCAGCTTTATTTTGTCTACAGAGATAAGTATCAGCCCATTTTGTCCTGTCGCTATGTCTAACAGAAAATTAGAGGCTCTAAGAATGGAGACTCAGCCAAGAGTCAGAGCCACACAGCCAGCTATTAGCTGTGTTTATAAAGACGCACAATAAGCTGTAAATTACTGTCCAGGGCTGCAGAAGTTCATTGTGATCCGGTAATAACAAGGCTGTAGAAAAGACTATTATCAAGCAGATGCATGAGCTGCAGAAGATACATAATAATCATATCTAAGGGAAAAGTGATGACTGCAATGGGCAGCAATGGGACTTTGTTGCTGTTGCAAATTGTTCCGTGTTGTTCAGCCTCACATGTCGAGGTGCACTGCCGTTGTTATTGCTCTTACCTTGTGTATGGTTGCCATTAGCGGTAGAATTGGATGTTGTCGTGGTTGCCACCAAGAACAGAAGTGGGACCATTGTGACTGCGGGAAAACAAAATGGAGACGGATATTAAATTTAGTGCCAGACATGTCTGCAAAGTCAAGATTCATGAGAACACGGCCGCTGGATAACATCACCATTCAGGGAATACAAAAGCTATTGACAGATCTGAAGCATATTACTTTATTTGTGACTGCTGCTTTCAGGAATGTGCTCATCTGTGCAAAGTTCATGCAGTCACAATGGAACAACACACTCCTGGTCATATCCTGGTCCCATCAGTCATTAGCCCCGTCATAAAGCACATGGTGCAATAGCGGATGTGTCCACATGGGGGCGCACTATTCCACTGTTTGAAAAACACTGGCATGCTTCTCCTTCGTCAAACCAATTGAGAAAAAAAATGCAGATAAGATCCAGGCCAAGTAAGAATGCGCTTTTACTTTAAATATTTATCAAAAGAAAAAGGGTTTCATATGTGATTCAGACTATCATTATCATTGTGTGTCCACAAACCTAATTATTGTAATAATCACAATTCAATGCAATGCTCTTCTTATAAAGCATACGCTTGTGCTTTAATCTGCATTTTATACAACTGAGAAGGAAAACTGGAGTCACTGCCAGTTAAGAGCCGATAACAGATGTTTTTTTTTCCTTCAGCTGCTTCTGTAAATACCACAGCCAAATACGTGACTTCCAGGATATAGCATGTCTTAGGCCACTTTATGTTAGAAATCACAACACACACAGTCACACATACGACATACATGCCAACTACACGCCTATGTCAGCTGACACTGACACACAAATGAGCACTTAAGCCATGCTTAACTGGAGGTATCAGCGTGTGGAGACTGAAACAGAGAGTCAGGCCTAACACCCTCATGCTCGGTGCTCTCACCCCATAATAGAGCAGAGTAGATTGTGCTTCGTCTCCCCAAGGATGCAGGTGTGTGTGCATGTATGTGTGTGTGTGTGGTGCTTTGCAGCTGCAGTGAAGAGAAAGCTGCGGCCAAGTGCATAGTCAATGAAGACACTGTGTGTGTTGAAGCCTCCACGCTGTGCCGCAGTGTCCTGTAATGTGTCCATGCAGGACACCGGAGGAATGTGGAGGCGGCAGAGCAGAGACAATGACTGCAGCGGGGGGGAGAGGGGCGCAGAAGGTCCGGGTCAATAATATTTCCTGGAGCGATTAATAAACCCCGACATGTCAACCCACTTGCTCCGTGGGGAAGACTGATGGGAGAATTCTAATGAGAAAAGAGAGGAGAGGAAGACACCCCCTCCGTTCTCCAGCTCTCCCCTATCTTTATTCCCCTTCTTTAAGGCTCTCTCTGCAAATGTCAAAAGCTTGGGCCAGGGGGAGGATATTGAGCTGACTTAGTACAGTGTGTATAAATCCTTAAAGTGGGACTCTGTGCACAATACTTTTTGTGATGTGGAAATAAACTCATGGTGCCATTTGGGACTTTCCACTACACAAGCTGCATTGATTTTTTTTGTATGGTTTGTTTGTGTGCGCACAACAGGGACACCCAGAAGAGTGCTCATAACCGGCCCTATGGCTTTACTTTGTGGTTAAGTGTTGTGGCTTCTTGTAAGCGTCCCCCGGTCCCTGACTCCACCCTGTCATGATTTTGCCCCAAACCCTTGCTAGAGGAGGATGGTCTGTTCATCTGTCCATCTTTCCCCATCATATCACTGCTGTGGACTCCAGCCTGACCTCTGCAGCATCTCAGAGGAGATCACTGACTTCCTGTCTTCTGTCTTAGGGGGGGGAAATTTCCCCCGCATGACTATAAATAACGCCTCTTTCCATTCCTCTGGGTATTTAATCTCTTTTCATTTAGTCCTCCTCGCTCAGCATAAACCAGCCTAGACCACAAGTCTCAAATTAGACTATTAGTGTTAGTCATCGTTTAGCTGGGATCAGACTCGGGGCAGCTATCATCACATTGCACGTGTCCTCATCTGTGTATTGTCCTCTCTCCATTTAGCACTTCGGAGCTCGTCAGCGACTATCGGCCATAATGAAAATAGGTCATGGGAGATGTCAGCTTGGGGGGAGTTCAGAGGTGTCCTTATTTTCCGATAGGAGACATTTGCAAGCAGCCTTGGGGAAGGGTATTGTCCCGGCCAGCCAGTTATTTCAGTGGTATGTGTGTCCCGAGTTACAAAGGCCTAGGGTTAGTTGTCTCATGGAAGGGCGAGTGTCCTGCACTGCAGAATGGAACTCAGCTCCAACACCACTGAATACAACACATTAACATCAGGTACTGATCAGCATTATCCTTCCGTCACTCTTTATTGGCTGTGAAGCGATTCTTTCTTAATGTGATTCCAATGTAAGAGCCCAATCAAGTAGGTATCTCTCAAATCTACAGTGTTGTTAATCCCAAATCTCTTTAAGTTTCCTCACTGAACTGCAGTACTGAGATAGTAATAAAAAAAAAGGAACATCTGAATGAAACCAACTCGATTTGTCTAACTCCTCTGAAGCCTCATTTTAGTTTCAGCTGAACTTAGAGAATTTTCTGCACCGAATGAGGGCTATGGATTTGTCCCTTATCTTTTAAATTGGAGTTGCACTGGAAAAGGTTTGCATTACAGCCATATGGAAACGAGTAAATTATTACAGCGACCATTAACTTCCTCATTAGAAAGCCAAAAGTGGCTTGCAAGCAAACTGTAATTAAAAAAAGAGCAAAATCAAAAGAGAATTTCAGTCTGAAGATTGGTGAAAACATTTGTCTGAAGTACAATGATTTACTACCTTCAAGTCCTACTGAAATGAAACAAACAAACTTTTGTGTCTGCTACAACATACAAATCTGATCAGAAAATCAAACATCCTGTATTTTCCTTTAAGAAAATGTCAGCAACCGTGAGTGTGTGTCCTGTCAGAGAGCTACATCTCTTTGTGCATAGATAAGAAAACTTGTTTTTACAAAGCAGATCAAGTCGCCTCAATGAAGTGTTAACAGCATAAAGTGAGAGCCCGACAAGAGCCTTCCACACAACACAACAAGAGCCACAGACTTTGAGCATCATCTCACTCTGGTTTTCCTGCTGATGTCCATGAACAACAGCCACTGTGTGCAGTGGCAGCATCTCATATGACAGTGTAGCAAACAACAAGGGGACGTGAGGACACGGGATGCATGGGCAGACAGCAAAAAGTAAACTTCAGTGATTTTCTCCCAGAATGCTAAAAAGTTCTCCACACAGTAACGTTCAACATCAATGTGATTATTTCATTTTGCTTTGCATGCATGTTGTGATATGTGAGGTTCCGCAGGTCCTTCATCCCAACCGCTGTCAGGCTCTACAACACACCCACTACCTGAAATCTGTTAATGGAACTGAGGTCACATCACCATACTTGCTATCATATAATATATCAGTCCATAATTTTTTAATTTTTTATTCTTTACAATTGTTGTACAATTGACTTCTTGTTTCTCCTGTCAGCAATGCTGGCAATATCTGTAAATTATGCTCACTATGTCTTTCTTCTTTTGTTTCTTTTCACCTTTCCTCTGCTGCTGCAACGTGTAAATTTCCCCGTTGTGGGATTAATAAAGTTAATCTAATCTAATCTAATCTAATCTAATCTAATATAATGAAATTGATTTCAAACATATCATATGATACTGTATATGATAAGTCATATACAAGTCACAGTCAGGTGTTCATGGAGACCTCCAGCACCTGGTATGCACTGAGTGACTCACAGATCTGTCTCTGCTGATTACAACCTGCCACTTGTGCATACCTGCATTCCTCACAGCACGCAAACAAAAAATGTGGACACGCACAGATATGGTCACATCATACAGAGACAGACAACAGAGAACACAAGCAGGCCACTGCAAGCTCTCTCTTTGCTTCGATATCCCCGCTCCTCCAAACATGACAGAGAGCAGTCAGTGTGGGATTTCTTATTCGTGTTGTTTATATTCCCAAAACAGGAAGCTGATGAATATTGTTCCCTAACAGCGTTTTGTTTTGGAGTTATCCCTCTCTGTGGACTTGACTTTTCCTTGTGGTGTGCTTCACTGCTCTGTCATTCTTTCAGTCTGGGTTATAAACACACACACACACACACACACACACACACACACACACACACACACACACACGCGCACACACACACAAAACAAAACAAAACCCTCAAGTGACATAATGATAGCCTGCAGGTCTCTGCCATTGTGTTGCTAATTAGCCCCAGACACCTCACCATCAGAAAAGACAAGCTCGGTACAGCGAGAAGATAAGACAGAGAAATTGGTTGTCTTCGCCTGTGACAGGAAACGCGGTGTTCCCTGGCATCGGGTCTCTCCGCGGACAGAGCACCGTCAGTTCGACTGAACACAGTTTCTCTGGGCAAAGAGTCTCTCTGTCTCTTCAAATACATCAGCTGGGGAATTTGGAAAATGGGTAGTGGGTGTAGGGGCGATGTGACAGGGCAAGCGGGCAGTAGGTACATTGTGTTCTCTGAGCAGAAAAGCTGCCAGACTGTTTACCCTTCAGGCTGCAAGTTTCTCTTTTCTTTTTTTTTTTGTTTGAACTGAAACCTGAAGGTGGCTTATTAGAGGAAAAACAAGCAGTAACGTAAAGCGTATATGCGTTATGTGGCATAAACAACAGAATTAATAACTACGTATATTCCCTGCAGGTGTAGAAATAACAGTCGTACTGCAGGTATGGGTTAGACTCTAACCGTTAGAGCATCAGTGTTGACCTGAATGCATCAGTCAGCAGGACCCACTTCTAACACTAGGCTCAATGTGCTCAGCTTCTTTACTGTGAGGATTAAGATCTTTGCGGTACACCCACAGAAGGACCTGCGAATTAAAGAAGCCTTATTTATAGAGCAAAGCGACATTAGAGCTGATGTATGTGTGATATTGCGTGCTGTGTTGTGTTTGTTTACAGAGCCCCAGTAACAGGTAACAATCTGAGCTGTTTGGTTAGAATGATGGTTGTACAAACAGAGCATGATGTGTGAAGTAGAGGGTGATGTTGCAAGCTTTGTGTGTATTGACACTATCTGTCTTCCTTCCCCTTACTGAGGGAGTTTTTTTTCTGTGGCTTGTCATATTTGGCACAGATGATAACAAATGTACAAAAACTTAATTAATAGATGAAAATAATCATGTGAATAATAGGTTTCAGTGTTTTTACAAAATGTGCCATTTATGGACTTCAAGTGGGAATACCCCAGCCTCTACTAAATTGATTTAGTCTCTTCTGAATTCAGAGTTGTAATGAAATGCAATTCAAAATCATTGTGGTACCCTTCTTTGGCTGTCATAAAAGCCTTTAAATGATAATCAATAATGGAACGGTTCAGTTTTTAATCAGTTTTGCCCAGAGCTGCAGGAAGTTCAACAAGTTCATCTGAGTGGGTCGTCCTTGTATCACCTCTCCGCCTCTGGGGAGCTGCAAGTGTGCAAACCTGGGCTGGGTTAGCTATTTAAAGGATGGTGCACTACATTCACAGTCTTGACTGAGGATAATTAAGCTGTGGTGCCCATCTGTTTGCACAGATGTGCGACCGTTTCCCATGCAGTGTAACCTAGTTGGACAACACGTTCAGCATTGCACTTTCCTAAACTTGTCCCTCCACCTCTGCTGATTCTGTTCTGCAGAAACATCTATAATCTAGAGTCTGTGCATATTGTTTAAATATTTAAAATGGAACAGGCAGGAGCAAGTTTTCTCTACCTGTGAGACAATATTCGTTACATCTGATTTGATGTTAAAAAAGTACACTGGGAAATGCAGATTCACTTTAACGTGTATACCTCTGTATGTCACAGCGTGTTCCCATGGTAACCTGGCGACCAACCTGGTCTTTGGCACGTTGAATAAGTTGTCTCAAGAATAATATAAATACATAAATAAAAAGAAAATGCAGTACACAGACAGATATTGAAAACCTGATGTGAATCCAACCTTTGGTCTGAGTTAACGGCACCTGAAAAGGTAAGGACAATAAACAAGTGAATAGTTCATATTGATGTCATTTACATATGTATGTACACTATACTTATATGTAGACATATTCTTAACAAATGGATTAAGCTAAATGTATAATAACAACCAGCACTGGGCTTTCTTTATGTCCAAAAATGCACTTTTGTATTAATTTATTTACATCAAGGCACACTAGGGCTGTAATGACTCTGAAGCTGAGACCTAAACATATGCCCACAATTCTTATTCTTCTTATCATTAGTGGTTAAAGTAGTGTGTCCCACTCTGCAGTATCTCATACTATCTATAGCACAATTCTTCCTCTGCAGCCCTACTTTCTTGCTACTCTGGGTTCCTCCCCTCCTAGCACTCCTGGCCTTGTCATTAATCAATTCCTGCCTGCTTCCCCGGGCGCCCAGACGCTGTGGCAGTGGTAATGACCTTGGAGACCCGCTGGCTCTGCTCTGCAGCGTCAGCTCTCCACCTCCACAGGAACGAGCACAGCATCTCCCACAGAGAGAAAGATCTCTCGGCCGCACGCGCGAGAAAACGCACGTGCTTATGTGTGCTGGCGTTTTGTTTGCATGCAGGAGAGAAATGTTTACTGGATAAAAAGAACATAGAAAAAACATGTGAGCCACTGCCAGGAAAAAGAAAAAAAAAAAACGGGGTTGGTTGCCAGGTTCAGGCCAAAACATCCTGTTGATTGAGATATGGTGGCTACTGTGTCTGACCCCAGAGCCCTGCCATTAGTAGTAGTCCTCACAGGAAATAAGAGCTTTTAGTTGCTGCATATTAGGTAAAAATAACACAGTAGTAGATGAGATGCGATTATTGATAATCCTCTTAAAAACATTCCAGCCATAACTAACATTTGAGAGCAGCTCTCATTTAGCGTATAACTAAAATCACATTCTACTGCTGCGTGCAAACCAATAATTGGCAGTAAATATTTACCCCAGTTTGGTCTACACTAGCAAACACCACATCTGATCATAGAATTGGTCAGCTTGCTTGAGTGTTCGCATCTTTGTCTATGTGTAAGTGTGTCTGTCACACACACACAGTCACAGTTAATATTTTTCCAACATCTGATCCACAGATTTACACGTCTGCACAAACACACTACATGCATACGTTTCTGCACCAAGTCTGCTAACAGTTGGCATGCAGAGCTACACTGCCTTGCTGCTTGGCATGAAACACATGCATACACACACATGCACAGGGGACAAACACATACCCACAAATTCCACAGAACCTCCAGCAGGGATTCATGGGAAACACATGTGCCAGGGCCTGTTTGAGGACCACCATGCCAGAAATCATTCTGTTAGTGGTCCATCATCCACAACACACACTATGTGTGTGTGTGTGTGTGTGAGACAATCTCCCAGTGAGGGTCTCATCATGTCCTCCCAGCCCCTTTACACCTCTCAACCTGACACAGAGGCATCCATCTCTCTCGCACCCTGACACCTCTGGGATTTACCTCGTCCCCTGCTTCAATTATTCAGAGGCAGGGCAATTATGGCCTGGAATCAGAGCCGTCGATGGCCGGCGTAATGAGCGGCAGCTGAGCTGAAAACGATGAAACCGCCGTTGTGACACTCCTCATTATCACCCAGCGCTCTGTGATTACCGGCGCTCTGCGGTGAACAGGTACACCAGTCAGAGAGAAAGAGGGAGAAGAAGAAGAAGCAAGGAAGGTGTATTAAAGCAAGAATCCTGTCAGCATGGTGACATATGGGAATTTTACTCCCCGACTTGTAGGAACATTAAGAGGAGGACGAGAATATGAGATATAGTGGAGTCTAAGAATGAGCTCTCTGATTCATGTATACAAGGTGAGCACCTGTAGGGTCTTTTTTTGAGGTCTAATGATTTGTGACCTGCATTCTTTACATTATTATATGACAAATCCAGTATTTGTGTTTGGCATTTTCTCATGTTTTGTCCATCATAGCTATCAGCTATAACTGTAGAGATCTGGAAAATAGGTACTCTGGCTAGATCGACAAGGACAGATTTGCAAAAAAAAAAAAAAAAAAAATGTTGTTTTGACGGAAACAATCTGAAATACTTGTTTAGATTCTAACAAAACACAAACAAGCACTAGTAGCAGTCCCTTGGAAATCCTGTAGCTGCTGCGGCAAAATGAGTTATTATCCACAACTGGCTCATTATTATGTGGCAGTGAATTGAACAGCTGTGCTGCTTGTACTTAGTCTTTTGGTTCAATTTAGAGTTTGTAGACAAACCATTTTCCTGTTTTCACTACTAGATTGCTACAAACCTCCACCTATATCACTGCGAGAGTGACTTCCCTCTACTTTGAGTATTTATGCTAAGTTAGGCTAATTACCTACAGGCCCTAGTTTTGCTTATCTCAGCCACATGAGCGGTATCGATCTCAGCAAGAAAACAAAGAAGTGGGGCAAACTATTCCTTGTCCCAATCAGCGCTATGTAAATCTGATTTGTTAACAGGGATGGACGGAAATGGAAAAAATATGAACTGTAAAAAACAAATTAATCTTTCTTTTATCAAGAAGCTTTATACTTTGTTACATCAATGCAGAAACATGGCGCTAGGCATTCAGGAAACACATCCTGTCTGACTTTAAGCCTTTGGAGTTGGCTAAATTCAGCTTACACATCAGCATAAGTCTGAAACAATAAATAAAATGATGACTGGTGGGCACATTATGGGTAAATCACCTCTTTAACTGACCATAAATTTGTAAAGGTTCACTTTTGAAAGTTTTATGGCTACTAAAAAGGATTAAACAGATTAAAACGTAGTTCTATGCAGAGTCATAACAGCTGAGTCAGATGCCGCTGGGAAGCCTGGTTTTTAGAGACCAGCGCAACCCAACAGGCCATCTCCCCCGAGAAATGTGTGGCTCGTTTCTATGTCGTGTTATTCATGTGGAGATGTAACAGGCAAACCGAGAAATCCTGCGGGACAAAGAAACCCACTTCAATCAGACGAATGGAAATAAGTCCAGTGTCAGTGTCTGTAAGGATGGAAGTTTTGCGACTGACATTACATCTATTTAACATCCGTGCTGAAGGAAGAACAGGGGCTAAACAGACCTGGCTTTCATAGACATCCAACCCCCAGGGAAAGCCGGAGACTGACAGGAGGATGGGGGTGGGGTGGGTGGGGAGCTAGTGTAGAACCCCCATTTCATTTTCAGAAACAGAGAGAGGCAAAGATAACCACACTCCTTGGGGGATCCGCGCAGGACAGACAAGATCTATCCCCCAAAATATCCTTTCATTCCCCGACAGAAAGACAGGTGGGACGAGGGTGGTGGGGGGAGGTGGGGGTGGCAGCAGTGGAGAAACAAGTGATAAGCGCCTCTGCAGGAGAACAAAAAGCCACTTGACGCCAAGGGAGGGAAAGAGATGGGGTACCATGAGGCATGAATGAGCAGCCCACGCTGCATTGATGAGGAATCTGTCTCTGTAGAGTGGACTACAAACCCCACCTGTGAGACTTAAAAAAAAGAGGACATGAGAACTGTGTCTTCTGCTCCTGAAATGTCCCCACACTGTCTAAAGGGGAAGCAAGGTTTTACTGTCACACAGCTACCCCGGTTGCCATGGCAAAGCCGCGCATATCACACTCTATTTTCCAGAATAACAGCCCCTTTGTGCACCCTTATCACACACACCAGGCAACAACAGGCTTGACAAACAAGTGGAAAAACAAAAACAAGTGGTATTTTCATGGCGTGCTCCTGGTTCACGGAGGAGGTGTACCGATTTAAACGGCGGGCTGCCTTCTTGGACAAAACTGGAAGTGGAAAGCACAGTAATTACAGCGTGTTGCCCAAAAACAATCCGCTACCTATCACATTTTTATCCTTTCGCAGGATCAAGGCCCCAGCAGAGCACATTGTGAGCCGCACTCTGTTGATTAAGATTGTGTAACTGTGTTTGCTCTCCGCCTGAATTCTATAGGAATATGAGTCATTCAGCGGGGCCTTGGGCACCGCAGTGAGCCTCTTTGTCCTCCCCTAAGCAGGCTTATTACAAGAATGAGAAAGGACACATAAAAACACACACACACACACACACACGCACACACGCACACACAAAAAGACACAAATGACTTGCATAAGTCCAAGGCCTCTTGAAGAACTCTGTGCCCTCTTGTAAAAAAGGAAATACAACATCCAGTTTTCTCACACTGCTGCCAAACCGAGTCAGGCCTTCACGCTGGGGGAGACCCGTCCCATCGCTAACAGCGCTCGACAGAGGCGCGGAGGCATCAGCAATCATGGACATTCACACCAGGCAGGGGGCAGGGGCAGGAGGAAGAGGTGATGACATACTGCGTATCACTAAAGCTCAGCAACAGACAAATGTGTTTGACCTGCGTGCTGCAGAGGTAACATGAGTGTCAAAATCTCAGCTCAGCAAATGTCTCTACCTGTAAGGCAAGAGCTAAATCGATAATATTTGACTGTTTTTTTTTCTCTCATGGGCTTCACAGACTGGGCTCACTGAAAAAGATTTTTACATTATCACCTTTTCACTTCAATGCAACTGAAAAAATCCTGTGTGTCCAAATCCTTTTGACCCAAGTCTGCTTTTCAGTGGTAAATATAAATTTGAAGGTTGAGGAGCTGCAGGGAACTGCAGCACAATGTAAAGTATAAATACACTCAGGGAGGGAAAAAGCGAGGGCAAAACAAGCTCCTGGCAAGAATCAAAATGTCCTTACTATTATGAAAATACTTAAAGAGTTCATTTGAAACATCGGCATGTGTCCTCGTCATTCAACTAGACCTCTATACCAAACTTCAGATTCTCCACATCTGCCACTTGTGATGTGCAATCTGGGTCGCACTCCTAATAAAAGCCACCGATACTTGCACATAGGTCCTAGTGGGTTCATGCCTGTGTGTGTGTGTGTGTTTTTGCAGTGTAAGCACATGCTGTCCTCCATCTGCTGTTAGATAGAGACCGTTTCCTTTCCTGTGCGGCCGGCCAACCAGCCAGCCTTCCTGTGCCTCTCTGCTCCGAGAGGGGAAATGGGAGCGAAACTGCCACACACACTCCTGACAAAAAAAACCCCAAATCCTGAATAAGGTGTGTACACACGCAGATGCAGCTGGACACAATGATTAAGCTGCCAGTTCTGACACAAACACACTCGCAAATAGTCTCCTCTCCTTTCTCCTTCCTTCCTCCTGAGACTTCGGGCTTTGTTTTCCCGTTCCTCTATCTACTGTACGTTCCCTTTGTCCTCATTTTATCATGGTCACAAACCTCCACGTGTCATTAAACAGCTTTGGTGGGGACTCAAATATTTGAAGGGGATTGTTAAATACAGGAAAAGTAAAAAGCATGGGTGTTGAGGGGCTTTTGCAGCTATAAAACCCACTAAACATGAAATTTTCTATTAGCTACCGAGCACTGGTTGTAATAGCAGTAAATTAATGATACTTATTGAGGCTCGAGGGAGAGAAAATATACAAGACTTCAATCAAATTTAACCAACTAATCAACACGTGGTCTTAATCGGGATGCAAATATCAGTGCAAAGGACTCCTGATCACATCTACACAGTCATACAAATCATAACTAATTACTACTAAGCACTATATAATGCAGTCCTCAGTTCTCACTACAGTTTCACAGCACTATCACACTTCCTGTTTCTGGGTCCTTTTTAACCAGCTGACACAGACATAGACTGGAGCCATGAATCTCCACATTGAGGAAGTGAGTGAACGGTCACAAATGTGCTGGGAAAAAAAAAAGGTCTGTTGAGATGCGGAGGAAAACGCCCCGGAGTTCTGTCCAACTGAAATACTTACCTGGATGAGTGTTGATTCAATCTATGCTGATTCTCAGATCCATAATAGCAGGTCACATGGTGCTGACTGAGTCCAGCGGTCACATTGTCGTCATCGTCTTCGGCGCGGGTTGGATGGAAGGCAGAGGCGGGGAGGGCGGCGTCTGCTCTCACAGGCCGGCGAGGAGAGACGATCCCTGGATCCAGATGGCGGTGGTGGGTGATGGGGTCTAAGCGCTTCACCTCCGGCAGCTCGGCGGGGCCTGAATTTGTGCAGAGCGGCGCCCTGTTCTTCAAGGGATGTCGCTCACCACCTTCGGTTTGAGAAGAGTGAGAAGGACGGACGGCATGTTAGACAATTCACAACGCAGGGAAGGCAAAGAGACAGACGAAGAGGAGACGCTGCAGGATGGGGAGGGTGTGATGCAGTTCCTGTCTTAAAACACAGCAGTATTTAGCAAGAAGAAGAGACTGAGGTTAAGACAGAGGCTGCTTCCCCAAAGACGGAGGCTGCCCTTCAAACACAATGAAGAAGTATGAATGACACCAAGACTCAGAAGGGGCCCAAAGGTGATAGGCAGATGATCACAAGCCACAGTGAACACATGACTTTAAATTAGTCAGCAGAGTCCAATGAGTTCATTATTTTGGGAGTAACATTTATTATTATTGTAAAGTGACTGCGATGCAAATTTGTCTCCCAAAGGCAAGACACTAACCAATATTCACTTTGCATCCGGGCTAACCTCATTTCCAAACTAAAAAATTTAGTGTCCCCAGTAGACTACTGATGGCAGAAATATGCATATCAACATGTCAGATTTAGAGCATACCATATGTGTCATCACCAACCTATTTATCTTGATCTCTGAAAGAGTTTTTTTAATTTTATTTTAGTATTTCAATCTGTTTGGATGAGAAAATACTGGCATGTGTGCTGTGTATAAACCGCAGGAGAGATTGCAGGTTGGTGCCGTCTTATATATATATAATCCCTGCTTTTACCCAGGAGGCCTGAAAAGAAGGTATGAAGGGCAGGGGGTGGGGTGTGAGAAAAAACAGGACAAGGAGCACAATTTATCCACCCGAGAACGCTGAGCAGCCAAAGAATCTGGAGCGAGAGTTTTCCATGTGGAAACCTTGTAGGTACAGTTTTACCTTCAGATGAAGGATTCTGGGTGAGAACCTCACGGCCAGATTAAATCCCTCAAAGTGCGAAGCCGTTTCCAAAACTATAAATTCAGAAGCCCTCACAAATCTCCTTTTCCTCTGCCCTCGCAACTTTGACATTTTCAAGACACCAGGCTTTCGCCTGACAGCGGCGGGGAGCAAACCGACCGGTTGCCATGGCGATCCCCTCGTCTAGCCGAGCAGGAGGGAGGTGGGTTGTAGCCCCCCCCCCCCCCACACACACACACACACACACTCTTTTTCTAGGCTGTAACTATAAATTGACACATCTACCAGACCCCTCCCCATCTCCACCCCTCTCCCACTGGTGCAATGAAGACAGGCAGTCAACATTTGCTGTATGACAGTCTGGAAAATGAGGTGTCATGCCTGAGGATTTCCATGACGGCCAAATAATGGTACGGGCTACAGAGTCCACGCTCAGAAGGGGGGATAGGGTGGACTGAAGATGGAGACTGTATTAAAAAAAGAAAGAAAAAAAAAAGACCATTTTGTCATTTTGTTGAGCCTGCAAATAGTTTCAGATTTACGGCTAAGTTCCTGGAAAGCACTGTGAGTGGGAGCGCTACGCATCATATCATCTCGAGTTCATAAATAATACGGATCTGACGGTGTGTAATCAGATCAAGCACGTCACTGAATAATAGAAGAACCTTCCTGTAATGCAATCGATGCTCGAGAGCAGCACAGCAGCACATGAAAGCTGCAGAAAACCACTGATGTGTGCGCACAATCCAGTCATGGCCCTAAAAAAAAGGCCGGGGTCACCATGTGTGCACTGACTGGGCACAGTGCCTCCAACTGTTGCTACGGTGACAGTCCCAGCCGGGCCAGCAGGTAGCGGCCACTTGAAAAAGGTGAGAGAGGGTAGCTGCTGGATGTTGGAGGTGAGAAAAATAAGACATAACAGACCTTCGCTTGTTCAACAAGCCTCCACAGGTTGTGCTCTAAAGGTGGGGGAGAAACTCCCTCCCTCATCTTCTCTGACTGACAACAGCACGATCATGTTGACTTTAGAGTTTATTTGAGGGGGGAAGCAGGGGGCGCCGTGGCTCAGAGCGTGTGCAGTGAACAAGGCGGCGCTTCATGACTGGACAGCCGTCACTGTCTCGCTTCCTCACAGGCATGTGGCAAGTGATTACCACAGTGCATGTGATAAACACCACAAACATATTATAGTCACTTACTACTTTATTTGACTGGGCGGCCACCATGTTCTCAGTGAAGTACAGAGAGAAACACTTACAGATAAGATGCCCTTTTAAAAGGGCCTAACTAAGAAATCATTTACAAATGGGCACTGATTGTTATTCTTACTCTTGTTGTATGGACATACAGAGACAAGACAGAAAAAAAGAGAAACTAGAGGCAGATAAAAAGCACTCGAGTTCCTGGTATCTTAAAGATGCAGGAAGTCTGTAACAGCTACTGTCGATAATAAGAGCTGTTTTTCCGGCTAATAAACACGGACTGCAAAAACACTCCTGCCTTCTACTTAACATTAATAACCTGAGGTGAAAATTCATTTCACATTCAATATGAACTAACCTGAAGAGTTTGTACGGGGGCATTAATAACAACACGCTGTCAGCACACACAAATGACAAATCATCACTGCCTGGCACTCTATCTGATCTGAGGTCACAGAAGCAATGTTGTATTTGGATGTGCGACTTCTCTGCGGGTCTGAACTGCTCGAGTACAACGTGTGGGCTGAAAAGTAGAAAACCAACTTTCAGCGAAAACTCTCACACAGCTGCTACTTCCCTGACAAGCCCCTAAGTTCAGCTGGAGCTACATGGCACCGAGGTGACGAATAGCAGCTCAAAGGGAGATACCTCCCTCACCTGTGCCCATACAACACACACACACACACACACACACACACACACACACACACACACTCATCCACCTCTCTGGGGTTGTGGTCAATCAGATTAGAGCATCATACGGAGATCTCCAAGTGCATCAACACAAATCCATTTATAGAGATAAGCTTTGAGGGGAGTCGCCGCCATACACACAGACACAAACACAACACAGAGCCAGGGTGAGAGAGAGCTGTCGCTTCACTATCAGCACACAACACTGTGTTTACAGATGTGCTCTCTGACCTGCCACTGTGTGTCACATCCAAAAGAAAAAAAACCAGTCACACCATGTAGAAGTTCAGGACCTCATGCACCTTCATGCAAAACAAGAGAGATTCAAGCTCGGGCAATAAAGACAATGTGAACGCGCCTATTTTCTAAATACCGAGTTACAGGAAATAATAGAAAATACAGTAACAGGAAGGTGATTTAATAAGAAGGCTTTAATTGGAACAGAGCAGCAGGAAGAGTCTACATGATGTAAAAGTGAGAGAAGGGAACCACCACCCGTGGATGAAAACTGCAGCAGCAGATACTCTGATGAACAGCGAGGCAGGAAACAAACGCATGCCTCTGAGATCAGGCGAGAGCAGAGCCGCGTCCCCAATGAGCCGTCCACACATTGTGCGTTTAACGTTCCAGAGAGAGGACAAGCAGCGACACAAGGAGCGCGATCTTTGTTTGTCTGAGGCTCCCTCGCCCAAGCGCCTCGCTTTCTAAACACGCCGGTGTGTCTTGGCATCCGGGAGCGAGCGACTCGCCCTTTTAGCCAAAGCAAGCAGGATGTGAATGTGATAGTATCATATAGCAGCTCCTCTAAACTTGGCAAACGTTGCCATAATCAAATATCTGGAAATTTCCTAAAGGGCCCGGGCAGGACTAGATCATTTACAGGATGGCCGTGTGCGTGACAGACTGCATCAATAGTGTGATTTATTTAGTGGACAGCTAAATGAGAGCCCTGATTCAATTGTCACCTGTGGCTCTCGCAGATCAATAACCAATGGAGCGATGGAATAAGCCTCTGCAGTGTAAGAAAGAAGAGAACAAAAGCGCCACAGAGGCCAGGTGCAATGACTTCTAGATGATTCGCAAAAAATGTGTGTATTTACCGTTTAAGCTCTTATGAGGCTCATATTTCATATATGTTAACATCATTAAAGCTTTGTGTGAGAATCTCTTTTTCTGGTGTATCATTATGACAATGAAGCCTGACCAACAACTCCAATACATTTTCCCAATTGAGGAACTGGTGCTAAGTCGTTTTGGTGCTTATAAAGATGCTTGCTAACATGCTAAGCTAAGATGATTAACAAAATACTTGATACAACAGGCTAAGAATGTAGTCTGATGCAAACTATAGATGTATTTGATTGTTGCAACCTGCAACCTGTGGCTATAGCATATATATATATATATATATATATATACACACACACACACACACACACACACACACATATATATATATATATATATATATATATATGTATGTTGTTTACAGTATTGTTTATTTAATGTCAGAACAAACTGTGGTTTCTTTAATCAGTAATGTGCTGAAAGTGTGTGGGAGTCCACCGCTCGTCATCATATTACATTCTCCTACACTCTAGATTACACGCTACTTCAGCTGAACAACAATAAGAAGGATGATCAGTCTGGACAGCTCATCAGACCAGTTCTGAGTCTCAGTCCCAAGATACAGACGTGACTTACAGCCGGCCAGGGGCCCGAAAAAATCTCAGTCCTCCGTTCCTCATAACTGCAGCGTGTAAAAACAGACATTATTCAGCCTTCCGTCCCACAATCCCATACACATCCCCTCGGCGGTGGTGTCTCTCTTCCCTTCCTCCCCTCACATCCCTTCCCAAAGCTTATTCTCCCGGGTGCCTGGGAGCATTGAAGACAGAATGGGGTTAGGATTTAAACAAGTCCCCAGCCGAGGATTCCCGGCAACACTTAAACTCCATGAACCCCACCTGGTAAATATTCATGACAGTGAAACAGTGGTACTCCAGGACAAGTGGCGAGAGACAAACACACACCGACGGTTACAAATCACCCTCTGATATGCGCACGAGGACGTGAAACCCACGCACGGAGACTGACATTAATGGGCATGTGAGAAACATGTACGCCCACACAAAGGGAAGAGCTATCCCTGTGTATATCTGGCTACAGCCCAGGGCTACATGTCTTGTCTGTCTGCACAACCTTGTCTGGGAATGGAGATGTTTCACATGTCAGAAAGAGAAAGAGGAAGCGAGCCATGAACGCCTCCACATCTTCCACAGAGAACTGCCAAAAGAGTAGGAACTGGAGAGTGAAATAAAAACACAAATCAAGCTGTGAAGTAACGCAACAATGTGCTTCCTCAGACATGGGTATAATTATCCACTTCAGACTGTTGCTACAGAAAGGTCAGGCTGTCTTTGGGATTGATTAACACATACATCAGCAAAAAAACAAACCAAAAAAACACAAGAATTGTTTAAGTGTAGCTCCAGAGGGCACGCTCCAAACCCTGCTGTTCCTCTGCTACTCACTAATCTGACACCCCCTCCATGTCTCTGTCATTGTATGAAGCTGACTGAGAGGACTCGCTGTCCGCAAGCAGGAAGAGAAACAGTTTAGATCATATCCTGTGTGTGAGCTGTGGTTTTACGGCCAAACACGAGGGGTATAAAATTAGCTGGACTGTGAGAAAAGAACAAGGGTGGAGAGAAAAGACATATATTACAAAAAAGAAGGACAAAAGGATACAGGAGAAGGAAAGACTGGAACTGCTCTGGGCACAGAACACAGAACACAGATGCCATGGTTTGCTCAATGTTGTGTGGCACGTTAAGCCAGATTAGAAGAGGAAATGGCCCACTAAAACTGCATATGTGCGGGCTATGACCTAGAACATTTACTGTGGGTACGTCTCACGCTCATAATCCAAGTATTAGTTTTCTAAAATCATTCATTCTGTATTAAACGTTGAAAAATACCAGACCACTGCTGACTTAGACCAGTGGGTTAGTGACCGCAAAAGAAAAAATAAAAAAAGGTATGTAGCCCTGCAGCATTGTACTCAAAAAGTAGATGAAATAATAGGAAACGATTTTTCAATTTGACAAGTGTTTAACCCTGCAGCAACAGATTTTGTTGGGGCACTCGGGAGCAGCAAAAATGAGCTGTAAATAAAGAAAACACTGCTTCCAGTTGGGATTCAGTGGGTTTGCCGCTGTGTGTGTAGTGCGGCGGGTTTGATAATACAGTTTGATAGGAGTCGCTTGAACATCCATTTCACTTTGGAAATCAATTGCTAGTGCCAGTCTGTCCTACTTGAGCTTTATCAGGAGCGAGGTGACTGATAGCGGATTGACTGGCCTGCACTGCGGACACGTCTGGTACAGAAAGCCCCCCCCCAGATACTGCCTAGAAAAAAATATGCCCAGGACAGGAAGTAAGAGCTTATAGGAAAGAGCCTGTGAACTTAAATCAACAGGATGTGGATGATTTGAAGGGGGTAACATCCACAGTACTTGAGAGTAGTGACCGGCCACGCCTGGAGTGGAGTTCACAAACCTCTTAGTATCTTTTTCTTCAAAAGGCATCACTTCAGCTGATCTACAGGCAGGGCTGTGGGCGTCAGTAAATACTGTAATCTAGCCATCAGACAGAGGGGAACTTGCACTCCACACCCTACCCTCCTTCCAGGAAACGGCCGTGTAAATACACTGTAAATACTCGGCTGAATGACCATCTGATGTGTAACGTGAAACGCGCCGAAGGCCGCGGCTTGGAGGGCAAAAGGCTCCGATTCGCCGGGCCGGCGGCAGATTGCACCTCGATGCTTCTAAAAATGAAAGTTAGGGTGGAATTTCATCTCTCACTGCAGACATGCATTTCATTAAGAGGCCGAGAGAATTGTTCTTCAGGGCACCGCCTCACTTCAAACAATATCAAAAACAGGATTTCTTCATGAATCGCTAAATTATCCATTCTAATCCATTTTCCTAGCAGTGCTACAACAACCCAGAGGGAAATCACAACTGGAGGAGCTAAGAGATGAGCGTTGCTGTGGCACTCTATCTTTTAACAGGTAACAGGAAATTGGCCATTCAGCACATCATCTACAGCAGCGGCTCCAGTCATCCGACGGACTGATGGATGGCGAGTCACACTCGAGCTGCGACACCATTGATTTTCTCCTCATACAACCCAAGACCGCTGACTCAAGATAATGTTACCTTTTTTTTTTTTTTTTTTTTAAAGGTTTCAGTGTGATATTGTGGTGATACATTTGTCCCATGAAACTGATAAATGAGTGCAGGCAACATTAACAGGTGAGATTTATTTGCAAGGCATTGATTTATTCGTCGGGTAATTTACTTTCTTTATAGTTTATCATTAAATGTGTTTTTTCTTCTTCATTTCTGCTGCAGTATCAGGCTTTTAAATAGATTATTGAAAAAGCTGCAAAACTCCAACTCTCACCTAAGACTGGCTTCCTTGTAGGCAAATTAAAAGCTGTCTTGTGTATCCATAACTGTCCTGACTGTGAAATACTGTAAATTTCAATGAACGTAGGTGCCATTTAATGACATTTCTCAGTATTTATCACATCACAGTTGATCGTGATGATATCAACGGCGATTTTGTTGTTAGCTTCCACTGATCCAAAACGTCAACGCTCTTCTTGCTCTTGTGTTTAAACCAGACTACCCTAAATATCGCTGTGCTCAGCTCAAGTGATGTTCGGTAAAGCCACATCTCCTCACAGTCCACAAGACATGACTTTTTCTCTCTGTCCGGAGCCTTTCATCCACACTGAGCCACAGCTGTTTCACACGCAAAGACTTGATTTTTTTTTCTTTTTTGAAAGTCTGGCCAAAAATGAAAATGCCGCTTTAGCAGCACAGATGGGGAAGCAAGGTACATCTGTTCAGACATGGTCATGAGTGGTGCAGAGGCATACCTGAGAAAAAAACAGTTTGCATTGTGCAATTTGTTGTGTGAAGAGTGAAAAAGAAAAAGCTGGAAAGAGAAGTTAAAATTTAGCATACTCTCTTTTCCCCTTACTCACACCTGGCTGCTCTGCACACAATGCATGTGCTTGGTGGATTATCTGGGAAAGTTGCAAAGAAAGTTCCTGATGCTAATATCAGGGGGGTGAAGGGGCTGCAGCTGCATTTGATAAATTTAATGAATTACTCTGTTTTCAAGCTCTAATTTTTCATGTTTCTCAACTGGCAGCATTTACTTATTGATCCATACAGACAGAAAACAGAGAGAAAGTTAAGTATGACATACAACAAAGGTCCCTGGTTTATTTTTGACAATGTCTGATGCAATTTATCTGTTCCAGCATATGTTTTAAACGTTTATCAGCCACGATAAAATCAGTACTTCCTTCTTATTCAGTAATCATGTATTCATTAGTGTATGAGTTGCCATGGAGATGAGGAGGGAACAGAGTGACGGACTGAGACTCCTGCTCCTTCACAGTCATTGGCTGCGATGCACAGTTTTGTTGTTTGTCGAGCAAAAGAGATTAAAAAAAGAAGAAGAGATCTGGCCATTTTCCCCCACACATGCTGGTGTTCCCAGATTCAGCTGGCTTAGCACGGATGTCGTCTTCCTGATTGCTCTTGTCCAGCCAGGATCAGGCTCAGCCATCACCGAAAGGATGAAAGCTCGGGGGCTCGTCAGGGAGTCGTGCTACTTGTCACGGGGATTCCTGTTGTGGATCGCTGGAAAGAGCTGTAAACAAAAAGGCCCACGTGCACGGCGCTGAAGAGAGGAGATAAGAAGATGTAGGAGGGGCTTCGATGAAGAGGAGGAGGGGGGAGGTTACTGATCATTGTGCCAAGCCAGCAGCTGTGTGATGGATTTCACACGCATCTTCCCGTCTATCTCTGCATCCCTTTGTGTCCAGCAAAGAGCAAAAGAGCCCCGTCTAAGCACACAGAGGAGGCTCACCACTTCACCATTCATGTCATTTGCCCTCACTGCGTGTCGTGTATGGGTGAACAAACACACCCCCGTGGTCCTTCCACATTGCTCAACGCAAGCATGTAATCATTGTGTTTGTCAGCCACACTGGTCTCTGGCAAGAATATTTTCAGGAATAAAAGAGGAACAAATGGAAAAAAAGAGAGAGAAAACATTGAGCTGGTTGAATTCAGAGTGAATCCGTGGATATATCTGACAAATCCAGTGACACGACAGCCCTGAATTGTGGGTGCTGGTATCAGACCAGCGCAGCGTCTTGGCCGTGCAGCACACAAAATCTGAACAGGATATTGCATCCCTCATGACATAAGCCATAATCAGTGACATTACACAAGCAAATAACAGCAGAGATGCCATGTCAGCCTCTCCAGAGGGTCAAAAATGTGAGGATTAGACTGTCATTAATACTGAATCTGGATTATAGCAATCCTGAGGCAGCTCTATAGCCACAGATTACTTCTATCCCAGCCGCAGCAATGAAAGACAATGGCACTTTTTGTTCCCTGAGAACTGACAGTACCGTATAGTAACAAAAGAAGACTCATTTCTAATAGGGTCAGGAGTGATTAGACAAGCAGCGTTCCCGGCAGCCCGTGGAGGGGCCCACGATCCCCCAGAATCCCCCAGAACCAGACTGGATTTTTCAGATTACAATTTCACCAACTCCAATTAGCCTATTAGCATAGTTAGCTGTTGTAAAATGGGTAAAGAAAATGGCAATAAAGTGTCTCGGCTGCGACTTTTGAGGATGTTTCATTACAATACGGGCCTGCAGTAAAAAACAGATTAACAGCATACGTCTTTGCAGGATACATCAGAGTGGCGCTTTACTGTCATAAAAAAAGGCACCCGACTGTCTAGACATCTTCACCAATCTTGCGATGGCAGCCTATCTGTTATGGTCGTCGTGAGCCCTGTTGTGCTTTTGATGCATAATTTATTAGCCCCCCACAAAAAGATTTTACACCAAGACCTCTGAGACTGCACTGAAGCAAGCGCTGAAGCAGATCACAGTATCGGTTTTGTGTCTGGCAAACCTGACATGCTTCATCACAACTCATCTCTCTACAACTTCAAGTCAAAACTCAGAAATATACTAAACGGTCTGCTATCTCAGCTCATTATTGAGGAAATATAAACCATGCTTTAAAAAAAGTTTGCAGTTTAATGTTGTTGTGACACAAACAGTAGAGTAGATGTTTTGCTTTGTTATGTATATTAAAGAACCGGTCCAATACCTCAGTTTTTGTTAGCATTCACGAGTTCACAATGAAACACGCTTTTATTTCAAAAGGAAGACACAAAGTGAAGAGACAGAGAGAGGATCAGTGGGACTAAACAAAAAGTGAAGACGGGAAACACTGAGACTGAGGGGACGGGGGAGAAAGCAGGGGGGGGTACAACAGATCAAATCAGCCAGCGTGACCTGTCCTCGCCCAACAAAAACAAATGACATCAGAGTAGCTGCCAATCAGCTGACGTGCCTCGTGTGGCTGACGTTCTGCCATAACCCCACCAAAAGAAGAAAAACTGCTCACTGTTATTGTATCATGGATTAGTAATCTCACATAATACTCTGATACAGAAATATTCTTCATTGTAACTTCCCTCGCAGGCGAACAAGGACAGCCTTTTGTTTTCCATTTAAAAATCTCCCCGCTGTGAAGCGATTCAACAAAACATCTCATCCTAATTCAATTCCAGGCGTATTGAGGGGAATCAATTTGGAGGGGGGAAAATTTAGAAGCAATTACAGCACTTGATACGGGCGGCCCTAAACGAACATAATTAGATGCAGCTCTGAGCCAACGATCTCACCGTGATCTCATTGGCTGGAATCATCACCTGTCATTGCAGCAGACATCATTGTGAACCTATGGACTGCACTGCAAATTGAACATCAGGAATCAAACCGGATTCCCGTTGATCACTAAACCTACTAAACCCCTCCCCCGAATATCACGTTTTACTTAATACTGCATTTTGGTAGAGTTTAGATACCAACTAATTGTGTATGTGAATAAAACTTTTTTTGTAGTTTTGCTTTAGAAACCAGGAGAGGCACGCTGGAGAGTGCTGACAGAAAATCATTTAGAGTCTGGTGAGCATCCAAAAGGTCAAAAGCAGAGTACACTCCTTCTCATCAACCCACCTACTCTTCCAGGACAAGCCTGTTTAATCATCCATTTCTGTCACACCCGAGACAGAAGACGATTTTAATGAGAGCTATATGGACAAGAAAAGGGGGCCTCTCCTGCACTAGAAATAAAACACAAAATAATGAAATGCAATTTGATTTACTGCATCTGAATTCAGTGAGCAACACCAACTGTTTCAGCGCAAAGCGACGCAACTTTTTCTTGTTGATTTCTCCTGAGAAACTGCTCCGCTCAGCAGGTTTTATGACAGTGAGTGAGTGAGTGCCTGTGCAACATTCTCTAATGACGTCCAGCCTGTTTGACACAGGGATAAAGTGACAAGCCACAGAGATCTGTAACTGACAAAACACTTGGAAGTTTTGCAACGAGGGCCCAGGCAGTAAAATGCCAAGCTGCATATTAACCAGGAAAAAGCCTGAAAAACGTGGAACATTGCAATGCACTGAATCACTTGAGGGGAAGTCCACGTCTGTCTGGGATGTGGGGGGCAGCAAGAAAAGGAAGAGCTGACTCAACAAAGCAAAACGGTTTTACTCCCCTTAAGCATCACTGTGATGTAATGCAGGGAGTATGTTTCCCTTTTTCTATTCTAAGTTTTCTTATTAATCCAAATGTCCTCCCAAATTAAATGCTTTGTCCAAAACCCAGAGAGGTTCAATTTACGGGTGTGGAAAACAGAGAAAAGCAGCAAATCCTCACATGTGTCCCCCCCCCCCAACACCACCACCACCACCACCACCACCACCCCAGCAGGATCTGAAAGAAACCTAATTGGACACATGCAAATGAAAGACGTGTTAAAAATTCCTCTTCATCATGGAGGGATGTGTTTCGGCACCAGCGACCACAGCTCCCTGTGTTTTCAGGCTTCCAGTTGTGCATGTGGTTGCAGCTTGAGCTGAATTATATACACCCGCCACTCTTTTTTCTCTCTCATCCCTCACTCTCTCTCTTCATTTCCCCGCCACAGCCTACACCCAACGCCCCCACCCCCAAACGTATTTCGACAATAACCAATTAGAGGTGCAGGAATGCAGGGTGAAATGCGTGGCCTGGAGCATGTAGGATTTTTACATCAGACTCCACACTGATATGATAGTAACAACATGGGTGGGGGAAGCTATAAAAACAACCCTCTGCTTCACCTCTCCCATATTTTTTTGGAGCTCACGGCAAATGACAGCCCTGGCGGCGGCTAGCCGTATCAAGCCACCGCAGACAGACTAATGAAAACAATCAAGCCGAGCCGCGGGAGCTCTGGCTGTTCTCGGGTCCAAAGTGCACACCGACTGCTGCAGCCGCACAGGAGGAACGGCAAGCGGCTCGAGCCAAACATGATGAAAATGGACTCCAACTAGTCTACACTAATGAGTTTTTGCCATGAGACTGAAGGCATCTCTCTGGCTAACTAAGCGGCTAACTCGTCCCCTGCTGTGGCCCAGCTGCTGGGTGTGATACTACAGTAATGAATCGGTAGCCTTTTATTTATTTCGTGTTGTGGTTCAGCCCGGTCGGACAGGCATCGCCGATGGCTCAGGCGGCCCCAGCCACATGTCGGATTTAGTTCAAAACGTGGCCGAGGACACAACAGACTGAGCATTTGCCTCCAATCAAACACAACAGGCCGATTTAAAAAGACCAAACAAAAACACCACAGCTCGCAACACAAAGCGGGTCCCTGTTTGGAAACAAAATCCCAGCATGCCGTGCCTCTGCCGTAGCATCCACTGCCTGCCTCCTCGTCTTGAACTAGTTCATCGCAGGGAGTCATGAAAGACTGCAAATGAGGGAGTGTCTTAGTGTGTTCACAGAGCAAGGCGTTTCCCCCTCCAGGGAGGACAGATCTGATGATCAAATGCTTTCCTGTCTCCTTGTTGAGGACCTCTCCACAGCAAACATGGGGGGGTTCAATCTGTCATGTCAGCCATGTGTCACACTCTGCTGCCCACCAGCTCTGATAAAAAAGGCCTAAATATGTACAGTCAAGAGAGATTGCACTTGCAAAATGTAAACAAGGAAATGTGTAACTAATTACGCACATTCCCCGACACACACATTTTGGGAAACATTGTGTGCAGCGAGGTCAATACACCGATACAGTCGCACAGCACAACCAGGTAACGGTTAATAAGCTGCGTTTCACTCGTGCGGCTACTTTCTTTGAGCCATGAGGACATGTCAGCGGCACAGGAAGTGCTGCCATTTATAAATGAGAGCAACACGGGTACACAAATGTTTTCTAAAGCGCCAGTGTGATTTCCAGCAGGATAACAAATCAGGCATTGTGCACACACGCAGAAGCCCCACGGGGGGGACGCACACTCCCGGCGTTAAAAATACATATCTCACAATGCATATTTGTTTTGTGCTTTAAGCTCCAGATGGGGGGAGAATGTAAGCGAGGAGGAAGCGGGTCTGAACAATTCATAATTCACCAACGGTAAATTAGACGTTTGTGTGAAGAGCCACCCACTGACTGAGCCGGGCCCACAAAGAGAAACTCTGTGCGACGCGCAGCCGTGGGACACGCCGTTATTATGATTACCCTGATCTCTCACATCGTTTTCCTCCCTGTCTTGGTTCTGTCGGTCGGAGCAGCGGGGAGAACACTCGACGGCCGCCTGTGATCCCTGCTCCTCGCCAGCCAACACACAACCGCCTCCCTGTAGGGAGGTGAAACAGGGAGGCCCCGAGGACGAGTGGGCGGTTAGATTGTTAGCGCTGCAGTATATCCCCGAGACTTGTGGTGCATTACTGATAAAACACCTCCAGAGGACGTGGCACCTACTTCTTGTATTTTTTTAATGATGTGATGCTCATTTGAGTGGGATGCCTTTGTCTTTGCTGCACCAAGCAACAAATTTAGCTCAGTAGAAAAAACAAACATGTACTTGTAACTGCAATGTATTGATACCAATTTACCATGGTAACTAATCTGTTATTTGAGAATGTTCAAAAAACTTTTTAATAAGCATAATTTACTGGAGACAATGTCCCGTTTCCGCAGGTGAAGCTATACCTCCGCATGCAAGACAATGAAGAGGAAAAATGGAAGGTACATGCAAATGAGCCACTGATTATGCAGAAGGTTGCTGAAAGTAGAAGGCGATTTTCACGTCATTTTAGCAGACTTTTACTCCTTTTATGATATTCAATAAATTCTTTTTTTTTTTAAATAATGTAATATACTATAATAACAATAATAATAATAATAAGTAGTATAATAATCAAATGTCCCTTCCTTGTAAGTGAATGGCGTGGATCTGGCATCATCACAAAAAAAAAAGGCTTTGGCGGCAAGTGTTATTGTGTGCTTTCCCAGTGGGAAAACATATTGCATGACCAAATGCTGCGATGATTAGCAACATACATACAGTATGGCGAGGCAATATCATTGTATAAATAAGCATGGAATCACATGCACATTAAAAAAAAGTAAAGTATGTATATGGAGTTCTGAACCTGCTGCAAAACAGCAGCTTTCAGATTAGATCTCCACAGGTGAAGGTCAGCGAGACAAAACCATGGTGTGAGCTGTTCTGTTTTTGTTTGTAATCTCTACTCAGATGATTACTGCCAACTTTTTCACATGCTTTCTGAGCATTAAAACAATGCGTAGTGCAAAAGTCAGATTCAGATGAAAAGTCAACCTTACGGCACCCTTCATACTCAACTTTTTTGTGTATCTGTTGAACTTTACTTAAATCTGAATTTAGTCAGAAAGAAATCGGAGGAAAAATGAACATTGTACATGAGGGTGATTTTCCCTCTCATAAATAGCTGTTCAATACCATCACATAACAGCAGCTGAAATTACATCCTTAAACACTGACAGGAATTCAATAACATGAAGCACGATCGAGGTCCCTCCCCTCGTCTTATTTCCAACATGCCGAATGATCCGGACTGCCTTTAACCTTGGTCGCTTATATCATGGCGGACAGCTCTGATTATCGTCCCGTGCGTTAGTGCTCGCCGGAGCCTCGCATGCCTATCAGCATGCAGGCCATGTCAGCTCACCCCCTGACTTTGGGCTCACTGCTGCATCAAACCACGCTCACTCAGGCACATTCATCACCGTCAAAAAAAAAAAAGGAAGAACGAAGGCCTCGATGCCAAAAAGCTTCCCGAGGAGTCAGAAGTTAAAAGGTGCTTGTCATGAAAGCTGACCTTGCACGACAAAAAGTGACAACCTGCACATTGAGCTGATGCCTGTTGCTGTCACTGCAGGCCTTTGTGATGTGATCTGCACACTTGTAATTATTACACGTCTCAGGAAAACCGATGTTAAACAAGAAGCGAGCAGCAGCGAATGTGAAGGAATAAAATAAGACTCCTGTATTTGTATTCAGTGAGTCTGCACAGAACTGATGATGTGTTAAAAACTCTGTTTATCTGACATAAAGATCAAATAAAATAAGCAGTCCCTCTGAATTACCCTATTGTGCTTGCGTGAAAATGGTCACTGGCGGTTGTCCAGCGCCTTCAAAACTGCGCCATCTTGCTGAAAACACACATATTGAAGGGCTGACGCGATGATCACAAACAACTCTCTGTGTAGCAGCCTTGAAAGAATGAATAGGAAATGGGTTGCTTTAGTAAGCATCCATTATTCATTAAGCACCGTTCTCGTCCATGTCAACAACCTCAGGAGTGACACAGCTCTACATTATTTTCTCTTTCTCTCACACCCAGCTTTCATCTCACAGCCACATGATGAGCGGCCGAACACGAGGAGCCCGTGAACATCCAGCGCAGCACTTTTCGAGCCCCGCCGTATTCGATGTCAGACTTTAAAATTATACGAGCCGACATTAACGTTGGAGTAAAGTCAGGAGCAATTTACAGGGTGCAGCTCTGCCTGCCGTGGGGTCGCAGAGTCACACACGAGTCAAACCATTTTGTGTGGTTCATGAGATCCAGAACTTCCGTAACCCCGCAAAGCCAGCGGGTTTCTGCCCCATGATCCAGCTTCAACATTTTAACTGTAATATTTCCAAGAAGATAGCCACATTATCATGATAGTATAAACATAACTTTAGATTAATTATCATGCAGTACATTCTAAAAATAAACTATAATAAATATAATAATACTGAATTGCTTAATGTCCCATTTTGAGGTTCCTGTACTTTGAGTATTTCCTTGTTCTGCTCCTGCTCTCCATTTATTTGACAGCTTCAGGTACAAGTTACTTTGCAGCTTTAGGTTGATAATGCAAAAAATAATCAACAAATAGCCAGCAACAATAAATCATATGATCCTCCTTGTCTACTTTGGTTGCTAGGCCAAACTCTGCCTCCAGCCATATGACACAGAAGAAACTGCTCTTTTCTCAGTGTCAAGACTGCATCGCTTGGATCGAGTCTTTACACAGCCACAAAGCAGTTGGGCAGCAGAGACATGCAAATGGTGTGTGACCCCTCCCAACATAAGGGGAAGAAGAGAAATCTGGATGTTGTATTGCCGGCTGGAGATGATGGCATCATAAATAAAGAAAGAGCCAAAACCTGCAGTGCGAACTACCTGAGCTGCCACCTTGCATGAAGAGAGGACAGTACTGCGCAGAACCTGTATCTATTACAGGCCGAGGCTGACGACAGAAGTCGAAAGAAAGCGTCGAGACCTTGATGCGTCTGCGGCCCGGCTTCAGAGTTTATGGTGCTGCAGAAATGATGGGAGATAATCACTCTTTCTATATGCACCATGGCCGTGTGAGACACAGCCACGCCCGCTGTGCTTGGAATCAATTAAAAGCTACTTTACATGTGCATGTGTGCAGAAGAGAACATTTCAGTAGCTCAACACTGGCTTAGTGACATATTTTACAGAGACGTTAAACAACAAGTATATGCCTGTTAAGAAACATCAGTAGTTCCACCACACGCACAGGTTATCTGCATCATAAATTACACATTACCATAAACATAACGCTGTCTAGGAATGTGTGGGCGGAATGTCTAGCGTGCATATTAAATGACTGCGTCTCAGGTTCACACTAAATAAACCGCCCTCAAAGAAATCCACAACGGCAGAATCTTTTTCCCTCCCCGGCCGCCCTTTGTTTGCCACGGCAAACCTAATATTTGCTTTTCTCCCTGTCATTCATTCAGATTTTTTAAAAAAAGAAAAAAAGAAAAAAGGTGGAGTGAAACGAAAGTCAGAGCTGGAGATGTTTGCTTTCACTTCAGTTAAGTCGGGCCAGGCAGCTGAGGGAGTTCAGCTCTTCTGGGCTCCACCCTGATTTACCCCGAGCAGGTCACCAAATCAGTTTGCCGTACTAAAAAAATAATAAAGGAAACAAAATCTGATCTGTCCGCACAAAACCCTCAGATCTTACAGGGTTTCAACAATGTGTTTCTCCCCCTCTTTGGAGATTCATGAAACAACTGCAAGGTCACCAGCTCAATCTCCCAGACTCCTGAGCTCTTCTGAGAGCTTTGTTGTGTACTTTGTAATGTGCTCATGTAGCGACTGACAGAAACACAATAGAGAAACTATGTGTTGCCTGGAGGGAGGAATACACCCATATCACTACTTGTGGAGTGACATCATGCAGTACTTCCCTGGGCTATACTCCCTTATTCAAACCAGGAGGGCTCCAACCCAGCGGTTCCCAACCTGGAGGTCGGGGGCTCCTACGGGTCCTACGGTAAACCCGAGGGGTCGCACGATGACGACACTGACACAAAGATATTTCTGCTGCACAGAATCTTGTTTGATTTGGGCACTGGACACCTCTTCACGCCTCCAGAGACAGAACAAAAAAAAAAAAAATCACTCTCTCTGGCCGAAACGCTCACATTCCCAGAACACACTGAGGCAATGGGTCACGAGCCATTAACCATTTTCATTACCAATTAACCTGCCAATTCTTCTGTCGATTAATAAATAAAAAACATCAGAAAATTGCAAAAATGTGAAAAATGCTCCTAGAGCACAAAGGGAAGTCATTAAACATGAGTCTTAACCCCCAAATGTTTCATTTAAAACAACAAACTACCTGTGGGATTTCAGGAGCTGTGACACGATTTGGGAATGACAGACTAGAAGCTTTCAAAAAGATCTCTCTCTCTCTCTCTCTCTCTCTCTCTCTGTCTCTCTCTGTCTCTCTCTGTCTCTCTCTGTCTCTCTCTGTCTCATGTGCTCGGCCCTGCAGATATCTCAGAGGAACTCACAATGCCTCCTTTGAGCAGATGGCCAATGACTTCTGATGCATCTGAAACGGAAGAACCTTGATCTCTGCCCAGCTGTTTCGACGCCGCAGTGATCCGATCCGAGTCTCAAACAAAGCCGACGGTAAACAAACGCAAATCTGCACAGCTGCAGTTTGTACATATTTCAATCATAAGCCGCAGCAGTGGCTCACTTGTCCTCAGCAGCAGCAGCAGCAACAGTAGTGCTGGCCCTGGGTGTAACAGATCAGATGGTGGTGCTGCTGCTGCAGGTAGCAGTTTGCACAGCTGTGGACTGCCCTTATGGCAGCCACGTGTTTTATTGGGCATCCTGTGATGGAGACCCGGCCTCTCTGTGTCTCTCTGGTGAGGCTTCAGGGATTTTGAGGACACCCCCCAGGCAGGAAGCAATACATGCCCTGTTTCTGCTCTCACTTTGCTCTTTAGGGACCGTTGTCCATCACGGCTCCCACTTTGGTTCTTTTGAAATGAAATGCCACAGCTCATACAAGCTGCACGCGGCTCCCCGGCAACCTCTCCTCCTGATCACTGATCAGGAGCTTTTAAACCAGACTCCCTGGTTAAACGAGGGTTAGATTTTTATCTCCTCATGCTGCATGACTTCTAGGATGTTTTATCATTACTAAGCGTGATGCCAGAATCCAAAGGCAGGCTGCAGGGTTCGTATTCTGTAGCACTAGCCGCAAGCACAAACAAGCCTACGGTTGCAACACGCTGCAGCTTAATGTGCTTCAGCAAGCCTCCACTAAAGCAGGCAGAAAAATAACAGGTTGGATACGAATGCTGTTTCAATCAAAAGGAAAGCTTCTCCTACGATTTTCCCCGTGCCTAATTTATGAGCCCATCTTCTGAGGCCGGCTACGACCGTTTCCGCGGGCAAATATCTGACAAGTTACTGGGTCAGACCAGGCTCGTCTGTAATTCTCGAGACTTTATACCAATTAGTTCCTTCTCCGCCTATTTGAGCAAAAACGCGTACCGTCAAGCAGAGTGTAGTTAATGTGGTTTCAGCCTCGGAGAGAGCGCTGCACAGCGTGCCATCTCGCCGTTCAGCTCATAGTTAGAATCGGAGCGTTAGGGAGAGGCAGCAGAGAGGCGGAGGGTGGGCGAGCTGCGGGGATTAACTCCAGGGCCCAGCAATTTCAGGTTTACGCCCGGCAAGCTGCGTCGCTCCAGGTACGCGCTGGTCGTCCCTCGCCACCTCGCTCGCTGTGGATTTCATTAATCGCCACATCTGTTCATTTCACGCAGCACACTCACGCCTCAATAACACACGTCAAGCATTCCAAAATGCCATTTTACAGTTCTAACTATAGCTGGGGAAAAAAAAACTGGAACATCTTGGCAGTGTGTTAAACAGCAATGAAAATAGCTACTGCAATTATAAACCCGCTGAGCATTTGCACCATTTCTTAAGACAGTTAAACAGCCAACCTGCTCACCCTAATTTCTGTGGTAATGTAGCTCTCCCAGTTAAATAGATCATAGTGACATATACAGTTAATACTGTCTTGCCTGAGACGTGATTAAACTTAAACAGTGCAGGTTTCCTCGCCCTCAGAAACCAAAACTGAACTGGATTCAGACATGAGGAGTTAAGGAGATAAAAGCCAAATCAATCTGCCACCCGCACTCATCGGCCAAAGGTTATTGCTTCCTGCGATCGTTCCCGGCGAGCGCCGACTGTTTATCTCATTGCATCCTCTTCGGCTTCTGTCTGAGCAATCGCCCTTCTTCCCAGGGTGCACGCACAGCACGGCTGAGATGGAGCTCAAGACAAAATGTCAATGACAGACGCAGGCTGTCGATGTAGACGACGAAAGAGAAAGTGAAGGCAGTGATCCAGCACCTGGCTGCTGCATACACACAAAACTAATAGACTGGGTTAAATGAAACCAGATGTGTTGTGATAAAGCAGGAATATGGAGCTGGTATAGTCTCGGCCCAGGAAAAGACAGCTGACCCTTTCTCCCTTTACAGGTTCAACAGGTCAGGTGTCTAACAAATGTTCAATGACAAGGAAAAGAATGAATCACTGTCTCACAAATGTCACACCAACCTGTGACGCAACGATGGACTTCTCTCCTGCCACAATCGTTTTTGTTAGCAGTCACTCGAGATGAGCCAACGACAAGATTCATTGTGCGGCCATTGTTGCCACGTTATGGCTCAAAGTACAGTTTACATGCAGACCAGCTTCAACCCCCAGAATCTGTCAATACAGGTCCATAAAGACAAAGAGATAAAAGAGGAAAATGCAACAACGAAATCATACAGGATTATGTTCGCTGCGAGACCATGAATAGGTTTTCTGTCCATGATTGATGTCTAAAATAAAGTCTTTTCAGGAGTCCAGGCTGTCAAAGTCGGTTCTTTTGTTAATGGTCAGTGGAGCATACATTCACTGGTGTGCTGGTTCGTTTAACTTTTCATTTGCACAGCTCTGATTGGACGAACGTCAGACCCCAATTCATCTTCCTCTGATCTGCTGCTGCTGACCCTGACCTCCGTCCTTCCCTGGGAGAGACCTGGCCCGTGGGGATTAGTGCCACGTCCGCTCTGATTAATTCACTGCAAACCGCAGCAGAAATTAATTTCACAGCCAACAGCCAAATATGAAAGAGGTGTCAAGTCTCAGGACATACCTCAGGAGCACCTGGAGAGGAATCAACCCGTGTTAGCAGATCCATCCATGATATCTGAAGTACCAAACCCCCCGTGCTCACAGACGTGTGGAAACTGGCTCAGCCGACACAGACGAGCGCTCGGTTACCGAATATGAAGAAGAGTGTCGTACACGAGATAAACACGAAGGGAAAATAAACAGACAGAGGAGGGAAAACAAAGAGGCAAAGGGGAGACGAGGACAAAAACTCCAAACGCTTGTTCCATGAACCCACACTGACGCACCAAACGTAGGGTCTGATCCCACGACAAACACCGAGCGAGGGTTTGAATCACCACCACGTCGCAAAACGCACGCGCACCTGAAATGGACGGGAAAGAATCACCGCGCGCCGCTTTGCGTCACGGACAGGTAACACGGCGCTGCGCGTGACTGACAAAAACCACCGACGATACGACACGTTCCGTTTGCCAAATAAGTGTCAACGGATTAAAAAAAACACGAGGTGGCGGGGAAAAGTGATCGTCTCACTCACCGTGACGGCCTCGACATGCAGTCCGGAGCGCAGATTGTCTTGAGGGGAGGAAAGGCGAGGCGATGCTTCGGCGTTGCCGCCTGTCACCGGGAAGGAGGAGTTTGTGTTTACTCCAACATAACACAACTGGATGTCGGCGGGCACACGGAGGGTCTTCCTGTTGGGCGAAGAAAGGGAGCCACCGCCTGGTCGCTAATGGTGTTACAACACGTGACCCGGGGGCCTCCATCTGTCCCCAATGTCACTGAAGAAATGACCTGTCAATCATTGTTCCCTTAAATCCGTGTTATAAACAAACGTTAGAAACGAAAAAAATATATGGTTAAACAAAGTTTAAAAAGTGGTTCTTTGGGGAGAAAAAAACCCAAAGTGCTTATTTATCATTATATATAGTTACTGAATATAAGCCTGCTGCTGAAATGACGCTCATTTTAACTACGCATGGTCTAAACAGATCAGGATCAGTTCTTATCTGTCATTAACAACACCAGAAACCACCGGTGCAGGTAAAGTAGTGCCTCTTCCTGTCATGTCTCGTAAAACAACCTAATTTTGTGCCATAAAGCGATGACATCAGGCAGGTTGTTTACAGTGCTACATGATCCAGTTATAGAGGTAAATTCTCTCTGTGATAGCTTTCCTTATTTGTGGTATTATGCTTATTAATGCATCAAAACTTAAGTGGAAATCATTAGAGTAACAGAGTCACACTTACTGTACAAATTCCCAAATCATGACCCAATTCTCCTTATGTCTTCTGTATGACGATACCAACCTCTGTCACAGCTTTAGTGCTTCACTGATACATGTGTCATTCATCATTCATTATTCATCTTCTCATAACTTTTGTTCTTAGTGACACAGGTAACTAATTAATCTGCATTGTGTTTTATGACCCTACGTACTATTTCAAGAACAGGACTTTGAATTCAAATCTGGGAATGCTGCTGACACTGAGCAGCACGACCAAGCCTTCTTTGGTCAGGTGACCACAGCTAACTCAGTATTCATTACCATAAATCCCAGACAACAGATATGGATTTCTTTTGCAGTCTGTGAAGACACAGATCTCTTGTTCAGCCAACTTGGGGAAAAACCAGTGTCCCTTACCATGACAACTAGCCCTGCCTTTTCCTTTCTGACCAAAGGTCACAGTCATAATCGAGAGGTTTTTACGACCATCAGCCCACATTTACTCAACCCAGGAAGGCAACTCAGAATCTTTAGAGGATCAGAGGGTCCTAATCTGCTTCTGAGGCTTCATCCGAGCTTTAGAGAAGAGACGCTGGGATTTAGATTTAACTAGCGCAACTGGAATACAGCGATAATGCCTTCCACTACTAAGAGTCTATATTTCATGTCCAGTGCACTGGTTACTGCCATATCTGTTGGCATGATGGGGTACAGCATGTCAACGAGGTGGGCTAAGACAACCATGATTTGTGCAAGAGGAGGAAGTGGCTTCTTCAATGGAACTGCTATAATCACGTTGGAGCTTTTTGGGGGGAATTTGAACAGATCCTTTTGTCCCTTGTTTGGAAGCATTGATAATTTTCAAGGTAACTTCTCCAAGACTGTCAAAAAGGCGTGTTCGCCCTAATTACGAGATACTGTCTCAATCCAAAGGTTTTTGGGAAATCCACCTCTGAATTTTCCTGCTTTCAAAAAAGCAGGCATGTAAAATATTAAATAACAACAACAGCATGTCTTTCCTAAAACGGTCGAACATACTGTCAGCTGTTTTTATATAGGTGCTGTTTCTTTTGTCAATATTGTTGGATGTCTCAAAAGGCAATCACAAACAAAACTACCTATATGGCAAGATGTATATTTTTTGTCATAATTTTTGGTTTGTTTTGTGTTTGATCCTTCACCCTACATACACCAGTGATACATTAGATTTAACTGTATAACACCTTCAAACATTGTTCTCACACAGTTTCACCAGACTGTAATCATAGTATAATGCATTCATGCTATAATAATTCTCTTGCACTCTGTGTGTGTGTGTGTGTGTGTGTGTGTGTGTGTGTGCGTGCAGTGATTCCTAAATTGGTAGAGATAGGAGTTACCCCATTAGCACTGCACACTGTGGTGTTGTGCCTGTTGGCCCTGTGTCTGCTGTTTTCTGCGGGCAGCATGCTCATCTGCCTCTACAACAGCATCAGTAACCCTTATGAGACCTTCATGGGGCCCGTTGGAGTCTATTCCTGCAGCTCACTCAGCAGTAAGTGGCACAAATGTTACAGTATAAAGCATCTGGGATAAAGGAGGTGGAACTCCTGGAAAGAAATAAGCACATTTTTGTATCCTGCACAAATGAAAAAGACATTTAAATGGTGTTTTTGATGCAGTTCTGCGCTGTTCTTTCATTTGCGACAGGACTAATGTTATCTTCTTTTTTCCCCTGCAGCATGCCTGTCAGCTGTGGTTCTTATCTTATTTGTGGTGAATGTCAACGTGACCAGCATGGCAGAGGATTTGGTGCAGAACTTTTCCGAGGCTATTCCAGTTGACCTGATAAACAAGTCTTCGAACATGCAGCTGGGATACTACCTGATCATCCCTTACATGGTGCTCTCTCTCTTTGCCATTGCCTTGATATACATGTACGACCACGCGGCCTACAAACACAGGAGAGAACAGCAGAGGCCTACTGAGGACGCGCCCAAGGAGATCATGATGTACTAAAGGAAATGCAGCGAGTTTGCAGTGACACTGATAAATTGCACGTCAAGACTTTCTGGAGTAACTTGCTGTCATGGAAAATTACAGTTTCTTGGAATGTCAAATACGGATGAAAAGCTTGTTCAATGTAAAGAGTAGAATAAGATTAGTCCAACAATAACACCTTTTACTATTATTAGCTGCAGTTTTACAATCGAAGTTTGAAACTATATAAATCAATTAAGGTTTATATCTTTTGGACTTTGATGATATTCTTTTAAAAAATCTATTTATTTTGTGTAATAATGTCATGTTTGTTGGGTTAATACTATGAAAAAGTTTAAAAGAATTTATTTTTCATAATGAATCAGCAGTAAAATCTCTAAATCTCCAATAGATAATAAAATAAAATAAAATGAATGTATTAAATAAATGCATGAGATGAGGTTGGTTCTCCTTTTTGTTTTAAGCAACTTTTAGCAATATTTTTGTTCCAGATTTACTTTTTAATTTTACTTATTTGTTTAAAGTTTCACATTTACATTTCAAAAAAATCTAAAGGTGGAATTGGAATAATAGGTGAGAGAAAATTGAAGCGGCATTCACTGATGTCTGCTGCCCTCTATCGCTGACATGATGTAAATGCATAGAGGCATCCAACACTTTTTAATCGGTCTTTCATTGGTCATTTTAGATTATTAGAAAAATGATTTGAGGTCATTTATTTAAAAATTTCCAGAAGGGATCATAAACGCACACTTATGGATACTTTAAAAACTTCAGATCTGGAATAGATCTGTCAACTTTATATTTCCACACAGCTGAACAGTCAGTTTTGTTATGGTCAAATTTTAATTAACACATGTAGAATGGCAGAGGCTGGACGTTTCAATCATTTATATCATTGTTAGCTTTAATATTCATTTTGAGTCAGCTATAAATATGAACTTTTTTAAATGAGTTGGTCTATTCTACAAACTTTCTGTCCCCTTGGCATCTGCAGAAGTTCCTCCTGAATCACTGGCACAGGTCACATGGATTACTTTACTTACCATCATCATTTCAAAGCTCATGATAGAAGCTGCACTCAAACCGAGCCCTTTAAACTTCAGTGATGCATTGCACCTTAACTGTATCCACTTCCATGTGGGATCAACTTGGCAAAGCTTTGATGAGAGACAAAGCTTTATAACAAATCTATGTAATCAATTTCAAAGGATTCTAAGACGAAAAGAAAATAAGCAATGCTGACAAATATAGTGATCGAAACAAAGCTTGTGATTATGTAGAAATTGAGATAGATCTTGCTGAGATTCAGTGTCTATTGTCTCCCAAATCGCTCTCACAGTTGAGATTCACATGAGTGTGTTGACACAAGAGCTGGGGCGAGGTGTCCTGTTACCATTTCCCGTGTCCCATCACTCAGGGCCTGAAGTCTGTTTGGACATGCCCTTTCCAGCACCTCTCAGCCCCGCAACGCCTTCTACTTGCCTTCAAAAGAACCACTCTTCCTTCAAGTCTTGCACTTCAAGGGACCTGCGGAAGGATGCAGCAATCTGCTTTGCAGTGTGAATATGTATTGAATTTCTGAGAATGCACGCCTTCTGCAGCAAATCAAAAGCATTTCAGGCCTGACCATGCCTTCTGAGGGGCTTAAGTTTCATATCAGAATCAAGACTCATTCATTAGTCCATTAAAGGCCCTCAATTGCAACAGGCAAGTGTGACATTGCAGTGACCAGTATTTCAGTTTGAACAGTTTTTGTCTTACCTTCTGCCAAACTCCTGCAAAAGCATCCATGATGCAGCCTGCTGTAACCATGAAGCTGCGACCAGGAGTCAGTGTGAAGCCGGGGCAGGTTGTATTCTCTGGGGAGGCCATGTCAAAGCCTGTTTCAGAGCAAAACCGCCTGCTGTGGAAATGATAAGCCCTTTACAGCACAGCATGCATCTATCAGCAATTAGGGACCCTCTTCTTTTAGCCCTGCCTGACCTCTGACAGACTGCAGCTGGTTACAAAACTAGAAGACATTCAAGAAAAAAACACTGAATTTGACTTGATTTCTAAAATGATCCTTTCAGGTCAGTTGGCACATAAATACAGTACGTATACTTTAGTTGCAGACATAAAGGGATCCCTACAGATAGCAATAACAGCATTTAAATGGTTGTAGGATCCCTCGATTCTAAACATAAAATTGTATAACAGCTGCCAGAGGAGATATTTAACTGCGTCTTTTCCCTGATCTTCTCCTGTGTGCGCTGAGGTGTGGAGTAGTTGAATTGCCACTGAGAGATCCCCACTCGCTGTTTGCTGTGCAAACATTGATTAAATAAAATAAGAGATGGGCAGTAATCTCTTCCTCAGCACCTACTCTGTGTCTCTCAGTTCACCAGAATGAATAAACCCAGGATTATGCAGAAGCCTTGAGCCCTGACCACTCACTCTGTGTGATAGGATTAAAGCGGAAACTTTTGTACCTGTGAAACCTTATCCTCCCAGGTCCCGCATTACAGAGGCCTGTGAAACAGACACCTCCAGCTGCAGGGCAGGGGGGGCACACATTCAGCCAGGCAGAGTCCACTCTGGTGGGGCTGAGGGGGGAGAGGGGGTCTGGTCTGCTTCCACCTTCGGGAGTTAATTTCACATTGACAACTGAGAGCTATGAGTGGGTGAGTGTGTGTAGGTGGTGGCTACTACACCTGTTTGAACACCCTCACAAACACCAGACACCTCTTTCGATAAATTCTCAGATTCACTATTACAAATAAAAACTGAAACCTAAAAATATAAATACACAAATACAGACACATCAGAAGCATTCAGAACATTCCCAAGAAAATATGCCTGAAATCGTGAATCAGGCCCCAAAGCTTCTTTTTTTAAACGATTGATGTCCTTATCACTACTCACTGCATAACCTGCATAAGTCTCTAATGAAGGTTTACCAGCCCTGCTACTGATCTGTCTGGATGACAAGGCTCTGCTGTGATATCTCAGCTGTGATAATTGTACATTATACATAACACACATCACCCTTACTTCTTATACTCTCACTATCTTATACTTATTTCTACAGCCATTGTTATTGGTTGTAGAAATTTTAAATATTCTCTTCTCTATAGTATTTGTTGCCATTCACGAATAATTCTCAAACTTTAACAACTAGTAAAATGAAAGAAAATAAGTGGAAAGCATGTAAGAAGAAATAAATAACATGTCTTTGATTGCATTTGCATTTGCATCTTCAAAATTATTTTTTTTCCATCTGCGAAGTCAGAGAGGGAAGCCCTTGATTTCAAATTTGAATTTTACTTCACTAAAGGACAGGTGAGATGCGTTATGAGAGAATAACACCGAGGGAAGAGCGGCACCTTATCACTGTGCTCTCACACTCAACCTGACCATGTGATACTGGAGCGTAGGCAGGTTCCTTATTTATCTCTGTCATTAATCTTAATTTGTCAGTGAAGGCTGAGGTGAAGGTGGAGGGAAGGGAGAAGGAGGAGGAGGGCTAAAAGGTAATTGCACCCCTGCTGCTCCATTATGGTGTCATTCCTCTGTTAACAGAAGATAAGATCTTCTCCAAATCACCTGAAGCCAATTCTCCACTTTACCTGGCGGAGACAGAGAGAAAATGGGGGGGGCAGAGAGGGTGTCCAGCCCGGTCTCACGACCAGGATGGAGACAAACTGAACTAATCAATCTGTGCAACATTTTTCCTGACCAATGTGTGGTATCTCTGTGGTAAAAAAGAAAAGAAAAAGAAAATCTCCGTGATGCTGGATGACACCTTACAGCCAAAGTGATGGATGGTGGGAGGGCTGAGCACTTTCTCTGCCCCATGCCGCTTGACACCATTGTTGATTAATGTGCCCCTGATTGGCAGATGTGATAGATATCAGAGGGTGCAACACGTAGGGACACAGTTAACCTACCGACACAGCACACGGTTGAACTGAATTGGCGCCATTTGACCTGGACACAAAAAGAAACAGTTATCTTCAACAAGAGTAAGTCTTAGAGAGCAGGAAGGAAAAAGGATACCGCAGAGAATTTAATAGATTTTGTGTTCTGCGTTAATTCCGATCTACTACATTTCAGACAGATGGTCCAGAGAAAGAAAATGACAGAACAGATAAAAGAAACAAAGAGGAAAAGCTAAAGATAGATAGGTATTATAAAAGCTTACTTATAGGTTTTTGTGAAAGTGAAACACTGAATATGCAGAAACTTGGGAGGTAATGCTGACATGATCTTGAGTCAGTGAATTTGTTTCTGCTTAGCATACAGAGCTGTCTGTGATCCCTTTCTGTCAAGACAGACGTGCTCATCTTTTCTTCGTTTCCAAACAGGGCATACCGACACTGCTTATTCTCCACTACAAGAAATCAGTGAATGAGTAAAAAAGAACATAATTTATAAATCATTATTGTTTTGTGTTGCAGAGAACAGTACCCAGCAAAGGAGACACTTCAGCACTTGTGAATGATTGATGAAATGATTTACTGAGAATAGTTTTAGCTCAGGCACGGACACCATGGCTTTAAAAGTCCGACGCTGGGACAGATCTCGGCAGTTTGCACTGTGGGGGGTTTTCCTCAATACAATCCATAATGACCCACAAGTTTTCCTTGTGTTATTTTGTGTTATATTTTCTTAAATTTTCATGTGAATACACAGTTTAGCTGAATCTTCTGAAACACTAAATACAACAGGCCTAGATGATGCTAAAAAGGTGAGTAAGTTCCTCAAGCTTCGCAGCAGGTGGCAGCATTCAATAACTGAATCAAACAAATCCCTGTCCTGAAACTTGCTGCACTTATTGTTACCTAATAACTGTGAATTAAACGTGTGGGTGTTGCAAGTCAAAGCTGATATACCTTCAGATGTGAGCAATAAGTATGTTGTCTATGTCATATAAGCTTGTAGTTTTAAAGAAAACTCCAGCAACACAAATACACTCACTTACTTTCCTATTTTATTTCACATGTGGGTTTTTCCTCTCTGAGCGGTTTCAAGGTTCATCTGTGTCTCTGGGAGATAAAAGGCCTCAGACTGAAGGAGGAGCTCACACTGTCACTGGACCGCAACGCACATCCATAGATCACAGACGCACGACTGTAACTGAGACACCCAGTCACAGACTGCGAGCTCCTCTCCAATCCATATGGCCATAAAACTGCAGAGATTCCAGCAGTCTGCAGACATGGAGAACACATATAAATTCTAGTCTACTTTGTACAGCATTTCCTTTCAAATGTTGTACAAATGATTGGTAAAGAACTTAAATATCAAGATAAGAAATGGTGTTAATATAAAGGTTCAAGAGAGCCTCCTACTGTTTATATGTTATTGTAATACTGTACAGTAGGTGTTTTTGTGTCTCATAAAAGCTCTCAGCGCTGCATGTCATCACGTCCCGTCAGGGCCCTCGGAGCATTTGACAGCACTGAGTGTCTTTTACAGAAGCCAGATGGGGAGAGGTGCTGGAATAAAGTGCATCAAGTGCCCCCTATTGAGCTTTATGAACGGATTAAAGGATTTGCAAAGCTCTGTCAAAAGGCCGTCAATCATTGTCACACCCGTCTGATATTTACGGCACTGACCGCAGAAAAAAACCTCAGGGCTGTTATAAAGTGTCATCTGTGTAAGTGTATAACTTAATCTGTCAAGTTGTTCAGCTCAACTTCAACACCTTGTGTGATGGGAATTTAAAAAACAAAACAAAAAAGAGACTGGAATTACGGCACAAGGCACTACAAATTTCCACAGCATCTCAATACCTGAAGTTTACCTTTAGGAATGTTGTTGCAATTCAATACTTCTACACCTCTGCTCCATTCATCATCAAGTTTTCCACCTCTCCTCTGAGCTGCGTCGCTGTGGCATTTCACCCCATGATGCAATGTCTTAAAAGCTGCAATCACCTGCTTGTCTCTTTAATAAAACAGAGGTTCTTTGAATGGGCCAGAATTTGATATCAGCTTTCTAAATCCTGCATAAGAGACAATGCAGCCCCTCTACAGGAGGCAATGTTCAGTGTCATTCAGCACAGACGTGGAGACACGCTGTCTGACTACTGGAGGGATCAGAAGTGCTTGAGGCCTGTTTGCATGTGTAAGAAACAATTTGTCTGTGTAACCAGCTGACCCCAAACTCACCACGGGCCTGATCTCCATCCATTAAAGGACAGTTTTGGTTCATTACTATTTGGTCATTATATTTTAAATGTTAATGGGACTAGAAACCTGATCACAAGTTTATCAGTTTATCCAGATACAAATAAAACAAATTCTTTGGTCTGGTAATATTTGCTTTCTCATTTAGATATGTTTAGCTAATCTGAGGGTTAATTTAAAACCTCAGCCTGTGACTGCTTTTCTTTTGTTTTTGGTGATGCTACACATACAAAAAATTGAAAAAACCAATATCAGTATCAACCCAAAAATCCAGCATTCACTGAGCTATCATACAGAATATATAGAATTCGAAAAGAAGAAAAACAGAGAAATGGACTAAAAAAGTGGACTCTCAGTCCATTGTTCTGCATTGATAATTAGAGCACCTCTTAAAAAGATAAAATAGCGGTTATGGTGAAGATAAAGCTCCCAAACTTGTCTTCACCCTCTGTGTCAACTCATCACCTCCTGGCTGGGTGTCAGTGAAGGGAGGAAGAGGAGAGAGGGGTGAGTTGGGAAGGAGGGAGAAGGGGAGCGGCTGGCAGGAGATGGGCTGGGGGAGGGGGGAGGGTGGGTGAAGGGATCACCTTGCCAAATCCGCTGTGAAGGCCTCAGCTCTGCTGCACTTAGCGTTAGTGGCTGGAGCCAACATGTAGCGGGGTGTAGGCCTCCCTGAGGCGACACTCAGGCCCCGGCCTCCCCACCATTGTCATCTGTCCGTCTCTCAGCCTCTCCATCCAGCAATCTGCCTGGAGGAAACTTACTTCCTCCCCTCCGCATTCTTCCTCCCTCCATTACCCCCAGGAGGAGCAGGGGAAGTTGTGCCGAAGGGAGCTCCCAGGGAGGGTCTGGGTAGTATTGATGTCACAGCCTAAATGTTGGGGTCCTGTCCTAACTGGAACATCTATCGAGCACTATAAGTCATCAAGACGTGAAATCGCACATATATCCTTTGAATTTCTTGGACGGAGGAGGCTTATGGTTTGAGCTGCTGTGACAGTGATAAGATGCTTGCACACCTCACTGAGTGGAATGACAAATATGTCATCATCCTGAGACAGGGTCTGGCCGGGCCGTTTCAATGAGTGCACCCGTGTCAGGGTGATGTATGGACACAGTAACACAACCTCTGCGAACGCATTGGGGGGGGCGCTGAGCCGCCAACCTGCCTCTCAGATCCTGAGCAGAAGAATAGGGGCCGCGTGTAAACATTTGAGACGTGTCACTCATTTCTCCTCTGGTGATTTACAAGAAACCTGGATGCTGCCTGCCAAAAAAAATCTGACTCTTTTTTGTATACTTGAGATAAATTCATAGTTCACGGTGAGGAAGAGAGACCTCAGGTAGTTTAAGCCAAAGGTCAGCCACTCTGTTTTTAACGCTGTGGATTACACCTTCAGAGGTTTGTCTGACAAAACCCTGCCCTTTGGCTTTTCATACATTTTGCCAAGCTCACAGAAAGCCTGTTCCAAGTCGCTTAATGGAGATAGCCTGGGAATTCATTTGCGAGGAACAGCGAGAAGAACACTAAGTCCTAGAGGAATTTCTTCCCCTGGGGATCCCTAGGCGATGTCCATCTCCCCTCAGTCATTTAGAGAACTGAAACCGGAGAACATGACTGACACGTTGAGTTCTCTCACTTAGAATCTCTCAGACGATCTATTTATAAGATTCCAGTTGTGCTTTTAGAGGGTTGGTTCACCCAAATTGAAGGAGAAAAACATATTTGTTTGTCATTGTTGTTTCTATCCTCCTCTTATTTGTGTTGAAATTACAAATAAACGGTTAATATGATCTGCAGCTATCAAATCCTGATAAATTTATATGGCCCCTTAAAAATAAATTAAAACAAACGTTACAGAAAAACCCACGGTGACAGTGAGATCTGCTGATCATCCACAGTCATGATAAAATGTTGCTTTTTGAAATAATGTAGATTTCTATTGCTTTGACAAACAAACCCAAAACTTTCTTCAAGGCAAGATATCGTGAGGGTAAAATGTGAAAATATGGTCACATGGTTTAGTTGTAGTAATATAGTTTTGTATAACTATATTGCTGTGAATTGACCCATTAAATTCAGATAACCCAGGATGTGAAATTGTTTTATCTTTTCTAAAGAGTTTACTGTTTATGAGCACCACTAACAAGGTTAGAGTGGAAAAGTTTTTTTTTTTTAAAGAACAGCGTCTGTGTGGAAATATTTTGAATTTCAACTTGTTCATTCTATGATACACAACAGTTGCGCTGAGGTAATCAGTGCCACAACCTGCCCAGCAGAGGCCTCTCTCCTCCCTGCCACCAGAAACCAAAAACCTCTGTCACCATACCAAAGCCATATCAAGACAGAGGATCCAGAGACACAATAAAATCGGAGATGTATGGGAACCATCGAGGCAGAAATGTCTGCCGTGATTTATCCCAGCGTGCCCTTCCCGCTTTAGACTCAGACATGCCCACATGTGATGATTTAAATGTAAGATACAGGTGAGGGGATTTGAAATGACCCTGACAGAAACTATGAAATATGGGAACATAAATGTACATTCTGTCAAATGGGTAAAATATCATATGGGTAACACATACTCTTCCATACAGTGAACCCCTGCCAGCTCCTGGAACAGTGCCCAAACAGTGGATTCTGGGACTCCTTGCTCACTATATTTTGGCAAAGTTGAAAATTTCAACCCCATAAATGAACTTGTGGTTCACTGCCCATAGAACCAGAGCAGTGAAACTATTCAGTAGGTGATTCCAAACATTATTCCTTGTGCTTTTCAAATGCTTTCTAATCCTTTAAGTGTGACACAAACACTCAACAAAGGAATGCTTCTTTGCTGTGCTTGAGAATGACCCGCTGAGAGGAGAGTTCTGCTTGCCACAAGATGTCAAAATAATCAACTCAGAGGGTTCGAGAGCTGGCACGGCCTCAAAGAGCCGGCCATCATGTATGACAAAGCCAGAGTCTGCGACCAGGACTCGGTGGAAAACAGAACCGTCTCCGCGAGTGCAGGGTCCAACGGCGACGAATCAGTGATATAAAAGGAAAGGACTCAAGACATGCCAGGTGTAGAAGGAAATCGGGGCAAAACAGACTTTTACTGGGTTTATTCTCCTTTTCATCTATGCAGACTCTTGCCAGTAAATACAGAACAGGCAAAGCAGATAACAGAATCTCCTACCAGTGCCTCCATCACATCTTATGTGGCAACAAACTGAATCTTTAGGTTTTTAAATGTTGGTTAGACAAACACACTGAAACAGCCTGGCAGGGGAGTGGTGCGTGAGCAGGTGTATATACACTGGGTGACTGATTGGTGATTAAGTGCAGGTGAGGAAGTGCTGCTGGGGTCCATGAACAGGGCAAGCAAAATACAAAATAAAACAGGAAATGATTGTATTCTATCACAATGCCACATATTTCCCAACCTTCAATGGCAGTGATGATCATACAGTATAGGCAGATGTTACCTGTGTCTGCCATAATGTAACCAGCACAGACACTGGATGATGCAAAATATAAGGGAACTCATTAGTTTCATGAAGTACAGTGCTCAGCGAAGAAGGAAAGACTTCCCTAATATTTTGCACAGTTATTGCTGTGCAGCAAAGGTGACACATCAGCCAAGAGGGTGATTACTATTTAAAAACTCTTGATCCATCCCACATGTGGATCTCCAGTGCTGTTGACTGTAAATAATTGTCCTGATCGGCAGGTGTGCTTCCCTCCAACAGCTGTAGCAACACTACGTGTTTTTTTACGCACACTGTTAACTGCACCTTAACTGTTCACTACATCTTATATTTTATTTTGCACTACAGTCAATACTGCTTATTTGTACATTTTTTTACATTAATGTATATATTTTAGATTCATGGATATATTTTTAGACTAAGTGTATATATTTTTAGATTCATGTATATTGCTTTTATAGGATCTTTTATAGGTTAGGTCTTTTTTTATCTCATAGTGTTGTGTGTAATGCTGCTGCTACACTAGAATTTCCCAACTTCAGATCAATAAAGTATATCTATCTATCTATCTATCTATCTATCTATCTATCTATCTATCTATCTACCTGAGAGAACCAGAGCGGCTAACATGAAATATCAGCTATTTTTGTCAAGCCAGTGCCAACACTTCAGTTTATCCTCTCATCCACTTACACCAGGCATCTATTTCCTCATTCATACTGGCTTTTTAGAACCAGTGAGCAGATTTGGGCTTTGTTGGAAAATGTTGGGTTATATGATACGGACTTTGGCAGAGTGGGTCTAATGAGGGATGCATTGTCTGTGAGAGCAGGCTTTCTTCTGTCTTACAGAAACGCTGACAGCTCCCTCCCCAGCCAGCCAACACCACCACCACCACCCCTGGCTCCAGCATGAACTTGGCTTTTAATCAGAAACAACGCTGCACACTTGATCGGCCTGTTCACACCAGCACACGGAGCGCCTTCATGCTGCTACAATGACACCTTTATCTTGGAAATACCTCTTCTGCAGATATTTTTGATTGACTTGTTACTAACTCTTTAAACGAGTGGGTCTTTACGTTCATCTGCAGTTAAAGGCACATTTGGTCATTGCACCAATTACGCCCATGAGTAGCATGATTCATCTGATGATCGTTTTGAACGGCTGCTCATCTCTGAGGTCTGATTGTGCACTTCAGCAGGTGGCTCTTTTCATTAAACATAAATGCCCGATGATTGTGCTCTTCATTAAAGGCCGTCCCGTAATATGGGCCCGAGATGATTGCCCATGCGGTGGGTTAAATATAGTGGTTGGACAAGGCCTCTGCCACTGTGTAATGAGAAAAGTCAGCAGAGCCGGGGCTATTACGCTGTCAGCACTCCTACCGTTACCGTTACCCACCATTAAAAAAAACACAATTCTCCAATTCATCCTGGTTATATATATTGGAGCAATGGCCTGATCCAGAGCTGCATAGTTTGATATGTGTCATCATTCTGTAGCCATCCTGAAAGATAAGGGATTGATGAATTCAGAAAGTTTGATATAAAAGCACAATAGATTATGAGGTTTTTGGAGAACTTTGTGCAGTATTTTTTTCCTGTTCATTCAGTGAGACAAGAGCACCAAGCTGTAAACTCGGTGATTAGTGTGTGACCCATACAAGCTCCCAGTGTTGACATGTACGCAGAGGGCAGTGTGCCTGGCTTATTTAACGGAATGGGAACTAACCATTTGTCTCTCCCCCGTCGTCAAATTCTCTCTACAGTGCTGTGGGTCCACATTTAACTGCAAAGACAACCGACTCTACCGATCTCCATTATCCAGCCACACAGATCCACAGATCCTCCCCACAGACACTAGAGGAGTCCCAAGATAGACCCACACAAAACATGCACTGTCTGCTCATTTGTGAAGGTCATTAATGTCTAATCATATTCAAATGTGCTCTTGAGGAGGCGTCTGAGCTACTCACCCGTATGCAGATGAAGGTCAGGGGGGCTTGCCCTCCAGGACTTGTCCCAAGGCGGCTCTCCCCTCCTTGTCTGAATCCCCTGTGGGCCTGCGGACATGTCATGGCCCATCACCCTGCAAACAGACAGGTCCCTGACTGGGGTCGTCCCCCAGACTGGCAGACTAGCTTGATGGCCACTGTTCACCCCCCCCAGCCCCCCTCTATTGTGATTTAACTACTGGTCACAAGCCCGATTAGCATAATGATGAGAGATAGTGACACCTCCCTTTGAATTCTATCAGGTAGCCTGAAAGCTGAGTGCACTGAAAGGGATAATTACACAATTCATATAGGGAGGGGCACTCACAGTGGCACAAAGCTATCTGGCCACGGCCTGACCCACCTAATTAAGACGGAGTCCCATCAATCTTGATGTCCCTGTCAGTGAGTCGGTCCCTGGCAGTTTAAAGTAAATAAAAAAGTGTGGCTCCCTACATTTCTTTTAATTGCCCTTTAATGCGGGCCTGTGCAGTGGGAGCCCATTTCAGCTCACAGAGTGGACGAATATGAAGAGGTTTTACAAAAAGAGGCATAACTAGTTTTCTTCATATGATACAGGAGCCCAAAGAAAACCTGATTATGTCTCTACACACCTGTACTTTACTCTTGTCTTATTGACAAGGGTTTAACAAGCTGCTCCATGCTGAGAACAGTGGGGGTTAGAAAAACAAGGCTCTTTAAACCACAGCCAACAAGAACAGGTTGGCTTGGGGGGGGGGCTGTGAGATATTGTGAAAACTACCACATTGGTCATATATTTTTTTCTACTAACTAACTAACACCAGGTTTCTATCACTGAAGAAGCATCAACTCCCAGTGGAAGTGATAACATTAGCAGGATGCATCCTTTGTAAGATGTATACTGTGACTGTATACTGTGTTACAAAGTCCTATCCAACTGTGATGCGCCTGTCAGTTCTATCTGTTTGTAAGTATGACAGTGACCCAGTGATACAGACAGCATTCAGTGCACCACCTCTATTTCATGGGCTAAACTCAGTCCTTCCCTGTCTAATTATGCTTTTGTGTGCATAAGATTATCTGAGGCTTGTAAAAACCTATTTTCCCTCACGGTGAATAAAAAAGGCCTCTTTGTCAAGTGGGGGCATGTCAACACACTTCTGTGGATGAGCGGTGCTGTCAGCATCAGTGCGGTGTGGATACACACACACACGAAAACATGCACAAGCTCCGCACGTGTGCACGCTGCATCCTGGATTATGTCACAGAACTGGAATGCCATCACATGACAAAGGGGAACAGGCTGCGTTCAATGAGTCAGAGCGACTAAGGCACTCACTTGTTTTTTTTTTTATCACGAAACGCAGCATGAGCTGCAGCTGCAGAGTGAACTCCTCTCAGTGTTAACACGGCAACTTTCGCGGCAGCAGTGAGCCAGGAAGCCCGTTTTCCCCCAGACAGGGTGCATGTCTTTTGTTTATAGTTTACACACACACACTGTTTGGGGTTCAATACCAGAGTCAACACGTAGCACTTGCTGTGTGCTGATGTTTGTTTGAACACTTGTCTGGCAAATAAGAGTCTGCTTTCAGCTTTCCAGGGCTGCTGCTGCACAAGCCAGGCGGATTTTCATGCATTCAAACTCTGCATCTCTAAAATAGTAACCATGTCCTGCAAGGAGAGAAATCTGACAGCCAAAGAAAGTTAAATTAAAAAAGGTGTAACAATGCTTTATTTTTAGACTGTGTAGAAACTGTGTAGAAACAGTATGTTAATTACTCCAGGCAATAAAAGTCATGAATGGTAATAATATTAACAGCTGATTATGGTTTTAATTAAAACACTTAAGGGGGTGATCATCTTATCACAGCATTACATCTTCTTGATTAAAGCACTACCTTTCTTTCCCTCCTCTTTAAGGTGATAGCGGCTGCCTCAGAAGTGAGCTGGGGCCTTGAAGTGCAGGCTGGGATTTGTGGCAAACACAAAAGGAGCAGAGGAGGGGGTTGGGGGGGCTGTCCCTTTTGAAAAGGCTATCATGTAGAGCCTTCAGCCAAAGATGATCTGCAGCTTACATGGGGAAAACCTGGTTAAATGTTGATCAGGCCCATTATCTGGCTCTCCGTGAGGGTGCGTTTGATGGTTTAGGCCAGGGAGGGCTCCAGAGGTCTCCGAGGCTCAGTCTGTGTCCCTTCTCCTGTCTCTATATTGGTATGCATCCCTCATAATAGAGGCAAGAGGCAGGGGGTCTCATTAGGGGCCGGGGAGTGTTGTTTTGGTGGGGTGGCGGGTTTGGGGAGGGGGGGTGAATTCCTCGGGGCAGATGCACCATCATGTAGGCCAGAAGCTGAAAAATGCATCATGGGAGCAGGTGAAAGATAAACAACACATAAGGCCAATTCTTGTTTGCCCTCTGCACCTTCTTTTGCAGCCACACATCACTCCACAACTGTTTCCGAATGACGTGCATTGAGATCCGTATCGTAGTAGAAAAGCGCACCAGGTGGGCTGCGTCTTTTGACAACAGGAACTTTGTCCGCTGTAACACTCACACTGAGAGATAGCTTCCTTTCCAACTACTCGCAGTGACTGACAAGCGGCGCAGACGTGACTATTTTGAGGACACCCAGAGTACTGAATGATCTCCTCACTTCCGTCTTGCAAGCAAACGTCCAGGCTGCAGCTCGGTAACATGGATTCCCCCTGGGTAGCTACTTCCTCTGTCATCTGTCACCACTTCCTGTCTGTGAAGAGCGGGTAATGACAGCATGCAGGTGCTGCTAGCCGGGTGGTATCACTGCAAGGCATCAGCAATACAAGACATACCCCCCCCACCCCCAGGTTAATACTGTTTGGTTCAGTTGCTTTAATTGTAGGATTAATTTATTTCTTTAACCAACTTATTCACACATGCAGCAATCGCCACAGTGAGTTTTTGCATTCGCCGACAGGTCAAACACAACATTATCATGTGCAAGACTCAAAGTGGTCCCTGAACCGAGCTAAAATGATTACATATTGGCCGTTACTCAGATATTTGTTCTGCTGCGCTGCACATAGAAATTGATGTTCCATGAACCCTGGATATTGTTCTCATAGGGTCATGGTTTGGAATTTCATGTAGGTGATGAATGGCTGCAGATTTATTGAGGAGCTTATGAGTAAGACTGTATCACTGTATTGAGATTATCAGAGAATATAGTTATTAAGGAAAATCCACAGTGATAAAGAATGTTTTTTTTTTATTTAATCACAAAGGGTTGATCTCACAAGAGTCAGAGTGACCCATAACTTGTTAGAAATATCAGCCTGGCCTGGGTGAACTCTCTGTCCCGCCTTCCCAGCAGTGCGTAAAACCACTGCCATGGTTTGTTATGACAAAGGTCACGGATAACGGATGATCTGCCTACAGTCCCCTAATGTGAGAACAAAGACTTTGTCAAAATATATTCCAGCAATAAGAGCGAGCAGGGGATAAGTTACATTGTTTTGGGGATAGGTTTTCCAGACGGAGCGACAGCGAAGACAGGCCCCGGCCGTGGATTTACTGGGACTCGTTCTAGTCCGTTAATCCTCGATCCTCTTTGACTCTTTCCACAGGTTTCTCTGCCAGCAAGCCTTATGGGCTCTGAAGTGGTTTGCCCTTCCTTTGCTCACCAATAATTTCTAGTTCTTGTTATGCCAGACCAACCTGTTTTCTGTGGTAAAAATGTAGGGATAATGGAGCTTAAAGAAAATTATATGAACAGCAAAAGCAACAAATTGTATGGGGGGAAACTATGTTGAACTTGGTACATAAGAATCAAATGTTTCCTGAAATTTTAAAAGTCAATAGTAACAGACACAATATGCCCAAAT